>JAAKBH010000012.1:0-1200000 GCA_019776075.1 Amaranthus palmeri
AAGTGCCCTATTTTTCCTTTTATAGTTCTGTACCCTTGAATTATTTCATTTAGGATATTATTAGTGATTATTATTATTATTTATTATTAGCCCATACTTAATTACTACTCCTCTCCGTTCCAGTTTACCTAGTCCCATTTGACCAAACACGAATGTTAAGGTAGTAGTGGGGTCCATTGGAAAAGGTGGTAGTTGGGTGTTGTAATTGATGTAAATTAATTGTAAAGGTGGTAGTGGAATATTGTGAATTGTTAAAGTGGGGGTATTAGGATAAAAAAAAGGATAGCCAAAAAAGGAATGAGACAAGTAATGAGGAAATGACAAAAAAGGAAATGGGACAAGGTAAACTGGAACGGAGGGAGTATTATATTTACACAAAATCTCACAAGAGACGGTCTATAGGATAGACCATAAAATTGGGTCAGCCCATTTCCCTTAACTAATTGTTTTTATTATAATATCAAGTATATTATGTTATAATCCTAAATGTGAGGTATGTATAATCTCGAATATACTATTTTATAACCCCAAATATAAGTTATTATAACCCAAATAATTTATTATAACCCCAAATATACTATGTTATATTTTGGGCTGGGCTTCATGAATTCCGTCTATAGAATAGACCGTCTCCCATGAGACTTACTGTTATATTTAAGCTCAATATTAAATACTAAATGGGCTTTTTCTCCAAGTAGGAGGGAATAATAATCCAACAATCCGCATATATTCATTACAATATAATATACTTTTATATAGTGAGATACATTTGATTTAAGGTCACCATTTAAAATTTCTAATGGTATATATAGTAGATTTAGTGGTATTTATATTGAATCCTTTAGCAGCATATATAATAATAAATCATACTAAATTCGTTATATAGGTATTGGTGACATTTCTTATAAATGTTACTATATTTGTAGTAACAATTATATACTCCCTTTGTTCTTTTTTGTTTTTATCTATTATTTTTTCCATAGTTTTGAAAGATAATTTTGAGTCGTCTTTACAATTATATACTCCCTTTGTTCAATTCTAAATATATATTGTTACAACTCTAAAAATAGATTTGGGCTGGATTTTTAAGAGTCGTCTTACAAAAGATGGTATTTCAAGAGATTACCTAACTAACTATTGAATATTGATATATGGTAGAAAAAGTTTTGGCTATAAATAGGAACCCATTCATGCAATGAGGCCAACATTAGGAAAACAAACAAAAGAGAAAAAAAAAAAACACAAGTTAAATTTCCAAGAGTAATGGCCATGTCTTATGCATTAGCACCAATGTATGGTGCACCAATAACTTCATTCCACTCAAACAATAATAAACATAATAATAATTATTATTATAATTACAAAAACCTGATAAATAATAATAGATCAAAATGGTCAAATTCTAGTTTTACTGTGAGGAGTCGTTTGAAAAAGCTGGTGGAAGTTGTAACTGCACCAGCTGAAGTTCTTCTTATTGATGGTTTACAACCTGCTATCATTACTCCACCAACTGATTTGAGTAGGGATGATTTCTCTTCTAAATTCTTATTTGGTGCTTCTACTTCTGCCCTCCAGGTCATCATCGATCGTTAATTCGTTTTGACTGTTTTGATTAACATATATTTTTTCTGTCTTTTTGATTTTGTATCATATATCATAATATGCTATTGGCCCTCATGGTTATTGGTTTGCTCCATTAACCATTTACGATATGTCCATATTTAAATGACTATATATACCTACTAACTGACATAACTACACTCCAATCTCCATGCCTAATTAACAACGGATTTTTTATTTTATGTATAAATCTGATGAAGAGCAATTTTAGAGGAACAAAGGGTTAGTATGTAAAATTTGTTCATGAACCAAATCATATAACTTGGGTTAATTTTTGATCACGTAACATTCTAACAAAAGCTAACATAACACAATAGATCATTGGTTAAACAGACTTGTTTATTATAAAATATGTAGTGTCATATAAAAGAAATAAATGCAAGTAATTCATACTTTTAACCTAAAAGTTTTTTATTATGAAAAGACATAGAAATATTTATAATCTTTTCTGACTTTTAAATAACAAGTTTAAATTTTTAATTAGATTTGATTCCTTTATTGCAATTTAGATAAAATCATTTAATTTAGTGCATTTTTTTTTTTTACATTTTCTAACTTGCATAAATTTTAAGTGGTTATTAATTTGTTGAATGATGTGTAATAGACTGAGGGAAACGGAACCGAAGGAGGAAGAGGACCAAGTACTTGGGATTTCATGATTCAAGCTGACAAAGGGAAGAAAGCTGTGGACTCCTACAATATGTACAAGGTTCTTGTTAATTTATCTTTATCTAGGGATGGACATGGTTTAAGGATCTATGGTTCTAGATAAAAATTTACCCTAATTTTAATATATAGGTTCGATCTTTTTTAATCTTTTGATCGAGTCTGAATTGAGGTTCGTGTCTAAGTTTTATAGACCCTAATACGACTTTAACTCTTAAAAATAAAGAATAAAGAATTTATTTAAAACTCATTATTGTTTATAATTTATATATGTCATACAACTTAATACTGCTCTATCCTCTTTAATGCCGGTTATTTTTAAGAAAGTGATATTAAATAAAGAGAGTGAATGAATTATGTGGATAAAATTAAAAGAAAGTTAAAATTAATAGATACAATTTGGTCAAACCAATGTCTATTTTTAGGTTTGTATGTCATACAAATTTATTTTTTGTATGTCCTACAAATTTTTTTAGTTGGTCAAACCAATCAAAATTTACCCATGATTTTTTAATTTTTAGGTTTGTATTTTTTGTAAGTTAATGATGAAAGTCGTGTAAGTTGTAACTTAAACATTATATATCATATTACAATGTGTATTTTGAAACTTAGTATGTTTTAGAATTTGCAAAATAAGTAAATTTATTTCAATAAAAAATTTTAAAAATAAACTTAGAAAAAGTATTTCCTCCTATTTAGCCTAAATGTCACATTTGGTTTTTTCGCACTTGTCGAGACAACATTTTAACCCTTAGTATCTCAAATTAATCTTAATTAAAAATTATAAAAAGTTGATATGAATAATCCTTGTATTGAGACGAATCAAACAAGATTTCACATGACTATATTTTAACTTATAGATTAAAAGTAAAATACAAATTAAGAGTGATGAGTGTATAGTGCCAAAAAAGAAAATGGGACATTTAGGATGAATAGGAGGTGTGATTTTTTTGCTATTAGTAACAACGAACAAAAGGGTTTGGTAAAAAAGTCAAATATTCATTATAATATTTTATCAAATGATTTTTTATGATTTTTATTTCTTGTTTGAATAGAAAAACTAATAGGAAAAATTACTTAGAATAATCCAACATATTCGTAATTTTCCTACAATAATCTCACCTATTGATTAACCATGAACAATTTCAACTTTAAGAGGTATTTGCTTATAGTAACTTGGGTAACCCGATGATCTGCTATAATAGGTAGTTCACCAAAAAACGTAAAATGAAAATTAATTTAAAATTATAGAAAAATTTTAAAATTTTACATAAAAAATTTCAAATAATAAAAAAAGTCATAAATTTTTTTAAACATTTTTTTCGACACTTTTTTTTAATTTATCTTTTTTTAAAATAAAGCTTGCTTTAAGAAGTCATCCGGTCACCAGGTTTCCTTTAGGAAAAAACCCCTCAAAATTGGGATTATTCATGATTAATCAATAAGTGGGATTATTGTAGGAAAGTCACTAATAGATTGAATTATTTTAGGTAATTTTTCATTTTTATAAGAACTTAAATTTGATTCAAATGTGGCTCTCGTTCATTTATATCTACCCTATTATATATATTCAAAAAAAAAAATATCTACCCTATTATATTTATATTAAAAAAAAATTGGGAAAATAAGTGCTGGACTAGACTATTAAGTCAAACTTCAGCTACCTTTTGTAGTGGCCATAAATAAAATAGTTCTGAAAAAAGACTCGATCAATAAACACCTTATTGAAGATGCACCTAACTAAAATAAATGGAGTATATTACTCGATCCGAATATGACAATTGATAAAGTAATAGATTTTGTGAAGTAATGGTAATAATTGCATCATAATTGTTGTGTTCCATCTAGCTAGCTTTCGTTTTCAAATTAAAGGCTTTTTTATATTCTCTCCAAACTAATTTAATTGTCTCATTTGTTTGGACACCGTTATTAAGGGTGGTGTGAGGTCCATTAAAAAAGTGATAGTTGGAGTATTTTAGTTGATTAAATTAATTGTAAAGGTATGGTAGTTAAATTTTGTAAGTAGTAAAAGTGGGGTATTTTGGTCTAATATAACTTGAGTGAACATGAGGTATTCAGGTAAAAAAATTGACAAAAAAGGAAATGTGACAATTAATATGAATTTACCAAATAAGAAAATGTGACAACTAAACCGATTTAGAGTGAGTATAAAGTATAGTGTGAAAACAATTAAATAGTAAAAATTGAAAAGAGACTGAGATATACATATTGTGACAAAATGTATACATACTATTGATATGTAAACCTTTTAAACGTGTATGTATATACACTTTTTAGCAAAAGTCTAATTATTTCACTAAAATTAGTGCCAACTTTGACATTTAAGATATCATTATCATGTCATTTATTAAATATGACAAAATATTTGGTAACGCTTGTGTGGGTAACTGTCATAAACTAAGATTGAAAGATTACAATAACACTCTAAGATTAATGACATTTTGATGAAGTGTTGAATTTAACTAAACTTTTTTTGTAATGTTTACAAAATCATCACTCCAATATGTAGATTATTTTTTAAAACTTTTATGTATACTTATTTTTAATTTTCACCAATTTAATAAATAAATAATACATATTTAGAAGATTTATTTAATTAATTTTACCAAGAAACTCTTTTTCAATCAAAAGTGGCATAGAATTTGACAGATCTTTTTTCCTTTGAGATAAGATAAGAAATTGACATACTTATGCTATCTTTGGAATAGAAATTGACATACACTTATTTTTTTTACATATAAAAATAATTAAAAAGTTAAATTTGAGTTATATTTCACCATCATTTTAAAATGATTAAAGTTGAGAATTTGAGAATGACTTTCCAAACCTTATCATTCTGAATATTTTCATAATTGATTTTATTATTAAAATTTACAATTTAATTAATAATATTTATTTTCAAACACAACCTAATTAATTTTTTATAGATTTTGTATATTTATTTTGATAACATAATTTGCAGGAAGATGTGAAACTATTGAAAGATATGGGCATGAATTCTTACCGTTTCTCCATTGCCTGGCCTAGAATTCTCCCCGGTAAGATTAAATAAAAATAATATTTTCTATGTCGTAAATAAAATTGTAATTTGAAAAGTAGGGCCTCAAATTAATTATTAACTAAGAGGCTAAGACATTATGTATATACACCCACAAATTAATTATACTCCTACTATCTAATTTAGCATTAAATTTAGGATGACAATTGATTTATGAGTCAATTATAGTAATAAACATTTAGATTTTAACTTCTTTTAAGATATATTTTAACTTTTTATGCTCATTATATTTGTCTTTTCGATATTGATTAGAGGGAACTGAAGAAGACGGTCCAATCAACCAAGAGGGCATTGACTTTTACAATAATTTCATTGATGCTTTACTAGCCGAAGGTAATTAATATTTTATATGCAATAATTACAATTTACAAATATTTTGTTGTTCTTCTTAAATAGAATGATTAAATTTTAGTATCAAATTTCAAATATTATCATTTTATATTTTTGAAAATCAACTCTTAAAAGTTATTTGACTTTTTAAAAACCCTAGATTGACAAATGTTATAAATAATGATTAGGTATTGAACCAGTCGTCACTCTATTTCACTTTGATCTTCCGGTGGCCCTTCAGAATAAATATTATGGCTTCATGAACAATCAGATTATGTGAGTCCTAGGCTTCATTTTAATTTTCACAATGTTTGCGTTTGTTTGTTGATATTAATTTTATAAATGCCAGTATTGTAAATTTTCATGAAACTAATCTGTAGTGTCATTTACAATTTACATGTAGTGAAATTTACATTATAAAAAGATATTTTTTTTATTACCTGTCTAAATGTTATTGTAATGAAATCAATTTTTTGACAAAGATGAAGAACCAAGAATATACAACTTGATATGTATCAATAAAACTATTCAACTTTTAGAATAGATGATAAAAAAATAACAACTTGAAAATTTTAAAGTACGTTAGAACCCTACATACCAACTAATAATTTCATACAATGAAAATTCAATAGTTTCATTCCTTCAGTAAATAAATAAAATGTGGCCGAAATATTTCATTCAGCATAAGACCCAAAATTTTCTGAGAAGCAGTTGTGTGGACTTGGACCACATTAATATTAGTGTGGACCAAGTCCTATACTCTACTTCACATCACTCCACTCCACTCCACTCCACTCCACTCCACTTCACTCCCCTCCCCGCTCCTTACTATACCAAAAAAAAAAAATTTAAAAGCTTAAAAGAAAATTTAAAATTACAAAATAAAATATTGAAAATAAAATTTAAAAAAGTTAAAAAAAATTAAAATTTTTTTTTGATTTAAAAAAAAATCAAATTTTTATGATGAAAAAACTTAAATTAAAAAATTAAAATAAAAAAATAAAAAATTTAAAAAATAAAAAAAATAAAATTAAAATTAAAATTATTAAAAATTAGAAACTGATTTTATAACTGGGCTGATCCAAGACGAGTGGTCTATGCCAAAGACCGTCTACAGTAAGAATTTATGGTTTTTTATATATCTAAATTTTTGATTGTTTTAAATTATTAGAGAGAGAAAAAAATGAAAAATTTTATAAAAGCTTTGTGCAAATCTAAAAGTTAAGATATTTTCTTAACTATTTGCATCTTTAAATACTTAACATGTAATACGTAATTTGATATTAAGGCGCCTAATTTTTTCGGAGCCTTACATGATCGAACATGTTAAACATGTTCAAAACCTTCCCAAATAATCCTTAATTCACCTGAAACCTTAGAAACCCCAAAGGCCCAAACTCATCTACTTCTCATTTTTGCCCTGGTATAAAATTGTTAATTTAAAAGATTTTATCAAATTCATATCAATTTTTAAATTATAAATTATTTACTGATATTTTTATATAATTAGTTATCAAATACCTGAATTTTTTGAATCAATAAAAAAACAGAATTGAAGTTAGTAGGTAAATTAAATTGATTTAATAAAATAAATTTATTCTTAGCACTTATTTAGCTATGTGGAGTGTGCTTCTATTAAGAATTTAGTTTATCTAGAAATTACTTTTATTTTATTAGATTCATATCAATTTAATTATTTATTGATTTATATATCACCCGTCAATATGTTTGGGATAAAATTGACCACTTTCCTCTATTTCTCCCTGAAGGAAGGAGTACGAGTATGGATTGTCCACCAACTTCCCTCACCCAAATCCTGCTCTAGAGCGGGATAGAGTATGATGATGATCGATATCGTTAGTCATTTTTGTTATTTTATTATAATTAAAATTATATCCATTAATATGATTTCATGTGACAAAGGGTTTGTGGGGGTGACATTTGTTATTTCAATTGTATTTATTGTAAGAGAAACTATATGATATAATACATATGATCATGATTGTTTATTAGCAAGGGTAAAGCAGACTATCGTTTAGGATTTAAAACTTTTTATGGCCCAAAAATTATATTTTTATATACAAGGTTAATATATACCAAATATAATATTATTATCATTATATTATACTATTATCAAAGATAATTTATTAAATTAATTTTTAACAGAGAGGACTTCGCAAAGTATGCTGAGATTTGTTATGCAAACTTTGGTGATCGAGTAAAGTATTGGTCGACAATCAATGAGCCCTACGTATTTGGGTCATTTGGCTACAAAATGGGCTTGCCCAATAAAATTAAAAATGACCCGAACGGCCCATATATTGCCACTCATCATATCATTTTAGCTCATGCTGCTGCTGCTAAAGTTTATCATGACAAATACAAGGTACTAACTTCTCCCTCGTTCATTTTTGTTTGTCCATTTTTTTTTTTCACGTATTTCAACGCAATTTTGAGTCTCGATATCTCATAGTACACATAGTAAAAAATTATAAAAATTATATATTAAAATTCTTTGCATCAAGACGAATCAAACAAGATCCCACATGAATATATTTTGTGTTAAATATATACTTCGAAAATCAAATTTAAATTTCTCTCTCAGTAGAAAAATTTAGAGTGGACAAACAAAAAGGACCGGAGGGAGTACTAATTACATATATTTAAGTTAAGTGAAAATAAAAAAGTTAATGATGCCAACACATATATATCACTTAAATTTTAGGAAAAAAAAATTAGAGGCTAAGTTAGCTAATTTGGTAAAATTATTATGTTTTTAAAATTAACGAAAAAATGATATTTTATAATCTAATTTTTAATCCATCCGTTGTGAATAATATCAACTTTTAAAAATATTTTTTAATAAATCAACCTTTACCCGTACTTTTTTGTCAACATACCAATAGGGTATGCAGATAGCAAAATAAAAGCAAATGTTGAATTATTAAAAAATAATCTATTGGTGAGATTATTTACAGCGTAAAAAAAATTTGATAAATAATATTTTCCTTAAATTCATAATGGTCAAATATAGAATATAGATTATAGATGTATTATTCTAACTAGATGATAAACATATATTCATTAAATAATAGTCAATTAAAGTTTAAATTGTGATTAATTAGTTTGAATATAATAGTTATCTATGAACAAGATATACTAGGTGTAATGGTGATGATGATAATGATGGTAAATATAATTTTTTTTCCTGATTTTGCCTCTGCAATTACGTTTATTCTATTGGGCCATAATTTCACCATGACCCACTCGTGTGGACACGGCACACCCGTGGGCTCGGCCCACAAACCCATGGGTCAAGAGCGTTAACTTGCACATATACTCAGTGAGGTTCATTGTTTCCCAAAACCATATGGTAGTAGGAAGATTAGCTCACCCACTATATATAAAAGTCAACAACCCACTATTATATCGATGTTGTATCTTGTCTCACATGTGAAGTATTTCCAACATATTCATATTGTTAGTAGTAAATTTTAAAATTATTGTAATTGAGTAATCAACTAATGTAAATTAAATCTATTAAAAATCAAATTTTAGAGATCAAATAAGAATTTTTAAGCATTAAAATATTTTTTGGGAGGCCCAGTGACTGACATTTTGACCCCTATGTTTTGCACAATATTGTTTTTAATGTATCATTTCTAAAATGCTAAACTAATTTAACTTGGAATCTAAAAAAATAATATCGTATTTATAAAAAAAAACAATTTGTGATAAACAGAAAAAGCAAAAAGGTAAAATTGGAATTTCATTGCCATGCAAATGGTACGAGGCTCAGTCAAGCGACCCCACAGATCAAGTTGCTGCCTTGAAGCTGTTGGACTTTTCGTTGGGCTGGTAAGAATTACCACAATTCACTCTGAGTAAATTTTTTTTTACCATTTTTTCATAATTTATTAATATATTAATTCAATCTAGCTATTCATAATTAATAAATCTTTTTTAAAATTTCTCTTATTTTGATTAATTTAATTTTGTGATAAAGTGATCTTGCAATATGAGCCTCTATTCATAGAGGAATAATAATAATAATAATAATAATAATAATAATAATAATAATAATAATAATAATAATAATAATAATAATAATAATATACTAATAATAATAATAATAATAATAATAATAATAATAATAATAATAATAATAATAATAAAAATAATAATAATAATAATAATAATAATAATAATACAAATCGTCGTCTTATATGAGACGGACTCATATAATTAGCCAATTTCTTTAATTTTTTATTTTAAGATCGTAAGTGATTCTTTTAAGTTATAAGTATTAATCTCTGTAAGACTATAAAAAATGAATGTTTTAAGGTTGCAACTGATCATTTTGACGTTATAAGTGATTACTTCAAGACAAAAAGTATTTATTGAGTCAGCCTAATACAGAGGTTCTCACTGTGAGATTGTCTCATTTTTTTTTGAAGTGCGAGACCATCTCATTTAAGAATTAGCGTAATTAAATACTACAGGTACATGGACCCATTTGTACACGGAGACTATCCAAAGTCAATGAAGGAATCAATAAGAGGATTGCCTGAGTTTACCGAGGATCAAAAAAAGATGGTGAAAGAAGCTTGTGATTTTATTGGTGTTAATTATTATACTGCTAGATTTTGTAAGCAATCTGCTACTGTCGATGCAATGACTGGAAAAATCTCTGTGGAGTACGCTGAATCAATTGGTATAATAATTATTCATAATTAATTTCTTTTTAATTTTCAAACATATTAATTAAATTAGGTTATTGATTAAATTAATTAATATTGTTTGTTTAAATGTAGTGGACGCAAATGGAAATGTAATTGGTGAACAAGCACAAGGACAGGACGATATCTATGTTAATCCTGCAGGTCTCAAAAATTTGCTTCTTTACATCAAAGAAAAATATGATGATCCTGAACTTTATGTCACCGAAAATGGTGAGTTTTATTTTGGGTTGTTTTATGATTTTTTGTTATCGTCCATTGTCACCGTATGTCGTTTTGGACTTTTTAACAGTATGAGCCAAAGTTGAATTACGAACTTACATGTTTTTATAAGAAATGATTTTGGTTGCCTTTTATTTCATAATTCATGAGAATATATACATCAAGTAATCTTGAGTTTATGGAAACTAAATAATTAGTACATAATAATTTGCAAGATAATATTGAAGATATACAAATATACAAATATTCTATTCTTGCAATTAGAGTGCTCAAAGCAAACATACGCTCTGATACATATATGAAATGATTTTAGTTGCCTTCAATTCATAATTCATGAGAATATATATTGTATAGTAATCTAGACTTGGTCCACACAAGTCCTTCTCCTTTTATTATCATTAATAATAAAATCCTGGGTTCGTCATTTTGTATATAGCATGCTTGTTAGAGTTTGCAAATTATTTAATTTTCAGTATACATGTATAATTTGTAGCTGACATGTTAGTACTGTATATTATACGTACAGGGTTACCTGAAAAACCTGTAATATCAAGTTCAGTTATGGATTCAATCAACCAAGGAAAAACAGAAGAATTGAAAGTTGCATTTTTTGATGACAAGAGAATTGCTCACCTTGAGGATCACCTTATTGCTGTTCGTGAAGCTATCAAGTAAACTTCTCTATAAATCTCTATAATCCGTATACACTTCAGAGTTGTCAAGAAATCAAATCAATTAAAAATTTAAACCGATGAATAATTTTTGGAAATCATTTATAAAGTAATCACTCCAAATCTTTTTTATTGTCCCATTTACATGGGCACGGCTTTTAAGAGTCGTAAGGGGACTGCATAAAAGTGAGAAGTTGAGGGTGTTTTAAGTGATTACATTAATTGTAAAGATAGTAGTTGAGGTATTGTAAGTAGTAAAAGTGAGGGTATTTTGGACATTACTTGTGTGAATATCAGGGATTTAGGTCAAAAAAAATATCGTCAAAAAAGGAAATGAGACAATTGATGCGAATTTGTCAAATAAGAAAATGTGACAATAAAAAGACTTGGAGGGAGTATGTTTTTTGTAAAAAGCTACCTTGAATTTTCATTTTGTCAAAAACTACTTAGAAAAAGTTATTTAATTTGGAAAATTTATCAAGAATAATCAAGTCTATTTGTGATTTTCCTATAATAATTTCACCTACTGATTAATCACGAAGAATCCCATCTTTTAAGAGGTAGTATTTTCCTAGAGTAAACTTAGGTAACCCGATGACCTGCTATATACTAGGTAATTCACCAAAATAGTAAACTGAAAATTAATTTAAAATTAGAAAAAAAAATTAGAAAATTAAAATAAAAATTCCAAATAATAAAAAAATCATAAGTTTTTCTGGAACAATTTTTGAACATTTTTTTCGAAATTTTATTTTAATTTATCATTTTTAAAAAAAAAACTTGCTATAACAAGTTATCCGGTCACCGGCTTTACTCTATAAAAATACCCCTCAAAATTGGAATTATTATAGAAAAATCACAAATAAATTAGATTATTCTAGGTCTAAATAAAAAGAATATTTTCTATATAGTTTTTTTTATCTTTATCAAAGGTATGATAATCAAAGCTTATTATTATCACAAATTCTTACTTGAGACTGTCTTTTGTAAAGAAGGTTTTCAAAAGCCCAGTCCAATTCTAGATATATATTATTACAACTCTAAATATAGATTTGGCTCGAACTTTTGAGAGTCATCTTTACAAAAGACGGTCTCTCAAGAGAGCGCCTGTATTATTATAATAGTGAAAGAAAAAGTGATATTGTGTTTGAATGTAGGCAAGGTGCGAATGTGAAAGGGTACTTTGCGTGGACTCTAATGGACAATATGGAAGTGGGGGCAGGCTATGATGTTCGTTTTGGTCTAAACTTCACTGATTACTACGACAACCTCAAAAGATACCCAAAAAAGTCTGCTAAATGGGTCACTAATTTCCTCTCTCAACATCACAAGAACAAATCACATTAATCTTTTTGTGCTTTATGCCTTATCAAATAAGTACTAATAAATATTATTCAGTATTCAACTTTATTTCAAATCCCTCGATGGAATGACTCTGTTTCTTTGATGTTGCTATTAAATAAATAAATAAGGGCGGGTAATTATATATTAGGCTTGTTTATGAGATTTTATTTGTATAAGGAAATAATATAAATTGCTCTTATGTTAATATTGAGACGGTCTTAGTAGTTACTTGCTCTATTTCATTTTAATCACTACAATATGTTTTTCGTTGCTTTTAGGTTTGGATCGGATAAAAGATTGATATATTGATTGAATAACAAACCTAATAATTTTTGTTTATATTTTTGTTTATATTTTGAAATTAGCATAATAAAAAAGCATAATTATGTGGGAGTAATCAATTAGGGTAGGAACACCATTCTTTACGGACCTACCATTTTTAAATTTTTGATCGAACGGCTCGGATACCATGTTGGGGAAATTTTCCTTTCCTTTCATAACTTTTCAATGTGTTTAAATACATGAGTATTCTAAAGGATTTCACTAAATGGGCTGACTATAAAATGGCCCAATACTAATACACCAAATAACCTTAACAATACTAAAGATTTTTGCTATACAACATCTAGTGATATTTCTCATAAATGTTACTACAGACTATTGTAACAATTATACATACCACTAAAAGCCAAATAAATCACTAAATTACTTTATAGTGAAACTTATAATAAATACCAATAATTATTATACTTAAAAGATAAATCAGTGGCATTAATTTAATGCCACTAAATTAAAGATTGCGAACAAATAAATTTGTTGCAGTGAACTCTAATTAAAATGTATTTTCCCTATCTAAACTAAGCTCACCCTATTGCCTAAATATACATAATCCTAAACCTGAAATATGAAATGAGACACTCAACTTTTTCTTTACCTTGGGCCATAGGGAATAATATGGGACCATCTGTCATAAAATCACATAATTACAACCACGTCGTAAAGATTGTTAAGGTTATAGATTGCTATATAAGTCACGATAATAACTACATTGATAAAAGGCTTAACTGACACTAGATTTTGTACTATCGTTTGGACTCAAAGTAAGGGTAGGAAAAATTTTACTTGTAAGATTGTTGGTGTGTTTTATCTGCACATTATATGTAAGGGTGAATATAGGGTGACCAAATACTCATCTCTACCTCTAAACCTATTTGATTAACATAAATATTACACAATTCAATATTAATAGGGTTCTTAATCAAATGACTCATGACATAATTTAGACAGACCTGAGCCTAGATTCAATTAGTCTAAAGGAGACTTGTATTATTGAATGACTAAAAGCGAGCAATTGGGATCAAATTAATTCTGTGGAAGCCAAGACATCACCCACTTTGCCTAACCTAACTCCAGACATTCTTCCAACATTCTATTTTATTTATCCAATATCCATCTGTTATTTATTATTCACCAACTACCTATTAAATAAATATATTTAATTATATATCAACTATCATCAACTCCACTTTCACACGAGTAAACGCTCTAATAGGTAGATATAGCTACCCACGTTAGTTGGTTCAGTTTTATGTGTTGTAACTTGTAAGTGCTCGATCACCTAGTACAAATGATCACATGCTTCTCACAATCATGCTATTGAAACATTCGCCTAACCAAATAAATTAACATAATAAATATGATGGCTATATACTCCTAATTTATATTTCATATTGAGGAGTAATAAATGAATAAACACAATAAAAAGATACGTACGTTATTTTATTGGTTGATTGTCTTTTATTTTTTGTTAATAAGGAGTAATGTTGAAGTGTCTATATGTTACCCACAAGTGAGTTGTCTCACATCGGAGAAAAAGAGAGTATGCATCACTTTATAAACTCAAGGAGTAATTCCTACTATCACCAATTGGTTTTAGTAGTGAACCATCTTTGGGTTTATGAGTGGACTACTACTTTTCCTCTTTGTTTGTGTTGCCCAGACTCATTTTCTAAATTTTATCATGGTATCTGAGCCCGATTTGTTGTTGGACCTTTATATTGGGCATTTAAACTTACCACTGATTAAGGGGCCTTTAATTGGATGTTCATTCCCAATAGGTTTGTAACCCTTCTAGTGGGCTAAAATTCTAAGGACACTCACATGTGAGAAGGAGTGTTGAAGTGCACATGTATTAATACCCACATGTGAGTTGTCACACATCAGAGAAAGAGAAGAGTGTGCATCACTTTATAAACTCAAGGAGTAACTCCTACTATCACCAATTGGTTTTAATAGTGAATTTTCTTTAGGTTTATTAGTAAACTACTTCTTCTCCTCCTTGTTTAGGGTGCCCAAACCCATTTTCTAAATTCTATCAAATAATAATTAAATCTGACCAACTATAGCTATGTAATCATGTTTAAATAAAGATGTTTACTTAAATAAAAAAGTTATTAATTGTTGGTTGTTATTAGAGAAAATTAAATCTATAAGCCAAAAGCCGTAATAAACTTCTTCGAGCAATTTTTTTCATTTTGACTAAAAATTAATTTTTAAGCAACTTAAAATCATTTAGCAAATCAACATTTGAAATGATTTTGACTAATTAATAAGCCAATAAATGCTATGTCCAAAAAACTCGGCTATATTTGGAAACGAAAATTTCATTTAGAAATTTATAATTGACTTGAATTTTGATATTTAACAAATAAAAAAAATTAAAATTTGAATTTGAGTCAACTTCACTATCATTTGTAAATTAGTTAAAGTTGAAAATTTGAATATAGTTACTCAAATCATATCATTCTCAAAGTTTATTTATGATTTTGTAATTAAAATTTATAATTTGATATGATACTTATTTTTAAACACAACTTTGATCAGCAAATAAGACAAGAAAAAGCTAAAACATAAAGTTTTTTACATTAACAATATATAATATTTTTTAAAATAATTACAAATAGAAAATAGAATATCCAGTTTTGAAAATATTTCAATCCAAATCCGATTGAGGTATTTAATTTAAAAACCAAACATAACTAATTTGAATCATTCGATTTTCAAAAACAAGATAAAACATCCAATTTATAAAACTGAATATTATAGATCAGATATTTTTGCACACCCTATTAAAAAGTGTTATATATGTAGATGTATTTGCAAGAACTATCCTTCAACAAATAATTTAATTACATACAAAATGTTCAAACAATCGTCAAGATGAATTCTACAAATTCCATCCATCCTATGTCTAAACTAACTAGCACAAACAACATATTTCTAAAGTCTAATTACCTAATGAGGAAATAAAAAGAAGCAATAATAACCAACTCTAATTCAAATGTATTGTCCCTATCTAAACTAAGCTCACCCTATTGGCTAAATACACATAATCTTGAACATGAAATATGAAATGAGAAACTCAAAACTTTTTCTTTACCTTGAACCATAGTGTAATATGGGACTAGGGGTCATAAAATCACATTACGACCACATTGTAAAGGTTGTTGAGGTTATAAGCTGCCACATAAACTACGATGAAAACGCTAACAAAAGTGTTTTTCTGTCCTTACTCCAATCGCTACCACTACCAGTTTACACAATTGGTTGGACTCAAAGTAAGGGTAGGAAGAAATTGGGTTATTAAGATTGTTGGTGGTGTTTTATCTGCACTTTACGTGTAAGGGTGAATTCAGAATGATAGTATAGGGTGGCCAAATACTTATCTCTATAATGAACCCACTTGACTGACATATATGTTACAAAATTCTATATTAGTAGGGTTCTTAATCAAATGACCCAGAGACATGGCTTAGACAGATCCGAGTATAGATTCTCTTATGTACGTGGATTAATCTAATGGAGGCTTGTATTGTTGAACGATCAAAACAGAGCAATTGGGATCAAATTCTGAGGAAGCCAAAAGATCACCCACATTGCCTAATTCTGGACATTCTTCCCAATCACTCATCCCATTTGTTACAGTTGAATTTCGACGTCCCCCGTTTCCAACTATGAACAAATGATACATATCTACAATGTCTCTCAATGCTACAGCTGTTTGTGCTCCGTTCTTTACATGCTTCTCTATGTACCCGACTTGACCCGAGGTCACATACTTGTTGTAGAAATCCTCTAAAAATGCATTGTCTGCTTCATCTTCAGCTCCGCGACTTGGCATTGCCATTAAAACTTGATCATTCCCTTGTGATGAAACATTGATCCTTTCTTGTCCTGATCTCGAAGGCGCTTTCAGAAACCTAATGACAGTAAGATTCATGCCAAGATGCATAGCAATATATGTGCTAAGAGACAATGCTTCGCGGTCATCGGGTCCTCCAAAGAATAAGCTCGCTACGTGTGGCATTGTCTTCAAACCCGAGGACCCAACAAGCCCGCGATCAACAAGGATGGCAACTGTACAAGGGGCATGTCGAAGCACTCTCTGATTGGTAGTTCGTATTCCATCCTTACTACTTTCCATCTTCCCGTCTATTCTTTGATGTTTATGGAATGGCAAAATTATAAGCGATGCTCGCACATCTTCAGCTACATCACAAACATCCTCAAACATACTTGATATAGATGAAACAACCTTCATTTGGCGAATGAAAATGTTCGTTTCTAATACAAAGGCATCCACACCATTGTTGATCTCTACCGCGTCATTTCCACCATAGGCATCATCATCACTGAGTTCATCATCCTCTAATTGGTGATACATCTTACTGCTCCTCTTCTTTGGGAGAAGCTCAACCAAATGCATTAGGTAAGCACATATAGGCAAGTTTTTCGACCAGCTTAACCATCCGATCACTTTTACCATTGTCGGAACATTACGTGGACCATGAACACAAGCCAACACTCGTAACTCTGTGTCCGGATTTTGTTGTTCAAGAGTAACCGGCTTATACGAAAAGGTACCCGTGTCTTTCAAAACTATAAAAGCCACGGCAATTCCACTAATTAGCGTATTTAGTATAGCTGTCATTAACATCACCTCCACAAAACTACTATTCCAGTCCTGCAACATAATTAGACAAAGCTTTAAAAGAATATTGAACCGCAAACATATTGGAAAGAATACAACATCATCAACATCATCTTACCCAGTGTATCCCACCCATAAAACTATGAGCAAGGTCAAGGAAGGCAAGGACGGCGACAACTCATACCCATAAAGGAGAGCGTGGCCAATGAGTCCCTCAACTCAAGAATTTAGAAAGAATACAACAAATAGTATAAAATAAGCTTACTATTTTCAGTCTGACAGCACCTAAGATCATAACATCAAAGTGCCCTTTTAGATTCAAAAGCAACCCAAGAACTACCCCTTCTTTTAATGGAATTTTCAAGCGTTGACAAGCAACGAGAGTACCTAAAATCTTGCCACCAATGCAAACCGTTACGATCACAACAGCGGCTACAAAATTCTTGAGTATGACAGCATCCGCAAAGTTGGCTTGAAAACCAGTGTAACCAAAGTAAATAGGGAGCACAAAGGTATAAACAGCATAAGAAAGCTTGTGCATCATAGTTCGAGCAGTTTTTCCTTGGCGAGGGAAAGTTACCCCTAGAACTAATGCGGTCAACAGGCTGTTAGCAGCTCCCCATCTATCAACAAAACTTGCACTAAGCAGAACCAACAGAAACAGAGGTATGATTTGCGTATTCTTTAGGTACTGTGCTTCTGGGCTACACTTATTAAGTAAAAGGGCAACTCGTCGCACAACCAAACTAACTATTGCAGTGAAAAGCAAAGACCAAATCCATTCTCCAAATCTAAATTTACCATCTTCAACAGTTTTCATCAATAGACCTCCACATAATATGCAAGTGATATCGTTTAGCAACGAAGAGCATACTGCTAAACGTCCAAAGTTCGATGTTCCTAACTTTAACTCGGCTATGAAACGAATGACTACAGGAGAAGCTGAGTTTACAATTGATAACATAAAAATAAACATGAATGCTACAAAGCTTTCATGTTTCCCCATAAAAAACTGAAACATAAAGAATGAGATGGCTGCCGAACTGATGATACATGGTACTGATGCCGCAAGTGCAATAATGCTTGCACCGCGCAAATGACGCTTCATATAGGCAATGTCCAGCTCTAAACCAATCAAAAATACAACACAAGTTCTACCAAAAAAGGCCAATACATTGTAGTAGTCAGCAGAATTTGTTTGGATGAAGTATTTTTCCAGTGGCTTTATCTTAGACAATAGTGAGTGGCCAATCAACAAACCTGCCTGTTTAATAAATTTAGCATTAGAATTCTTTCAAGTAGCTGTAGCTAGCAAACACTCTAAATAACACGTTTAATACTCCCTCCTATTCACCTAATGTGTCCCATTTGACTTTTCGCCATCTTTTAGGTGGTCAAATGAGACCACGTGTGAAAGAAAAAGTGTGGTGTTTTTAAATTTTGATAGGGGTAAAGTGGGGTTAATAATTGTAAAAGTGTGAACACGTTAAAATTAGTAAGGGTAAAGTTGGTAAAGTTAAAATACCCAAAATCGAAACAAGACATTTAAGGTGACTTGACCCAAAGGAGGGAGTATGATAACTTTCCATCAATAAGATTGCATAGAGTATAGAGCAAAAACAAGGTTGTGTCATATTATGATCTCCGAGTTATAAAGGTTTTCAAATCTAACTACAAGATCGCCAAAATGTAAAAATACAACACGTAGTAGGACGGTGTAACGTATATCTCACGAATTCAGGCGATATTTGACTGTACAAAAACCTCATCACCTCCATTATCGCATCATCATGAGCGCTACTATAGTCTAAATCGAAACCGCGATTTTGCAGCACGACAAGGTATTTGCTTATTGCTCTCCAATCTATTATGTTATACCTTTTTTCTTGTACCTTATTCACCATTTTATCCCAAACCCAATAGCTTGAGGCACCAGTCCACAACTCTTAAAAGTAAAGACGTTACATTAATCGGTAAAATTCTCAACTTTGTGCATATTATTTAAATTTCAAACATAATACTAATATTTAGGTTTAATTCTTTGTCCCTAAAATGTTCCTCCTCACTTTTCCTCATATGAAAGTTTTATGTAGAGGGCTAAAAATTTAAAATTGTATATGAACCCTTTGAATTTATGACAAGCATTTCTACATAGAAGACAATATTATATGTTCTTGTGATTGGTAATGAAAATCATACATTATTTCATTTTTTTTTTGTTTCCATTTTACATAACATATAGCATTAGAGCTCATCCATCATATAGCTACCAATTCATGGAAATTAAATGATTCTAATTGATATAAGTACAATTAAACCCAAAAAGAATATTAAGCGGAAAAATAAAAGAAAAACTTACAGTAATCTGCGGAATAGGTGTAGGAATCCCTACAGACTTGACAGCAATCTGAAGAAGATGGGAAACCGAAAGAAGCAAAGAAGCTTGTAACCCCATTGCTAAAACTGGGTTAAATAAATCCTGCCCACATAGCACCTTTCGGGTAACATCCATTTTCTCCGAGCTTTATATCAAAATACAAATTAAGTAAGTTCTGAAAAACAGGAAAAGCTTCCGAACATGCAATGTAACAATGGCGGACGTGGTTAGAGAAGAAACAATGGAGATGATTGCAATGGGAAATCGTCCTCTCTCATGTTCTTCTTTGTTTCTATCAACCCCTGGTTGCAGGAAATTTTCAATGAACATTGATTTTGTTAGGCCGACATTCATGTATAATTCAAAAATTGATTTTGTTAGGTTAAATTGAAATTGAGAAAGGGGGAAAATGGAGAGAAAAACTCTCATGGAGTGTATGCTTATTTTTGTTATTCAAAATGCTCAATTTTGCGGCTTTAATGGATGACCTTTGTTTTAGGAATAATGTAACGTTGAAATATGTTCATGTACCTATGAGGCTATAACTTATCAAATGAGAAAAAGAAAGGAAAATATAGTCATTCTACCATTCATACAATTTTTACCTTTTTTGTGTTTGACAAAAACTTTCACATTCAAATACAATATTTTTGGAAATATTGATTTAATGTTTTAATACATCATCTTCAAAAAAAATGTTTTAATACATTAGTTTTTGCAAACTATTTAGTTTCCCACTTCTTTATACAGATTTATGACCTATAATAAATATTTCATTCGTTTTAAAATATTTGCTACTGATGGTGATATATTTAGTGGAACAATATCATTATCAGTAGCAGGTATAATGGAACAAAGAAATTAATGAGTACCAATAAATAATTTATTAATTTATGTAGCCGACTCAATATTTGTTTATTTTTTTCTAATACTTATTTAATTTCATAATAACATACCATTATATATACATAGTAGTTAATACATTTATAATTTTTAACATGCATATACACATAACATACATACACTCACGTATATATCAATTTTTAAAAGTATTTTTTTTAAAAAAAATTATGACATATATTTCCTAACATGATATTAATTGTTTTTAATATTTTTAAATTTCTTACTTATCTTAATCTACCATATAATAATAAACAAATAAATGTTATAATCACATTAATTAATTTATTTTTATTTTCAACTGAATACCAAGGCCTAAACTATATTTTTTTTTTTTGAATTACAGGCCTAACCTACATTGGTAGTACTCACTTTAAAAAAATATTTATGATACCTTTGAGTTTTGGCACTTTATTAATGGTACTCCTAAGTTCTTTTATTATTAGTGTTGTCCTTATTTTACGTCTTATAACTGTAAACTTTTTTAAATTTTTTCGTCTAAAATCGTTAATTTTTTTGTATGTTTTATATTGAAAATAATAGAAAAAGAAAAAATTAACAGTTTTAAACGAAAAAATATTAAAATGAATTACAATCCTAAGATGCTTAATAATATAAGAGTATCATAGACAATAAAAAAAAACCTTATACTACTAATAAAGTGCCAAAATTAAAAATTTAAATTTACCAATTTACGATTGATAATAAAAAAATAAAAATAAAAACAAACTGTAGAGAAGTACTAGTATTTCCTTTCCCTGTTTCCTACAGTTCCTCTCCGGCTCTCCCTATCTACCTGAGAGTCAATTACATTCCGTTCTTTCTCACTATTTGGGACTGTTAAGTTCCTCTTCTTAAACTTGTCTCCTTAAATCCGCCATTGTCAGGCAATTACTGAGAATTACAGTTTATGTAAACCCTAGAAATTGATGCGAAATGCAATAATTCTTCTTCACTGTTCTGTTATGTGAATGCCAAGTTCATCTAATTGAGAATGGAGGTGCCCTTTTGCCGGCAATTCCTCGATCGATTGTCTGACCGATGCTTAAGCTCATTCCCTTGTCTCTCTGATCCAGGTCAATTTTCCTCTCAAAACAATCTAATTTCATAGGGTAACGACTAGGTTATGTTTGAAATGGTTGTTTGACTTGCTTATTTCTTTTGTTTTTTCGATTTCAGTTCGAAGATCTTCGATATGTTTGAAGATTACTTTGGTCATGATTCATTTTATTTATTTGGGAGTCTTGTTTTTTGTTGATCAACATAATCTCATCCAAACTGCTAATAGAGACCCTTGGTATCTACTATCTACCACTTCTATATTTGTTCTTGTGTTTTATTTGCTATTTATTCTGTTTAGTTCCTAATTTTGATTGTCTGTCCTTTGCTATTATTTACTTCTATAATTTATGTTCAAAGAAAACTCCAATTAGGGAAGGATCATCTGTAGTCTTAGTTGATTGTATGGTGTAGCTTAGCTGTAATTTTGATGGTACCATAGTTATATGAAAACTATGTTAAATTTCCAAGTTTTCGTTTGTAGATAAGAAATCCATTAATAATTTGGTACTTGATAAGCTGACAGTTTGTGATGTGTGATGGAAGACAAGAAGCCTAGTATTGAAAGGTATAAGGTTCACTTAAGGACCCAAAGTCTAGGCTCTAGGCGGCAAGCAAGACGCGAGGCCACTATCCTTTAGGTGTGAGGCGCCCTAAAACAAAGTAAATTTAAACCCATAAAACCGTATAAGAAACCTAAAACGAGAAAAATAAAGAAGAGGAGAAGGGAAATAAAAAAAGTAAGAGAAAAGAAAAAATACATAGTGGTTGTTCATATCAAATGGCCTTTTGACACTAAGAACAAAGGCTCTTTAAGGTGCTCTCGGATGCTTTGAATTTGTTAACTGACACACTTTAAGTATGTATTGTTACCATATATATTGAGTACATATTCATCTTTTATTTTAATGACTTATTTACAAAACTTATAGAAAATTTGGACAATTAAATATTAATGGATATTTTTTTGAAGGAATAAGGAAGGGGTGATTTCATTCAAATAACAAAAATATCGCGCTTACAATAATCATCTCTCATAAGGTCTAAAATATCAATACAAATAATTATTGCCCTTATACTAATAAAAGACACTTTATAAATATACTTTGGGTTGATTTTGATTTTTGTACAATGATGTAAATTTAAATCTTAATTGATTGATTGATTTATTCTGTTTATCTAACTAAAATCCATGCATGACACATGTATCTATCTAGTTATGACTACTATTACAACAACAATGACAAAGCCCTAATCCGATGTATATGACGCTAGTCGAAGGTATAATTAGTGACCAAAAATTATAGCAATTTGCTAAGCTTGAATATATCTTTCTATTTTTGTTAAGCAATTTGTAATGGGTATTTATGTGGATTGTTCGATTCTGATGCTTGAAGTTAACTGCAAATATTTGTTTTGATTTCATAAATTTTCATTGCTTGATGCCTCCTGGATTAAAAGATGAAATTTCTAAGTTTGAAAGAACATGGATATTTTTGTGTTTAATCACACTAGGGCAGAAACATAAATATGTGTTGTTTATTTTAATTGCAATATATATCTTTTTCAGGAATTTTGTTATGGAAGGGGAGAAGTAATTAGTGGTTTCATGAGCATATATTTATTGTCAATAGTTCTCAAGCGGTGAACCTTTTTCTTTTTTGCCCTTGGGTGGTGATGAAAACTGCATGTTGTTGACCTTTTTGAAGTCCAATTTTCAACGAACTAACAAAGGAGATGCATGTGTTTTTTATGGTTTCTTGTTAAATAGACATGTAATGTTCATTATATCTGTTGTGACTTATCTCTCATGTTACTTTCTTCTAGGTACATTGGACTATACCTTTTACTTTTTGTGGCCACCTTGATACAATATTTCATCACTTCTTATTCTTCTCCTGGGTAATTTACTGTCTTCTAATGCTCTACTTGTAGTATTTCCCTTTTGTGTATCTCATTTACTATAAAAGTTGAATATATTCTAAGTGATCTCCTTGTAAATGTTTTTCTAGTTATGTGCTTGATGCAATGAGGGCAGTTAATGAAGAGCACTCTCACGCTACTCTTGTAACTCCTATGTATGTCTATTCTAGCACTTTTTAAACTTTTTTAAGGCACCATTTAACATGTTTTAAGTCACATGCTCAATTTGCATAAAAAAATTGTGTTAAGTTGAAAATGTTTCAATTTGACACTTTGATAAGTCATCTGAGGATTAGTTTCATGGGGCACAAAATGAATATGAAGTTCTAAAGGGTTTGGGTTATCATAATTTTCTTCCTTTATGATGATCAAGCAAAGACAACCTGCTACAAGTAAAAATGGGAGTATTACTATCCCTATAGAACGAGATCCTCCAGCAAGAAACCTCATTGGAAGTAATGCAGCTTGGATGAAACTTGTGATGAATATGTATCTTCCTGGATCCTCTATGAGGTAAGTCTATATTAGTTTTTTTTCTGATGAAAGTTTTCTTAATTTATTTATGCAATATAATTTAACTTGCTTCTGATTATGGTCTATGATGTCACTTGATGCTCATGGAATACTTGGTGTTGTGAATTACTTCTACTTCATAGTTCATATGTTAATATCTTTCATGTTACGTAGTTAAAGAACAACAAAAATCTATGTTAATAACAAATTGATTTGTAAATCAATAATGCTCGTATGAATAGTGAGAAATCTAAACATTTTAGCAGGTTGGCCGTTGGCGTCATCAGTTTACAGCTCTTGATTCTTCTTAATCATGCTTTGCTTATCAATATTTGTTATAAACCTAAAGTTTTTCTATAAATAGAGCTTGTAATTCTAATTGGCCTAACTGGATTAGCATTTTGGCATGTCCGCATACCATACTATGGTATACATATCTATACTTCTATGCAATGCTTGAATATCTACTTGTAAATTATTGGGAAGAGTAAATTTTTATTGTGATGAAAATGCTTCTATTGGTTCTGCCATAGTTTTGCTCACAAGTATTTTGTTCCATTGTTGTGGACTTGTTTAGAGATTGAAAGTGTTGTGTGTTATTTTCACGGTCTATGGGAACACAATGATGCTATTAAAATAATTAATTGTGCTACTCATCCTTTGGAATGTAGTATTTTTTTGCTATGTGCTTGTATTTTGGGGGAGGGGGCTGAATTGGCAAACATGGCATATTGTTTAGTGGTTCTAGGTTTAGGGTCTATTGTCCCAAACTTGTTAGATTTGCACTGAACTTGTCAAACATATAAAATAGTAAAAATGTCTCGGTGTAAGTGATGGCCAAAACTGGATAGAAATTGAACTGAACTAATAAGAATGGAAAATATGCTGGACCTAATAGGTCTTTTGTTGAAGTAGTAGGGAATTTCTCTTTCTTTAAGTGTGCCAGATAGTAATTGCTCTACATTTAAATTTCGTATGCTTGGATGGTTTAATGTTATTATAACGATAAGTATCTTTCTTTATTATTGCTAGATGATACTAATGCATGAATATTACAACTTAGAACGAAAAACTGTATAGTAAAGGTTAGGACTTCTCAAACCTGCGGATCTCCTGCTTCTTTGTATGTGCTACATTTGCAACTGTTTTGGTTTTTAATTATAATTTAGTGCATTGGAGAGTATCTTTTTGAGCTTCTCTTATTATTCTTCATGCTATACCCCTTGGTTTGAAATAAATGACGCCAGTCTCTCAAATTTGTAAATTAAGGAAGCTTTAATTACAAACTTTTCTCATGCATGAAGTTGATATACTAGTTGCCGTTAACTTCGTATTCGAGACTTGTTTTCTTATTTTGCATTCATCTTTTTCTTGGCAGACAATTGACTTGCACGTATTGTAATGTTTTACAGGTAATATGTCCTGTTTATTTTGATTTAATTGAAATTTCTATCTTTGATGACTACGTGGATGAACTGTGTTTGGTATTAAATATCTGTAGTATTAAATATCTGTGATTAGAATCTGAAATTCCAATCCTAGTTAATGACAGTTCAAACCTTTGGCTGGTTTGACCTGTGTCTAGTATTAAATATATGTTGTAATTCCTAGTTCTACAAAAACACTTGTGTTATGCTTCTTGAACAACACTACTGAATTGTAGTATTTGAGATAGTAAGGACCAAAGTTTACAAATGATGTGAATGTCTAGAAGCTCAAGGGAGATGTTAGGCCGGATAGCCAAGTATCTTGAACAACCAAGCGTCCACATTGTGAAGTTTTGAAGAATTTAGATGTAATGTGTATGTGTGACTGAGATTAGAATGGATTGATTCAATATAGGTAGTATTTAGATTTATCGTGGAATGCAATCTTAATGGTCTAGATTAGTTTAACTGATGAGCATGGTGTCAAAACTCGGCCGAGTTGACTCGGAACGGCCGAGTTGACTCGGATTTTCAGTCGACCGTTCCGAGAACTCGCGTTTTGTAACGGTGTATGTAAAAACGGCGTTCCGCCACGCTTATCGGCCGTTTTGACCGTTATGAACCGGACTTGATAGCGAGTCTGCGATTTTGGGCGAGTTTTTGGGTTTTTTTTTGACAAGATTGGACCCAAAAACAAAAGAACGGGACTAAAAGCCTTGAAATTGAAGGTGGATAGTCGACTCACCATTGATGATGAAAACTTCTTAACGTTGGAGTTATGGAGTTTAAGTCCTCAGTACTCTTGATGAAGGAGACAAGGAGTTGATAAATTTTTTCTCTCAGATCTCCTTTTTCGAAATTCTAAAGTAGTTTTACCATGTATCTATATTTGTAATGATTACTACTAGACTAGGACATAGGAGAGAAAAAGATAGGATAGAAAAAGAAAAAGTAATATGGGAAAGTAATTGAGAAAGTGGGGCAATGGCCATGGGGAGGTGGGTAAGTTTTGGAGCAAGTATTTTTTTTAGTTTTTTTAATTATGTTTTAATTGTTAGTCATATATAATTATTGGTCTATGTGTTATTTTTTAAGTTCAATTACAAATTTCAATTAGTATTTTAAAATAAATGACAAAAAATAAACATAAATTATAAAAAAAATCAGTTCAAAAGTGAATTTAAAAATATATAATCCTGCATAATAATCGCGACCCGTTCCGCGATAACCGAATTTTTTCCGTTCCCGTGATCCGCGATCGTGACCGCAATCGCGACCGCGACCGCGATTTTGCACCATGCTGATGAGTGCTTTTGGTGGTTCAGTTTTATATTGTATCTTCGTGCTTGTCTTGTGGCGCTTCACCCTTTAGTTTCCAACACACTTCTTTCGTTGTACCTTACTTATTGTTGTGCAACGTCTGTGCAGCCTCCTCGAGCAAAGCATTGCCATGATTGTGATAAGTGTGTTCTTCAGTTTGACCATCATTGTGTTTGGCTTGGAACATGCATAGGCCAGGGTAATCATTGTCGATTTTGGTAAGTGAAAGGTCTTTTATTTTATGTGCAGTAAAATTTTCTGTGTGTTGGATATTTGAAGGCGGCATTATTTTTATTATTTTATGGTTAGTGTTACTGGTTTGCAAGACAGATAGGTTGGTATTAGGTACTTGTTGTCTATGTCATCAACAAAAAGCTATAGTTAATGAATTTAAGGGGATAGTCATAAAATATTAAGTACTTTTGACATACTGAACTTTCATTGAAAATCTTGACTAAATAACATGCAATTTTTTGTGTTTCTTTGAATGACCGCACTGACTAGCAATTGGTATTACTGAAGAGAAACAGATGTTTACAAGTGGGCATTTTTTTATTTCCACAATTAAAATATTACCACTTTGTAGACCCTATTCCTAAATTAAAAAATCCCTTGCTTCTGGGCAAGTCTTCTCCTTTATGCGCTGCTGAGCTTTGACAAAATTTCCCTGGTGATCACCCGAGATTGCATCTCTATTCAAGAGGAGGTCGTCTTCTGTAAAAGTGGCTTCTCTGTTAATTACATAGTGAGAGGGGAAAAGGGAGGGGTCTTTCTCCCAAATATCTTGAAGGGGTGTACCCATTAATATCTGAGCTGATATATCAAACTATTCAGCCCGAGGTAACTATGCTCTGGGTTTGTGTATCATAAATCGCTTTGGTTTAGCAGAGTCAGTTTGTTGGTGGTAAACTGGTAACATATGGTGTGTAAACTGGAAGTGCGTTTTATTCAACCTTTTTTTAGTGGCCGTAATTTTTTGCTTATAATACTAATGAATACCTTGTCCTCGTGAAACAATAGATGTTCTAGTCAACCTTTATCATAAATTACTTCCACGTTCCACCTTTTGACCATTTCTGGTACCCAACAGGGTTATCGTCTTTGTTCTAGTCAATCCCATCATGGAAATCAGCAAGAATTGAGTGTATCGGTGTCACTCACCTTTTTTGGACAACTTTCTTGACCATCTTTGTAAATTTCTCATGTAACTCCTCCACGTATTGGTGCTTTTTCCAGCACCAATCACAGATGCTACACTTCTCATGACAACAGAAGAACTATAAGATTTTATGCCCCAATGGAGTTGATCTCGATAGATTCCCTCTCAGTCTCGATATCTTTTTCCTCTCCGTTCTCTTCTTGAGCGGGATGGATGGGAGAAAATCTATGGGTTGTGGAGAACAATTTAGTATCAAGGGGTACTTCTTTCCACACCATCCGCTATCATTGTGATAAACAAAATAATGTACTTTTCCTCTCCGTTCTCTTTGAATGATGGTTTTAAATTTACCACCCGCATAGTGAAGGTGTAAAAACTGCATTTTAAGCTGTTCCAAGCAATATTTCATGGTTCAGGTGTAAAAAAATTGCATCTTACACCTTCACTGCATTTCTGCACTATGTATCCAATTACTGCTTGTATTCTTTTAAACATTGATCCGTAGCATATTCTGTGTCAAGAATTCACATACTTGTCACGATTTACCTTCTTATTAGACTAGACATTTGAACCTTGTCTTGAGCTTGGATGAATGCAAATAATTTTAGCTTTCTTTTTCTCAGTGGATGGGATCATTAGACAGACTATATCTCTGCTAAAAAATTGATATTTTGAACGCCATGGGACCCAATATGCATGTGAAAAACTCATGGGCTAAGAAAATCAATGTTGTTTCCTAGGACTTGTTCATTTTTTAAAATAGACAAGTTTTTGAGGAAAGAATGAACTTTTCTGCATCTGCTGAGTAGTATTTTCCTTGACCATGTGTATTTTTAAACATTGAAGGTGGTACATCTGTGAAGAGACAGCATTATGCCTTTGGACAAGCATTTTGTATGCTTCATATCTGAAGGCTAGCATATCAAGATCTTGGTATGGGTTTTCTTCCCCACTTCCTCTTTTCAATAATTAAATTTGGTTCAATTTCTTTTGGGTACTATGCAGTGTTTAAGGCTTATGGTTTTAATTATTTTAGATTGTCAATACTCGGTGTTTTCTCAATATGAACTCATTAGAACTTTCATGAAATGAAATCATTGAAATTTGAATCTAATTTTTATCAAGGTGAAAAGAACAAAGTATTAGCTTATTGAAGTGACTTTTTATTAAGGGAATAGAATTAAATACACTCTTGAAATCCAGGGATTTATATGCTGCCTCTTTGGGACAAGGGTTTGTTAATGTGAGAATTATTCACTTGACTTTTTGTGTTTCTGTGAAGATATACGGATGGTGAGAGATAGTCTATCTAGTGACAGAAAATTGCTAATTACCTTGATTTATTGGGTTACACACTTTCACTGATATAAATTTGTTCTGGGAGTAATCTTTTGAATCTGTCAGGTGGATGGGTGCAATGATGATAATATTGCTCGTCACTTTGTCGATATCATTGATCTTTTTAATACTTTTGCTTATATTTCACAGGTTAGTACATAACTGCTGCGTATCATCCTTATTTTAAAAGATTTCACAAACTACTGTATTGAGCTTTTGTTGTCTCCTTTAACAATGACAATTTTTTTAGTTATGCTTTAACATGACACTATGATTGTATATTTCTGCAGTTACCTTGTTTTGACTAATCAAACTACATATGAGCTTGTAAGGCGCAGACGTATCCCTTACATGCGGTCAGTATATTCTTCCTTCAAAGTGTGTTTGACATGTAAATAATAGAATAGATGATATTGACATTTTGGTTCATTATGTATTGACAAAATTAACTTGGAATGTTTAATTATTTGTAGTTGATTAGTCATATTGCTAGCTTCCTCCTCTAAACATTACTACAAAATAAATGGATTGATCTTTGGGCTGGGCTTTTGTCATTTTTTGGAACCACTTAGTATCAAGTGCAATGAATATTGAAAGGGCATATAATTCATCCTAGAGGCCGCACTCTATGCTTTCACTGATAATTAATGAATAGGTTTTGAGATCAGGTGCCATATTATGTGATATTTGCTGATTGTGTATAATTAAATTTTGGTGACGATAATTTGATATCAAATCGCCCTGGTTTGTTCCACCAATAATATCATTGCGCTGTTTTTTTAATATGTTATATCCTCTGTATAATTCTTATGGAACAATTTTTCAAATGAATTGCAGAACCGTACCTGAAAGAGTGTATCCTTTCAGCAACGGCATGTGTCGAAATCTTTACAATTTCTGTTGTGCTAAAATGAGCATCTATAGTCTGGAACGTCTTCCAACAGTTGAAGAACTTGAATTTAAGCGCAGACGCCGTTCTTGTTCACAAATTTTATGCTGACGTTGTTGACAATTTGCCTTTCGTATTCAAGATTTTGTGTCTCGACCACATTGTGAAGATCCATACTCCTATGTGTTTGCCGTGTTTCTTAGATTGGAGTAAGCTGTGCCCGTTTTTGGTTCCTCAGGTTTTAAATCAGATTGGAGTAGGCTGTTGCATAGTCATTTTGTTTGGGTCACGATGGAGTCCGTACGAGGAATTTGAGGAATCAAGCTTAGTTTTCACAGCAACTCTATCGTTGAGGTTTCATCTAATCTTTGGATCTGCTCGAATTCATTCCCAATCCTATTTTTGAGTGCTATATTAGACTTCAAATTTGTTGGAGACTTGGAGTGCTTGTGGAAATGGTTAGCAATGCAATTTTTAGAGAATGGTCTCAAGTTCCACTCAAAATCTGTAAGAGTAGCCATTTGTATTTCCGGGTTATGATAATCATAAAAGGCTATCAACGAATTCAAGTCTATGTTTAATTGGTAAATGACTTGGGACGATTTAAATGCTTGTATAAAATTATTTATATGTTATCCCAATCGTATAGTGTCATTGTAAGAAGTGTTTGGTACGGAGGATGAAAAAAAAAATTGAAATGAAAAGGTTAAGTAAAGGAAATGGTATTATTAAGTGTTAAATTTATTGATTGTTTGGCATCGATGAGGAAAACACTGAAGTGATTTTTTCTTTTTCTTGTTAATTTTTTTAAAAAATGTGGGGAATTAAAGAAATGAAATGGGTTGGGTTGGATTTTTTTATACCAAATAACTAATGGACTATCTTAATTCTTTTTATTTAGGTCTAAACAATATATACCAAACAGCTAAACAATTTACTTGACTTGTAAAAACTAATTGATAAGACATTAGCACAATCAATGCATCAATGAACAATTATGATTTATGATCATACCATCTAATTTTGTAATAAAAATTTAATCCTAAAGTTCTATTTTTTATTTCATCAAGCAATCTCAATTTTAGAATAGCTATTGATAGAGAGGATTCTAACTTCACAAGGATAAAAAAAACAAGTATTACTAAATTTAAATACGCTCTTTTCAAAGAAAATAAAAAATTCAGTGGGAATTCGGTATAATCCTTCAATCCTTAAAAGTCTTCATTAAAATAGTAACTATACATTCGTTAAAAATGGACGTGTTACAACTTATTCCCTTCATTTTCAAAAACTTGTCATAGTTCAAGTAAAGATTAAGAAATGGTTGAATTAGTATAGATGATATCATCGGAAAAGAAAATTGTATCAAAGTAAAAGAGTCAGAGTCAACATTATAGTATTCCAAACAAGTCTGCACTTGGAGAAGGATAGCGAACATACCATACCATTGCTCCACGCACTCAATATTTTTTATAGTTGAATAAAAATGTTAAAATGTGACTACATTACAAACACAAGTGAACAAGTAAACATATCTTTTACAACAAAACTAGAGTAAACCAACTTTGATTGGGATTAAAGAGACGAGCATCAGAAGAAAAAAAGTATCAGAAAAATCAAATAAAATATAATGTGTCATTTTTTTCATTAATAATAATAAAAATAAATATACCCAAAAGCTGAACTTCTATAATCTACAAGCAAAAATACACATTCAGATACCATATATTAAAGCTCGCCAAGTGAATATTGTTTGGAAAGAACTACTCCAGCCATATATATAACCTATATAACAAAATACCAAGTAACTTACTTAGAATCACGATCGATTTATCCCGTCCACTAACGAAGATATTCATGATTTATGATACTTGAGAGCTTCGAAACGTGCAGCAAGAGCATTATAATCTGGCAACTTGGGATGAACCGAAGCAGGATTTCCAAATTTAGCATTTGATTGTTTTTGCCGCATCTCATTCCAATCATGTTGTTCCATCTCATTATCTTCGTCACAATCCGATTCATCGAACTTAATATCTGTGTGTGTACGATGGACGTTGTAGCTATGACGTCTAATGTTGTAATCCATATCACCCGCGTCATCCAAATTCATGTCTATATTGCTCGAGTAATTATTGGAAGCCCTCGAACTCTGTGACCTGTAATTCAGTCCATGGTTTCCCAAACTATCCTCGGGATTAATATGATTCACTGATGGATTGTTTGACACTGTTTGATGAGCCAGTTTGGCAGCAACCTGTGCAGCAGCAACAGCGTTCTTAGCGGATTCAGCAGCAGCTTGTGCTGCTGAAGCTGCGTCTTGAAAATTCATACCATCCGTGCCATTTCCATCACCACCACCTGACAATCTGAACGAAGGCCGGGAAAAGAAATTAAAATATTAAATGGTCTAAACTTCATCGTGGACGAGTATTTTGCAATTGTGAAGTTGGAAGCTTTGTTACCTGATTTTCGGCTTTTGACCTTCCTCTGATGAGGGATTGGCCCCAGATTTCAACGGCAAAGTTCCAGCACTGACAAATGTTCGCGGTCCCTCCTAATTAGCACAGGACCATAAAGTTGTAAATAGAAAAAATTTAAAAAATAATGTTTTAGCAATGTCCGTTCACTAGGGAATCATAAAAGAACACGAGCTCGTAAAAAGAACAAGGATTAGTTAAAAAATTCGAATATTAAAAGCAAGAGTGAATTTGAAAGGGCATAACATTTCTTGGAGCCACCAACCTAAGCAAAGTACTAAAATCAAGAAAAGAATGAGATTCTATATTAATGACATTGATCTAGGAGCATATATTAAATTTCTAATGCAGACCAAGGATACGATTACAGATCAGATTTCAACGGCCCAATGCCACTTTTTTACTAAAGAGACTCCCGCGTAGACAGGGTTATGGGAGGATTGTATACAAATAATACAACATTGCTATTTCTCATAAATATGAAACGCGCAGTGGTTTACTTAACATAAAGAATTTTGACATGAAAATTTGAACTTTGAACAAGTTTCGTTCTCAAGAGCTGAGAGAGCACTTAATAGTTAGACGGGCTAAGTCTTCATAAGTCGATAAAAAGATATGAAAGAAGCAAAATGCATTTCTGCAGGCAATAAGAACGGAGTTCTAGGTGCTATAACTACAAACTCGGATAGCTAAAAGTACGCAATTTGTCACTATTTAGTACTCGGTATCAGTAGTCACTAGTCAGTCGGCCTAATTTTCTCTTAAAACAAATATCAAAGCAGCTTACCGAATACAATTTGTATCAAAAGGAAGAAAATTTATGCGAAGAAAGACAAGACAAACATACAATGCGTTCCTCTGGAGGCTTGAGAAGTTCCGTCTCAGTCTCAGTTGTATCCCATTCAACCTGGTATTCCTTTGCTATTTCCTTCATTACCTTGAGCTTCAATTCCCCAGAAGGATTTAGGGCAGAAAGTTTTTCAATCAGCTGCAAAGAACAAGCAATACGATACGCATACATTATATCACAGGATGTACATAAATTTATATAAATGGGAAAAAGCCGATCAGCTATCCCCATCAAAATAAAATAACAGTATCGGCCCGTTTGGTAGGTGGTACTAAATGGTGGTAATGGGAATGAATTATAGTGTAAAATTTCATCAAAAGTTCCATGTCATTCCCATTGAGATGAAATTTTGATCACAAAATGTTTTTTTGTTCGCAAATTTCCATAACCACCCATACCACATCTCCAATGGTAATGCATTGGAATGGATTTTTATGAAGAAAATGAGATGAATGGAGTTAAACAAGCATGGCCATCAAGGTAGCCAAGAGATTCTTCAACTAAAATTACACTAGTTTGCATTGCCATTACCACAATTTAATACCATCCACCAAACGGCCGTAAATAGAATTATGTCCGATCGGAAAAACCATAAAACTAAATCGAAAACATAAAACTATTCCAATAACCAATCTATGCTCAATAAAAGAGAAGCACTGCATATATACTTAGAAGACATGCTTATACAATGACCAGAATTAGCAGAAACATCAAACTAAACGGATTATATACCAATCGATTGACACCACTATCAGGACGCAGATCAGTAGCAGCTGCTACAAAATCTTTTCCATATTTCTTCTGAAAAATGTCTCGAATTGCTAAAAGTTCTGGAATGTCGGAGCATCGCGGTCCCGCAAATATTAAACTAGAAATAGACTCCTTCATGTCCACAGGGCAGTCCCTACATGTAAAGTCAAACAAATTAATTTGGAGATGATATTTTATTTATTAGCTAACTTTCTATTTATGAACCTGACATACCTCTGCTTTGCAATTATGGAAAGCCTCGTAACTAGTCTTTCGCAGAAGAGCTCCAGAATCTCATTTGCGGCCATCATATTCTGCTCCCTGATTACATGTTCGACCTATAGTAAAAAAATCTTAGAAACTTTGTCTTAAAATTGGACATATGATTAAAACAATTATTATTTTAAGCTAGACCTTCAGTGAATTTGTGCAAGCCCAAAGATAAGCAGCTTAGAGTAAAAACAAGGCGCATTGCATCGCATCGGCCGCGTAAAGTTTTCAAAATAAACAAACGATAAGCAGCTAAAGGGAGGTAAGCACGCTCGCAGTCACACGGTTTAGGATAATTATGCAAGGGGAGAAAATGTGGAAAAAAATTATTATGTGAGAAGAGATGCACCGCTACAAAAGAAAAGCTTCATTTATGATAGTCTCATGATTTTTATGATAATTGATTCATTGAACTTGAAATTATTTTGGTCATTGCAAAACTGATGCAAAAGATACGAGATTCAAAAATATTTGCAATTGTAGCCAGTGACTAGAAGTGCAGAGCAATGTATTCTTCTATGGAAAACCGGGACACTCCCCCAACCAGTGCCCTGAGTGCATTAAAGACCACATGTCCGATCAAAGACTCGCTGGCTTCCTACAAAATATCCTCAGGGTAATAAAATGCCCACAAAATAAAAACAAGAAAGCCCTTTTTTGCATGCTTCTTGATTATAATTAAGTGTATTGAATACGATCCTTTTGGATTTTCATTGCAAAAGTGATGAGCCTCTTTATCATATTGCAAGAATGTGGAAATTGTCGCGATTGTGATAACGCACTTGGTGATGCGTTGAAGATTTTTAAACCTTCACAATGAGGAAAAGTTCAGCTTTTCAAAAATCTTTGCAATATGTCTGGTGCGATGCAATGCGGGCCTATTTAATTCTATTTATCCTCTTTCTTCCACATCTTCTCAATTCAATTCATCGACACTTGCAGTTTGTTCACTTGAACACACTCTTTTAAAATATCATGTTAATCAAGTTTTCAATTTTCTTAAAAGCAATAATTACATTTCTTATAATAAAAGAGTTAAACCTTCATTTGTCATGGTTGGCATTTGGCAATTAGACAAGCTTTCCCACATAGCTTATGTTTATTCTATTACCAAGATATATGGCTCCACATGATATCATTCATAATGATCTCTTTACTTTTCTTATTAATAAACTAAGTTTTTGACATCATCTTCTTACTCCTGAAGATTATTCTCATTATTTGAGTTTTTCCTCTAAATTCCAAATCTAGTGTTTCCTCCATCTTAATGAACTTTAACTGCTATGTTAAGACTCATTTTGAGATCTCTACTAAAATCTTACAATATAACAATGGTTGTGAACTTGTTGAGTATAACAATAGAGCTTTACACGAAGTAAATTGAAGGAAAGGAAGGAGAGGAGTTTAGACCGATAAAGGATCCAACGTTTGGATATAAGGGAGGGATATGGAAGAAATTATGAACAAGTTTTATTAAGATTGCAGTCTCTTCATAGGTAGAAAAATTTTATGGGAAAAAAACTCGTTCCCCTTCTTTCCCTTCCTTTCCCTCCTAACCACGAAATTTTACCTCCCTTTCCCTCTCCTCCCTTACCCTCTCCTTATCTTTTCTCTCCAATACAATTATCCTTATAAAGTGTTACTCTTTCTTCAAATTAATGGTATGATTTAGAGATATCCATGCCCTCATACATCTCCCTGAAAATAAAAACCTAACCAAAAATTTAAACATCCTCTCTCCTTTTTAATGTTTCTCTTCTCTTCTATTGATTCAAAGCTCTTAATAAGACTACCTACTTATCAAAAAGCCACCCAACAAGTTTCCTCAATATAACATTCTCTATAACAAAGTTCCCTCATATGATCATCTCTTATAATATACATTTCCTTCATTTGGATACGAGGAAATGAAGGAAAAGAAAAGGGAGGAAAACAAAAGGAATTTTTGGCCAATATCCTTCCTCAATTTGTAAGGTCATCATTTCCGATCATTTTTTTGATGAAGCAATTTAAAACTCCAAATAAACCCATTTACCCAGTAAACCACAAAATAATAAACACCTAAACAAGGAAAGTTCCAATCTTTAACAAACAAGAATGGATAAAACCCTAAAAATGTATCAAATTTATTACCAGAAATGTAAGAATTTAGAAGGTGAAAAAAAGAAATACCCGAATACGAGCAGTAGCATCCTGACCAGATTGAAGAAGCAAGGCAACATCCCGTCTCATCTGCCGCACCACCGTTTCTCTCTTGTTCCTTAGCAACTTAATTCTTGATGTTGTCATACGAGCCCATGTCTTGCTGTTCAATTTTCACACACAAAATTCAGTAATTCAAAACGGAAAACAAATCAATCGAAGTAAATACGAAGAAAAGAGTAAAACCATTTGGAAGAATTGAAGTCCCGTCGGAAAAAAGAACCCAACTTGGCGAGTTTCCTGCAATGGCTTCTCACTGCATAAGCGACAGACATATCTCTCTCTCTCTCTCTCACTCCTCCAAATCACGAAGAGAAACTGGGGTTGGAATGAGGAGGAGAGAAAGAGATAATAGTTGTATATGATTTGGGGATTGGGGGAGAATTCTTAACGGTCGGTTTTGGTTTTGTTGAGAGTGAATGTAAAATGTAGCTGGAGGGGGAGGCGCTGAGACTGTGATCCTTCATCATAGGAAAAAGAGCCGTTATGTTTCGATGGTACTTGTGGGTCCCCTTTTTGCCGACTTAATGGGATCCTATGTGGCCTTGACCGCTTTGCCTTCTTTTGTGATCGATCTCAAAATATGAAGTCTATATTTTTATTTTCTCTTTAAGTTATGTTAATTGTCCTTTTAAGTCTATATATATTTTCTTTGGATTTTATTAGTTACTACAGTTACTATAACAACTATTGTTCATCAATTGATTTTATTTGATATATATTTCTTTATGTATAATTTAAAACATAGTCAAGTGAGATCTTGTTTGATTCGTCTTAATATGTATTTTCTTAATATTAACTTTTAAAATTTTTTTATCATATATAGAGATACTAAAGATTAAAATCGTGCATTGGATAGCGTGAAAAACAGAAATGTAACAACTATTAAAAACCAGAGGAAGTATAATGTGTTTCACAAAGAGACTGTCTGTCATAACAATTAGTGCTTAGTGATTTAGCATTATTGACAAAATCTATAATTAAAACGTTTCAAGCTAGTCCAATATTTAGTTTTCTAAAATATATAAAAAAATAATTATTGATTATGTCACATCCAGTTACATTTTAATTTACTTAATTAATTTTTAAAAAAGTTATAAAATAGGCTGCTTTTATAGGTCAATCTCACCATAATACGGTTTCACACAACATTTGCTGAGTATTAATAATTAGGATTTTAAGTTGTTATTAAGAAATATAATTCCATTATTAATATTTTGATTATTACTTTTTTATTACTATTATTATTTATTATTGTTACTCCATTAATTAGTATATTAATTTAAAACATGATGTGAGTAGTTTATTATGTAATAATGAGGGTTTTTTTTTATAATGGTGACTTTTATAATGGTGACTTTAAAAGACAAGTCTCGGAATATATTGAGACAATCTCATTGTCATTGGAGTATTTGTTATTAATTGGATCATCATTTGAGTTGTGACATACTCTATAAGATTCTATAATTTTCATTTGTAAGTTTGGTGCACCTCATTTGTTAGAAATACATATCACTTCTAGTCATATATAGTTTTGAAGCTTAGTGTAAATATGATGGCAACTGTATACTCTTTTCACTTAAAAGTCAAAACTATTATTCCCTCCAATTCAGCACTAACCTTCCATTTGCTTTTTGGACGCTATTTATTTCTTACTCTTAATTTGTATTTTTATTATTAATCTATAAGTTAAACTTAAAACATAGTCAAGGGGAACCTTGTTTGATTCGTCTCAATGCAAGGATTATTCATATCAACTTTTTATAAATTTTAAATTATGTACAATTAAAGATATTAATAATTGAATAAGTACATTGAATATAGTGTATAAAACAAATGGACATATTAGTAGTAAATTGGAGGGAATATGAGCCTTGTGCTCATATATATGGTTGTGTGTGATTTTCATTTTTTCGGAAATAATTATTCAGTGTTCAGATTTTAAAGTCATATTTATTTATAATAACTATTTCATTTCATCTTTGCTTTCATTGAATTATTTTGTGGTTGATTGTTCAATTACATTACCTTTAAGGATATATTTGTGATGTAATTCAACAAAAATTTACTTTTAGAGGGTTATAATTATTTACAACTCATGTGTTTAGATATGAAGTAATACGCCTACAAAATACAAATACAAAATCTCACAGGAGACGGTCTATAGGATAGACCACAAAATTGGGCCAGCCCATTTCCCTTAACTGATTTTTTTTATTATCATATCAATTATATTATGTTATAATCCTAAATGTAAGGTATTATAACCTCGAAGGCTCGAATATACCATTCTATAACCCTAAATATAAGTTATTATAACCCCAAATAATTTATTATAACCCCAAATATACTATGTTATATTTTGGGCTGGGCTTCATGGATTCCGTCTATAGAATAGACCGTCTCCCATGAGACTTACTAAAATACAAATTAATTTGCTATTACGAATATCAGCTCACAACATGCATAATGTATTAATTTATTGGTTGATCAATAACATAATTTTGTTTTGATTTTCTTTCTTGTTTTGTTTTTTACCTTTACTTTTGTTGAATAGCACAACTAATAACTCTAACTTCACAAAACATTATAAATATTTATTAGAGTCTAACAAAATACGAATAAATTTATCAAGAGGCGAATAATTAGACTGATAAAATTGTAAAGCCTTTAAATATTAAATTAGGTAGTACATAGATTAGGAAGTAACTCCCTTGACATGCTTATTGCAAAATACAAAGACACTAAAAGTCACTAATACAAGTAGATTAAAAGCTCACATGCATGCCGAAATTGTGGTCATAAGTAAAAATTAAAGATGTTCATCTATTAATGTTCATAAAATTAGTTTTTTGTTTCTTCCTTTGGTGGGTAATGACCACCGTATCCTCCGCCATGTGCATATCCACCATGTCCATAACCACCATAGCCGCCCTGTCCATATCCACCGTGCCCACCGTGCCCATACCCACCCTGTCCATATCCACCACCTTGTCCATAGCCACCCTGTCCATATCCACCACCTTGTCCATAGCCACCCTGTCCATATCCACCACCTTGTCCGTAGCCACCTTGTCCATATCCACCACCTTGCCCATAACCACCATGTCCATAACCACCATAGCCACCTTGCCCATATCCACTACCATAACTACCTTGGCCATACCCACCATGACCATAACCACCATATCCATAATTTTGTGGCTCTACATTTTCATCTACATCATTTTCTTCTTCCTTTGGTGGATAATGGCCACCATGTCCATGACCACCATGTCCATGGCTATCATGCCCATGCCCACCATGGCCATAACCATCTAAGTTTTTTGTTTCCTCAGTGGGTTCTGTAATAATCAAGAAAAAAATTGAGTACATAATTAATATCAACCGTTTATTATATGCAATCCGAAATCTACCTCTTATTCATCCTAAATGTACCGGTTACTTTTTTGGCACTATTCACTCATCACACTTAATTTGTATTTTAATTCATAAGTTAAAACATAATCATGTGAGATCTTGTTTGATTCGTCTCAATACAAGTATTATTAATATCACATTTTTATAATTTTTAATTAAGAATAATTTGAGTACTAAAGGTTAAAATGTTGTCTCAACAAATGTGAAAAAACTAGATGAGATGTTTAAGCTGAATAGGAAGGAAAGAATAATAAATAAGTATTTATAATAATTTCACGTTGCTTTTCTTCTTTTCTATTATTTATATAATATAGATATATATAATAGAAAATTTAAGTGTGAAATTATAAAAATTAAATAGACTATTTTCTTCTCCTCTCATGTTCTCATTCTCTTTATAAAGTCTATTAATCCCTTTAGTCTCTTTATCTAATTAATTCTTTTATTTTTTGAGCATGGTATATTACTATCAATTTTAATTACACAATAAAATTGATATTTGACTCATGTTATGTTCTTGCCACTTGCCAAATTCTCCTTAGATCATATTATTACATGATTTATCTTTTATTCATTTCTTTCATTTAAAAACTATAGGATGGAGAAAAAAACACGTCATAATTTTTATTAGGTCTTGTTTATTTCACATTTTAAAAAATTTTATAGCTTAAAAACAAGTAATTAAATAGATTTTAAAATTTAAAAATTAAATGGGTAATGTATTAATGCTATTATCAACTCCTCCTTTATCGTACATTTTCTTTTAAAATATATTATAATATAAATTACCCATGCACAATTTATATAATTAAAAGATTCACACTTAATCTACAAACTTTATATACTAATTACTAATATGGTGTGACATTCAGTAATCAGTATGCTTTAAAAAATGTGACAATATTTTTTGAAATTGTAATATAACAAATGTGACACTAATTTGATTAGTATGTTTAAAGTCCAAAAGCCAATATTAACACAAAATATAGATAGAATATCATCGTCATCATATTTAGAATACTCTGCATATTAAATTATGATCATGACGTAAAAAGAATGGAAAATAAAATATTATTATAAAAAAACTTACGATGATTTTCAGTAGTAGAACTAGTTAGTTCGGAAAGTTGACGAGCAGAAACATGAGAGGAAATCAAAAACACACTAAAAAGAAGGCCAAGAATCACAAAAGCCTTAGAATAGGCCATTTTTCTTAAATTTTTATCTTTGTTTTGTTGTAGGAATTGTGTTTTCCATGAGTAGTGGAGTATCCTATTTATAGGCACAAAATTGTATAAAGACGAAGAAAATCGGGACAACATTAGGTAAAAATATGTTGACAATTGGTAAAAATTTGCTAATAAAGTATTCAAAGCTAGTGGTCTTATGATGTTGGTTATTAAAAAATTACAATTCCTAGTCAAAAGATGCCTTAGTAAATGAAATATATATAAAAATTTTGAGAATCGGGTTTTGTCTTAGTCGGAGTATATATTGTATTTTTTATTAGGAATGTGAGCTTGATTTCTGTTGTTCTTTTCTTAGCCTTTTTTCTCATCTCAGTCTTGTTTTTTTCACATCATATTTATAAGCAATCAACTCTCCTCTTATGCGGATCTTATTGTATATAAACTCGTTAACATATTTATCAATTCTATCATGGACCTAAATGATTGCGTACATCTCTCTTTACTTCATCCTTGGGGGACGGGTATGATTTAACCGCATCTTTCAGGAAAATTAAACCTCCATCCGAACCCTGCCTTGTGTGAGATACTCATCATCATCATCATATTCAGTGTATCCCGTTCATAGAGTACTGTGTGCTTTACTTATCATGGACCTAAAACAATACACCTATATGGAAAGAGGAAAATTGGGAACATTATTGTTATTTCTTAAGTTTTCATATAATTTGTCTTATTTGCGTTTCAAGATAAAGTTTAGCAAGCTTAAGCATTTTTGTTATACTTAAGTTTTAAAAAAAAGTTGAACTAAGAAAAATCAATGCCACATAACAATACATGATTTTTTTTACTTAATGGAATCCACGTTTATGGTTTTTCTATTGTAAACGAATGGGAGCTAGCCAATTGCTTAATTAACAATCGGCATTATATAGGAATCAAAAGTTTTCCATAATCATGATGTTCTTGGTGGTTTTAGAGGCCTTGATAAAATATTAAAACATATATATTTTATCATTAAAGAAAAATATGAATCTTTTATCATTTTATTAGTTTAGAAATTCATGCAATGTAAAGAGTTTAATATGGAGATATATAAAAATAAATTTTTAATAAATAAGATATAAAATCTATACTTTTTTGTTTGAGAAAATATATAGATGCTACATATTTAAATAAAATAACAACTTTTGATAAATAAAAATATTTATGAATAGATAGATTAAATGTATGAATCTCAATTTTTTGAAAAGATAAGGTTATTATCCAAAAGGAAATAATAAATTTAACCGAAAGTGAAAATTATAGCTAATTAAATTCAATTAAAAAAAAGTTACTATCATGTGAGATGTCCTTAGCTGTGCAACTGGCCCAGCCTAATAATCTTTTAAAAATATTCTAACATGCCTATTTTTAAGACTTATAAGGATAATTCAAAGACTTAAAAATCTAATTTTAAGACTTAAAATGTCAATTTTAAAATTTTTAATATCAACTTCAATGTTTGATTCATCCTATTTTAAAGTTAAAATGCGAATTTAATGTCCTGCAATTGATTTTAAAGTCTTAAAATTAGCTTATAAAGTATTAAAATTGGCCTTTTAAGTCATAAAACTAACAAATTTCATGACTTAAATTGTCAATTTCAAATCCATGAAATTAGTCTTTTAAGTCTTAAATTGGTCTTTTAACTCTTGAAATAGATATTTAATTTGTAAAATTGATTATAAAATATATTCAATTAGGCCGGCCCAATAAGAAGCGCGTCACAAGTAAGACAGTTTCACCCATGTTTTTGAGTTGAAAAAAATATGAGTTGTAGTATTGAGCTTGGGGGTTAAAAACGATCCGGTATACCATTGTCTGATGGATCAGTGCAAATTCATTAATGGGCCAAATTGAAGTTTGGAAAGCTTATTATGGACTTAAGATGTACTCATAGCATAGTAATGGGCTCGCTTGACCCACCGATTGGGCCGCGGGTCATTGTATTTTTCAATTCTTTTTTTTTATTAGCCCAATGTTATTAATTAAGTTGTTTCCAACTTACACAAATTTTTACTTGAGGCTGTCTATACAATAAATGTCTCAAGTTTTGATAAAACTAATGTGTGCAACCTTACTCTATTGTTATGATAAAGCTAACATATAGATTGTTTCCAATTAACCTTTAATAACAAACGGCATGTGCAACTTCACATAAATAAGAAGTACAAATCACTTATATTATACTTGTATAAATCAACTAATCAAGTGGGAATTATTACTTATTATATCATAAATACTAAGGTTCGTAATCTCAATTTTCGTACATTTGACTATAGTTGGTTACATAATCTTTTACTTTATGACAATTATTTACCTAATTAACATTGCAAAGTATACATCGAATCAAGACAAATATCAAAATTGATACCTCTAACTAATTCACTAATATCTAGAAAAAAACATACTACCTCCGTTTCATTTTACTTGCAACACTTACCATTTTTGAAAGTTTCATATTACTTGCAACATTACTATTTTTGGCAAAAATAATCTACTTATTTTATTCTCACGTTATTCCTACCACATATCACCATCAATCATACATCATCTCATTAATTATTTAATATACCCACAAGTCACAACCACTATCTATTTATAATTTTTTTTATTTCTATCCCACTTATCACCATCAATCATACATCATCCCTACTTTTACCATACTGATTTGACAGCCCTTAAATATTGTGCCCAAACCCAATGGTGCAACTAAAATGGAACGGATGTAGTAATTAGTAATGTACTATCTATGGATTAGATTTATACCATGGTAGAGTAATATTAATATTATATTACTAATATATAACATATTTATTATTAGGGCTACTACTATCAGCTTAAAGTATTTAGTTTTGTTGATTTTTTGACATGGTATCAAAAGCATATATCAGTTGTAATGAGATTAAATCCTATTTGATTTAAGTGAAATAATCAGTCAATCAACCTCAAATACTACGTAGGTAATTTATGTATGTTGTATTTACACTTCCAGTTAAATTGCTCTCGTATGAAAAGAGACAACGCGATATAATAAATAACATATATTAATGTCTAAAGTCTAAACGATGAGCTCAAACTTTCAACTAATTAATCGGGTTGGTCAAGAATATTTCAACAATGGAATGCCGAGTGACAATAAGTAGTGTAGTGCCAACTGCCAAGTGGGCAACTCTCAAGTTGTAATGTTTACGTGGAGGAGAAACGATATATGTTTGGGAAGAATAAGAAGAGAATAATGGATGATAAAGTCTTATACCTGTATGAACTTTGTCTAATTATACTTTCCTCCATTTTTTAAATAAGTTTTTACGTTTTATTTTTAGGTGTTTTATTTGTTGTTTTTATAAGGAATTTTTTTTTATTTTTATCATAAATTTTGGACAAAAATAACCTAACTCATTCTCATTATAATATTTTAATAATGTTTATGATCCCCACCTATCTTCTCGAACTTCATTTTAAAATTTTTATATTTTTATGGTTCACACATGTTCCTCAGAGAGACTTGTGTGAACTTGGTAATCTTATTCACTCTACTCCACTTTACTACACTCCACTCCACTTTACTCCCCTCACCACTCTTCACTCCACACTTCCAATCTATTTCACTCATTCATTGTACTCTTATATTTTCACACTTTGTCCATTTCTCACTTCCTCTATTTCACTCTTATACTTAAAAAACTTTTTACAAATAAATAAAATAAAAAATTAAAAAATTTTGAAAATAAAACATTTAAAAAAATTTAAAAATAAATAAATTTTAAAAAACTAAAAACAATTAAAAATTCTAAAAAGGTTAAATTTTAAATTTTAACTTTTTAAAAAAGTTAAGATTTAAAAAAAATTAAAATTAAAAAAATTAAAATTAAAAGTAAAAATTTTAAATAAAAAGTAAAATAAAAAATTTTAATTTTAATTAAAAATTTTCAAAAATTTAAATTAAATTATTTTTTTCTTTAAAAAAAATTTGGAAGTAGAGTAAAGGAGTAGGAGATTAGAAGTAGAGTAGAGAAGGGTGGAAGTGAAAACTTGTTCACCCAAAAGTTAATGTAGACTAAGTCTATCTTAGACTTTTTCTGTTCGTCACTAACATTATAAAAACATTTTTCTTATTAGTTGTGGTGCTCATATTTTTTCTACTATCTTTCTATTGATATTTTTTTAATATTTATGGTTCTCACTTTTCCTCTATCTAATTTATTATTCAGTAAAATAATATCCCCACTATTTAGAAGATTCTATTTTTCTAATTTCCGTGATATTCTTTATGATAACTTTAATAAGAACGGAGGGAAAAATGAAACTAAAAAAAAATAAAAATAATGTATTTTTCCACTTTTGATAAGAACTTCTATAATGGATTGTTCAACTGCACCTCGTGGAGTTTTTGGACTATTTACTGTACTTTTGTTACATGTGGTTGAAAATTTGTCCATTTGTTTCACTATTTAACAATTTCCAACATCAGTTTGTCAAACATGGTGAATTAAGTTATACATTAATCAATCCAAAGTTGAACTTTAACAAAAGTTAAATATTTGATTGGATTCGATTAGACTAACTCACTCAATATTTTTCCAAAAACTTGAATTCTTTTGAATTTTGTCGTGGAAAACTTTTCTTTTTGAAAACAACTCTAGAGAGTACTAGAAAGTAGAAAGTTTGAGTACTCATGAGATTTTTTAGCGGAAAATATATTATTTTACTCTAATTTAAGAAAAAGGAAAAATTACTAAGTTTCAATTCAAATCTCTAAATTTTGATTCGTCTCAACATAAAATTTAATTATCGCAATCAAGTATTAAATTAGAGTATTGGTAAACGTGCAAAAATCAAATGAAAAATATAAAATGAAACAGGATTATCAATTGAGCTTGTTTGCATATACTTCTTTATGTGTAATAATGTAAAATATCATCAAGCGTAATATTCTTCAAATTGTTTTCATTATTAAGATAGTATTAATTTTTTAAAATTTTTATTTATATGTAATTAAGGATACTGAGGAAGTGAGGATTAAAATTGCGCATTAAGTATTGTGAAAAATAGAAATGTAGGAAAAAAAAAATTAAAAAGAAGTATTCTCTCTGTTTCTTTTTATTTGTCTACTTTACCTTTTGCACGCATTTTTTAGCAAATTTTAAGCCTTAATATCGCTAAGTACGCATCATAAAAAATTATAAAAATTACATATTAAAAAACTTTACATCAAGACAAATCTAACAAGATCTCACATGAATATATTTTATCATCAATATATACTTCAAAAATCTAATTTAAATTTCTCTCTCTAAAAGTGGATAAATTCAAAGTGGACAAACAAAAAGGAACGAAGGGAATATATATAATATGAAGTGTAGACGGTGTAAGTTATAACCCTGCCATGACCTTTTTGGGGTCTTTGTTTAGCTAGGGATTTTAGGGTGGAATTAGAAATATTATGAGAGAAAAAATATATAATGTTTGTATCATTACTAATTAGTGTAAATAATCACATTTATTGATGTCTTTAAATACGAGAATTCTTTGTATTAAAAGTACGAATGAACTATATACTACTTATCTTAATGCTTCACGTTAATTATTATTTAACTTTTAATATTATGTTTTTTAAGATATTTTAATATTATGTTAAAAAACCAATTCAACTAAAATCTTAAATTTCTAATTGAAAACATAAGATATATTTATATACTCTATAGTCACATTATAAATTTGTAGAATATTACGCTTAACTCATTAATTAATGAATTTTAAAATTAGTGTATTCTGGTAGGTAAATAGATTTTTTTTTTTTGCATTATTATGCAAGTGTCTAAAATGATCTAGAAATGTAGTGGCCGGTGTCACGAGTTGCTACCACAAATAATCGATGAGGGACAGAGATGGTAATACAAGTCAATTTTACAAATTGACAAAAGATAGCATTTATTTATTGTTTTGTATGTACATGGACGTGACAATAGACTACGTTCATGAATCTTGTATATGATTTTTTCTGCTCCCTCCATCTCATTTAATTTACAGCATTTTTCATTTTAGTCCGTTCCATTTATTTTACATTATTTCTACTTTTAGATGATGGTCCATTATCTTCTTTTAATCTCATCATACAGAAAAAAAAACATATTTAAATTTAACTGAAGTCTTACAAATTAATATTTTTTAGTTGGAGAGTTTAATTTAATTTAAAGCTAGTCTAACATAACAAATAAAAATAATAATATTTTTATTTAACCATAGATTTTCAATATAAAAACCAACTAAAATTAAAATCTCTAATAGAGTATATAGCATACCTGATCTCAAGTTCTCGACCATTTCTTTTTGCATTTGCCAAACAACACTAAATGTAATGTTTGTTATGAAAAAAATCTAGATTTGTCGTGGTCACCCTTGAATTTTGTAGGGCATTAGCAATCGTAACAAGATATTGGTATAGCCACTATAAATCTATTACTCTCTTCTCCTCTTTCTATTAGTTCAATTTTTAAATAGGATTAAGTCGTCTTATTAATCTCATTTAGCTATTTATAGTATAATTATTTATCTTACTACCCTTTCTTACATTACCTTATTATAATTAGTCTAATGAAAAACCACTAATAATTTACTTATTGTCCTTTCTCATTCCTTTCTAAGTGGTCTCATTTAACTCACCTAAAAATCAGTAAAAAGTCAAATGAAACTAATTAGAAGATTAGGAGAGAGTATTTTATAATACTTTTGTGATAATTGTTTAAATAAATAAATGTAAGTTTATATTTATGATAAATAAATAATTTTAGGTAAGTTAATTATAATAAGGAAATTCTCATTGTCTTTGTTCTCTATCTCTACCTGTCTTCCGTTGATCTACACTAAAAAAATAAAAAATAAAAAAAAAAAAAAAAAAAAAACCACTATTCTGTATAAATAAAAGTTCCTTTCAAATATATTTGAAAAAAAAAAAAGTTCCTTTCAAATTTGTGGAGGATTGAAAAAGGATGAATTAGCGCGGCCTACCGCCACTTCACAAAATAAGCTTAAAGATAATCTTTGTTATTAAATTGATTAGTTAACAACTGATTTGAAGATCTTATCCATCCATTACTTTTATTTTGTCTCTATTCTTGACTGTCTCCTTCATTTGGGTTAGGCACCCGCACCTACTTTTTTTAATCGACAAATGACTGATAGCTAATAGCAATTTAGCTTGTAAATAATTAAATATAATTAGATAATTTTATAACCTGTTTTGATCAGTTGATTTTGAACACACTGATAAGAAAAATTATGTTCAAAATTAGTTTATTTCTAATAGTAAGCTATTTCAACCGGCTTATTTTCAAAACATTTGATGAACTTTTTTTTTACCAAATAACCCGATGTATGTTTTCTTTGTGGTTGTTGTTTGGAATTGGATCTTTTCAAACTAATCTTATTACTCTTTCAATTTTGTGTAATATCATATTATTAGTGTCTAAAGGTGAAAGTAGGGTTAGAATAAAGAAATAAATAACAGTAGAAAAGAACGATTACAAAGAGAACAAATAAGGAGAATAGAGTTTTATTTTAATTCGAGAATAAACTATTTTTTAAAATAGTTTGTAATTTAATTTACATCTAATCTTCTCTCAACCTATTTTATAATTTAAAAGGTGGACAAATAGGATAGGTACATCTAATTATATTGCCCTTTGAATCTCCCATAATGAGAAAAAATATATAATGCTCTACAAAACTTGGCATGATTATTCTTTTTTACTAATTTTTTTGAGATGATTCTTTTGTACTCCTACTAATTTGGACAATACAAGTGAAAGTCTTTGCTAAGAGGTCACCTTTTTAAATTTAATGGAACACCAAAAATACGCTCTAACATATTTGTAAATTTTGCAATATTTTTTTATTTGGGACATTTCTATTTAAGCAACCAATAAAATGAAATCTAATGATATTATTTATATTTTAATTTATATAACTTAACCTACATTTTAATTTCTATTGTAGTTCACTTTTGTTTATGTATATTATTATTATTATTATTATTATTATTATTATTATTATTATTATTATTATTATTATTAATATTATTATTATTATTATTATAATTATTAATATTATTATTATTATTTTTTTTTTTTTTTTTTTTTGAAAATTAGGGAGATATATATATATAAAAAGCAAAAAAGGAAACACCAACACTGAGACTTGGAAGCCCCTAAAACCGCCGGCATAAAAAAACCCCCGAAGGGAAAAAAGCCATTGGAAAAGGAGGACCAAGAAACAGGCCACTCAGAAACAGCATAGGAGTGGGCTATGCATCACGAAAAAATCGAACAATGGTCAGATGGTTTACACCTTATACACCAAGGGGAGGGGTTTTTACACTAAAAAACAGATACACGCCAAGATCGTAACACGCCAAGATCACACCAAAGTGTTCGAAAATAACAGCAAAAAGCCACGCCAAGAAACCTGCCAACAATGGAAAGGCAAATGGTAGGCCCACAAAACCGGGAGACCCTTCGAATAGCTGCAGCGCATAGATGACATAAAAAGTCATCTTGAAAATACCAACCGTGTATAGCAGGAAAGACCTGCAGCACCCAAGAACCAAAGACACCAAACGTACACCAAAAAGAAAGATCCCTCAAGATCCTCAACTACTAGAAAAATATTATTATTATTATTATAAAAGATGAATGAATTTCTATTAATACTAGAAAAAACTACAAACATGTACAAAAGCATCCCAGACCCAACCTCCTGGATTCAGCTAATTGCTATTATTATTATTATTATTATTATTATTATTATTATTATTATTATTATTATATACTCCAAACGTAATTCATTCATAGAAGAAGACTTTACAAAAAGTTAGTGTAGTCGAGCAACAAGCTGAGCACCCACATCATTTTGAATACATAAATATAACCTGATAAAGTTTATGCATTGGCTTCATTATAATTTAAATTGTTTTTTTTTTTTTGAAAAAAAGCAAAATAAAAAAACTTAAAGAGATGGTCCCTTGGATGATAAACGCCTTTAATTTGAGGAAGGAGGATCAATATACTTTCTTAAGAGACCATAGAAAAATGGACATTTGCAAGATATTAGTGGGGAAAATCATTCAATCATGTAGAAGGATTCTACATCCAATTTGTAATAGGTGGGGTAAAGAGTGAGGTATACTTAATTATTATTATTATTATTATTACCTATATTATGGTTGCTTTTTTGCTCATTTGCTAAAATGAGCTCAAAAATGAGAAAAAATAACCCCTTCAATAATGTATGATACCCTATCTGTCTTTTGTAGGTAGTTATAAAATTGAAAAATTCAAGGTGCGTGATGAAAACATTGGATTTTTTTTAAAAAGCTAGTAGCTTGATTATGAGCAAATTAAAATTGATCAATAGTTCAAAATTTAAAATTAAAATCACTAAAAAAATAATTAACTTATCTAATTTACGAGTTAATTTCCCATTAAAAGACTCAAAAATAGGTTTGGTCTAAAATACCTTTAAAGTTTTGTCTTTAACAACACTATAGATCGATAATATAATCAATGTTTATTTTTGTTTTCTCTGTTGATAGAATTGCATCAAATAGAAAATGAGTAATTTTTAAGAAAAAAATTTCAAAACTGGTAATAAATTAAATGAAGAAAAAATATAAATTGTGTGGATGGAATTAAATGAAAATTCTAAATGTATAGATGAGATTAAAAGTAAAATATTGAATTATTGTCCAAAGATAAAAATAATACAAAATAAGAAGACCAAATTAAAATAAAAATTAATACAAAATCAATGATGTAGAGGAAGCATTGACTAATTGTACTGTAATATTTTTGAAGTTAAGTTTTATGTCAAAGAAACTAAACTAAAAACTCTATAATCTAGTAGAATTTAATTTGTAATGAACCAAGCCGAATGACTCAACTACCCGAGCTTAGCTTGATTACGTGTGATAATTCAGTGAAAAGCGTGTGCTATTTTTCATGTAACTTTGAATTTTTTTATTTTTTACATAGTAAACAATTTATTTTCTAAATTCATGTGGTTATTTTGACCTTTTAATAATTCCATATAAAACAAAAGTTAATTCCATATAAAACAAAAGTTTTTTTTTTTGTTAATTTTGCTCTATTTTTATTTAACATAATGACGGCATATTTAAAAAAACAAATGTTATGATCACTCTCCGTATTTACTGAACTGATGGAGCATGAGAATGTTACTAGTTTACTTTTTTGTACATGTTAGGTTAGAAAAGTGGCAATGAGGATCATCACATATAAATTTCTCTTAAAGAGGTAACAACTATTAATTAGGGTGTGACGAGTTGGGGAAGATCGGAATTTTAATGCGCCGTGACATGGTGTGGTGGGTCAATTTTAAAGGAGTAAGATTATGTCAAGGTTTATTTAAACTTGATCCCTCTCGATCCGTGTAAAAATGTTCAACAATAATCTTTTAGTCTGATCTTGTAACTCGTTGTGTCGATCTATCTAAAAATAACATGAGAATATTTAAATTTATGTCAATCAAGCCCAATATTGACCACTAAGCCTCACCCTTTACGTCAAAATTCAATAATGATCTTATTGATCCATCACAATTATTAATAACCCATTTAAAGTGAACAGATTGTTGATCCGTTAAAACGACCCACTCCATACAGCTCTTATTGATACATGTTTCAAGTGAGACTCAATTCTCAATAACTCCATTGACATTGATTGTGAAGCTCGTACTAGCTAGAAAGGTCTACACATAGCTTAATGAATGATAGATATATATTTTTTTCATTTCACTATAATTACTATATTTAATGCAATTCAATGTATTATTTTAATCACTTATATATTAAACTATACACATTCAAATATTATAAAAATTTTATTATTTACTAGCTACAATTTATAAAATAACTTTAAACGATAAATAGCGTCAAAAATCATTTTATAGTGAGTATTTAAAAAAAGGAAATTAATAAAGTTGGATGTCCAATCTTTTAGCATAGCCAACTATTTTGACCATGGACTCAGCATTAATGCACAGAAATCAACTTGTAATTCGGACATGAAACTCCACGTATAGTATTTCATTTTTACTTTGGCGTTACTTAACTGCTACGGGGTACCATGTATTTAATATGTGGGCGCCCTAGTGTTATAAAATTATGCTATGCCCTACGCTCTAGTCTAGATAATCCATTCATACAAATAATTCTTTTTATTACTCCCTCCGTTCCTATTTGATCTTTCTATTTGGGTTTTTCACAAATATTAAGAAAAATGGAATTTTTAATAGTAATGGGTATTATTTTAATTATATAGTAGCGGAAAGTAATGATTGTATTGGAATTATGAGAGAAAAAATAATTAAATACTTCCTCCGTTCCATTATACTTGTTACATTTCACTTTTTTACGCATTCCAATGCACAATTTTGATAATTAGTATCTTAAATTACACTTATCTAAAAATTATAAAAGTTTTATAATCTGAAAGTATGCGAATAGACGATTCAAACAAGATCCCACTTGACTATATTTTTACTTACACATTAGTCGCAATATGTAAAATAAGCTTGAACGATGAATAGTGCACAAAATAGAAATGTAGCAAGTATTTTGGAATGGAGGAAGTAGTAGTGTGAAGTAATGATTGTATTAGAAGTATGAGAGAGAAAATAATTAAAAAAATAGTGTGAAGTAAGGAAAGTGAGGTTTTTAAGGGGTTAAACTGAGATCAAAACTTTCCAAAAATAGAAAGTATTCTAAAGTGGAAGAACTTTTGAAACTACCCGTTATAGTAAGGTGGAAGAACATAAAGAACGGAGGGAGTAGTATATTTTTTTTGGAAAATAATATTTTATTAATATTTTTTTTATTGATATTTTTAATTGTTTATCATTAGCCAAAAAAAAAATTTAATATATGAAGTTATCACTTGAGAGAACACCCAATTTAATTATGTACTAAATTAAAGGTAATTAACATAACAGTCGATTAGCAAAGACAAAATGAGTTATCATTTATTAGGGTCTTAAATTTTTAAGGGTCAAAAGAAATTAATTTCATGTACAATTTAGATGTTAAGTTGAATCAAATTTTAATATAAATTATATTCTTTTGATAAGTAATAACGGCTCGTTTGGTAAGTGGTCATAAACGATGGTAATGGGAATGAAAAATTTGTGTAATTTTAGTTGAAAAATCTCTTGTCTACTTTGATGGTCATGCTTGTCCAACTCCAATCATCTCATTTTCTTCATAAAATTGATTCCAATGCATTACCATTGGGAGGGGTGGTATTAGGTGGTGATGAAAGTTTGTATACAAAAAAACTTTTTTGTGATCACAGTTTCATTACCATGGGAATGATATGAGTCTTTTAATGAAATATTATACTATATATTTTCTATTACCACCATTTAGTACCACTAACCAAATGGGCCGTAGGAGTATTAGTTATTTATTAGTGATTATGAAAAATAAAAAAACAAAAAGAGTATTATAATGAAGTAAGTATTATTTAGTATTACTTACTACATTTATAGGGGTCTTTTGAACATTTGGCTCCGAGGCTCAAAAGTAAGACAGTGTTGGTAATTAGTATTCACAGTGTAGCGCCAAAGCAAAATAAATTTAACAAAACTATTAGAATTAAGCTAATATTGAATATTTATAAGAAAAATTTACCTAGATTAATCCAATTTATTCGTGAGTTTTCTACAATAATCTCACCTATTGATAGCCATGAATAATCCTAACTTTAAGTGGTATTGCCTAGATCAAACTTGAGTAACCCGATGACCTACTATAGTAGGTAATTCACCAAAAAAGTAAACTGAAAATTAATTAAAAATAAAGAAATTTAATTTATTTTTTTTGAACATCTTTTGAGCATTTTTTTGAAAATTTATTTTAATTTATATTTTTTTTTACAAAATAAAACTTGCTATAGCAAGTCATTCAGTCACCGGGTTTACTCTAGGAAAATATCCCTCAAAGTTCGGATAATTCATGGATAATCAATAAATGTGATTATTGTAGAAAAATCACAAATATGTTGAATCATTCTAGATAACTTTTTCTATTTATTATTATAACATACAATCTTGTTTTCTCGAAGACAAGTTGAAACAAAACAGATAAATTATTATCCATAGTATTCCTTAAATTTGGTTTGGTCTATATTAGGTGGAGCATGTGAATGCTAGAGGAAATGCTAGAGGGTGGTTTAAGATTAATTGGTATATATAATCAATTAAAACATCATTATCTCAATAATAAATGATTCTTCATAATTGACTTTTATCTCAGTTGAAGCATATATCACTTACTAGATAAAGTCATAAATTTGATTCTCACCCAACTCATCTCATTTTCTCAGTCTACTTTGAAACAACAAATAGTATTAAACGACTCTTGTTGAGGTGTATTCAAAAACATATATATTGTTTATCTAATAAACAGATTGTTATGAATTAATTAACGTTGATTATAAATTCATTTGCAATATCACATGAATGTAAAAAATAAAAAAATTATTTTGTTTTTTCAAATTTTAAAAATTATAAATCTTTGGCTCAATAAAAATAGATGATATTATCATTAATTATGGATGATAGAAGTAAATTCTAGAATCAATACATTGTAGGGACATTTATTTTATTATTATTATTATTATTATTATTATTATTATTATTATTATTATTATTATTATTATTATTATAAATTTTGCTCCTTTTTTAGGTGTTTTAACGGATAACTCCATATATGACGTATGCAATGACACTTTCTTTCAAATACTCAACAAATTCATGAAAACGACTTCAAACTTGACTACTATGAGACTCATGGATTAGCATGGTTGTTTTCTATTCAATCCTTATAATTATAAAGATTTGATTTTTATTACTAACAAAAATAATTTATTTATTTTGTTATATATACCTGTAGCAATTTTTTAGCAAATCTACCCCGAAAAAAAAAAAACTTAAACCATTACTTGTAAAATTATGAAATCATAAATGAAGAAGTTGAGAATGACAAAATTTAGGTAGCCATTCTCAAATTCTAAACTCTAACGACTTTAAAAACAATGTTGAAATTTGATCCAAATCCAAATTTGAAAATTTTTGATTTGCCAAACAATAAATTTGAGTCAATTTCAACTTTTCAAATGAAATCATCATTCTCAAACATAGCATAAAGGAATTTTATCATCCAAACAATTTGTAAAAAAAACTTAAACCATTACATGCTTAAGCTGTATGCATTGAACAAGTTCAAATAAGAAGAAAATAGATAAATAGGCGGGAAGAAGTTACAAGAATCAAACTGTTATGGTAGAAATTAATTACTAGATAAATATGTACGTATATGAACTAGTTTATAAAAAGAATTGATAATAGTAAATAAAAAATAAACAACTCATAAATTAAAAGTTTAAAATTTAGATTTTGAAAATAAGATGTAGTCAATTTTAAAAATCTGAAATAAAAATAGAAATTTCTAAACAGGTCTAGTGTTTCGAAATCAAGTTGATATAATAATGATCTGTTGACCATAATTTGTTACAAATTAGATCAGAATAGTGATTTTCAACCCAATTTGCAACGAATTATGTTTAGGTCAATAAATTTCTAATCCATTTACATGTGACTCGAAGACGAATCAGACTCAATTTGCTATGTTTATGTTAGAGTATATAATATATCCTGGGCCACAACCATCAGCTTAAACTTTTGGTTGAGTTGGTTTCTTGATATGACATCAGAAGCCAACGTGACAAGAGGTCATAGGTTCGAATCTCAACCACCCCCCTTTAAAGTGAAATATTTAGCGCGATGAGGAGGGTATATACTGTATGCATCCACATTTTTAACCCAATGAACAAAGCTTAAGCTGATAATTGAAACCCTAGGATATGTTATATGCTTTAACTGATATACCTCTATTAAAGTTTGATTTTAAAAATAATAAATGTAAAATTTTCAATATTGACACGTGAAACTGGAGTTGACTGGGTTCACTCTCATTTCGTCTTTTTATTAAGAGTATAAGAGTTGCTTCGTTCTACTCTCATTATTGATAAAGAATTATGTGGACTTGGCCCATACTAATATTAGTGTTGACTAAGTCTTATACACTCCATTTCGCTCTACTTTAATACATCCCACTCTACTTCGCTCCATTTTAATTTACTTCGTTCCATTGTTCCACTCTACTTTACTCCCCTCCCCACTCTTCACTCCACACTTTGATTCTATTTTACTCTACTTTTATACTTTCATACTTCAACCTTCGTCTATTTCACTGTTATACTTAAAAACTTTTTTAAAAAAGTAAATAAATATTAAAAAATTAAATTAAATTTTAAATTTTAAAAATAAAATATTAAAAATAAAATATAAAAATTAAAATTTTAAAAAAATTAATTTTAAAAAACTAAAAACAATAAAAAAAAAATCAAAAATAAAAAAAAATTAAAATAAAAAATTTAACATTTTTTGAAAAATTTAGAATTAAAATAATATTAAACTTAGAAAACTAAAATTTAAATAAAAAATTTAAATTTAAATTAAAAATATAAAAAATTAAATTAAATTATTTTATTTCTTATAAAAAAATTGAAAGTAGAATAAGGAAGTGAGCGATTGGATATAAAGTAAGAGAGTTGAAAGTAGAGTACGTACTTGAGTGAGAGTGAAAACTTAATCTATTCAAAAGTTAATGTGAATAATTTTAGCTCATTATTTGTATTTTACGTGGGACAACAATCTTCTATTTGATGCCTTTAATCATATCGGGAACTATTCGAATATTCCATGAATACTTATTATTAAAGAGCCTATAAGGAAGTTTTCCCATATTGAAATATTCCCTTCTATTTATTTTAGGTGTCTTATTTACTTTTGAGATACTATTCATCTATCACTCTTAAATTGCATTTTATTATTAACTATAAGTTAAAATATAGCCATGTGAGATCTTATTTGATTCGTTTTGATGTAAAGATTATTAGTATCAACTTTTTATAATTTTTAATTATACATAACTCGACATATTAAGGATCGAATAAGTACATTGGATAGAGTGCATAAAGTAAACGGGACACCTAAGATGAATAGGAGCGAGTAATAGGGAATTAACAAAATTAATGATTTTCTTCTACTATTATTTATTAATTTTAGTGATGAATCACTTTTGAAATTGTAAGTGAATATATTACTCTTTCTTCTCATTTATTGAATCGTCCAAACTAATTAAACTCTTACAATATCGTTTTAACCATCATTCAAAACTAATTTGGCCAAACATTTAAGTTGCATTTTCGAATAAATAATTTATTTTAAGTTGTAGATTTTGATTATGAAATTATAAATAAAAAAATTAAGGGTGATAATAAGATTTGAGAAGTCAATCTCAAATTTACAATTTTAATTAATTTTTAAACGATAATGGAATTGATATTTAAATTTTTTTTATTTGTCAAATACTAATTTTAAGCCAATAATAGATCTCAAAATGAAATCATAGTTCCTTAAAATAGTGCATCAAAATTTTTTTGTAAACTTTTAAATTATGACCCTAGGTTAATAATAGTGGTGGATCTAGAAGTTAGCATGTATAGTTAAAAAAATTTTAGAAATCTCAAAATATTACAATTCTAAATCAATCAATAAACATATCCAAGATCAAGATTTGGAAATAGTAAATAATATTTAGAGAATAATTAGTAGAATATGAACAATATTTAGAGAATAATTAGTAGAATATCTTTGATTTTATTCTAGAATAATATTTGAAGTATTTAGGAAATTAAGATACTTGTAATATTTATTAGTTTCCTTATTTCATGGCTTATTTTTTGTATTTATAGGGGGCATTTGCTCTCTTTACTGGAAGAATAAGAATGAAAACCGAATGAATTGATACTTAAACCTAAACCAAAATTATTATAATTTGTTATTAATTTTATCATAAGACATAAAATATTACTTCCTCCATTTTTTTAGTTGCACCCAAGGATAGTTTGACACTATTTATCAATGTCACTTAATTCTCATATTGTCGTTAATCTATAGCTTAATATATATTCATATGCGTGAAATCTTGTTAGAATCGTCCCAATTTTAATTTTATTGTTTTATAGATTTTATAATTTTTCAATATATATAATTAAAGATATTAACAATTAAATTGTTGTATTGGAGCGTGTAAAAGCATTCTTTGGCGTAAGTATAAAATACGGAGGAAATATTATTATAATGTTTCTCGTCAAATTCTTACACTTTGGATCTGAGTGATCTCTAATGCTATTGCACGGACGAATACTCTTTATCTAATTCGACACTCGGGTGTATTAAGGAAAAATATACTGTAAAAATTATTGTTTATCAATAAGACCAGAAATTATGTAATTAAATAACACTTTATATGAATTGCAGAATTCATTTTTTTAATGAGTGGTCAGAAGTCAGAACTGAAACAAAATCTCACTGACCGTTTAGTAGGTGGTAATGGAAATAAAAAATTAGTGTAATTTTGGTTGAAAAATTTCTTGGTTACCTTGATGCTCATACTTGTCCAACTTCAATCATCTCATTATCTTTATGAAATTTATTCCAATGTATTATTATTGGGAGATGTGATATTAGGTGGTAATGAAAATTTGTTAACATTAAACACTTTTCTGTGATCAAAGTTTCATTACCATGAGGATGATATGAAACTTTTGATGAAATTTTAGATGATAAATCATTTTCATTATTACCATTTAATACAACAAATCAGACAGGTCGTCAAGAGTTTAGACTAACCCCTAATTAATTCTCATTTATGATAATTAATGACCCTAGGTGTCTATGTACAATATAAATGCTAATATCAATGTTAATATACTTAAAGTAAGTATCCCTTATTTCAATTACACATAATAACAAGAGTAAAATAAATGGTATTTGATCATAGCTAAGCTATATATTCAACCACTCTTATATAATAATTTTACCTTCTAAACCAACTTGCATGTGAAGTAATAATATAATTTTTTTCAATTACAAACCTAAAGATTAGGGTTTGACAATACATTTATAAATGAATATACATTTATTAGCTAGCAAGATTTTAATATATAAATACTCTCTTTATCTGTTTGAATTTGCTAACTAGAAAAAATTTTTATATATTTAAATTATATGGTGCAAATTTACATAAATAAACGAAAATATCAACATGCATTTACTCCGTAGAAATTGAAATAATTTCTAGCATATATGATCTGTCATTCAAATTGGATTTTATTTTATCATCATCTTCAAGTTCTCTAATATAAACCACTTGCTTTTACCTACTTGCATTGTGGTCCTATAAATTCATTCCAATATTTGCCTATAAATACTGTAGTTTTCCTGTGATATTTCAATCAAAATAATACAAATAAAATTCAAAATAATCATATATCCTTTTATAAGAAATTCTAAATAAAGTAATTGGAAAATGGGGTATTCAAGGGCATTAGTCCTTTGTTTTTTATTTACAATTAGTCTTCTCATTCACTCTGGGTTCTCAGCTCGCATCTTAGCTGAGTCCACTGAAAAGACTCGTGAGTTTCTGATTTCATGCTTTAAAGATATTATTTAATACCTCTTTCGTCTTTTTACTTGCAGTATAGCGTTCAATATTCATTAACCAACTTTTCTTCATATTTCTTCTTAATTTATAAATTAAACATACGCATGTAAAAGTTTACTTGATTTGTCACGCATTTTGTTAACGTTTACTTTTATAATTTAATTATGCAAAATTACAGATTTTAGAATTATAATTTGTGCATTAGATGACGTACTAACATGAAATCTTTTCTTTTATAAGTACGAAATTATATGTCGTTTCCTTAGTACCACATGGTTCTTTTAATCTAATTACATTTTTAAAAATCATTTTAAAAAATCTGATAATAATATATTGTACATTAAACTTTGCTTTAAATGAGATCTGGCACGATAGTAGGTATATACATGATCCAAAATGATATAATAAAACATATGTAATTTTTAAAATATGAAAGTTCTATAAGTTTGCATTGTGTACATAATGTTCGAGAAGTGGATTATTCATTTTTGAACATGCGAATTTTGTTGATGGATTTTGTAACATATCTCAAGGAATCAACTAATAAAATATAATAAAATATTTTTAAATTTTAATTATCGACTTAATTAACTTTTGATTAAAAATTTTAAAATATCTTATATACTCTATCAGTAAATATATGGTCATTTCTCATGCAAATAATGGAAAATAATGTTTTCTCTAAGCGTATACATGCAATTATCAACAATATAATGGTAAAATTTAAAAATCAAAACGTCTGAAATTAAATATGATGTATTTTACACGGTTTAATACAAAAATATGCTAGCTAGGGTATTTAATTAAGGTGAAACAAAAATACATAATAGTTTTTCATAGCCTATTTAATACTTCTATATATATTATTTTCAGAATATTTTGTACTATAAAATAAGTAATAATTAAACCAAAACATGCAAAGTAATATTATAAATTAAATTAAGGATAAATTACTTAAAATAATCCAAGCTATTCGTGATTTTCCTATAATAATTCTACCTATTTATTAACCATGAATAATCCCAACTTTAAGGGGTATTTGCCTAGAGTAAATATGGATAACTTGATAACCTGCTATAGTAGGTAATTAACCAAAAAAAATAAATTTAAAATTAGAGAAAATTATGAAATCTTAAATTAAAAAACTTTAAATAATAAAAAAATATAAATTTTTTTAACAATTTTTTAACATAATTTTTTTCAACATTCTATTTTAAATTATCTTTTTTTTTAAAAAAAAATTACTATATATAGCAAGTTATCCGGTCATCGGGTTTACTCTTGGAAAATACCCTTTAAAGTTGGGATTATTCATGGTTAATCAATAGGTGAGATTTTTATAGGAAAATCGCGAAAAAATTGGATTGTTCCAGAAAATTTTTCCTTAAATTAAAATAATATTTATGACATCTTAATTTTAGAACTAGTGTTTCAACAAAAAAAAAAATTTAAATTAGCGTACAGTGGAATATTTTACACATCCTCATATAAACTTTTACCCCTCAAATTAAAAGTACTATTCTATATAGTCTTTTTTGTGTTTATATAATGATTAATTATGTGTTGCAGAATCTGTGGATGAGTCCAAGTATTTTGGATCTCACTACGGACACTATGGTGGTGGACACTACGGTGGTGGACACTATGGTGGTGGACATTATGGTGGTGGACATTACGGTGGTGGTCACTATGGTGGTGGCGGTGGACACTACGGTCATTGGCCACCACAAAAAGAGGAAACTAAGGATGAAAAAACCGAGGTTGTAAAACCTGAACACTACGGAGGAGGCGGTTATGGTCATGGTGGATATGGTGGTTATGGACATGGTGGATATGGTGGTTACGGACATGGCGGTTATGGTCATGGTGGATATGGTCATGGAGGTTATGGTCACGGTGGTTACGGACATGGCGGATATGGTCATGGTGGATATGGTGGACATTGGCCACCAACGGCTACAAAGACCACCGAAGAACAAAAGGGCAACTAATTACTAATGACTACTCTCTATTATGTGGTGGTTTATATATACATGAATAATAATAATAGTAGTAATTAATGGGAAAAATAGACTATATATGTTTGTGTAACAAAAATATCACGTAGATGAATCAAGTATTTAATATCATGTAATGTAATCACCTTATATGTACCCTTGAAGCTTTAATATAAGTGTCGTGCATGTTTTTCGTTTATGGGTCGACGTTTTGTACTTATAAGTTATAATGCAATTTATGCAAGTACTTCTTCTGTTACCTAATATTTGCTATATTTTTTTCGCGTAATTTACTATATATTTTAGTATTAAATATATTTAAGTTTACTAAATGAAAGATTATGAAAATTATTTACATAAAAAACCTAGATTTTATGAAGAGTAAAACAAGATATATATACCATATCATTTCAAAAAAAAAAAAAAACAAGATACCATATAATTATATTACTCTTATTTCTTATGCGTAAGTCGAAATTACCATAAACATTATGATTAGGGTTGTATTTATACTCATTATGTTTGTTTTAAACGCATGGCTTCTATCTTTTTCGAACGCTGAGACTGGTGCGAAAATCGTCAAAGAGAACTTGAGGAAGGCCTTTGAAAATGATTGATTGCCATTCATCATTAAGGAATTAATGAGTATAAATACAACCCTAATCATAATGTTTATGGAAACTAAATATTTACATAATATTCTCTAAGATAATTATCAAAATATTAAAGATACACAAAATATACAAGATACCAAGAATATATTTCTATATTCTAACACATAGTATATTTATTCTATCATCTATTTCACATATTTTTTCACTTTCCTAGCTAAGAAATATTTTTTTCACTTTTTCTTCCTTTTCTTAATTTGCACAAGAATCTATAATAACTATTATTAAAACAAAACACTGCTTATCATTTTTTAAAATTGCTTACGTGTCACTTTCTCAATAAAAAATTTTCCTCTAAAACTCAGTGATGATGTCATTGTATTTATATTTATATAATGTTTTTATCTTTAACTTTTTTATTTTCACATTATGACTATAATATTATTAATATTGATGGATTATTTACTTTATAAATCATTTCATTAAATATATTAGAAAATCAATATTATTTTATTTCTTTTAATTATTTATAGAATCTTTATAATGTTATTTATGAAATGATAGGATATTTTGAGATAGTTAAAACATATAGCCATCAATTTTAAATTTTTTGTTTAAAAAGATATGTCAAACAATTTAATAAAACCTTGCATCACACGGGTATTATCTAGTTACTCCATTCGTTCTTTTTTGATATTCCACTTTAGGTTTTTCACAAATATTAAGAAAGATGGAATCTTTGGTGGTAGTTGATATTATTTTATTTAAATAGTACTCCCTCCGTTCTTTTTTGATTGTCCACATTACTATAACGGGTAGTTTCATATGTTTGTCCCATTTCCTAAAATGGAAAGTCTTGATACCCTCTTTTCACCCCCTCTCTCTTCTAATATCCCATTTATAATAATTAATTTATATTTTCTCTCTCATAATACCAATACAATCATTAATTCACACCACTATTATAATAAAATATCCCCCTCTCTCTTCTAATATCCCATTTATAATAATTAATTTATATTTTCTTTCTCATAATACCAATACAATCATTAATTCACACCACTATTATAATAAAATAATACCCACAATCAACAAAGATTCCCACTATCTTAATATGTGTGAAATCTTCAAATAGGACACACATATAAAAACGGAGGGAGTAGTAGAAAGTAATAATTGTATACTCCCTCTGTCCCATTGAAATTGCAGCATTTTCCATTTTGGTCCGTCCCACTTGATTTGCAACATTTCTATTTTTGGATAATGGTCCACCACTTTCTTTTAATCCCATCCATACATTTTAACTCTCTTTTAATTTCATCCACACAATTCATTCTCTCTCTTCATTTATTACCACTTTCTTAACATTTACCAACTTTCTCTTTGATGCAAATCAAAGAGGACGGAGGGAGTAGGAATTATGAGAGAAAAAAATAATTAAATAGTAGTGTGAAGTAATGATTGTATTGAAAGTATGAGAGAGAAAATAATTAAATAGTAGTGTGAATAAGTAAGAAAAGTGAGGTTTTAAGAGGTAAAAGTGAGATAGAAACTTTCAAAAAATAAAAAATATTCTAAAGTGGAAAAACTTTTAAAACTATTCATTATAATAATGTGAAAAAATTTAAAAGAACAGAGGAACTATATTACTAGAGGCAAAATCATGAAACAAAGGGAGTATATATTAACCCCTCAAAACAGATAGAAAGAGTATTATTTTATTCTTAGCTAGATAAAGTAGCTAGCTAAAAAACCCCTAATTATCAATCTTATTAAAGTTTGAAAATTTATTTTTTCTTTTAGTTTTAAGGTAAAAAATGTTTTTTAATCATAATTGTAGAATAATTTACCAAATGGTTTTTGAATTGTTAAAACACGAACATGTTCCGTACCACTGTAGTGTAATTGTTGGACGTATATCATCAATCCAAGCTACCGGCAACTCATGGGCCCCATCTATCTTTTACGAGTTTATAAAAATCTCTCAAATTTTTTTAATTGGTTGGAAAATTTTGATCATGAGTCATGATTGAATATATTCATATATAGATAATAAAATATATTCATGTAAGATCTTGTTAAATTCGTCTTAAATAAAGTATACTTTTTTATAATATATTTTATATAATTCTTAGCTTTATGATGCGTATTTAAAGATATAAAGACTCTAAATTTACTTTGAAAACTGTGTAAAAAATAAATGGAAAAACGTTAAGAAAAGGGTATTATATTATGCTTCCATGCAAATGATTTTATAATTGTGAATAAATAGTTATAGGAGTCAAAAGTCAAAGCTAGAGAGAGAAAAAATGTAGACGTGGAATGTATTATGGAAGTGAGAGAATGAAGGTGTTCGCCTATAAAAGCATGCACTACCCATTGGCTTTCTCATCCAAAACCAAAACCAAAACCAAAGTCTTCCAATACAAATATATTATTGTCAAGAAAGTTAGAAAGTAACTAAAAATATGGCCTACTCCAAGGCTTTACTCTTTGGTTTCTTCTTAGCAATTATTTCTTCTGAGGTGTCAGCTCGTATGCTTGCTGAGACTACTCAAAACACTCGTGAGTTTACGCTTTCTACTCTGTTCCTTTAAAATTGCACCATTTGACTTTTTAGTATACTCGATATATTCCACTTGCTACATAATCTTATTCAAAACATACTCTCCTCTGTTTCTTTACTTCATACACGTTTTTTTATGTTTTTCATTGCATTTGTCGAGTTGTTTATATTTAGAGATATACACAGTAAATATATTAACAATTTAATATTATAAAGTCGATGGGACGAACAAATATGATTACACCTGAGTATACTTTTTCTCGTATAATAGCTGCCATATCTATTGTATCATAAAAGGATAAATATTGTAAAAGTTGATTTGGACGCAAGTAAAAAAACAAAAAAAGTAACATATTATGACGAGATAAAATTAAAAAGGTGTTATAATTAAGTTTGATAGAAAGTTTTTGATATATTTAAAGTTGTGCTTTGTTATATTTCAATTATAATTTCCTATTAGGCATTAGGTAATACTAAATTTTATGAACAAAAAAAATTTATAATTAAATTTTATCATCATAAGAATTACATTTTGTTTTTAATGAAATTTACACTACAAGTTATAAGGGACTCTAATAATATAGTAATATTTGGTGATTACAAACTTATTTATTAATTAATTAATCATATTGTTTTATATAGCGGCCGAGGAGGAGTCCAAGTATTACCATGGCGGTGGTGGCTATTACCATGGCGGAGGTGGCTACCACGGGGGAGGTGGCTACCAGGGCGGCGGTGGATACCATGGAGGAGGTGGATACCACGGAGGAGGTGGTGGCTACCACGGTGGGGGTGGATACCACCATGGCGGACATGGTGGTTATTACCCACCCTCTGAGCAAAATGTAGAGGACTCAAAGTTCCATCACTTTGGTGGCGGCGGCTATCACGGTGGAGGTGGCTACCACGGAGGAGGTGGCTACCATGGAGGAGGTGGGTATCACGGTGGAGGATACCACCACGGTGGACACGGTGGCCATTACCCACCCCAAGTAAAGGATACCAAGACAGCCGAAGAGCAAAAGGGTAATTGATTGAGTTATATGTATACCCTATGCAAGTGAAAAAAAAATACATGCCTAGTTATATTATATGCATGGGGTTGTCATGTTCATGAATAATACTACTACATATAAATCCTAGGAACTACATGTATGGGTGACATACAAATGTTGTTTCTTGCATCTTTTATTTTGTAATCATCACTCTTATCTATCCAATATGTACTCGTTCCTTAAAGTTTACATGTAACAAATCAGTGTACGTATACTTGTTTAATTTTAAGTTATATTTGCTTTACTTTTATTTATCTATTATTCCATCATTGATCGTTGTTGTCTTATGAAGATAAACCATACCACTATAGCAGTTTGACGACATGATTTTTTAATAAAACTAACCGAATTAGAATTTTTTTATCAAGCAATAATTATAGTTCTTATTATGAACAATATAAAAGGTTTCACTAAAACAGGTTCAGTTCACTTTACATAATATTTTTTATAGAGCCTTTTTGAACAATTTGGGGGCCCTGTGCAAAAGTAATATTTTGCGCTTTAGTTATAGTAAATATATATTTATTTTATCAATAAATTTAACATTTTTTTTTGATTAACTTTTTACATATACTGGAGAAAGAGGGGCCCTGTGCGATCGATCACCTCGCACACCCTCAAAGACCCCTCTGAATTATATTCAAAGTTTATTTGTTTTAAATTTTTGGAAATGAACGTGTTTTAATCATTAATTGTTATTAGCCATTAGTGAAGACCAACGATACTCTAATGAAACAAATAAACTAAGTCCCACATTGATGTCTAAAAACAAATTCGTGTGGATGGAATAAGCCTAACAATTCGCACTCTATCTCATGCAAACATAATTTTATCTCTTTGTTCAGGGACGAGCAAAAATTGATAAATTTTTTAAAAGTCGGAGTACAATAATAAAAATTATAAAATTTTTCTTGTTGTTGTATCTTTAAACACTCAACATATACTACGTATTTTAATATTGAGATTCTCAATGTTTTGACACTCCTGTGCGATTGAACACGTTGAATCGTTGTCTTAATTATTTCTAACTAGAAATTTAGTAGTATTTTTAAAGTGAAGTATTAACTAACCAGTAAAGAAGGTATAAAAGTTGATTTTAAAATACTTAAAAAGAGGGCGAGGAAGACAAAAGATCATATCAAATTGAGATGGTATAAAATCAAAATGAGTGGAGAAGAATAATTAATTCACAAAGACGAGAAATTGATATTGGTACATGTAGACGATTCCAATAAATCTTATTGGATCAAGGCTTTGGTATTGTTGGGTCTGTTGTTGTACGAAAAAAACATTTATTGCATCAACACTTCTAACTGATAGAACTCTTGTATGAGGGGATGTGATAGAATATAATATTTCATGGGTTGATATGGAACCATTGAATCAACATTTTAAATGAATAAAAAAGATGATGATTTCTCTCATTTAGAGATATCAGAAAAGTATTCCTCCACCCTCCCTTAGGATAAATTTATACTCCAGTATGAGTGAAATATTGTTGTTTTATCCATTTCCATTACCTTCTAACCAATTCTTCCACAACTCTTACGACCAAATTCTTTTAATTTTCTATCTAATTTAATTTTATCTTTCTACTTTGACTTTTATTTACTCTTAAATATTTACACTCAATTTAAACGAGACCTTTGTTAAATTAGTTTCTTGACAGAATTAAATAAATGGTCACTATATTAGTGATTGAACTTTGAACTGCATTTGGCTTGACTTAATTAATTGTTAATGAAAATGACGTAATGTGTTTGTTCACCAGCTAAATGTATTATGCACTCTTATTACTTTGTATGAGATGTATTGGGTCAGTTGAGAGGTCTATGTGCAGACTCATAAGCTGTTTTGAGTTCTTTGTCCTGCATTTCTACCACTTGTATTTGTTGTCAAACTATTGTGTGGTCCCTCAAGGTTGTTAGTTGGTACTTGGTACATGTAGTTCAAATATAATATCTAGTATCATCTTATCTTCCAAATATCCTTATCAACACCACTCAGTCTCTTGAGATATCGTTTCTTTGAGAGACGTCTTTCAAATTCTGCCCATTAAAATTTAGAGTCCATTTAAGTTATCTTCAATGCCTACTTACTGTATTGTTAATGTCTACTTACAATATCTTAAATATTTACTTACATCATTTTAATGCTTGCTTACAATATTTCAAATAATATGTAATATATCGACCCAATTAGAAATGGTTTTTCAAAGAAATCGTCTCTCACCAGAATTTGTGTATTATCAAAGGGCATGTTTAGAACAATTTTGCAATTTTGTAAAATTTGTATATGTATATATGAAATACATATATTTAAAAGTAATTTAAATTAAAAAAAATATGAGAAACTACTTTTTAAGATTTTTATATGTATATAAAGTATGAAAAATGTATATTTTGCAATTTTTCAAATTTGTTTATGTATCATTATATAATCAGATGATAGATACCTTTTAAGTTTAAAATGTTTATTCTGTTATTAATTTACATATGATAATCACATGAAAATAGTCATCAATAAATCTTATATATATTTAATTCAAATGAAAGCATGACTATCACATACAACAATTCCATGCCATACTATACAATTTTAAAATAACGTATTCTAATATTTTCTCTGGTTTTTCGTTGTTACAATATACATGCTTTTTCACGCAATTTACAGCATAATTTTAATCTTTAATATCTTTAATTATAAATTATAAAAAATCAAAAAAAATTAATATTACAAATAAGATCAATTCATGAACAATAGTTGGTATAGTGACTGTAGCAATTATTAAAAATTAGAGAAATAATATTTTTAAAATAGGGAAATTTCCATTAAAAACTCCCAACTATTTGCGATTTAAATATAAAACTCTCAACAATTGATTATTTTCTAAAACTCCCAACTTTAGGCCCATTTTATATTTAAAGTCCAAGATGACTTTTAACCGGATAAATTGGTTTTAATTGAGACGTAGTGGGACCCAAATGTATATATTAATCACCTCATTTCCTTTGACCTTACACGACCCTTGACGTACCCTCCCATTTCAACAAAAGGTAACCGGTTAAAATAGGGTATAAAATGTATCTGTGCTTTATATTTAAGATAGGCCTATAGTTGGGAATTTTGAATAATAATCGATAGTTGGGAGTTTTATATTTAAACCGCGAATAGTTAGAGTTTTTAAAGTAATTTTCCTTTAAAAATATCATTCATAAATGATAATTTTTGGAGAAAAAAAAGGTTATCTTTCCGATAAAATATCTTGCTTTCTATACTTGTTAAGAACACATTTTTCTCCAAACTAACCCAACTTTTAAGGGTTTTTTCTAACGGTGATGTAGTAGCACACATCACAATTAACATGTGAGAAGTAGCGGCAACCCGTAGTTTTAATTGTTGGTAGATTTTATGTGGCTTCTATTAGATTTGGCAGACCATTAATGTCGTTGAATTTAAGTTGGATTAGATTACATAATTAATTCACAATTTGTCCTCACATACCACTCACTACAACCAAATCGCTTTGATTATATGTGCATTTGATTACTCTTCTCATACCCCACACCCTTTTTGTGGATGAGATTAGTCCGCATCATCATATCTAATATTTCCCGCTCATACACGATAGCTCATACATAGCATAAGCATTGTGATTAATTTGAGAAAGTTCTGTATGGATTTAGTTTACGGTATTATGATGTTTATTAATTCAACTTTAATTACAAATGAATAAATATAATCAAATAACGAACAAAAAAGCTGGTCAAAAAAGTCAAAATCTTTTATTAACTGTTATTAACAATGAACAAAAGGAAAACTATGTCATAACATTGAAAATGACAAAAAAAAAAAAAACAAATCAAATAAATATTAGTTTGTTGTTGTTAACAACTTAACATTGAACCATCAAATGTTTTTTTGTCCTTTAAATGATATGATATTGTCGTACTTTTGTTTGCTGTTTATATTTTATAACAGCGAAATAAGAATTTGGACTTTATTTGACTAGCTTTTTTGTTCTGTATTAGTAACAACGAACAAATACCTGACCTCAATTTTGCATAAAAACGCTTATTATGAAAACTAAAATTTCAAGCTTATTTTTGAAATCTGTTTTCTAAAAAAGCTTATTGTGTTCAAATTTTCACAATGATCGGGTTTTTCATTATTTGGGCCAAATGTTGGTTTCGGGTCTGGCTTTGACTCTGTGAGCCCTTTGAAGATGGCATTAGGCTTTAGTGTTAGTATATTTACCTTTGGGCTTTCGGGAGGTGAGCCTTATTTTTTGGACTGTTTCTGACCATTGTACATATGGGCTGTTACAGCCCATAAAAATATTTATCTACTGTTTCACAAAATCTTGGACGAAATGGTCTCATTATAAGACCGTTAATTTAGGTCGGCCCAATTCACGCGTGTAACAATATTTTAATTTTTTGGGCATTTATCAATTTTGACGTTAAAGATATCAATTTTGAAAATTGATACCTTTAAGATCAAAATTGAAAATTGCTTAAAAAATGAAAAAAAAATGCCCACATTGTTACACACGCGAATTGGGCCGGCCCGAATTAACAGTCTCATTATAAGGTCATCTCGTCCAAGACCAGCTGCTACCGTTTTTAGTTAGAAAATCATTTAAGTAATAGATAGCTTTAAATTTAGCTAAATAATCTAATTAAATTAATTAAAATATTTTTAGTACTTAAAATATTCACTTAGTTGTTTCATGTCAAATATGTCATTTTAAATCTCAAAATTAAGACTTTTCGAAAATTAAACTCAATTTAAGTAATTTTAAAGCCATTTTATAGACCTATCTCAATTCTCAACTCTGAATGTGTAACCCTTAATATGCGACATTCTAATACAAAAGCTGGTCTAAGTTTGATATCAACTTAGTTCGTTCTATTTTTATTGTATATATTTGTAATCTTTTATTCACAAGCCAACTCTTCTCACTCTGACTCTCCTCCTAATCACAAATCCATTCTCATACTTCTTTTATTTAACATTCCGTTCTGTATGAGATTCGTCTCATGGTAAGATGACCTCAAAATATAAATCCTATAAACTAAAAATTTTAATTATTAGACTATTTAACCCAAGAATGAGGCATGTTTCACGATTATATATATATATATATATATATATATATATATATATATATATATATATATATATATATATATATATATATATATAATAATAATAATAATAATAATAATAATAATAATAATAATAATAATAATAATAATAATAATAATAATAATAATAATAATAATAATAATAATAATAATAATAAGCACTAAATTTATAGATGATCAACTCCAAATATTTAATGGTAAAATTTGGAGAAGCAAGACTGCCCGGAAAGGCTACTAGCCAATTAATTTCATTGCCAATCGCATGTGTTTACCACGTGGGCTTGTCTATGAAGTTAGTTAGCCAGTCCATTCACCTAATTGAAGTATTATTAGATGGGCCTAACTAATTTATTAGCCCACGTTAACGAGAGGGGTGTGAAGTTTTATTATAACAAATTTTGTATAACATCGTTTTATTGTATAAGTTTACAAATTGTTGAGAGATGGTTATGACTTATGAGTATTTGACTCTAAAAATTTAGACACCACACATCTCTAATTTAAGGGTCTAAATCCACTTGCTTTGGACCTTATAGATCTAGGTCGAATCTAAGTCCATGACCTTAGGATTCAGATCTACACGTTCGAGACTCAGATCAGATCCATGGAACCATTTACATTTTTTAAATTATATATTATTAGCTATCATGATTATCTAACTATTTGATTTAGACTTTTGTTGGATTTTTGAATATTACGTGATTTTAGACTTTGTAGATTCATATTATTCGAAATGTGTTTGTTGTATTTATATTCTATACATTAAAAATTAAAAGACTTTATAAATATTTTGTTATAAGAACTTGAACGTTGAAAAGCTTCATTTATTTATTCGCTCAATTAGTATAAAGTAATAGAAAATCCTTATTAGTCGAAAATGTTAGTTGAAATTTTTATAATATATTTTAAAAATTTTATAGAAAGAAATTATTTTGGACCTAGATCTTGACCTAAGACCCACCAGTATCTAAGGGACTGGCTCCGAGTTTAAATTTTTCAGACCTTATATAATAATTTTTTTTTCAAGTAGCAATTGTCCCATGTCATCAGTATACAAATTTATGGGCCAACTTGTGAGAAAGACTAAGAGAGGGAAGAATTGTAATGTGTATTCTTATGTTTCAATTGAGTAACATTCTTACAAGTATTTTTTCGGTACAACAATAGGATCAAAGAACGAAAACCAACACGAAATTTCCCGCCAAAAGTAACAAATTTCCAACAAACTTAGCTTCTAACAGTTTTTCCCTCCAAATAACATACACAAATTCTTGTGCTAATTAAATTGTCCCATAAAGGAAAATGTGGAGTTTGAGTAGATATTAAGCTTTAATGGATTGGGCCTGAAAGACGTCTTTTAGAAAGATGGTCTCTCAAAAGACTAGCTGAATAAGATAATCTATCCAACTTATTAATTTCACCATAAAACATATTCAACTGATCACTATATCATCCACTAACTTCTTGACCAACTCTACTTGAATATCCATAATTCATGCATCTTTTAGTTTTTCATCATTTTTGCCAACTTTCTTTCACCAATAATAATATATATCAATAATAACATATCCATTATTATTATTATTATTATTATTATTATTATTATTATTATTATTATTATTATTATTATTATTATTATTATTATTATTATTATTATTATTGATAGAAGATCAAAAATTAATTATAAAAAAAATCAATTATATACAACTAAGAGGAGTGAGGAGAGGAAGACGTACCATCGAAGATAGACCATCTTTCAAGCCTGATGGAAAAGAATAAAATATAAAATCATATAGGCAGAAGACAAACTATTTATAATAAACCTCCTCCATACTCGAAACAAGACCAAACCTAAACTACATCTATTGAATCAAAAGGAAAAAAAAAAAAACTAAAATGACTTGGCAAAAGCCAAAAAATAGCTAGACTCAAGTAAGTAAAGTTATATTATTTTGACAATCACCTTTATTTTCTTTTTATCTTTTCTTATGTTTTACCATTAAATTGTATTAATGATCTAAATTATTTATAAGAGCACTTTTTTCATGATTAGAATCAAGTAAATGGAAAAGAAAGTTAGATATAGCTAAATGATTTAACAAGTAAGACAAATAATAATGATCTAAACTAGAAGTTAAATAAAGATATACTATATTAATGTCCAAGTCTTTAGCTAAAACATTGAAAACATAAACAATTGATAGTATAAACAAAGAAATAAGACAAATAGATACAAAAATTCCAATCAAGGTGCATTGACCTCAACTCAACCCCTCGTGCGCATCTTTATGAATCTCATTATGTAATGGAAAATGTTGGCATTGAAAGAGACATAAATAGAACAAGCCATTCGTGTGCCCATATTTATATGCACCAAAATATTATTATTTAACCAAAGCTAATTAAATAAGAATCAGAGACGTCTTGAAAAAATGGGGACCCTATGTAAAATTTTTATTTCTGAGTAAGGGCGTGTTTGGTATATGGCTTTTCGGTTGGCTTTTGGCTAGTTAGTTAGTCAAACAGCTAAAAAAGTGTTTGGTAAATGACTTTTAAAGCAGCTGAAAAGCTGATTTTTAATTCAAAATGAAAAGGTTGTTCCAGCTAGCTTTTTGAGTTGACTTTTGGTATGTTGGCCCACTTTTTCTCTAATAAGCAGCCAACAGTTAATATTCAAATTTACCAAACATTTTCACAAACAGTTAGCTTTTTAAGCTAGCTTAAAAGCCAATAAAAAAGCCAACATTTCCAGCTAGTCAAACATGCCAACTAAAAAAGCCAACGACCAATTGCCAAATACCCCCTATATATTTATTTAATTAATAAACTTTACATATTTTTTTATTAATTTTTTCATATACGGGAAAAAAAGAGGGCTCTGTGTGATCGATCTCCTCGCACACCTCAAAGACCCGACCCTAATTAATAAGAGTTGTCAATCTCCATGGAAGGTGAAGAGTCTTAATCTTATATACTTGAACTTCATGCATGCATGGCTGTCATGAAATGTACGTACTTTTATTTTAAGTGTCCAACCGACGTAATTTAAATTAATTTATCGGTTGTTGTAATGTAATCAATGATTTTTGTTTTTGTCATGGAAAGGATTTATGAATGGGTTAAGTATTCATGGCTGGCATTCAACAAGAATGATGCGTAAAATCTATGCATTAATTTCTTCACAAAAACAATGCTAGATCCGATCCATCTAATTGAGACCATTACATGTGAAGTTGTAGCTAGTATGTATCTACCAACAAGTAATTATAATACTTCCTCCGTATTTGGTTATTTGCAACTTTTACCAAAAATGACGTATACTATTATTTGCAACTTTTTTTTTTCCATTTATAGAAAGTTTTTTATTACTTTTTTATTATCTCTTTTTTACTTTTTTATACTATCTCTTACTTTTTAATACTCTCTCTCATACTTTTTAATACTCGCTCTTACTTTTTAATATTATAATACTATAATTCCACCCCATTAACTTCATTAATCTATTTTAATACACTACCAAAAGTTTTGCCTAGGAGTCCGTGAAGGACCCCAAAGTTGCAAATAATTAAATACGAAGGAAGTATATTAGATTAATAATTAAATTCTTTTTATTTATTTTTACTCTGCTTTTTATGTAGTTTTCAAAGTTATTGTTTAAGTTTTAACATTTTAAACATATATTATGTATTATAAAAAATTATTAGAAAATTTCATAAAATACTAAATACTAAATTAAATAAGATTGTATATAGATATATTTTAGCTTCTATATATCTAAAAAAAACTTTTTCTTCCTTATTAAATTAATTTTTATATGGGACAAACAAATGGCTAGGAACAGTGGAAGTACTATTATACCCCCTCCTATTCTACTCATTAAATTAGTCCCATTGATTTTTTTTCACTATTCATTTACCACTCTTAATTTGTATTTTATTCTTAATCTATAAATTAATACATAGTCATGTGTAATCTTGTTTGATTCGTCTCAATAATACTATCTACTTTTTATAATTTTTAATTAAAAATAATTAGAGATATTAAAGGTTAAAATGTTGTCTCAGCAAATGTGAAAAATCAAATGGGACTAATAGGTTGAATAGGAGGTAGTACAAGTTATTGTGTTCCAACTTCCATCGTACATCTTGAGTTCTGCATAATTTAAAATTATCAAATATCTATATTATGAAAAAAAGTAAATAGACGATGCAACCCATTTGATTATATATTTTTTTTATCAATTAGCTGTAATATATAAAATAAGCTTAAATGATGAACAATGAACCGGGAAGTGAGTTTATAATATGAGAGTATTAGCTAACGTAACGGTATATATTGTTGGCTTAAGGACATGCCATGATGATAAGATAAAGGCTAAAGCCCCATAATTGTAGTAAGCCACCCTGTCTTCACATGCTAGTTGGTCACCACATTTTTTATTAATGTATTTTTAGGCCTTGCTTAATTTTATGAACTTATATATATGTATTCTTATTTGTGGTCTCTAAAATTGCACATATACACTACCTTACAATAATCAATCTCTTTGAATCACATAAATCAAATTTAGGTTAAAAAAAATGGCTGGATTTTTTCTAAAGCCAAATAGTCGAGGCCATGCTCGGTCAATTAGTTTACCAGCAAGATCGCATCCTACCACACTTAAAATCGAAGAAGAGCTTAACAAACTACGAAATCTCGAAATTTGTTCGTTGATTTGTTTAGATTCAAATAAGCTTGGAATAGCGATTCCAGGCTTAGCGGAGCTTTACAAATCGATCGGAGATCTTCTAAAACTACCTCAAACCCAACAAGCCTTAACCAAACATGATGATTCTTCATGGGTTGATGAACTCTTAGAAGAATCAGTCTCATTCCTTGATGTTTGTGAAAATACAAGGGAAAATTTATTTCTCTTAAGGCAAAGTATTGGGAAACTCCAATCTAGTCTTAGGAGAAAAAATAATATTAATTGTGATAATAATCATGATTATCATCATCAATCTTGTGATATTGATGAAGATATTAGTGAATATGTTTCATTTGTTAAGAATTTGAAGAGGGAAATGGGTAAATCTCATAGTTTATTGAAGCAAATTGATAATAAATTATCAGAATTTTTGATGTTTAATAAGGTAAATAATGACCCACATATTATTGCGGTTGTTAGGGTTTTAAGGGAAACTGGTTTGATTTGTAGTAATGTGTTTAGGTCAATTTTAGGGCATTTTTCGGGTACACCTTTGCAAAATAATAAGAGTAGTAAATGGGGTTTGGTGTTTAAATTGGTGCATAATAATAGTCATAAATTAGGGCATGATGAAGAAGATCTTAATGATTTGGAGGATGTTGAGATTGCACTAAATAGTTTGATTATTAAGAAATTGAGTAAAGAAGGTACAAGGATGATGATTCAAGTTGCATGTAAGAAATTACATGCACTTGATTCAACTACTCAAGATCTAGAGATGAATCTTGAGTGTTTGTTTAGGCAATTAATTCACACTCGGGTTTCTCTCTTAAATATACTTTCAGATCATTGATACTGTGAAAATGCAGTGACAGTTGCGTTCATGGTAACAGTAAGGTTATCGTAACGTCTAATATCGGTCGAATCGATATCTCTTGAAAAGGTCTAGAAGACAGATCTTTTACACATTTACAACGCGAGAAATATCGTTCCATTTGTTTTGAAAAGCATTATAACGCGGTCGATGCAATGCGATGCAGTCTTGATTTTACACTATGAGCTACATTACCAAACACCACTACCAAACACCGACTATCAGCTTTGGTAATTAATCACCGACCACATTTTTATGGTCGTTCAGGGAAGTACTTGTTGAAATTTGATTTTTGTTTTTTATTATTGAGTATGAGTTGTTCAATTAACAGTATCCATATTTTGGAGGATCTGTTATAAAATCAGTGTGTTTATTTTCATGTAACTTATGTAGATGATTGTGTAGTGTGTACATAGTATTTTAACTAGAGAGAAAATGTACGGAAAATTGTGTATGATCTCATTAATAGACTTATAAGATGTAAATTCTAATGTATTTCGGTTTTGTCGATTTGTAATAAGTTGAATTATATTTGCGTTCAAGCATAACATTTATTAAGATGATTATAAGGTAGGATGAAAACAAGTCTACTTTGAATGGACCTCGATAATTCTTTGTGTTGATGGATTATTACATTTATTTTACATTTCTATACACTTAAATTCCTAATTCCCAATTTAATGATTTTCCCATAAATCAAGGGTTTGACATTAATCTTGAACATTTAAATTTGATTGTTAGACATGGATTCCATCACTGGCATCTTGAAAATATTTTTTTCCTTGCAAAATTAAAGACAAAAAAAAAGAGTATTTAGGACTCCCATACAAAATTACAAATAACTAAAAATATTTTTTGAATTATAGATTTAGCTAGTGATAAAAGTTTTTCTTTCATCTACTCGTGTGAGAGAGACGACATTAAAAGAAGACGCCACATTCTTATTTTCTCCTTGATTTGTATTAATTGGGCTATTTAGCCCATATTGCTAATGCGTTTCCTAGATATACTGTCTCTCACAACAATTTGTGTTTTCTTTTCACTAATTCTTTCCAGGTGCTCTTTTGAGAGACCATTTTTTGTAAAGACGACTCTCAAAAGTGCAGCCCAAATCTATACTTAGAATTGTAACAATATAAATATAAATATGAACCTATTTCACGGTACGACGGTCGGTCCTTTTTACCGTTGTCATAGAATTTAATTTTAACCGCCGACCGAAAGACTAATACGGATACCCTCTCATTTCAGAATTCTCCGACCAACCCCAAAACCCTAAAAAATTAAGCGCTTTTAAAATAAAACAAAAAAGATATGGTAAATATCTTCACGCGCAAACAGCAAACAGGACTACCGACTACCGCTACCGACTACCGACTACCGACTACCGACTACCGATTACCGACTACCGACTACTGGAGTTTGGTTGATTATCAACATTTAACAGCAGTCAGCACTATCATACAACCAGGATTCATCGATCCACAGCCCCAAATATCCGTTTTCGTCGAATAAATTTTCGAAGTTCTAATCTTCAACTAAGGTTTGTCTACTTTTTTTTTGATTTATTCACATTAGTTACTCGACTTACTCCACTACTATAATTTATTAATTTTCACTAACTGGGAAATATAAATAAAATCAAATAGCAAATTGATGGTATTTCGGGGCTTGAAAATTGAAATTAATTATCTTTTGGTAATTAATGATTGACGGTTTTTTTTAATGTTTTCAGACTTCTGAAGTTGCTTCGTTTGATCTTGCTTTAGAATTTAATTTTATTATCAAAGATTGATGCTATTTTTGTAATATTAAATTCATTAATTTTAAGCAATTAAATTGGGGGAAAATGGTTGTTTTGTAGAGATAAGTTATCTGGATTGTGATTAGAATTCATTCTTGATTTAGCGACTATAGGTGCATCAATCTAGAGACTGACAGCCAAGTTTCTGGAAAGGAGAACGAAATATGTTGAATGTTATTAAGAATACCCTGAGCCTGAGCATCGCAGAGATGATTAATAAGATAAGAAAAAATCACGACAAGGATGAAAAGGTATGATTATTGAATACAATACTCAACATTGTAATCATTTTCTGGTATATTTCCTCTGCTTCAGAGCAAATCCCCAATTTACTTTTGAAGAAATACTTAAGAAATGCATCATTATCAAAAAAAAAAAAAAAAAAATTGTAAGTAGGTTGATAGAAATTAAAGTTGATGAATTCGTTGAGGCTTAAAATATATTCCCTTCAATTCACATCAATTAACCCAATTTTGAGACTTTTGAGACATTCTCTAATGCACTAATTCTATATATATCATAATTAAAAATTATAAAAAATTTAATATTAATAAAATTTACGTTGAAACGAATCAAATAAGATCCATTTGACTGTATTTTGACGTTTAGATTAAGAATGATACAAATTAAGAGTGATCAATGAATAGTATTAAAAAACTATATGGGATGATTGATGTGCATAGGAGAAAGTATAAAATAATAAAAAATTTTAAATAAGAAAATGAAACACTTATAATGAAATTGTCCAAAATAGAAATGAGTTACTTGCTCTTAAATGGAATGTATGGAGAAATATTTTGGGAGAAATTCTTGTGTGGTTGTAGTGCACACCATAGTATAAATATGCTAGCGATTGCAGTAACGGAATGTTGGTGCGGTAACGGGAATGATGCGGTTATCAATATCATAGCGCTTAAATATCGGTCTAAACTATAAGATATCCCTTGATACAGCACAAAACACAATTTTTTTACACCTTTACAACGCGGGAAATATTGGTTCGTTTATTTTAAAAACCTTTACAGCGCGGCCGATGCGATGCGGCCTTGTTTTTGTTCTATGGTGCACACTGTGTAACACGGAGTGCACCAACTTTAACTTGCTGGTGGGAGGTTGCAGTGTAGAGCAATGAGTGTGGGCCGGTGAAGTGGAGAGTAATGCGTGTGGGTTAGTGGAGTGGAGAGTAATGAGTGGGGTTAGTGGAGCTCTGAGTAAGGAGCGAGGAGTTGTGCACAGTAAAATTAGTGTATGATAAGTCTATATTAGACTCTGGCATTTGCTAGTCTAATTGTTGCTTTTTTCGTAGCGTGTTTATGAGGGCTAATTGCTCTCTATTGGCTGTTGCAGGGAGGGGGTAAACAATTGATTTTCTTTGGTAGCTATGCAAACTTTGTACACAATGGAGGATTGGTTCTTGAGGAAAGCATTTCATTTTTTCATGGTAAAACAAACCCTGTTAGGTGTTTCTCGGTTGATGAACTCAACACTATGGCTTTGGATAGTGACTCTTATGTGCTTATTGACGGGTTTTCTAAATGGTACAAAGGTTTCTGGGATGGAAGACCTGTGATGGTTAGGTCACATGAACGTATCAGAAACTACGGTTGTGGTATTGAGTGTGTGATTCGTGAAATTGTTGTTGCTACACAAATGGGTGCTCATCAAAATGTGCATAGACTCCTAGGATACTGCCTTGAAACCGACCTTCCTGTTTTGATTTACGAATGGATTGGATCAGAAACACTTGCAGAGCGAGTAATTGATAATGAGAACAAGAACAAACCTCCGTTAGAATGGGAGGACAGGTTAAGAATTGCATGTGAGATTTGCCATGCCATTGCTTATCTTCACACTGCTTTTCCGAGGCCTATTATCCACAAGGACTTGAAACCTGCTACGGTTTTTTTGACCCCAGACAATACTGCAAAAGTTTTTGATTTTAGTCTTTCTGTTTCGATTCCTGATGGTGAAGAGTTTGTGCAACCTGATAAGCTTATAGGGTGCTTTACTTATCTTGCACCAGAATATGTTATGGAAGGCAGGGTAGCAAAGAGTTCAGATGTGTATGCCTTCGGTGTGATTTTTCTGGTGCTGTTGACGGGAAAAGCTTCTATATTCTCTTTAAGCAGTGAAGGGGACACCAAATTTTCATTGGTTTATTGGGTAAAAGAAGGACTTAAAAAGAACTTCATCAATGAGATTGTAGACCCTTTTATCATTGCCAGCAAAGTGACTAATAGTGAGCTTCTCGATCAACAATTAAGAGCTTCGATTAAGCTTGCCCTTCGGTGCACAGAAAAAGATGAAGGTAAGCGGCCAACGATGATTGAGATTGGGACTGAACTCCATAACATGATGAAGTCTTTAGAAACTGTCTCCTAATACTGGCAGAGCACAGATCTGAATTCCTTGCTGGACGGGGATAGGTATTCTGAGTTTCTTACGTTGGTTAAACAGTGTAGCTTTCCGTTCTTTCACACCAAAGATCAAGGTTTTTGAATTACATGCAACAGTTTTCCATTCTTTCGCTTTCTCAGGGTCGAAATCTAACCTCACGCATTCAGAATTCAAACAAAGGTATCCTAGCAATGGTGAAACAGTGTAGCTTTCCGTTCTTTCACACCAAAGATCAAGGTTAGTTTTCAGTTGCCTGGTGGCGTTTTAGTTATCTTGTTTGACTAGCTGAAACTGTTGGCCGTTTTTGTTTGGCTTTTAAGCTAGCTGCAAAAAACAACTATTTGGAGAAATGTTCTATAAAAGAAGGTTGACAAGCCGAAAACTAATGAAAAACCATTCTCAAAAGCACATAGCGAAAGCACTTGGAATAATGAAAAATGCCAATAACAAGATTATATCATAATATCAAATCATATCATATGTATATTCTTTTCTAGCTTGTAAATTTGGGAATATACAATTATAAACATATGTACATAAAAGTTTAACCAAAATCAAATGCCTAAAAGTTGTACAATTACACTGAAATTATATTCATAAAAGAAGCTTTAGTCTTTGTTAATTGCTTACAAATGTTGTTTAATTCATAATCAATCCCACTCAAAGAACCCTCCAAAACATCTAATCTCTTCTTAACAACACTAAAATCCACTTTCTCTTCATCAAATGCTTGTAAAACAATATCTACATCACTCAATTCATTCCCTGTTTTCTTCAATTTCTCTTCAACAATCCCACTTTTTCTCTGTTTCTTCACCTTTAACTTTGAAAACAGAGCAAAACTTCTAGATGTCATCTTGGAAGACATTAATGGCATTCCCAAGAATTTTAAAAGTGATTCAAGAACAGAAATGTTTATAATGCTTACACATTTCAGAACTCTAATCACTTCAAATTCTTCATCAAACTCATTTTTTGATACCAAATTCCCTTCCAATTGCCTTAACTCTAAAACAAGACTATTAGCAGTTTTTGCAATCTCTTTTCTCAATGAAAAATAGGATGAAACCTCTGTTTCTTTATTCAAAACCCCGAATCCTCGAATCGATTCGAGTAATCTGAACATAATCTGCTTTGATGTTCCGGAAATTTCGAGAAGTTTAAAGGTTCCTTCAACTAAGGATTTAACATGGGTTTGATTATTTCCAAAAGAAAGTGAAAGAGATTGTTGAGAAAGAGGCAAACTAAGAACATCATCCACACATTTGTACAATCTTGCAAGACCTTTTAAGCCAATGCAGATTGTTTCAATCAATGATTTTGATGATGCTTCAGCTTTTCTTAGCTTTACAAGCTCTTGTTCAATCTTTTGAAGTATTGGGTATGATTTTGGAGGGAAACTTATTGATCTTGTATGATTTATTGAAGTTGCCATATGTTTTGTTTTGGGTATATAGAATCGATTTCTTTCTGATTGTTCTGTAGATGGTGAGAATCGAACTTTTTTTGATCTTTCTGAAGGGTTATGGTTAAGTATTTCTATTCGGACGTAGAAATGAATGTTGGGAGTTAAATGGAAGCTAAAGAAGTATTTATATGTGCTAAAGGACACAAAAGAGAGGGAATATGGAAGAATACAGCTAAGAGGTGTTTGTTAAGAAGGCAATTGAATCAGAAAGTGAAAGATATAAATAATTGTTGTGTTGGAGAAATGAAAACCACCAAACCAATATAGAATGCTGATTATTTATGGTATTATAATGTTGTTTGGGTGTTACAGATCTGTCCGTGTGGGATTTTACATGTTTGGTGGGTTGGCTTAATTTTATTTATTTTTAGATTTAGACTCTTGTGCATTTTAATTGATCAGGCTACACATATCTAGGAATTTATTTGTTTTTAAGGACAAAACTAACGCGCTATTGTGGAAATTTTGACACATAACACAATATAGTGACTATATACCATCTTCCCTAGTTAAAACTTTATTTTAGTTTTGTTAGCTTGTTTAGAGTGTCTGACGATTTCAAATTAGGAGTCTATATTTTTATAACACAAATTTTTATTTGAAACTTTCTTTTGTAAATATATATTGCTACAACTCTAAATATAGATTTGGACTAGACTTTTGAGAATCGTCTTTACAAAAAACGGTCTCTCAAAAGATCACTTGTTTTTATAATATATGTATGATAGTATGAGATAGACTAATATTAATTGGTTGAGTTGTACTCTAAATAGTCTGATCTATATTTTCATTCTTTTCTTGAATTTTCACTTTACCTTTCATGTGAAATATAAAAAAAAATTGAAAAATATGAGTTGTACTCTGGTGCTTAAAATTCCTTGTACGTTAATTATTTCATTTGTTGGGTTGAACTTTAAAGTCAATTTTCACTTAATGAAAACCGGGTATAAAGTTCAGCCCAACAAATAAAACAATTGAAATACAACCTTAAAACCAATAGTTTAATTCGACATATATAATTTTTGTAAAAATAAAATTTGACACTTTATGTATTTGGTATAAGATTTATGCCTACTTGTTTTGTGTAGCATTAGCTATATAGAAACATACTCCTTCCGAATTATTTTAGATGTCTTCTTTGAGTTTTCACGGTTATTAAGGGTGGTGTGGAATCCATTAAAAAGGTGGTAGTTGTGTATTTTAATTGATTAAATTAATTGTAAAGGTAGTAGTTGGGTATTGGAAATTGAAAAAGTGGGGGTATTTAGGTAAAAAAAGATATACAAAAAAGAAAATAAGACAATTGATATGAATTTGCCAAATAAGAAAATAGAACAACTAAAATGATTCAGAGCGAGTACATAATTAAAGGCTAACCCATGATTCTAATTATAATTAGGTCATACTCATAGTATGTAAATCTACCAACTCTTAAATGATTAGCCGATAGTTAGCCGCTTACTAACAACCGACTGCTTACAAACAGTGGCCTCAAGCATGTGCAAGTGCAACAATAACACACATTTGACAAAAACAAAGGGATTTTAATTGATTCAGATGCCCCCCTCTATGTTTAACCAACTGATTTTCATCAAGATTCTATAATTTAGAAATAATAATGTGGGTGGATTGTCATTGATGAGTTCATTGTTTAGAATTACTCTCTCTGTTTTTAAAAGCTTGTCCCATCTAACTAGTCGATCAGAGCCGTTTTTAGTGTAGTTTTGAGGTGCCACTGCCCATGGTCCAGCTCATGAAGGAGGCCCAAATTGATTTAATTCTTACTCCCTCCGGTCCAGTTTAGATGTCCCATTTGACTTCTGGCACTATTCACTCATCACTCTTAATTTGTATTTTACCCTTAATCTATAAGTTAAAACATAGTCATGTGGGATCTTGTTTGATTCGTCTCAATACAAGGATTATTAATATCAATTTTTTATAATTTTTGATTATGAATAATTAGAGATATTAAAAGTTAAAATGTTGCCTCGGCATGTGTGCAAAGTCAAATGAGACACCTAAACTGGACCGGAGGGAGTATTATTCAAAATCAGTTTTTTGATTATATTTTTGTACCTTTATCATTATATGATTTTAAATTCGTACATTTATTTGACATTTAGGTTATGAAAAAAAGTTATATTATACTCCCTTCGAATCATTTTAGATGTCCCATTTGGGTTTTCACGGTTATTAAGGGTGGTGTGGGGTCCATTAAAAAGGTGGTAGTTAGGTATTTTAATTGATTAAATTAATTGTAAAGGTGATAGTTGATTATTGAGAGTAGTAAAAGTGGGGGTATTTGGGTATCTTAATTGATTAAATTAATTATAAAGGTGGTAGTTGGGTATTGAGAGTGGTAAAAGTGGGAGTATTTAGATAAATGATTCGGATGGAGTATAATGTATAGTTGGAAAAAGTGAAACTTTACGTGCATAAGGGACCTTCTTTTAATTTTTGCCCAGGGCCTAAAAATTATCTAAACGACATTGTAGTAGAATGAGATAAATTCAAAGGTATAGAATAGTAATAATTAAGAAATAAATGTATATGAATTATTTGGTTGACTAATACAATTATGTGCACGAGAGGATTGTTCCGTTTCGTTTGTTACTGTTTAAGGAAGCTTCTCTATTCTGCTACCTACAATTTCTGATTATGAACATGACAACAGGGATTAGAAGAACTTGTCATAAATCAGTTTTCTTTTAGAGATAAACTATAAGTAAATTACACTACTATTTTAGATCCATTTGTGTATTACTGTGGATTTATTGCTTGTGAATTGTGATGAACACCAAATGTAGAAGTAGAACACTGAAGATTTGATTGAGACATTTTATGTCACTAGGAAATAAAGGTATTTAATGGGGCGGGTCGACCCAACAGGTTAAGGGTCGGGCATATTTTGACTGGTGATTAGCGGGTCGGGTTAATAACGGGTTGGGTCATTAACAGGTTTGGTGTAAAAGGTCGGGCGGAACTGGGTCGGATAATTTTAGGAATTGATTGCGACAAAAAATTTACCATTTTTTTAAAAAATATTTTTATAATATATTATTATATGCATAGGTGGGTCAATCCTACCGCCCATAAAGTAAAATAAAAAAAATTATTAGATGAACTTTAAAATAACGGGTCAAAATGGGTAGGATTTAAACAGGCTTTGATTTGCCCCGACCCGTTTAACATTTGACATGACTTGCCTCGACGAGGCCCATTTAAATGTTGACCCGCTCCGCCTAGGCCCGTTTAACACTTGGAAACTTATAGATTGAACTTTGAAGGTGATATGCACACATTCTTTTTGTGACATTTTCTCCACGTAGGTACTTGGGTTACTTAGATTTGAAATATCGAAACTCATAAAAGAGATACAATCAATCAATCACATCAAACAATAAATACAAAGTGATTAATCTAAATGTTTAAATTTTTGTGGAAAATGATAAAATTAGAAACTTTGTGAAGAGTTTATAAATTCCTATACAAGTTCAAGCAAGAGAGATAGGAGTAGACAATAAGAGAATCTTCGTTAAAGAAAATGAGTTTTTGCCTCTATCTTAATTACATTACCTAAATTTTTGCAAACGATGTTTATTTTCATCAACAAAAACATTAACCTTTTATCATTTTTCTATATCTTTTTGCCTCTATCTTGTTAAATTTGGTTATAGAGTTAGTAATTTTTTAAAATAATAAGTTAAAACCTAAACATAAATTCTGTAAATATTATCTCAATAATTACAATATTATGCATTGCATAGGTTGTATACTAGTATAATTATAATATGGTACAATGTACCAAATTATAATGTCGACTTCTAGTAACCTTTTTTCTAAATGAACCTGAAAATTTATATTAAATCAATTGAAGTCAAAGATACAAGCCTAAAATAGGATTTTGTTTCGGAAAAATGAAAAGAAAAAACTGTCAGTCTCCTGAGGAATCGTCTCTCAAGTCCAGTCCAGTAATGCTTAATGCCTGCTCTTACTCTATATTTTTCTATATGAGCTAATCTAATTAGACATTATCTCTTACAAGAACTTGTGAAGGAAAAAAAAAAGAAAAAATAATTAATTTTTTTGAAAGGAAGATTAATAGTATTTAGAAATTGAATAAATAACAAAACTTCACCCTTCCTCATGGGCCACCGCAACCCAGCCCAACCCAATCCCTTTCTTCCCAACAGGCCAACACAATCTTCTGCTTCAATTTGAGGTTAAGATTAGTGCACACTATTTGATCGTTTAGTTTCCGAATAACTCTTACTATTATCCCGTCGTCCCCATCCATACTACAAACCCTCTTAACAGTGATATAAAAAAAAAAAATCTCTCATCTTATGAACATGTTAATGGGAACAACTAGTTATAAATTAGCTTATTCTTAACAACAGATTGTTTTAATTAGCTAATTTACCGTATATTAATATAAAATAGTTTAACCACTCAATTATCAAACGGTATATAAATAAATTAAAATTATTCAATAAGCTATTTGCCAAATATCCTATTATGAATTTATGATGACTAATTTATTTGGAAAATTGGAAATTTCTAACTAGATACGGCTCTTAAAGCTAAACCTTTGACTTTAAAGTACAATTAATGAAGTATGTGGGTATGTTACACAACTGCGCTCCAATAGCAAGCAGCCAAGCACGTACTCAAACAATGCACACGAGCTGGGTTGTTTCCTTATCATTTTGTTGATAGGATTTAATTTAAGAGTGTTGCTCGCTACATTTTTTATTCAAATTGTTTCAAAATAGATTCAATTACTTTATATTGATTGAATCAAAATTATTTATGTTGGAATAATTTTTCCCACATCGACAAATTAAAAATAGTGTGTATACTTTATAAGTTATTGAAGTTCTTCTCCCCATTGCCATATGGTTTTCGGATAATATATATCTCCTTCGCTTACAAAGTGTGTGCACCTCGAGTTTTCACGATAATATGCTGGCATTATCAATAAGACCTTTCTCGAGCCAGGGAAATCGTTGATCACACTCTCCTCTATGGATATGAGTTGCTGTATGATGATGATGAATAGTGCTGATAGAATTTTGAAAAAGGGCTTGGATAGTAGGAGTTACTCCTTGAGTTTATAAAGTGATGCATATTTTTCTCTTTCTCCGATATAGGACAACTTACATGTGGATAACACATGGGCACTTCAATAATAGTGCAGTTGACATCTCACATAACCCTATGGTTTCTCCAACATCAACCAATGAAGCATATTGACATAGATATGCATTTCGTTCAAGATCATAAGGTGACTCTCGGGAGCTCTCCATTTCTAGATGTTCTTTCGCACAAGCATGGTGATTTTTTCACCAAGAGTCTTCCTTTACCATTGTTCAATACTATCAAAATCAATCTCATAACAAACTCCTATATATAATCATAGAAACCCTAATGTGGACAGTGGATTTATCTTTCTAATGAAAAACCTCTTTGAGAGAGAATTCTATCATTCTTTAAGAATCAAAATATAATAGGAGTACTATTCAAGCATATAGTATGCACAACTCAATAAAAATTTGATTTCAAAATGGGTCTCTCAATATATTATATTGTTCTTTGACAATACTATATACAAAGTATCTAATTATTGGTGGGTATGTACTTGAATACAAATATTCAACATCAAAACTAAAAAGAAACGATATTCATGAGAAAGGATTTAGTTTCATTAAGCTGTTGAGACATTTTGTTTAAGCCACTCTCAATGCTCTCCATAACACCCACCAATGCCTTCAATTTTGTAATTGCAATGCACATTTTATCATCACTTGCTCCTGATAATCCCCCTAAAACCAACTCATGTAACACATTATCCACATCATTTATCTCATTTCCCGTCTCAAATTTATATGATCCCTTCTTCATTAACTTCGAAACGAGTGTCTTCTTAGGCTTAGACACCGGCAATGACTCAAAATCTAACAGCGACTCAAAAACAGACAAGTTAATAATACCAACACATCTTAGTGACTTAATCACTGTTGATGCACTAAATTCTTCTTGTTGTTCTTCCCCAAGGAGTTGATTTAATGTCATAACTACATTTTTCACCTTCTTAATAACCTCCTTCCTTGTGGAAGTATAGATTCCAATATTGGTTTCGATGTTGGTGTCTTCTTTCGATTCAGAAAGAGAAGATTCAAGCAGTTTAGTGATTGCGCATTGTAGCTGCACAACCTCCATGATTGAGCCGCAAATGTTAAGAAGGCTCGAGCATCGCTTCAACAACACACCCACATGTTTTTCGTGTTGAGAAAGTGAAAGAGCTTGTTGGGTCATTGGAAGACTCAGAGCTTTGTTAATACATTCATACAATTCTGATAAACCCGAAATCCCAATTATGATTCTTTCTGAAGCTGATGTTGCTGATTCCTCTTTGATTCTTAGCTTTTTCAGCTGTGTTTCGATTTTCTGGTTTATGGGATTTAGCTTTGATGGTAAACTCAATGATCTTGTTTTTGGGGCTTTGTTCATTTCCATTGTTGGATTTATGTTTTGGGTTAGATGAAGATTTTGATAATTGGTTAAGAATATGATAAATTTCCATTGAAGGATTCCATATATATAGGAGTTGGAACCGACATGACAGATATTAACCTTGCTTAGTCAATGGCAAATTGCAGGATTTGTCTTAATATTGTGGTTTCCTTGTCTTTTATTATTATAATTAGCAAAAGTTAAGTGATTGATTATGATACTGTTTATTAGTAAAACAATACCAAATACACAATATATACATTGATTATGGCGCTTGTGGCTTAATAGATAGAACATCTGTATGTGGAGCAGAAAGTTTGGGGTTTGACCCCTATTGGGCGCATGTATTCAATTGAGGGTTTCTTGACTGCGCGCATCTCTCTTTACTCTCTTCTTGGGGGTATGGGTATAATTTGTCCGCGTATTTCAAGAAAAAGAAAACCCCCACTCAAACCCTACCTTGTGCGGGATATCGGAAAAGTCTGATTTTGGTGTGGTTTTTGCTTGGAAATAAGCATTAGATCTGAGCGATTGGGTGTTAAATAATAGTGGCTTTACAACCTGGTGCGCCCTATAAGTGGACATAAAATGAACAAAAGCAATTGAATGGAAAGTAAAAGTATACGTATCAAAATAGGAGTGTATAGATGATGGGAAGATAAGGAAGGATCATGGAATGTGTTTGGATAAATTATGCACACGAGTGTGTTGTCTTGATTTGTCATCATGTGGATTGTGGAAGGTAAGGGAAGCTTCTATATTTCTCTATGACGTCTCAAAGCACACTTGCACATGTCTATGAGCTAAAATATTATGATTCTACAAAATTTTCATCTTGGTGTTTCAAATAGTTTTAAATTGTTGGTTTGTTTTATCATCATCAACAATCCAATATCCCACTCGTAAAACAGTGTTTGGGTGAGGGAATGTTACAGAAAATTCATACCTGTACTCCTTTGAGAGGGAATACTAGAAGAAAACGGTCAATTTTACCACAAGAAGGTGAGAGTCATGCAAAGAGAGGAATTAATCAGCACAGTTGCTTGGAAATCCTTAAATACCTGCATAGTAACCACAATAGTTAAAACAAAGATTGAGATGCAATAAAAGACCCGATGGATAAAAAGGATAAAGGGTAGGTAAAAAAAACAACTAGGCATCAGGGATAGAAAGACAACTAAAGACAACATTTACTAGTCTAAAATGTGAATCTGGCATCTCTAATTATTTCTATCCCTAGTTGGTTTGTTTGATTAGTTGAAATTATTGATTTAATTTGTTGGTTTTTTGATAAATAGGTTAGCTGTTTAAGAAAATGCTTGGTAAAATTATATACTCCTTAAATATTGGACGTTTAATAGAGAAAAGGTGGATCAATAAGTTCAAAGCCAATGAAAAAATCTAATCAAGTTACTTTTTCATCTTGTTTTAAAAGTCAACTTATTAGATAATACCACTACTTTTTTTTTTTTTTTTTACCACTACTTATAACAAATTAAAATTTTACTTTTATTTAATGCAATGCAGTCATCTAATTCCTTTTTTCCAAAAAAGTGCACTTAACTTCTGTTTACGTTTATTTGACTTACTTTACATTGATTTTTATATGATCTTACACCTCTATCATTAAATATAATTTACAGTTTTATTCTTTGCCTCTATCTTATTTTTCATTTTTTTCATCGGTTTATTTTTACAATATTTTATAACTACAAATTGATATTACAAATAAAAGAAAGGGAAGCAATTTCATACTGAAATGGAAGAAGATTAACATTGGCGGATGGGCGAAATAGCATATTGAGACCCTTTTTCTTTGCAATTTATAACTTATATAGACCTTTTATAACCATTAATTTTGCTTTTTAAACATGGGCTCTGGGCGACGGTCCCGCTTGCCCACCCTTAGGGCCGGCCCTAGGCGGATCCAAAGTGTGTCAACAAGTCAATTGACATCTCAAATTTAAAATAAAAACAAGAAATATCAATGTGTGAAGTAGATGAATTAATAAAAGTGGTTTGCTTTTAAATTGAAGGTTTTGAATTTAAAATTCAAGCTAAGTATTTTTTTCACAAATTCTTGCTTGACATCGGTCTCTCAATAGAGCACCTGTTTTTTTTTTTTTTTTTTTTCATTTTAAGTATTCTCATCACCTAGTATTTACTCTTAATTTAAAACTTTTTTTCCAGACGAATCACCCTCATTTTCATCAAATTCACCACTAGCATATATAAATATCACGCTATTAATGTTAAAAAATTAAATTTTCATAATTTTTAATCATGTAAAATTTTATATTTATTAATATTACTCTTAATTTATGTAAAATTTCAAAAATATAAAAAAATTTCGACATCACTTTTTTTTCTTTTCTTAATTGGTCTCTCCGAAAGTATTCGAAATATTATTGACATTGACATTTGACATTATTAATAGGCCGCAAATCCGTAATCCATGGCATCAAACAGTAATTTTAAAAAGGCAAATGGGTGATCGATAAGCGCAATGACCGATCGATACACCAACGTACAACCATGAAAGTCAATTGCATTTAGTCTGCACCACGCGAATAACAGATACACATCTCCAAAATTCTGCAATCTTGTTTTCACTCATACCCGAGCCTTTGTCCAATTCAATTCGTATTATTTGTCATTTTAATCCGTGTTATAATTTTTTAGTCTTTTTAGTATATATGTTAGAAACACTTCACACGTGAGTCAAAATCTCGTATCAATAACATAGTAGACTGTGGACTTGCATAAAAATTTTTGTGACACTTTTTCTTTAAACTTTGTGACACTTATTTATAAAATTATTGTCACACTTTTTCTTTAAACTTTGTGACACTTTTTTATAATATTTTTGTGACACTTTTTCTTTAAACTTTGTAACACTTATTTATAAAATTTTTGTGACACTTTTTCTTTAAACTTTGTGACACTTATTTATAAAATTATTGTCACACTTTTTCTTTAAACTTTGTGACACTTATTTATAAAATTATTGTGACACTTTTTCTTTAAACTTTGAAATACTTATTTATAAAATTTTTGTGACACTTTTTCTTTAAACTTTGTGACACTTATTTATAAAATTATTGTGACACTTTTTCTTTAAACTTTGTGACACTTATTTTTAAAATTCTTTTGACACTTTTTCTTTAAAATTTGTGACATTTATAAAATTATTATGACACTTTTTCTTTAAACTTTGTGACACTTATTCATAAAATTTTTGTGACTCTTTTTCTTTAAACTTTGTGACACTTATTTTTAAAATTTTTGTGACACTTTTTCTTTAAACTTTGTGAAACTTATTTATAAAAATTTTTGTTACAATTTTTCTTTAAACTTAGTGACACTTTTTTATATAATTTTTGTGACACTTTTTTTTAAACTTTATGACATTTATAAAAATTTTGTGATACTTTTTATTTAAACTTTGTGACACTTTTTTATATAATTTTTGTGACACTTTTCTTTAAACTTTGTGACATTTATAAAATTTTTGTGACACTTTTTATTTAAACTTTGTGACACTTTTTTATATAATTTTTGTGACACTTTTTCTTTAAACTTTGTGACACTTATTTTTAAAAATTTTTTGACAATTTTTCTTTAAACTTTGGGACACTTATTTATAAAATTTTTGTGACACTTTTTCTTTAAACTTTGTGACACTTATTTTTAAAATTTTTGTAACACTTTTTCTTTAAACTTTGTGACACTTATTTATAAAAATTTTTGTTACAATTTTTCTTTAAACTTAGTGACACTTTTTTATATAATTTTTGTGACACTTTTCTTTAAACTTTGTGACATTTATAAAATTTTCGTGATACTTTTTATTTAAACTTTGTGACACTTTTTTATATAATTTTTGTGACACTTTTCTTTAAACTTTGTGACATTTATAAAATTATTGTGACACTTTTTCTTTAAACTTTGTGACACTTATTTATAAAATTATTGTGACATTTTTTCTTTAAACTTTGTGACACTTATTTATAAAATTTTTGTGACACTTTTTCTTTAAACTTTGTTACACTTTTTTATATAATTTTTGTCACACTTTTCTTTAAACTTTGTGACATTTATAAAATTTTTGTGACACTTTTTCTTTAGACTTTGTGACACTTATTTATAAAATTTTTGTGACACATTTTCTTTAAACTTTGTCACTCTTATTTATTTCTTTAAACTTTGTCACTCTTATTTATAAAATTTTTTTGACATTTTTCCTTTAAACTTTGTGACGCTTATTTAAAAAATTTTTGTGACACTTTTTTTATAATATTTGTGACACCTAATTATAAAATTTTTGTGACACTTTTTCGTTAAACTATGTGACACTTGTTTTTATCATTTTTTTAATCTTGTTCTTAAAAATTTTTGTGACATTTTTTCTTTAAACTTTGTGACACTTATGTAAAAAATTTTGTGACACTTTTTCTTTAAACTTTGTTACACTTATTTATAAAATTATTGTGACACTTTTACTTTAAACTTTGAGACACTTTTTTATAAAATTTTTGTGACACTTTTTTTTTTAAACTTTTGACACTTATTTATAAAATTATTGTGACACATTTTCTTTGAACTTTGGGACACTTATTCTTAAAATTTATTTAAATTTGTTCTTAAATGTTTTTGTGACACTTTTTCTTTAAACTTTGTGACACTTATGTATAATATTTTTTTGACACTTTTTCTTTAAATTATTGTGACACTTTTTCTTTAAACTTTGTGACACTTTTTTATAAAATTTTTGTGACACTTTTTCAATAAACTTTGTGACTCTTTTTCTTAAAATTTTTTTAAACTTGTTCTTGAAAATTTTTGTGACACTTTTTCTTTATACTTTGTGGCACTTATGTGTATAATTTTTTTGACACTTTTTCTTTAGATTTTGTTACTCTTATTTATAAAATTTTTGTGACACTTTTTCTTCTAACTTTATGACACTTATTTATAAAATTTTTGTGACACTTTTTCTTTAAACTTTGTGACACTTATTTATAAAATTTTTGTGACAATTTTTCTTTAAACTTTGTGACACTTATTTATAAAATTATTGTGACACTTTTTCTTTAAACTTTGTGACACTTTTTTATAAAATTTTTGTGACACTTTTTATTTAAACTTTGTAACACTTATTTATAAAATTTTTGTAACACTTTTTCTTTAAACTTTGTGATACTTATTCTTAAAATTTTTTGAAACTTGTTCTTAAAAATTTTTGTGACACTTATTTATAAAATTTTTGTGACACATTTTGTTTAAACTTTGTGACACATATTTATAAGATTTTTGTGTCACTTTTTCTTTAAAGTTTGTGACTCTTATTCTTAAAATTTTTTTAAACTTGTTCTTAAAAATTTTTGTCACACTATTTCTTTAAACTTTGTGACACTTATATATAAAAAATTTTTGATACTTTTTCATTAAATTTTGTTACTCTTATTTATAAAATTTTTGTGATACTTTTTCTTATAACTTTATGACACTTATTTATAAAATTATTGTGTCACTTTTTCTTTAAACTTTGTGAAAATTTTTTCTTTAAACTTTGTGACACTTATTAATAAAATTATTGTGACACTTTTTCTTTAAATTTTGTGACACTTATTTATAAAATTTTTGTGACTATTTTTCTTTAAACTTTGTGACACTTATTTATAAAATTGGATGAACTAATCCTTGTACTATCATATGGCACGATATTGTAGAGTAGAGTTACATATAAAAATAACTTTAATAAGTTCAGTTATATAGGCTTTTTCCTGGAAAGACACTGAAAATATAAGTTCATCATAGAAGAGTACATGTGCGTTCAGGACTTCTCACATGAAAAAAAGAAACTTCTTCCACAAGATGACAAATAGAGACAACCCATTCGTGTGCATAATTTTGACGTACCTCATTCTATGATCCTTCCTTTTCCAATTATACTCATACTTTACTTTATACTCCCTCCGTCCCATTCTTATTGTCCACTTTTAAGTGGGTACGCAAATTAAAAAAATGGTTGGGGGTATTTTAAGTGATTATAATAATTGTAAAAGTGATAGTTGGGGTATTTAAGTGATTATAATAGTTGAAAAGGCAGTAGTTGAGATATTTTAAATATTATAAGTTGGGGTAGTTGGAGATATTTAGTTAAAAAGTTTTTGCCAAAAATAGAAAGTAGACAATAAGAATGGGACGGAGGGAGTATTATATTCATAGTCCAATTACAGACAGCGCCAGGTTGTAAGGCCTCAACAAAACACCAAATCATTCACAGTTTTGTTCAATCTCCTCTATATTGTGTTGTTTTTAGATTAAAAAACCTCATAATAATTAATCATTTGTTAAACCTTTGTTAATTACAATAGTGAGGGACAAGGAAACCACATTATCAAAACAAATCCTGCAATTTTCCATTGACTAAACAAGGTTAATATCTGTCATGTCGGTTCCACCTCCTATATATATATGGAATCCTTCAATGGAAATTTATCATATTCTTCATCAATCATCAAAATCTTCATCTAACCCAAAACATAAATCCAACAATGGAAATGAATAAAGCCCAACAAACAAGATCATTGAGCTTACCTTCAAAGCTAAATCCCATCAACCAGAAAATCGAAACACAGCTTAAAAAGCTAAGAATCAAAGAGGAATCAGCAACATCAGCTTCAGAAAGAATCATAATTGGGATTTCGGGTTTATCAGAATTGTATGAATGTATTAACAAAGCTCTGAGTCTTCCAATGACCCAACAAGCTCTTTCACTTTCTCAACACGAAAAACATGTGGGTGTGTTGTTGAAGCGATGCTCGAGCCTTCTTAACATTTGCGGCTCAATCATGGAGGTTGTGCAGCTACAATGCGCAATCACTAAACTGCTTCAATCTTCTCTTTCTGAATCAAAAGAAGATACCAACATTGAAACCAATGTCGGAATCTATACTTCCACAAGGAAGGAGGTTATTAAGAAGGCGAAAAATGTAGTTATGACATTAAATCAACTCCTTAGGGAAGAAGAACAACAAGAAGGAGAATATAATGCATCAACAGTGATTAAATCACTAAGATGTGTTGGTATTATTAACTTGTCTGTTTTTGAGTCGCTGTTAGATTTTGAGTCATTGCCGGTGTCTAAGCCTAAGAGGACACTCGTTTCGAAGTTAATGAAGAAGGGATCATATAAATTCGAGACGGGAAATGAGATAAATGATGTGGATAATGTGTTACATGAGTTAGTTTTAGGGGGATTAACAGCAGGAAGTGATGATAAATTGTGTATTGCAATTACAAAATTGAAGGCATTGGTGGGCGTTATGGAGAGCATTGAGAGTGGCTTAAACAAAATGTGCCAACAGCTTAATGAAACTAAATCCTTTCTCATGAATATCGTTTCTTTTTAGTTTTGATGTTGAATGTTTGTATTCAAGTATATAACCATTAATTAGGTACTCTGTATATACTATATATTGTTAGATGAATATATTTTGGGACCGATTTTGATTAAATTTGCATTTGAGTTTTGCGTAATTAGATACTCTGACGGCTCGTTTGGTTAGTGGTACTAAATTGTAGGAATGATTTATAGTGTAAAATTTCATCTAATGTTCCATATTATTCCATGGTAATGCAATTTTGATCACAGAAAAGTTATTTTGTTTGGAAATTATCATTACCACCTAATATCACATCTCCCAATGATAATGCATTTGAATGAATTTTATGAAGAAAACTAGATTATTGAAGTTGAACAAGCATGATCGTCAATGTAGCCAAGAGATTTAGTTTTTTTTTCCCAAAATTACCTAGAAAAAAGTTACTAAACACTGTCATTTAATGATAGGTAGATATCTTAATTTTGGTTAAGTGTACTATGTGCAAGTGACATGCAATTTACCTAAGAAGAAACTAATTAACTTTATTTTTTTTTTGAAAGGGAAACTAATTAACTTTAACAATGAACTAAATCCAAGTAGTTTTTGATAAAAAAAGTTTTCCTTACAATCACGAAAAAATAGGATTTTTGTCAAAAAAAAGTCTAATCAGTAAGAAGTAAGAGAAACTTAAAAATTAACCGCATCTCATAATAATTTGTGAATTTAAAAAGAGATGCAACGACGGAGAGTGGAGACTGCCAGACTGGAGAGTGAAGTTTCATGTTTGGAAATGTGAAAGTGGACTAGAGGTGTTTAACGGGGCAGGTCGACCCAACGGGCCTTGGCATAAGAAGTCAAGTCGAGCCGGGTTAGATAGTTATAAGAATTAATTGCGAAAATTTAGCACTTTTTTTTAATATTTTTTTATGATATTATTATATACTTAAGTGGGTTGATCGAACGGACCATAAAAGTATAATAAAAAAAACTATTTTATGAACTTTTAAAAAAAGAGTCAAAGTGGGTCGAATTTAAACAAATTTAACCCATCCCGACCAGTCTAATATTTGACATGACCCGCCCCACCCACTAAACACCACTAAAGTGGACTAAAACCATAACCAAAATGTTCATGGGCCAGAAGAAAAATTTTTTAAATGATCGGTTACGTTGAGTACTTGCATGTTTTATACTACGGCCCATGATCCACCCCGATAATGGCAAGTTGGGTACCCCACCAAAACTTGGCCGAGACGGCCTCAAGGTGAGACGGCCCAGCCCAAGCCGCGCGCTATAGGGGAGAGTAAACTGCAATATGATCAGTTTCTATCTTAACACATTCATTTTCATGGTTAAAGTGTTCAGTTTTAAGACTAAATGACAATTGTCCATTTATATCAATCAGTTTTAAGACTAAATGGATCAATTGTCCAATAAAGTGTATCAGTTTCATTGATAATAGCCTCAATTTGATTCTTAACCGCGTCTGGTTTGATGGATATAGGGATGACAACATGCATGACGTTCCACACTTACATAGAGACAATGAAGAAGCAAGGAATGTAGTAGAAACACTATATAAGGCAACAATTGATGAAGTTAACAAGATAACTGAAAAGAGTACTAATGAATTGAAGATGGGGTAGAAAATCAAACATATAATTTGATTCAATACCATTATTTGTAAAATCGTATACAAATTGTATATCAATTTTTTTTAAGAGGACAATTGAGTATGTTAAGAGCACAAATGAGTATTTTAAAATAGCAATTTAGTAAGTGAAATGTATACTTTAAGAGGCTAAAATGAACTGACTAAATTGAGGCTATTATCAATGAAGCTGATACACTTTATTGGACAATTGATCCATTTAGTCTTAAAACTGATTGATATAAATGGACAATTGTCATTTAGTCTGAAACATACTAGAAGCATAACTGATCATATTAGAAACTGAACACTTTAACCATGAAAATGAATGCGTTAAGATAGAAACTGATCATATTGCAGTTTACTCTCCCCTATAGCGCGCGGCTTGGGCTGGGCCGTCTCACCTTGAGACGGTCTCGGCCAAGACCGGCTGTGGGTACCCAGGTCCAGGTTCGTAATTTTTTTACTTATTGGACTGTTTGCCCACCATTGAGGTACCGGCGGACTCAATAAAATTTTTTCAATTTATCATACAAGTAAAATAAAACACAATTGCCCACCATGATCCACCCCTTCTTATTGTTCACTTTTTAGTGGGCACGTAAATTAAGAAAATAGTAATGGGATATTTTAAGTGATTATAATAATTGTAAAGGTGGTAGCTAAGGTATTTAAGTGATTATAATAATTGAAAAGATGGTAGGTGGGGTATTTTAAATAATATAAGTTAGGGTAGTTGGGGGTATTTAGGTAAAAAATCTTTGCCAAAAATAGAAAGTGGACAATTAGAGTGAACTGACCAAATAAGAAAAGTGGACAATAAAAAGAAACTAAGGGAGTATATAATTTAGGAAAAAATTAACTTCAAAAAAACTTCAAAAAAGGAAAAGTTATTTTTAAAAAGTCAATCTTTTGGTCATTTGAATATAAAAGGTCAATGTTTCAATTATTCAATAAATATAAATATTATTTCACTTTTAAATTTAAATTTCTGACTTCGCTCTTATTACGTATTTGGCCCTAATTTTTTTAAGTAAGCTTCTTCAAAAAGATGATAGAAAAGACAACCCATTCGTGTGCATTTTTTAATCATTGTTTTACAAGATCGATCATCGATCAATAATCACTAAAATGGTTTTAATAATATACTAAAATTAATTAAAAATTAAATGATTGTTCTGTTATGGAGTACACCAGGCTGTCCAGGCCACCAGCCCTAGCCAATGATAAAATCATTTGAAGAATTTAATTAGGAACAATGGATCAAGTGTTCTCCTTTCATTTGGCAATCTAATCAAATCTTGACAACTTTGATAACCATTATATGAGACAAGTGAACCGTATTTGTAGCTTAAGCCTTGCAATTTGCCATTTCATTATCCAACTTTCCATCTGTCTTGTCTATACCTATTAAAACGGTCGGTCGGATGGGTTATTTTCAAATTCGAATAATTAGAGTCAGGTTGTTTCTGCGTCGTATCATTTTCGTTATTGGACTTGTACACAACAAGACCCGTATAAGAGAAGAAAGCTCTAAAACCATCTGGTAATAAGATAATTACTCATCAAGCTTATATGTTACTCAACCTTTCTTCAATTTTTCGACGTGACATTACACATAGTTTAACAATTTTTGGATGAATCATTTTTCATCAAATCGTTTTTAGGTCATGTCCATGTTTATTCTTATAAATAATGAGAAAAGCATAAGAACTTATACCATCTTGTCCAGTCTACATACTCTGAAAACCCACTAAACCCAAAAGAAAATAATAAGTACCCATTACCCATGGCTAGCAATTCCATAGAATTGAGCAAAACCCATCAAATAAGATCATTGAGTCTACCCACAAAGTTGAACCCCATCAACCAAAGAATAGAAACAGAGTTGAAAAAGCTCAGAATCAAGGAGGAATCCTCGAATTCGACCTCAGAAAGGATCACAATTGGTGTTCATGGTCTAGCACAACTTTACAGATGTATCAACCAAGCCCTGAGTCTTCCATTGACACAACAAGCTCTCTCACTGCACAAGCACGAGAAGCATATCGGTGCATTGCTGAAGACATCCTCGCGCCTTCTGAACATCTGCAACTCGATCAGGGAGGTTGTGCTTCTACAAGAATCAGTCACCAAAGTGCTCGAATCCTCGATTTTTGACAGCAAAGAAAACTCTGACATTGCTTGTTATAACGTTTCGAGGAAGGAGGTAATTAGGAGAGCAAAAGACGCGATTTTGGCCTTAAATCAACTCAATGCCGAAATCCTTGGAGACGAGGATTCGAATTCCCATCTACAAACAATGATTAAATCAGTTAGATGCATTAACATTATTAACTTATCAGTCATTGAATCAATCTTGGTTTTTCTGTCAATGCCTGTGTCTAAGGCTAAAAGATCAATGATTTCTAAGCTGGTAAATAAGGGAGATCAAAAAAATGGTAATGAAATAAATGATGTAGATAATGTTCTTCATGATTTAGTCTTAAGGAAAGATTTAAGTCATGATAGGTTGTGTTTTTCATTAACAAAATTAAAGGCATTGTTAGATGTAATGAAGGATATTGCAAATGGGTTAGAAAATATGTGTAGGGAGCTATCTGAAACAAAAGTTTGTTTGATGAATATAATGTCTTTCTAGTTAAGGAATCAAAATCTTTTGTACTTTATACCCTCTTATCATATATGTATAAACTTTGTAGACATGTACTTTTTGAAGCTACTTGTCACGCGCTGATCTTTTTACTAGTTGTTGCGACACGGGCTTTGTGTTAGTTGTTATGTGTTGACTCTTTTTTTTTGTATAAATCATAAGTTTAGTAGTCATACCAAGTCCAAAGTAAGAGCGTAGTGGTGATGAAAATGATATCTACATTCTATCCTTTTAACTAGACCTGAATAAGCAACAAGTTCAAAAGATTAAAGTGAAAATAAATATTTTCTATATTTTCTCGATAATGTTAGACAAACATACGAAGATATATATACAAGGAAGCCACACGAGAGACATCTTATATAAGCATGTGAATTTAAGCTAATGTGTCTAAAACATGTTCAAGACTTATTGTAAAAAGCTTCGGTGAAGCAATCAACTCAATTCAAGTATTAAACGATGTATTGATATAGTGAACACTCGTGACCCCATCTTTAATGCAACATGTCGCGACTTAGAATTTACAATTGACTATAGGCATTCGCCAAAGTTATTCCCCGAGTTACATTCATTCTAATAACACCACTTTCGTGACTCAGTCTCAATATAATAGACTCATACCGTCATACGAAACAAAAGTTGTACGTAACAATGCGCCCGGAGGATGAACTTGATGGGAGATGGAAACACAAAAATCTAAGAGATAGAACTAAAAGAAGCTAAAAGAAACATGTACTTAAATACCAAGTAACAACCAAAAAGGGAAAAGATCAAGAAAGGACCATACCCAAAATCAAACTGATAAAATTGCATGTGCTTTCAATGTGGATGTTTCTAAACTCAACTGACAATCCTGTTTCTGGTAACACTATTCTGAAACATGCACAAATACATCATCTATTCTTATATCTTTCTTATGATCATAAAAATGTTACATTTAATCTGCAGAAATTCTCCCATTTATGTAGACAAGTTTTGTATTCATCTGAGCTGGGAACAATGTATATTAGCTACAATCCCATACCCATTAGCCCTCCATATCTTTTTGGTCAATTCATAACTTAGATCATATATTATTGGGAATTACATGAATTTTACAGTGTTTACAATCACCTCTAAATTCAGTGTTACTATGGTTTCTCAGTTAAACAGCTTCTTTTTGTTTCCTTGATACCAACAAGTTTGAGACACAATATAGCAGATATTAGTCTTATTGATTAATATGCAACACAAAGGTGTAGATCATGCTGTCTCCTATGTAAATGTATTAAGGCTTTTATATTGTACAAATGCAGTTCTTATTCATACAAATCTAAATGCCAAAATGTGAGGTAACCAAAAGCTTATTATGAGGGAGTTTGGCAAATGACTTATAGCTGGTAGCTGATTTGACTAACTAATTTTATTAACTGGTTTGACCAGATGATTTTTGAACCCGCTGGCCGCTGCTATAAGCAGCTTGTTCAAAACCAGCTCATTCAACCAACTAATTCACCAAACAATAGCAGTGGCTGATTTGATCACCCAATTCTGTATTTATATCAAAATAAGCTAAAGTTGCTCAATAAACCAATTTGCCAATAGTGTGAATATAACACATTCTCTCCTCAAACTTAACGCTAAATATTCATGTCGTTTTACATGAGCGCCCATGGGCTAGAAACGTGAAAGCGGCACACGCTCTCCTCAAAATTAGGGATAGATTAGATTTGAATATATGACCTTCCGTCACGTTGACTTTGGTATTATGACAAGGAATTAAAGTTCACCAAAGCTTAAACTAATCGTCAAAGCTTGTTAAATTTGGGCAATTGTACAAAACACCTGTATCGGAAGAGAGTTGGCTGCACACAAATCTAATAAATTTCATCATAAAACCATATGGCAATGAGAGGAAGGACTTCAATAACTTATAAAGTCTGCACACCCAACAGAACCCATAAAATGAGTTACATATACTCCATTACAATTACAAAATGTTTTTTCCAGAGCTTACATAAACAGTCACAGAAGGCATCAAACATGGCATAAAGATCGGAGAAGCCAATGCAAAGAGGAAGTAGTAATATAAATAAAGAAGGTGTCTAATGGTAAGCTGAAGAGTGAAACCCTTTGTCTCCCTGTCTGTTTAACCATCATGTGGTACAACTTAGATATGGTGACAAAATTAATAGGCTCCATATGTTGATTATTAATCATACCAAACATTTTTACTCAAATTATTAATAGTCTTATAAAGTATGATCCAGATCTCAAAGCATGTGACCGTATTCACCGTACAAAGGCATTGTAGGAAAGGTTGTCCTGCCCTTAACTAAACTATGCTAAGAAGTAATAGTCCTACATAATATGGAACTTTTTTCATTTTTAGTCACGTCAAATCAGTATATAGACCCATGAATTTCAAGGGGATAATATAATTGCATGTTGTACGGCAACTTGAAATAACACTATGCGGGCAACCTAAACATGTGCTTCAATAACCCTATTATTTTAGGCGAATCTAGAATATTAGTACAGTATTTGGTTTTTGCACCGAAATTAAGGAAGGGTGGGGGACCATTACAAAGTGGGTGGAAAACTCTTTTTTTCATAAGGATGCGTTTGAAAACACACATTTCATTTTAAATTGTGGTTTCAATTATGAAATCATAATGAAGAATTTGAAATGACAAGGATTGAGGTGTCATTCTCAAATCCTCATTTTAATTAACTAGTTTTATAACATTGGTGGATTTGACTCAAATCCTAATTTAAATTCTTGTTATTGCCAAACACTAACTTTAAGTCAAATCCATATTTGCAAATGAAATCATCACTCCTTAACATACTATGAAGGTATTGATATTTATGTATTGTTGTGTTGTTGTAGTAAGGTTAAAAGGGTGAAAAAGAATTGCCAAAAAAAAAATGAGACATTTTCAGTAAATTGACCTAATAAGGAAATGTCTCAGTCTCTATGAATAGAAGGGAGTATAATTATGTGTATAAAATTAACTTCTTAGTGCTATATATTACATAATACGATGTTAATTATAATTTTATTTGAATAATTTGAATTTTATTTGAATAATTTGATTCATTACTAAAGTAGGTCTGAATCTATATTTCCTCCTAACATTGTAAAAGTTTTGATTATACTCAAAGAATCTGAATGCTTTATTATTTGATGAAATTTGATTGGCTTTTATAGTACTTAATAAAAAATAAATAATTCAGAATAACAAATGTTTTCTAATAAGTATTATTGAGTATTGACATAAATGATAAATTACAAGCAAGCGGCACTACTGAAATTGAAAAAATCTATCTTATAGTTAACCAATTGCAGTGATTGGCTCTAAAAGCTAAACTAAATATGAAATTTAATTATTTATTTGGTAACCAATGTTTAATTGGTAATTATGTAATATAATAATTTTGTCTATCATACACAAAACTGGAAAAAAAATATATGAAACTAATTCATTTTCTTGTATAAATTGTCATATTTTTAATTTTTAGCAAGGTAAGAAGTAAGAACTTAAGAAGCTAATTTACGTGTAGAAGTTGGTTGGTTGTAAATTAAAAGATAATAATAAAGCCTAAAGGGGTTTCGGTTATTCTTCCTCCGTTCTGAAATACTCGCTACATTTTCGTCAAATGTATAGCAAGTATATGGAACGGAGGAGGTAGAAATAGGTTCTTTACTCCACAGAAATTCACATAAATGATTGCATATGAACCAAAGATCAAGTCGAAGTTCCAATTAATTAACTGAACACAAGGCACAAATACACTTTTTTTAAAGGGCTAATTCTCATATTCAACACTAGGACGGTATCTTCGTATCCTATATCCTATATATTAAAAAATGACGTATCGAATATTGGATCCGCACTTCGATACTCATACCCGAGACCGCATAACATAGATCATACCTAAAGATGTATGTGATAAATAAATTATGACATTTCAACCAAATTTGATATTCTAAAATCTAAACAATTTATCATATGACAATTCATTACATATGAATAATTGGATCTTTAGGAAACGTTTTTGTTTTCACGCTAATAAGTTATTATTAATAAGAATAACATGATAATAAAGGACTAAAAATTTAGATTTGGTAATAATAATTTTTAGAAACATTGAAAATAATAGCCGAATTAGTTCGGTAAACATGTAAAGATGAGTGTTCGACTCACTCTATATTAGAATTCTGAATTGGCCTAGAATAGCATAAGAATAATGAAAATTATAGTAATATAAAGTAGACTTTGTGAAGAGAGAAAAAGATGAATTTGTGAATGTATAATTAATAAATACTTTAATTTCTAAGTATAAGAGCCAATAGCTCCATGTACATATACACAGTTTCAGAATAGACAATGGAATACTATTGCCAAAACAAAGAATAAACTATATCTCTAGTACTACTAGTACACTCATTGAGTAAGAATGTTCAAAAGTGATACTCTATTTTGTAGTAAACATCTATAAAGACACCCAAGTTCCCCCTCTTGAATTTGTAGGCTAGCATCAAGACCACGAATATTGTCTCGTACCGTCATCACATCGACTTTTGTATGATCATTAAGGGCTAAATCCACGCGAGAAACCTCATTAAGGATCCTCGTTTCCTTTAAACCCGCCCCTGAATTTTTGGTGACAAGTCTCGAGATCAATGACCATCCACTCGCCTTTGTTGGAGTAGACAAAAACGTAAAGAGCGACCTAAAAACAACCACGGTGATGCTATAAACTTCCCTAAAAAGTCTAACAAAATTCACCATAGAAGGTTCAATACCATTAAGCAGAGGAGCAGTAACTCCAAACTTTCCCTCGGCTTGTTTCAACACCTTTAGACATTTACCGACCTCTTTTGCTAACTTCTTCCTAAAACTCGAGTACATACTTATTTCCTTCTCAAAGCTCGAATACCCTTTTCTGCGCAGCGCAGATTGCAAGTCACAAACCTGCTGCTTGAACCCTAAGATTACGTCCCTAGCCTGACTACACGTATCAAGCACCAACACCGAGCTTTCTAAAGCCTCTTCAACCAATTGCAATTTCCCTTGTTGGGTCGAAAAAGATAGGATCAAATCTTGCACATGAGCATATAACTCGACAAGGTTAAGAAGACCGAGCTGAATCCCCTCGGCTCCTGATGAACAACAAGAACCTCGAGATTTCAACTTACTAATAGTTTCTTCGATTTTAAGAGTCGTTGGGTGATTTCTAGCAGGTAAACTTATAGACCTAACAGGTTGAGAAGATACAGAAGCCATTTTTGTTTATATTTTCAGAGAAATGAAAGAAATAATGATCAAAAATTGGTCTGAAAAACAATGCTGGTTTAGTACAAGCTATTTATAGTAAGGATAACAACATAAGAATAGAATAGGCATAAGACAAGACAGCAAGAATAGAGCAGCATGTGAAGACTACGTGGGTTTTCCCATAACATACATTAATCTTTGGTAACAGTCAGTCCGACAGCTTGCCAACCCTTTTTTGTATTTTTCTTTTCACAAAATATTTTAATTTTGTATAATTATATTATAATAATTAAAAAATTCATCACGAGAGAAGTGCAGAGATTACATTCTAGTAAAGAATCTACTAATTTTTTTTATAAAACCAATCATTAGTATGATTTTCATAGTATTTATTATATTTTATTCAAATATGATGAATTAATTTAATGGGTATAATAAATTTGGCACAGAATCAGTAAAAGATAGGACTAAAAAGATTTTTGAAGAGGTGAAGTAGGGTAGTTAGAGAGCAGGATAATATTGTGGAAGAGTTAGAAATATTGGAATGCTAATGGATTTGGAAACAATGGATGCCAATCAAGGTAAAATAGATTGAACAAATTTTGGATTGCTTGTGTTTTTTAATCAATGGGAGTGGATTATGTTTGGCTAGGTTCTAATCCCTAAATCCTAGTGGTGTTTTCGGTGGAGTCATAGGGGCATAATTTTACTATGATTAAGGATTGATTAGGAAAGTTTTTGAAATATGAGGTCGGGTCGATAAGATTCCGGATTAGGTTTTCTGGTGTTGTTGAACGGTTTAATCTGAATTGATGTACGACTTGGGTTGAGTAGATGATTACTTAAAGTAATATTTAGAACAGTAAATGTCATTAAGTCCTCGATTCAGTTTAGTTCAGATTTAATTTTTATGATCCCTCGCCCTTGCCCGTTTCATTCTTGGCGTCACCAACGAGAAAGAAGAAAATATGCCTTCTTTCGTTGAATCCTGTTTTTTTCATGGCGGCAATGTAAATGTCATCAAGTCATCAATTCAATTCAGCTTAGTGTCATCGACACAAACAAATTACAGTTAATGGTCCGTCAAAATTTCATAAGTTTCACTTGCAAATTCCCCTAGTTTAATTTTTATGCTAGAAAAAGAATACTCTCTCCCCTTTTAATAATAGAAATCTAACAAGAAGCCCACATTCTTATTTTCTCTTTAAATTGTTAGGCTTTTTGGCACATATATTTAATACGTCTCTCGGAAAGACCGTCTCTCACAACAATTTGTGTTAAATCATAGATATAATTATTTGGCCACCTTTATTAAATGTAGTTAATCTAGTTTTAGATAAGGTATGCAATGCAAGAACATGTCTAGGCCCTTGGCTCCCCTACATGCTCATTACCAATAAAAGGCTTGATGAACATGAAAAGAGTAGTCCAATTTTATGGCCCATGTTAATTAGCCTTTACAATGATAATTAAGCCGACCTTGTCAGTAGTCTTAATTTCTGAATCCAATAGCAAATGCCAAATTGGTTCATAATGTGATTGGATATGAGAATGAACCATCACTAAATGCAACTAAACAGCAAAAGCAGCTCAAATTACAGACACCCAGATTCCCATCACATGCTCACATTCTCTTGTCAGCTCAAACAAATCAATCCCACATTTTTACGCTGATCAGGCCATCATCCGATCAATAATCAAGTCAATTCAGCACACAAGTAAAGATGACTGTACGACCTAGCATTCAAGACGACTACATAATTGAGCAGTGATAGTCATTCAATTTCTAAAAACCAAACTTTATGCAACATTTAATAAATAAAAAAACTTTGGTTTAATAAATAGTTTCCCTTAAAAGGAAGGTCATCAGTGATGTTGTGCAGGATAGTTTATCTTGGAACTTATGAATGGGGCCATTTGCCATGAGTAATGGGCATTGAAACATGACAGTTAAGTTTTAGGATTCAGGGCACAGACATAGTAGCCAATAGAAGAAATACTTTAATTGTTTATGTCTAGAAAATTGAATTTTGGATCAGCATGAATTTTCAGAAAGAACATGATAGGCATAGGAATAAAAGATATTTATGTATGAAAAGCTCAATTTCTGACTAAACTGGTTTTAGTCCAGCTAGTTGCAGAGACAGGAGTTTTTACACTTCTGACATACATGGAGAATCAGACATGGAAATCAGAAACACTCAACTGTCCAAAACATGGAGAAAATGACCTCAGCCCATCATTGACAGCTATGTCCTTATATCGCATATTGCCAATATGCGGTTAATGGTTTCAATTGCGGTGATAGATGTGATGCGGTTATTGTAATGTCTGAAAGAATGAGATATTTGATGAAACGGCACAATAAGTAACCTGACAACCCATACCATTTTAGCAGTGGCAAGTTAGAAATATTGGAGGGCAGCAGTCCAAAACGTAATCAGTAATCTATTTCTCAAATTCAAGATAGTGTCAGTGAACATAACAGACCCAAATAGCCAAATTCTTGATTTTAGTCAAGAGATATGGTGTTCTGCTAAAACTCAATCATTTAATGACAGAGCTCTAGATTCGGCAGACTCATCAAGAACACTTCAATATCTTGTTGCCTATGGTGGGCTGTGATCTATTTGTATAATCCTAGAAACAGAGAGGAGACTCGAAAAGAGCAGTAAGATAGTCATTTTTAGTCACTTTGTTCTTACTTTGAAAGATTTATGTATTTACTGATTATTTATGTTGATGTTTCGCATAATTTTTATGGTTTTGATGACTATAGAGTTTAGTAGGGTGAGTTTGGCTTAATTGAAGAAGTTTTACAAAGGGTGACAGAGTTTGAAATGCAAAAGTTTTATGATAAAATTTGACACATGTTTACTCTTTGGATAATAACTTTCTATAAACATCGGATTGATACAAGACCAATTGGGATGAAAACTACACTTCAAAAGTCTTCCAATAATATATTATGAGCCTGACTTCGACTCCCAATCAAGAAATGACAGACGTTTGAAGTTTGCAAATCTAGTGACATGTGACAACTCGCCCCCCACCTTCTAAAACGCGTCTGTGATTATTTTTATTTTATTCATCTGTTTTATAATATTTTTATATTTTTCTTACCGTTATTTATTTTCTTTAGGGCATAATTGGTATAAAATAAAAAGGTTATTTTGTAATCTGATTTTTCTTCTGCATTTTACTTTTCTTTTGTTTTAGTTTAGAGTTTTATTTTCTTTTATGCCACTATTCTCCGCTAAAGTACTTTGAATCTTAGTTTTATTTCAAGACTCATTCTTTAATTTTATTTTCATGTAAGTTTCAATTTAATGTCATTCTTTATTCGTTTCCTTACTCATTCTTAATATAATTTCTAAATTTATGTTCTTCAATTTTATATCATTTCAATCCTTTATCTTTGTCATTTATTAGTTTATTACTATGTCTAGTGAGTAGTTACTTAATCTAAGGTAGAGGAACCTCAATTAATTATGGATTGAAGTCATTGTGAAATTGTTCATAGAAGTATAGGTCTATGGTTAAATCTATACTCAAGTAATCATAGGTTAAAATCTTTGTTAACTTTAATAAGACGACAATATGAGATTAGGAGTACTTTTTAGTCTTGAGAAAAATGTAGGGTGAATTCTGAGTAATTCAGTCAATAAGACGACAGTATGATAATCAAATTCACAGGGTCTTAATCTGATAGTTAATCAACAAAAAGTTAGTATGAAATTAACAAAATAACGTTTAGTTATGCTCATGACCCATAATATATGAATAACAGTAAGTCTCATGGGAGACGGTCTATTCTATAGACGGAATCTATCAAGCCCAGCCCAAAATATAACATAGTATATTTGGGGTTATAATAAATTATTTGGGTTATAATAACTTATATTTGGGGTTATAGAATAGTATATTCGAGATTATAATACCTTACATTTAGGATTATAACATAATATAATTGATATTATAATAAAAAAAATTCAGTTAAGGGAAATGTGCTGGCCCAATTTTGTGGTCTATCCTATAGACCGTCTCTTGTGAGATTTTGTGTATGAATAATGAGTAATAACTGATCCATAAGCAATTATGCATTAAATAAAACTTGTACTAACAAGTATGTACTCATTCATTCGTCCCTATTAAATTGCTACATTGACCCTAAAGAATACTCACATAAAGGGAAGCTTAACGCACACATCGCCCCAACAAAGCAAGGGTCCGAAAAAAGATCTTATCGATGTACAATTTTATTGAGACAAATGAGTAATTCGTTGTATTCAGCTATTATAAAAAACAACTTCCACATCAAGGAAAATTCAATCTAAGGAGTCATTACATATAAAATAAATTTTAGGAAAGGGATAAATTGGAAAACCTTGGCAGATCGGCGCTGGATGTAAACCAATGAAAACTGTCGGAAAAACTTGTCTGCAGATGACAAGTAAAAAAAAAAAAAGTCAGAATACTGGTTTGATCCTTAAATACTTCAAGCCCCAATGTAAACTAATAGAAATCATATACAGTTTGGGATGAATAGTAACCAATACTACTCGCATCACAAAATTATGCCAAGTCTAATAACATCTTGAACTTTCATTAGTAAGTTATAGGCACAAACAGAGTAGATTTTACTCCAATTACATCCAAGATTTTTTTTTTAATACGATTTGATTTACAAACTCTTTCTGTAAGTGGGAAATGGAATGACCTGAGTGAGGATTATATCACTGAGACAAACCATGACATCGTAATAAAAAGGCAGGGACCAGGGATGAAGAGAAAAAGAATACTTCTGTAATCTAAAATCATTGTGTAATACATAATCATCATCAGAAAAAAACAAGCAAATAAGCTTTTCCAAATGACATTTTTAATTACTAATCTTATTTTTGTCCACATTACATCACAGATCATCCCTGCAGGGTATTCGATGAACCCAAAATAATTGTATTTAGGAAAAGGAAGAAATGTGAGCATACTTGCAATATAAAGTGTCCATAAAAAGGCTGCTACTTGCTTCTGTTTCTCCCAACTTCATTAGCCCAAATATGCTGATGACCCATGTCAGAATCAGTTAAGTAAAGAATTGCCTTATAGCATTACCGTATAGCTGAGCAGTCCACCAAAGAACACAGCTCACTACATGTAGAACCACAATCATTTAAGTGCATCTAGTGTCCTCAAAGAACAAACTATGTCATGGAACACAACCTAGGAGGCCCTTGGAAGTACAGGTAGCACGTAGGTATATAAATTTTTCCACGAAGGATTATTAGAGACCCTTGGATGTCCATTCATGAATCATGTAGATTATCTATATTTGCAAACCATGCAGCTCTACCCATAGCTCTATTTGCAGAAACTGAGCAGCCATTTAATAACAGAATGCTAACACATGACCACTCATTGTCCAACTCCAACCACCGATTACTCCAAGACCCTACAAAAAAAACATGTACTTAGTGACTTATGGATCAACAGAACGCTCCCAATGAAGGACAACCAAGATTAAAGAACAAGGCAGCACAGTGCACAAAGAGAGGGTCCAAGGAAAGGTCCCACCACAAAGTGTTAGGAGACAAACTAAACCCTGCATCCTGCCCCACGCAAGCACCCCCCCCCCCCCCCCCCAAGAGGCTTTTGTAAGACTCAAACCTGTGACAATTCAGGTCACACAATGACACATGAAACCAGTGCGTCAAGGCTCCCCTTCTAGATTTATAAAGAAACATAGCTTACAATCAAACATGATAAATGTTGCAAATAAAGATTCTCTAGAAAATTTGTGAAAAAAGTACATAGCTTACGGAGAAAGGGGGTTCTTGAAATTAGGACCTTGTTAGATTAAAAATAATAGTCTATTCCTCTTCGTTGTACACCTCTAATCCCCTTTCTTGACACTAAGGTTCAAGTCGAGTACAAGACATTCATCGACATTGTGCAAGCTATAGAAAGTATATCAGTTAGCCTCATAAAACTAATCAAAAATTCTAATTATGTAGTTTATAGCCATATAGGTGTTAAGAAGCGTAATCCAGAAAGTGACTCACATACTACTTCAAGATACTTTACTCCAAAAAATCAGCCACAACTCTACTTGCCCTAATACTACTTTAGTTAGCATTTACTTCTCTAAAAAGATCTGAGTACATCTCCAAAGGAGGTCATGTCTCTACACTGTCATCTATTTGCAATCTAATAAATAGAATGACGCAGTAAGACAATTATGAATAAAATAATAATTGGGAGCAAACTGGAGATACTAGATGTCCCAAAAATAGTACTAGAACAAATAGAGCACAGTATATCAAACCAGTGAACATAAACTGATAGTGTCCATAGACCATGCCATGAAATCGATCATTGAAGGCATAAGACAAATGTGGTAATGCCCCAATTGACAATTCTATGCAATACTCATTTAACCACCTTACAATTACATTGAATAACTAAATCCCAAGAATTATAGATCTCAAAATTGCAATGTTTCATTCCGGCATGGAAAAAAGATTGAAAATATATAGAGAGATATTCTTTCCAAGTTCCAAGAAAAAGTAAGATATGTACATTGGCAACAGATATCATTTGCGTCATAATTTATAACTGAGAGTGAGATATACAACTTACCCATCAAACAGAAAGCCCTTGTTCCCTAGCTTTCTTCAACCATTTTAGAGTACTTTCCAATGTAGAGTAGGCAGAGACATCAGTGACACTTTTACTCTCAACAGCATAATCAAAAACCTCATAAGCTTCCGCGACTCTGCCTTCTCTGCACAATGCTCGCAAAAACGTAGCATAAGAAGCTGACTCAAGCTTCACACCTCCCTCTTTCATCGTTTCAAACAACTCTTTCCCTTTCTCCAACAACCTCGATTTACACAATCCATGAAGCAAAGTATTGTAGGTGCACTCGTTGGGGCTACACCCCTTAGCTTCCATCTCACCGAGCAATCTCAAAGCCCCTAGTGCATCACCTTCTCTACACATTCCATTCATCAAGGAAGTATAAGTAACCGCGTCAGGGAAATGACCCATTTCCGCCATCACATCCAAATATTTCCTAGCATCCTTAACTCTCCCTGATTTCGACAACCCAAAAATCAGTGTATTATAACTATAAAGATCAGGTTCAACTCCAACCTCTTTCATTGTCTTAAACACCTTTATCATTTCATTACCAAGATTCAAACTGCAATAACCTTTCATAATAGTATTATAAACATAACAATCAGGCTTAAACCCCTTCTCATTAAGTTCACTCAATAACCGAGTCGCCTCACGAAGATTCTTACTATTACACACATTATCAATCAATATAGTATAAGTAATTAAATCAGGTTTCAACCCAACTGACATCCCCAATTCATCAATCACTCCATAAACCATACTCATTGACCTATTCTTACACAAATGCTTAACTAAAAAATTAAAAGTATAATTATCCGGGGTGACAGAATACTTATCGTGCAATTCAGTAACAAGTTTGGCAGCAGCATCTCCGTGCCCGGAAAGACAAATCCCCCGAACAGCAATATCCACAGTAACAGGATCAGGTGGAAATCCCTGAGATGCCATAAAATCAACCGCTCGGCCAACACGAGGAAGAACGGAATCATGGTTTTTCGAAACGCAAGAATGAGTAATCAAAATGTGAAAAGTGGAACGATCAGGGGAAAAAGAAGGGAGAGTTTTAAGCATATGGGTGAAGAGAGAAAAGGCGTCATCTAAAGTAGCAATGGAGGAAAAAGAATGAATAATGGAGTTGTAAAATTGAATGTCAAGAGGTATTTTAGGATTTGAAATAAGAGAATTGATGAAGGATTTTGCTTCAGAAAGATTTGGGGAAGTAATTGGAACAAGAGCAGGAGATGAAGAATTAGGGTTTAAGGAGGGTTTTAGGGATTTCACAGATTTGGGTTTTCTATTTTGGATAAAATTGGAAGAAGGGAAGGATTTAGACGATGGGTGAGATTGAGATTGAGGGGTTTTGATGATTTGAGTAACTGGAATTGTTGATGATCTGAGGGATGCCGGAATTTTCCCCATTGTTACTGTGTGTTCTTCTTCCTTCGAATTTGCTTTGTTTACGGCCACAGCCTGTGTGGTTCTTTCTTTCCGTGAATTAATCGCCCTAGCCGTAAGATAGATTACCTTAAACCAGTCTTACAGTGAGACGATCTTAAAACAATAATTTATACTACCTCTGTTTATATTTATGTGCAACTTTTGCCATTTTTGTCCGCTGAAAATTATGTGCAACTCATTTTTTTATTTCCTTTTTTAGTAAAAAATAACCTATCTAAATATCTATCCCATCATTTTTTTTTCTCCTTTAATTACCTATCACATCATTTCTCTCTCCTTCTTTTCCCTTAATTACCTATCCCTACTTCCTCTCTCCTTCTTTCTCTTACTTATCTATCCCTACTTCCATTATTTTCTCTCTCCTTCTTTCCCTTAATTACCTATACCTACTTCCTCTAATTTCTCCCTACAAAGTTTTGCATTGGCAACCGTGCTTGGGCTAAAAGTTGCACATAAATATAAACGGAGGTAGTATGTTAATAAATGTATTTGTTAATTGTTATTATATTCAGTTTTTATTTGAAGTGCTTTTGAAGTACGTTTCATAATAAGACTGTCTCACGCAAAAATTCGTGTAACCCTTCTAACTTGGTGATTAAATATCTCTCCTCCGATTATTTGTTTTGATTTATCCTACAAAATTATTTTATCAAACATTTCCATAACACCCGATATAATGGCTAATAAATCAATCAATACGCCCAGTCTATAGCTCCACCCAACAATCTTTTACCATATAGGCTCAGGACTTTTTAATTAGTTTTTGATTTTCTATCGATTAATTAGTTAAAAAAATATTTGATAAATGACGTTTGAAATAAATTAACAAAAAATTTGACTTTTGAAGATCACAAAATTCTTACTTGAGACGGTCTATACAATAGACGTCTTAAGTTTTGGGACTGACCCAATTGATAAATTAAAAAACACAAAATTTCAGGGAAGACCGTCTATCCTATAGACCATCAGAATGGGCCAGCCCATTTCCTATCCCATTAATTGATTTTTAAAATTTAAAAAAAAAATAAAAAAAAAGAAATGAAAGAATTGTATCCCATCCCATTAGCGGTTATCAATTTTTTTTCCTTTTTCCTTTCTCTTAGAAACTTAATTTGCTATTTTTGGTTTGGACTGGGCTTTGTCGTATCCGTCTATAGGACAGACCATCTCCCATGAGACTTAATGGTTTTGTAAGTTAAAAGGAAGACATGTGCTGGGCTCTTGAGAGACGTCTATAGTATAGCCGGTTTCTCAAGAGAGGATTTAAGGATAACTAATAAAAGACCATGAGTAACTACTCTATTGACTTTGACTTATAAATTACTTTTTCTGAAATAAACAATTAATAATCAATAACTAATAATGAACAACTCTAGGTTGATAATCGTTATTTGATAACTTGACAAATCACACTCATATAGAGAGACTTGATAGGATAATATTTTAAAAAGTGTAATTTACCTTTTTATATTTTGCTTATTTTATTAGTATATTTTTTGTTTTTTATGGTGATTTACAAATCACGAAGATTGATTAGGGTTTTCTAAACTAATAATTACCAAGCATTCCCTTCATAATAAATTGATTAAAAAATTATTCAAACAACAAATTACTAATTCAAAATAGATCCGATGACCCGATATTTACCCGACCTTGTATTTGAAGCCGATTCAACCCGGTTTTAAATATATTTAAAATAATATCAATGTGGACGCCATAAACTGACCTTAAACACGTTACCTAAAACAACCCAATAACCCGAATTGACACTTCTAAATGGAACAATTAATCAATTTGCTTTATTTGAAAAGAAATCTGAAAATTCATTGATAAAATTTTTATACAACATCTACAACTAGAGGTGTTCAAAACAGACCCGATGACCCGAATGAACACCTCTATGTACAACAAAATAACATCATATACATAAAACTCAGGGCCGTCTCGTTTATTTGTTGGTCCCAGACCAAAAGATGAAAAGAACCCCTAAAATTAACGATTAATATTATATACTTTTTTGTTTTTATTTTTAATATTTTAACTACTTTATATAAAATGCACTAAAATTAATACATACTATTACTTAGCAAAAATTGTAAGTTAAATATAATCTAATTCAAATTAATACTCCCTCCGTTTTCATTTGTTCTTCCCATTTGGAATCTGGGAAGAAACCAATATAAACTATAATTACAAAATAGATACTATGAGAGTTGAGTAAAATAATATAAAAAATAAAGTTTCTATTGATTAAAGTGTAAGTGTAATAATATCATTAAATTTCATTGGGTGTATGTAAAGTAAATGCATTGGGAATTAACATGTAAATTAATTTTTATAGATTAGAGTGTAAGTGTAATAATTTCCTTGAATTCTATTGGTTACTAAAATAGAAAGATTCTAAATGAGAAGAACTTTTAAAAATTTCCAAATGGGGAAAATGAGAAGAACATATGAAAACAGAGGGAGTATCACTTATATACATAAATATACGATTTTTGGGCCCTAAAAAATTTCAGGCCCAAGGCGGTAGTCCACTTTACCCTTGCTAATCGACGGCCCCGCATAAACTAGATAGAGTAGTGTAATTTCTATAAAAAAAATGAGTAGTGTAAATATTTTTCAAAACAAAAAAAAAAGTGATGGACAACTAAAGATGGATGTACGTGACACGTCGCGTGTATATGGGAATTGGGATAAATACGTGAATATCTAGATAGTTAGATACAGTTCTTCAGTAGTTTTCAGAAAAAAAAAAATCTTCAGTATTTACACCACCGATTCAAGTAAACTAAAGTAAATGGAAGACGCAGAGTTTAAGGAAGCAATTCGTGAAACGGATAAAAAAACTACCGTTTTATGGTCTTACGCCTTCTTTCTCTTCACTTTTACACCTGTCCTCTTTGCTGTCATTCTCTACCATTTGGAACCACTCGACCCGGCTGAGTTACCCCTGCACGAGTTCACTCAGCCAGTTATAACGCCGCTCCGAGTCAACAGCAAGTTACTTGAAGGTGCTGAATTTATAGGGGTCGGACGATTGGTGGGTCCGGAAGATATTGCTTATGATGGGAAATCAGAGATTATATATGTTGCTTGTGCAGATGGGTGGATTAAACGAGTCATGCTCAATAACTCGGAAGTGGAAAACTGGGTTTACATCGGTGGACGACCTCTTGGACTCGCTTTTGGCTTAAATCAACAACTTATTGTTGCCGATGCTTACCAGGTACTTCCCCGTTTTATTTTAGTTGCATCATTAGGTTTTGTACAATATTTAAGGATTGTCAAATCAATATGGTAAAAGTAGAAATAATGTATGATTGATGGTGATAACTGATACGTGAGGTAGAAATAAAAAGATGATATATTATAAATAGATAATGATTGTGACTTCTGGATATAATATATTATATTAAATAATTAATAATGGGATAATGTATGATTGATGGTGATATGTGATAGGTTTAAAGTGAAGATAAAATAAATAGATTATTTTTGCCAAAAATAGTAATGTTGCTACATGAAACTTCTAAAAATAATAAGTGTTGCGAGTAAAATGGAACGGAAAAAGTTTTCTCCCTTAATTTTTGTAATATACTCCCTCTATTCATAGAGAATGACATATTTGTTTTTTTACACTATTCAATGCTCTTATTCAATGCTTAATATCTTTTATTATACACAATGAAATGTTATAAAAAATGAATACTAATAATCTTTGCATTGAGACGAATTAAATAAGATCTCGCTTGATTATGTTTTAATCTATAAATTAAAATTAAAATACAAATTAAGAGTAATGAGTCAATAGTGTCATTTAAAAATGATCTTGTAAAGTACAAGTTAGTCCTTGATTTGGTAAACGTTAATTTCTTAATGATGTAGCCCACCACAAGTGGTCACAACCAATTAGGAAGATGTACATACTAGACTACTAGCAATAGTAAACGATATTTAACTTTTTCGGTGTTGCTGAAATACTACTAACTAACAAATTAATTATCAAAATATAAATGTATGTGCAATTGAGTTAATTAAAAAAATACAGGGCTTAAAAGGACCAACTCTAGATTAAAAAGATCAAAAATTAATAAAATAGTGGATTACCAAATACTTCAATTAAAAATTTTTTAAAATAATTTGAAAATGACTTGTGTACTATATAATAACTTGACATAGATATTTAGATTATGTTCATTACGAATTCGTGGTTGAGATGTTAGTTTTTCAATCACCACGTTTTTGGAGATCAAATCTTGTGCTAACAATAATGAATTACTACTCCGTCGTTCTTTATTTACGTTAATGAGAAATTGGTGTATTTTCAAAAAAGTGATAATAAATTAAGAGTGAATGAATTGTGTGAATGAAATTAAAAATGTGTTAAAATATGTGGATGAGATTAAAAAAAGTGATGGATCATTATCAAAAAAAATAAATTAAATGAAACAGATTAAAATGAAAAATAATGCAAATTCAATGGGACTCAACTGAGTATTTTTTTAGTGAAGTAGCTAGATATGTGTACTTAGTGGACAAGATTTCTAGTTGGCTTTTGCAACAAACAAAAACGTCAATTCTAATAGCCACTCAAACAAGGCAATTGAATTAATTAACATTCATCAAACACCTCTTAATGCTTGTTCCTTCAATGCCTGTATCATGTTTATTCGAATTAAGCATAAGTATAGACCATTTTTTTTCTAAAGAATTACATAATTTATTAAGCTTTTGAATCACAATTTGAGTCGACAACAAAAACATTATGATAGTCTTAATTCCAAAAAATTAAAAATGACTATATGAACCAATATATCATTTTTATAACGATCATTTACATAGATTGTTCTTCTCCAATCGTTTTTTATTTAATATTATCTCAATTTGTAAGTTCATATATTTTATATCTTTTTTCACCCATGTCCCCCCAAGTTATTTCTAATTTTTTCGACCTCTCTTGAGCTCTAACTTTCTATTTTACTTATTATCTGTTTTCATATACATCATCTTTTTGCGCATGTCTAAACAATTTTCTTTCGTCTTTTCCTCGATATTTGCAACTTTTATAAACCGTTCTTATATCCTTTTGAATATTATCTCTTAAGGTCTCTCAAGGTATATATTTAAAATAGTTGATTCATAACAACTTGTTTAAAACAACTAATTTACAAAACACTAACCTTAGACGATTTGACCATTCAAGCATATCTATTTGTATCTAAATAAGCTAAAATCGTCTAAAAATGAAAAAAATACCATTAAATACAACCTTTTGTTAATTTCCATATAATAATACCAACTTAAAGAGGTGTTTTCCTAGATCATACCTAACATTAAAAATAAAACTATAGGTGATTATACGACAAAAAAATTGGTAAATTAGTTAATAAACTAAAGTTGGTATTATTCTAGGAAAATATACCCCTAAGTTGGTATTATTAATAGTTAATCATTAGTTGATATTATTGTAATGAAATTAACAAAAGATTGTATTATTTACGGTAATTTTTCCTCTAATGATTTTGTGTTTGTGATAGGGTCTATTGAAGCTTAGTATGGAAAGAAAGGTGGAGGTACTTACAGATGAAGTAGAAGGCAGAAAACTAAAATTTGCAGATGGGATTGATGTTGCCAAAGATGGCATGATTTATTTTACAGAAGCTTCGTATAAATATAACCTTTCTCAGTTTATTTTCGACATTTTGGAGGGGAAACCACATGGTAGTTTAATGAGCTTTGATCCTGTTAGTAGAGAAACCAAAGTTCTGGCTCGAGACCTTTACTTTCCTAATGGTCTTCAAGTTGCTCCCGATCAAAATTCTGTCATCTTTTGCGAGACACTCATGTAAGTCTACTATCGGCCCGTTTGGTTATTGAACGTTATCGATCAGTACACCAACATCCCATTTGCTATGATATTTTGTCACTTTGACTTCAGGTTGGTTATAAGAGTTTATAACATATTCTGGTGCCTCAATCATTAGCTTAAGCTTTTGGTTGAGTTGGTTCCTTGACAATAAGTTGTAAAAATTATCTCAATAAAAAAAATAAAGCTAATGATTGTAGTCTTATAATATGTTGTAGATTCTATCGGTTATGAATTATGACAATCCAGTGAAACATAATTCGCTAGGTAGTTCGTCTTTTGGATTTGTAATTCGCTTGAAATGGTTCAAATAGCCTAAAATAACCGATAATATAATTCGTTATTTTCAATTCGCGATTCGCAAGGCAATTAGCTAATCATGTGATTAAGGTGGTGTTGGGGTCTGTCACAACCACACCCCCTTAATTCGAGAGTTTTTCCTTTTATGATGAATGGATGATACGAACTTTTATGATCTTTTTGTTAAAGAATCGATTCAACCAAAAACTTAAGCTTATGGTTGAGGCTCCAATAGGATATGTTATATATTCTAACACGTCCCTCACCGGAGAGCCTTAGCTTATACCTAGTGCGTAACAGTCCACTTGAACTTGAACTTGAGGGGTGGTTGAAATTCAAACCCTTGACCTCTTGTCACGCTGGCTTTTAATACTATGTCAAAGGATTAACTGGTCTTTTATGTCATCCTCACCTCCACTGAAATTTAACACAAGTATGTTGACTTAATTGTGTATTTTGTATTTTTGGAAACTAATAACAGGAGGAGATGTAAGAAGTACATCCTAGTTGGGGAAAGAAAAGGATCCTTGGAAACTTTTGTTGATAATTTGCCAATTTTACCTGATAATATTCGATATGATGGAGAAGGTCTCTACTGGATTGGATGTCCTACGGTATTTCTTCTTTACATCATTATCTCCATCCCTTAAATATCACGAAAAAATCTTTGTTTTTTCGTTGTCCGTTTGACTATATATTAACTTACACACGGGTTGTAGAGAAAATATTGTTATTAATTTGTCTTTTTAATTTTGCAATCTAAAAAGGTAAAGGTAAAGGACCTACCCATACCCCTAAGGAGGGAGTAAAGAGAGATGCGCGTAGTCAAGAAACCCCCCAATTGATACCTGCATCCGGTAGGGGTCGAACCCCAAACCTTCTGCTCTACATGCAGATGCTCTATCCATTAAGCCGCAAGTGCTTTTGGGTCCAACCCCCAATCTGATTCCGTTAATTATATTTGACTTTTGTTTGACTTCTAACTAGGGGTGTTCAAAAAAACCCGACCCGCTTGACCCGACCCGTCGACCCGCTTCTTAAATGGCGGGTCAATTTTTTCAAAAAAGTATATGTAGCGGGTCGGGTACCCGACCCGCCTTTACCGGGTAAATATTATCGGGTACCCGCCGACCCGTTATATTAGAAAAACTTTTTTTAAAGCATTTTATTGGCTCAGTTGTAGCTGTCAAATTGTTGAGAGACTAAGTAAGCTGCTATATATTTGAGTTTTAAAGTGCAAACTCATTAAAATGACGAACAAAATTAACTATTTTTAACCAAACTAAAAAAGAGGGGATAATGTTAAGTTTTACTACTGTACTTGCTACTGCAATGTACAAGAGAAAACGCTCAAAACAATATGCTGGGTAAGTACCCATTTTTGCTAATGGACTCCAAACAATATACCAACTTTATAATGAGTTAGTTTTGCTTGGAACAAGAACAGTAGGTTAGGAAAGATAGAAATAAGAAAGCAAAAAAGATGGAACAAGAACAGTAGCTTTTTTCTATTAAATTTTGCTTAGGAAATGAGACAATTAAAAATAAGTGGATTATCAACAATGTGTCAAGAATCAAAATTACCGATAAGCGCTTAATTTTTCCTTTTTTTCTATGAATTAAGTTTCTTAAAAATAAAACCGGGTACCCGGTGTCCCGACCCGATTTCAGGTACCCGGATAAATCGGGCCGGGACACGGGCCGATAAAATAGATACCCGACTTACCGGGTACCCGGCGTTCCGGGTACCCGAAATGCCGGGTACCCGGTTATGAACACCCCTACTTCTAACTTGTTTCTTATATAAATGTGGCAGTTTGCAAAACCATATTGGGACATAGCATTGAAATATCCAATCCTTAGAAAAGTATTGGCAATAGCAACAAAATACAACATTAATCTGCCAAGAATGGAGAAAAATGGTGGAATATTAGCGGTTGATTTGGAGGGAAAAGCAGTTGCTCACTATTATGATCCAAATCTGATAATGATTACAGGTGGATTTAAGATTGGAAACTATCTCTATATTGGTTCTCTTCAATATCCTCATATTTTACGTCTTGATTTAGCTACACATGCTGCAAAATAAGCTATCTTTCTAATTATAAATTTATATTTAATCTATGTTGTCAAATTTCTTGTTTATTTTTTTTAATTACTAGCTTTAAGCTTTCTTTGGACTCGAGAAATGAATATAATAATATGAAATATATATGACATGTTTTGAAGAAAACAAGGTAAATCAGTAATTTTGGTTTATCATAGAAGGAGATGTTATTTACTCTCTCTAATCAATCACTAATGTTTCATTTACTTTATACACTCTCTATCCAATGTATTTATTCAATCATTAATATCTCTAATTGTGTGTAATTAAAAATTATGAAAATTTGATATAAATAATCTTAGTATTGTGACAAATCAAACAAGATCACGCATGATTATGTTTTAACTTATAGATTAATAATAACATACAAATTAAGAGTAAGAGATGAATAGTGTTCAAAAAGTAAATGGGACGTTACTCACGTTAGTGTTGAATTGGAGGGAGTATAATTTTTAGTATATGTTAGGGTTTTGATGGATTTCTAAAATTTTAAATAATTGATTGATTTTTAAGAAAGAACTAGCCTTTTTTTTGAAGTTCAAGAAAGAACTAGCCTTTATATTTTGTAAATAGGAACTTTAAGCCAAAATGAAAATACTAATAACAACAAATTAATATATGAGCTATTTTTGTGAGGAATCATCTTTTGGTGAGATAAATTCAAAACAAGAAGCTCAAATACTACTCCCTCCGTTCTTTTTTTACTGTTCTATTTGAAGATTTCACACAAATTAATAAAAGTGAAATTTTTGTAGATAGTGGGCATTATTTTATTAAGAAAGGTGGAATCTTTGTAGATAGTGGGTATTATTTTATTAAGAAAGGTGTAATTTTTGTAGATAGAAGGTATTATTTTATTAAGAAAGGTGTAATTTTTGTAGATAGTGGGTATTATTTTATTAAAATAGTGATGTGAATTAATGATTGTATTGGTATTATGAGAGAGAAATAAGGGTTAATGAAAGATAAAGAGAGTATATAGAAGATTAAAACTTTCCAAAATAGGAAAATATTCTAAATAGGACAAACTTATGAAACTGCTTGTTATAGTAATGTGGACAAATTTAAAAGAACAGAGGGAGTAGTAATTTGTATTAATATATGGCTATTATATTGAGACGTGCCTCATAGTGAGACCTTCTCTTGTTGAATTTGTGCTAATATATACCTAATTTATAGCGTGTAGACTTATCCAAATAATTTTTAAAAATGATCAATATTATACTTATATAGCTCAAACAAAATAACAACTAATATTTATTTGCCAAACAAATATTAAGAACTAGTGTAGAAACCCGTGCAATGCACGGTTTTTTTAGCATCGATATATAAATACATATGATATTAAAAAAGTCAAGGATATTATGCAGTATAAAAACTCAATTTTAACAGTTATATGTATAAACAAACTATGTAGTTATATAAATTGTCATAAATATATTATGCAGTATACTAAATTTTCTAATTTACTCAAAATATAAGGATGATTGTTAACCAAAGATAAATAAACTTCAAAGATGTGTATTTTAAAGACGTAGTCTAAAAAATAACCTAAAGGTTTTGAAACACCTCCTTGTATACAACATTATCAGTGCGACTACCCACTGTTTACGAATAATTTTGTTACGGGACTCTAAAATAATTTATCAAACTTATTTGAATATAATGTGTATTAGAAATAATACACAAACTTACTTTGAATCCATCATCTCTAGATTGATGGTTTTTTTAATTGCTGCTTCATCATAATCTCGATATTCTGTGACTTCTCTGATAACATTTTTAAAATTTCAAATAATTGTGTATTAAAAAAATAGTACTAATTATGTAAATTATTAAAAATGTAATTTATTGATGCCATTTTCCAAAATATAACATCTCTGCATATTTTTACTTACCCACAAGAAATTTTTCATCTAAAGCATTTTCCAAAATATCTTGAAAAGATACAAAATTGAATATTGTTCCACTAATAGATAAATCTGGAATTTTCTCAATAACAGTGGACTTGTAAAAAACAATTTGCTTGAATGCTTAGTTGGTCGATATTCTCCGCCCATGTAACCAACACCGAACTTTGTAATGAAGTAGCAGCTGCCTAACTCAAACAATTTGGAATGTGTAGACAAAGCGGCTTTGTTAATCGAAGCCATTATAGACGTTCCCTGTAATAAATTGTTATGTTAATTAGACAAATATAACTCAAAAACCAAAAAAACTAAGAAGCAAGACTAATGCTTAACCTTTTCATCAATTAGAATAAGATGAATTGCACTTGCTACCCCATTATCCTTAAAATCCCAGATGTGGTGCACTTTGGCCTTAATTTTCCAATTACTCCTATCTCTTGTTATTTCATCAAAATAATTCAAACTCATTTTTATTGCACCTAGGCCTTAATTTGAACAGTATAAAAGGTTGATTAGAATGCAATTATTCAATTAAAAAGATGCATATATATAGGGTTATGAAGGTTAAATATTTTCTGATTTAAATATGGACAAAATTTTCGCTCAATTATTCAATTAAAAAGATGCTGTAATATTATTGCATTTTTCTCCAATCAACACACAATTAATGCATTTTTTGTATTCACCATATCTCTTATTCCCCAATTTTGGTTAGTTTATTTGTATGATCTATGAATTTGCCTCTAAAAAAGTTTGACCAATTTTGTATAGTATACTTACCATACGTTGAAAATTTGAAATCTTATATTTAGGCTTGAATTCCTTCAATTGCTAATTTCTTCAATTGACCATTTATGTAAAGGATATTGACCATGCTTATGGTCAGAGATTATTATCTTTTGATAGTTGATTTGTATGATTAATAAAGTTGCCTCTTAAAAAGTTTGACCAATAATGTAAACCAATTAAAATGCAATAATTAGCCTATAATATTTTTTGACATGTTTTATGATAAAATGTAATAATTAGCCTATGATTAATTTTTTTTTAAATTAAAATGCAATAAAGTTGCCTCTTTTGATATGTTTTTATGATTTCAATGTATTGTCAATATTTAATTATTTACCTCCTTAAATTAAATGCCTATTTGAGTAAATGCCCCAATTTTGGTTAGTTGATTTGTATGATTTATGAATTTTCCTCTAAAAAAGTTTGACCATTTTTGTATATAATACTTACCATACGTTGAAAATTAAAATTGCCTCTTAAAAAATTTTACCATACCTAGCAATAATTAGCCTATGATTAATTTTTTTTAAATTAAAATGCAATAAAGTTGCCTCTTTTGAGAAAGATGAATATCCAAAGCCTATCACAATCTGACAGGTGGCAGTGTTGATAGATGAGATGCCATTTGTAATTATTCTCAATCCTTTTAATATGTTTTATGATTACTTCCTCATATTCATAGAGCATGAGACATTTTCTTATTATGTCAATTTATTGAAAATGTCCCATTTCTATTTTTGTAATTCTTTTTTACTCTTTTACTCTTACTATAACAACACAAGTACACAACAATACATAAATATCAATACCCTTCATGAAAAAAGAGTTTTTCACCCACTTTTAAGTGGTCCCTCACCTCTCATTGGTTTTGGTGCAAAACCCAAATGTCCCCATTTCTATGAATAAGAGGGAATACTTAATTTTTTTAAAAAAATTAACATTAATATTTCAACATTTCACCTCTCGGTTGGAATAATTCTAATTTTTGATTATTTTTAATAAATCAACATTTGCCCTTAATTTATCGTCAACATACTAGCGAAGGTTGAATTATTAAAAGCTTATCCAATACTTTTGTAAAAGTTAAAATTTTTAAAAATTATAATTAATACTCCCTCCGGTCCAGTTTAGATGTCCCATTTGACTTTTGGCACTATTCACTCATCACTCTTAATTTGTATTTTACTCTTAATCTATAAGTTAAAACATAGTCATGTGGGATCTTGTTTGATTCGTCTCAATACAAGGATTATTAATATTAATTTTTTATAATTTTTGATTAAGAATAACTAGAGATATTAAGGGTTAAAATGTTGTCTCGGCATGTGTGAAAAGTCAAATGGAACATCTAAATTGGAACAGAGAGAGTAATATTTCATTTGTGCAGTTAGTAGTTGTAGGTCAAATTTCAGACACCTTTTTTTAATCAATTCTTATTATAGTTTGTTGGTGGATCAGCCGTCTATTAATTAATCTCCATTAATCTCTAATCCGTCCGTTTCCATTTCTTCTTCATTCATCAATTCCCAGCATTATCCATTAATCACTAACCAAATTTCTATTTCTTATTTCTAATTCTAATTAATCAGGAATCTATGAAACTATTATAGAATAAATCAAACACTCATCTCTACACGTGTTCACGAAATAAAATGGTAAAAAAATCAGATTTTAGTTTATTTTCATTCATCATTTTCCACTTTAAAACATGGTTTGCACCAATATTTTTTGCACTAGTTGTACTATTGTTTCAGCTTCACCCATTTGACCCGGCCCCATTCCCGGCCCATCAAGTGTCAGACAAAACGCCAGTTATTGTTCCAAGAGTTAATAATCGGATGCTCCAGATTGTAGACTTTGTTGGGTCGGGTCGGGTTATAGGCCCAGAAGACATGGCTTATGATTCAAGATCAGGGATACTGTATACTGGGTGTGAAGATGGGTGGATCAAGCGAGTCAAGGTTGAGGGTTTGTCGGGTTCGGAGTTGGTTGTTGAAGATTGGGTGAATACGGGTGGGCGCCCGCTTGGGATTGCTATTGGAGATGATGCTCTCATTGTTGCTGATGCATACAAGGTATTCTCCCGTTCTTTTTTATTTGTCCACTTTACTTTTTCACATATTTTAGAGCAAATTTTAAGCATCGATATTATCTCATATGAATATATTTTGTTTGTTTTGTATATGCTTTAGAAATCAAATTTAAATTTCTCTCTTATAAGGTGGAAAACTTAGATGGACAAACAAAAAGAAACGGGAGTGTAGTATTATTTACTTATCCTTCTTTTTTTTAATGATTTATTTGGATTATTTATTCGAATTTTGGAAATGCCGATTAAGTAAGTGGCGCGTAAGCACTTTACCAACTCCACCATTGACCGTTATCTCAACGTCCCTCTCAAAAAATGTATGTTGCATATTCTTTGAAATTTAATTGAAAAAAAAATCAATTAGAAAATAAAATTTAAAAAAGCTTTTTTTTTTTTATGTAAATGAGTGGTTAAAAAATCGATTAGAAATCTTTTTTTAAAAAATTTTTTTTTAATGTAAATGAGTAGTTAAAACGAAGAGACGATTAAATTAAATAAATTTATAGATGAGGAAAAAAAAAGAGTAAAGTTATTGTAAAAAAACAAAATTTATGAAATTGACTAAAATTATTAACATAAATTCTTAATTGAGAGTTGAGACTGTTTATATATAGACGTCTCAAGTTTTGGGGCTGACTCAATTTATAAATTAAAAAAAAAACTGATTGGTGGTTATGTAAGTTAAAAGGGAAATATAGACTGGGCTCTTAAGAGACGTCTATACTATATACGGTCTCTCAAGAGAGGACTTGAATTATTAATGCAAATTGAAATAGATATAGAGAGTACTTTCAAGCACTCCAAAGACCAAAGTCTAAGAGATAGGATTATAGGAAAGGTAAAATATAGAATTATCAATTTATTGGTTCGAAACTTTTTTTTCTATACAAATTTTTGAAAAAGAGGGTCTCACCGTGAGATATCATAAGAGATATCGCATACTTAGGTTAAATAGCTTAATACTAAAACTTTTAGTTTATGGACTTTATTTTGAGGTCTTATTACCTGAGATGGTCTCTCATAATAACTATGTGGATTTTTTTGCTTCAAAGTGCATAAAAAAATAATAAAGTGCTCCACTTGTTTTTTTAATTTCTCCCAATTCAATTTGCACCCATAAACTGAAATTAATGAAATAGAGGAGAATTTTCATTAAAAAATAACAAATCAAGTCGGAAAAATAAGACAAACACTAACAAACTTAGGAAGATCAAAGGTGTGTCCCATAAAAAAGTGATCCACTTGTTTTTTTGATTTGTCCCAATTCAATTTGCACCCATAATTTTTTGAAGTCTTATTTTCCTTCTTTTAATCTTAATTACAAACTGATTTACTTTTCTATTCCATTTATTTTTGCAAATCAATATATTTTATCTTATTTTTCAATTATAAGTAGTCATTTTTACATCCTAAATTTTAGTTAAATTTTGGTTGATTTGTTCATAGAGAAAGAGAGAGAGGGATAACACCAATAATGATGTGACATTGTGTCTCATATTTCATTTTGTAATTGATTATACGATTCGTTTAATAAAATAAAACGCTAAATATTATAAACTGGTCAACTAAATTTATCAACTAATAAACAATTCCTAAAAAAACAACATAAAGGCACATAAAACAAAAAACATAAAATAAAAATATTTTATATGAATGAGTAGAAACGTATGAAAACGAAAACTAAAAACAACCAAAGATTATGAAATTAAAATATGATTAACAAAAATAAACAAAAAGCGCATGAAGTAGCATAAGTGCGTAACTAATTCCTATATTTTACACACCATAAAAATTCTTTATTTTTAGGAAAATTGATATTAATAATCTAATTTTTCACTTATTTATTATGAATAATTTTATATTTAGATTATCTTTTTATAATTTAATATTTTTCCTTAGTTAGCTTTCACAACCTTTTATTATATAATAATTAATCTTTCCCCTTAGTTTGCATTAGCATTACTATTAGTTGTGATTATTAAAAAATAATTCAAATAATCTAAAATTGTACTCCCTCCGTTCTTTTTTGTTCTTCCCATTTACTTTTTGCACAGTTTTCAAAGCAACTTTCGAGCCTAAATATCTCTAAATACGCATTATAAAAAATTATAAAATATATATGATAAAAAAGTATACATTTAGACGAATCTAAGAAGATCTCATATGGATATATTTTATCATTTATAAATGTCTTATAAATTTTAATCAAATTTCTCTCTCCAAAAATAGAATATTCTAAACGGGAAGAACAAAAAAGAACGGAGGGAGTAATTATTATAAAAAATAATTCAAATAATTTAAGGTTGAGATTATTCACAGCAGAAAAATAACTGAAATTATTTTCACATATTCAAAACCATCAGCACACAAGCACATACTTTTTTTTTTTTTTTTTTTTTTTACTTTTCTTTGTTTTTTCTTTAGTAGTGGAGTATTTTCTCCGTTTCATAATACTTGCTACTGAGTGTGACATATTGTGCGAAAAATGTCACTATCAGTAGTATCATCATCATACTCAATATCCTGTCCGAAAGCAGGGTTTGGGTGACGTAAGGTGACAGACAATCCATATCCATTACCCGTAGTCCATCTAACTAGAGGAAAGCGGTCGGTTTTAGCCCATACTGACATTTTATCTGGCAGGGGCTGTTGAAAATAGAAATGAACAGAAAAATAAAGGTACTGAGTGATGAAGCCGAAGGACAGAAATTGAAGCTAACAGATGGTGTTGATATTGGTAAAGATGGGACAATTTATTTTACAGATGCTTCTTACAAATATGACTTACAAAATTACGTACACGACCATTTAGAATGCAGACCCCATGGAAGACTCTTAAGCTTTAATCCCCATTCTGGAATTACCAAAGTTCTTCTTAAACACCTCTACTTCCCCAATGGAGTTGCACTCTCTCCTGATCAAAACTCACTCATTTTTTGTGAAACTCGCATGTAAGTCCTAAATTGATTGTGCAATTTTAAGTAAGATTATTTATACTTCTTTCGTACATTTAAATTTGCTACATTAGACTAGAGGTGTTCAACGGGCCGGGGCGGGGCGGGTCAGGTCAAATTATAAACGGGCCAGGACGGGTCAAGCCTATTTAAATTCGACCCACTTTGACCATTTTTAAAAAGGTTCATAGAATAGCTTTTTTTTATTATACTTTATGGCCCGTCGGGTCGATCCACTCATGTATATAATAATATCATTTAAAAAAATTAAAAAAAAATGGTAAATAGAGTAGAACTTTAACCATCAGCTTAAGGTCATTAAATTTTTCGTTAAATTGATTTCTTAACATTTCTTCTCAAATATGCAGGAAGAGGTGCAGAAAATATTGGATACAGGGTAGCAAAAAGGGTTCAGTTGATGGGTTCATAGATAATCTACCTGGTTTTCCTGACAATATCCACTATGATGGACAAAACATGTATTGGATTGGAATACCCTCTGTAAGATTTTCATACTTTTTTACACTCATTTCCCTGTATACAAGTATATGTAATGAGCATATGATTGAATACTGGTTTGGTTTGATGAATCAGATGCTTAACCCGTATTTAGAGCACGCGAATAGATATCGAATCGTACGAAAGGCCTTGTCAATGATGGATAAATACATTAGCCTACACCATATACAGAGGAATGGAGGTATACTGGGTGTAGATTTACAAGGGAACCCAACAGTGCATCTCTATGATCCAGCATTGTCCCTCATCACAAGCGCGACACAGGTTTTAGACCATCTATACATTGGCTCTCTACACGATTCTCGTATAATTCGCCTCAACATGACATATGTTATATGACATTGCATCTTTTGATTTACACTTGATTCTTATGTACATTTCTTTTGCAAATTATAGAAACTTTTGGTCACATCTTATATTGTGTTATTGTGTCTTTATATCTACTAATAGATGTACAATCTCTACAAGTTGAAGCCATTTTTGTGATGGGTCATGATTTTTGACTGTTAGAATATGTAACATTTTCTGGAGCCTCAACCATCTAGGTTATACTTTTGGTTGACTTGGCTCCTTGACATGATATTAATGATCAAAATTGTGCATTGGATTGCGTAAAAAAGTAAAATGTTGCAAGTATTATGGAACGGAGGAAGTATAACATAATAGTTTGCTAAAGTCATATTAGTAGAAATTATTGTTCTGATTGACTTTGAAAGCCAACTACTAAAGAATTTTCTCTCCAGTAAGCCGATCAAAAGTAAAATAACAATGTCTAATGCCACAACAACAATAATGTCAAAATCTTAATCACAAATTCACAGTAAGAAATTATACAAAGATTAACGTACAAATGAATTATATAACTTGCCATTTTAGTATCTTGTTTGCCTAGGACAGGCTTCCCATATGCATCGCCTTTTCTCGAAGAACAAACTTCTGAATCTTTCCTGTTGCTGTCTTAGGGAGCTCCTCGAAAACGACACTCTTAGGAGTCATGTAATGAGGCAATTGATCACGACAGAACTTAATAATTTCTTGCTCGTCTGCCTCGTATCCATCCTTCATCGTGACAAATGCACATGGTGTCTCGCCCCAATGCTTATCGGGCCTTGCCACAACGGCAGCCTCAAGGATACCCGGGTGACTATAAAGCACTGTCTCAACCTCAACTGTACTTATATTCTCTCCACCAGATATTATAACATCCTTTAATCTGTCCTTGACTTCTATGTAATTGTCTGGGTGTTTTATTGCAATATCACCTGAATGAAACCAGCCTCCTTTAAATGCTTCTTCTGTTGCCTTCATATCATTTAAGTATCCACTCATTACTGTGTTTCCTTTGAACATTACTTCTCCCATTGTTTTACCTGTTCAAACCCGTGTTCAAACCCGCGTTACAATCAGTTTTCTACATATGTTCGTTCAAAGTAAGAACTACTGATAATGTCTACGGTTCTATTTGTAACAAAAAAGTCAGATTTTGGTGTAAAAGAGGTAAAACTGTTCACATTGCTAGCGGGTTCAGCGACTTTAGATGTTCTATACAAAAATTCAAGAGCCTCAACCATCAGCTTAAGCTTTTGGTTGCGTTGGTTCCTTAACATAGTATTAAAAGCCAGCATGACAAGAAGTCATGGGTCCGAATTTCAATCACTCATTTAAAGTGGAATATTTAGCGCTAGGTATGAGGAGGGTCTATGATGCATCCACACTTCTAGCGCCGAAAGGACTCTCGTGAGAGGACGTGTTAGAGTATATGCACAGTTATAGGATAGGATGAAATATAAAAAGTAACCCTAAATGATCTTTACTTCAGGAAAAAATTGTATAACATTACCATCAGCAGGAACACTTTCCATAGTCACAGGATCTCTAACATCAACATCCTCCAACCCAAGATGTTGCACACCTTGTCTCGCTTTCATTCTCGATTTTTCATCAGAAGCTAAACAATCCCACTCGGGCTTCCAAACACAGTAAGTTCCCGGACCATAAGTCTCCGTAAGTCCATACAAATGAGATACTTCAAACCCCAATTGTTCCATCTTCGACAATATTTGAGGTGGAGGAGGCGATCCACCAGTAAGCACTTTCACCTTGTTTGTAAGCGTCCTCCGATCAGCAACAGGGCAGTTCACAATCATGTTCAAAACAGTAGGAGCTGCACTCATGTGAGTCACATTGTGTCGGACAATGTTATCGAAAATAGCCTTTGGGGTGACCTTACGAATGCAAATGTTTGTACCCCCTTGGGCTGCTACTCCCCAAGGAAGGCACCATCCATTGCAATGGAACATGGGGACTGTCCATAGATAAGTCGGAAAAGTACTCATTTCATGCAGCAAAAAGGTAGAAATCGCGTTAAGGTAAGCACCTCGGTGACTATAAACAACACCTTTAGGCCTAGATGTGGTGCCAGAAGTGTAATTAACACTAATCGGATCCCATTCATTTTTGGGTAATCGGGGCTGAAAATGTTCATCCCCATTGCTTAGAAGATCCTCATATTCATAGTCATAATCATAACGACAATTTTTATGCTCGTTTGAGTTGGAATCGGTAATAAGCACGACTAATGGTGGTTTTACACCCGATTTAGACAACAGATGGATGGCTTCTGAAGCAACGCCGAGTAATTGGTAGTCCACAAATAAGACCTTAGCTTGGCAATGAGCAAGGAGTGTGGAGATGGTGGATGAATTAAGACGTGTGTTAAGAGCACAAAGAATGGCTCCGGCCATTGGAGATGCAAAATGTAGCTCGTACATAGCAGGCACATTTGGAGCTAGTATTGCAACCTGCCATGGAACAAATATTGGAAAAAAGTATCAAAATCAGCATCATATGATTTGTTAATATCCTAGCGAATAAAAAAAACGAATTATGGTCAATTTTAGGCTATTCTTGGGCAACTTTGAGCGAATCGTGAAGTCAAATAGCAAATTAGCTAGCAAATTATGTTACACGATCACAATATTAATGATTTGTAATTGAATAATATGATTCCATTAAGTTTTATCCAATTTTACCAAATTTATGGCATTTCTATTTTTCGTCATAATCCACACATTAACTTTTTATTGTTATTCACATTTGATCTACTTTTTCACGTAATCATCAACATTTTAGCCTAATAATATTTCTATATTATATTCTAATATTTCTACTTCATCTACAGGATCGAACCTGAGGGTAGTTTTGAGGTGCAACCGCCTAGGGGGGCCCAACTCATGTAGGGGCCCAATTTGAGTTAATTCTTATAATTAAATCAGTATTTGCATAAGTAACATCTATCAAAAATCAAACTTGCAGCATTAGAACTCCTAGTTAAGTGCATGACTAAGGGCCTTTTTTTATTTTTCGCCTAGGGCCCAAAAATTGTTAGGAACGGCACTGTTCATCTATCATCAACATTGATATTTGTTGCAGAAGTAAATTAAAACTAAAATGTAATTTTGACTTTATAAAACTTCTAACGTAACAGCCTGTTTGGGCATCCAGAATTATACTAAATTTTTTTTAAAAAAATGTGATTAATATTTTTAAAAAATTTGATTGGTTTTAGCTCGACTCTTTCCTTCCCAAGGATTTTACAATTTTTTAAAAATTTTAATTATACTTTTTTAACTTTTTTTTTATTTGGTGATGATCTCAATTCTCCACAACTTTTTAAATCTTATATACAAATTCTTTATATTCTAATTCTAATTTCTTCATATACAACCAACAATAAGTACTTTCTTTTACTTTTAAAAATTTTCTACCAACGTTTGAAAAGATTCTTAGTTGAAAGTTATCTTTTGTTCCATATTATTTGTTACATTATAAAATATTGCACTACTTATTCATGACTATTAATTTGTGATTAACTTTTAGTTTATAAATTAAATTTAATCAAATAAAATCGTGTTTGAATTGTCTCAATACAAAACCTATTAATATCAAACTTTTATAATATTTTATTATTCATAATTAAAAATATCAAAAATTAATTAGTCTCCGTAGACACCTGCACTTTTAATTATGACTTTATGAGTTACTTATGACGAAGTACTTTGGAAAATATATTGGGCAAGAGTAGTTATTGAAAAATGCGAAACGCAAGGTCACGTGTCATATATCTAACCATTATTCCCGGCACCAAACAATAAAATAATTCTCCCTCCAAATTATTTTAGTTGTTCCATTTTTTTATTTGGCAAATTCATATCAATTGTCCTATTTCTTTTTTGTCTATCTTTTTTTTACCTAAATACCCCCACTTTTCCAATTCCCAATACCCAACTATCACCTTTACAGTTAATTTAATCAATTAAAATACTCAATTATCACCCTTTTTAATGGACCCCATACCATTCTTAATAACCTTGAAAATCCAAATGAGACATCTAAAATGATTCGGGGGAGTAATTAAGTTAAGTCTACCATGGTGACTTGCCATTCGTTCTTTCCAGGTTCCAGCTGTTCAAGCACCAATGACGGAGTATTATGTAAACAGAAATTGGTACCCAATTATAGATAGGAGTATAATATATTATTAAAACATTACAACTGGAAATATTTATTATATTGCCAATTTAATAAATATACAATATCCGTTACCTAATTAAATTACGACATTTTTAAATTTCAATTTATTGGAAGTTAATGTATATTCCAAATTTTAAAGGAAAATTAATCTATAAATATCCAATGGATTCGTAATTTTTCTATAATAATTTCATTTATTGATTAATTATGAATAATCTCAACTTTAAAAGGTATTCCATATTTGCCTCTAGTAAACTTAGTAACCCCATGACCTACTATTTATTATATTGCCAATTTAATAAATATACACATTGAAGTTTTTTTCCTTTGTATTCATCACCTATATAAATCCTTTTACAATCATTAACTTTACTTTTTTGACACGGTATCCTAGACAACGGCCTCTCTAGCCCATCCCCAATGCCGGCCCTAATAATGCGTGTAAATATATATTACTTGAGGGGGAGATAAAAAGAAAACATACGAGATGGCCAGGAGAAATGGCAAGAGTAGAGGAAAGAGCAGAAGCGAGTTTGAGGCAGCGTCGACGAGTTTGCGACCAAGTAAAGGTGGTGTCATCGTACACCACGGCTGTTCGATCAGCAAACACCTTGGCTGACCTATCAATAAATGTGATCGGCGTTAATGCTGCATTGTTCGCCGGACATTTTATTAGCCCATCTATACTCTTCCAATATGATTCTTCCTCTTCTGCTCCGCTGTTTGATAATGCTACTATCTTATTAAGTGCGCGAACGCCTAATAATTTATTGGATTGCCTGCATTCAGGTGCGAAGTCAAAATTCGAGTTAAGTGGCTAAATTGTAGTAAATTATTTATTATATAAAAACTAATTAAATTATGAAAATTTTAAAATCATATAGACTAAAACGAACTTGAATCATAGCAAATATTGTATTTAACAAACAGAGTTAAAGTTTTTCTATAATTACCCCTTTTGAATAAAAAATAAGTGTTTTTGACATCATACATTTATCTTCTCAGTCCCAAAAAAAAAAACACGAAATTATAAAAGATAAATATTAATGACATTATAGTATTGATCAAATTTATTAGTCTACCAAAAATAATAATTCAAATTTGGGTTTGATCTATTAACCTAAAATTACAAATATGTTATCTCAACCATTGACCTATAATAATTTTTATTACAATTATACACTATTTAAATTATATAACATATTAGTAAGGTATAGGTCAAAACCAAAATTACAAAAACCACATTTTCGGTATAGGGGTTGTCGGGCCTCTACCGCCCTCAATGAGACTTTACCTATGCCACCATTAACAAATTAAGATTGCAACGAACAACAAATTATGTAAAAAAAGATTGAGCTCTATCAGCCTCACATATGAGAGCTGTATGAGCTAGTTAGAAATATGAATGCAACACAAATCAAAATGAAACAGTATGAATTTTGAAATAGGTGTACCTTTGTAGAGTTGCAAAAGCACCAAATCTTAAAGTGGGTGAGCGAGTTATGTTGAGAGTTGAAAAGCTATGAGATTGGAGGTTAAGAGACATGTCAACTTTAGTAATTAACATGTCTTGTATGAGTTTAGAGATGTATCCTTTTATTAAATGAAGATGAAAAAGAGTATAATACAAGAAATGGTTTCTTAGATGATCTCTTGCTTAAAAGCTATGATTTATATACAAATTTAAGGGTTTGGTCCACCCTTTGATCAAGTTGTTTTGAACGTGGCTAATGAACATGGAAGATCATACTCAATCTCTTATATCTTTATAAAATTATATACACCTATAATATAACTTAAGTATAATTATACTTTATACAAACTTCTAATTACAATTAATACATGAGGTATTTAGTAGTACATGTGAAGATTTGCCTTCAAATAAGGAAATAGATAGATAAACATGTTTGTTTGACTATTGGTATTAAAAAATGTATAATTAATTATAAATTTATAAGTATTTTATTATAAGGTGAATAATCCAGTTTAAGATGTGCTTTATACATAAGCTAAATAATTCAATTAATACAAATTATTCGAATACGATTTTTTAAGACGGTCTCATTGAACAGTCAAAGTAAATGATTAAAATGATAAAAATTTAAACTAATTTAACTAAAAGACAAATGTGAGATAATTAATCGTTAAGTTTCTTATTAAAACATAATCAAGTGAATCTTGTTTGATTTATCTAAATGGAAAGATTATTACCATTCACTTTTTATAATGTTTTGTTATGTATAAGATATTAAGTATTGAATAAGTGCATTAGACAACGTGAAAACATAAATGTTCTTCAATAAATAAAAATGAATATAAAAGAGAATCTCACACGTGTAATTAATATGTGAAAAATACTTACAAATCAAATGATACATCATTAGCATATTTGTGCATTTTTCATTTTTCAATCATAATTCAAACCAATATGACACTTAGTTAACTAACGGATTCAAAACTAGCCAACTATTACCGATCCGAACCAAACATGATCCGTTGAGTCATATATTCAAGGGCCGAGGTAGGCACGTAAAGAATGGCAGTATAAGTTAGAAAAATTTACCAAGAATAATCCAATCTTTTTAAGATTTCTACAATAATTTCACTTATTGATTAATCATAAGTAATTTCAGTTTAGGATATTTGCCTAGAATAAACTTCGGTAATCCGATAACCTGCTATAGTTGGCAATTCACCAAAGAATAAATTGAAAATTAATGAAAAATTTTGAAAATTTACATAAAAAATTACGAACAATAAAAAAATCATAAATTTTTTTCAACATTTTATTTTTGTTTTTTTATAAAAAATCTTACCATAGCAAATCATGTATTACCAAATTTATTACAGGAAAATATCTCTCAAAGTTGAAATTCAAAGATGATCGATAAGTTGAATAATTGTAGAAATTTTAAAAAAAAATTGATTATTGTAAATTATTTTTCCTATAATTTATCTCTATTATTCGGTTGGGAAGTAGGTGGTCGAAACTCGAAACTTTTGAAGCAACCATTCGATCATCCTATCGTGAACAGAAGAAAAAATGGCTCAAAACCCTCAACTATTTCCTAATGGCATGCCCGTTCCTTTTTATGGTGAATTGTTTGTCTTGGCCAGAGATGGCGTTGAGTTTCAAATCGACAAGATTCCCGTGTAATTTTGCTTCTCTTTCTCTCTATCTCTATTTTTCTAATTTAAATTATTTTGGATTTATTTTATTGATTTCTTTTTTGAAAATTTTGGTTCTTTTTTCCCAGTTTCTGGTTGATTAATTTGTTCAAATCATATTAAGAATGGTATAAAAAATACGATTTTGGTATGCAAAATCTCTAAAACTATCGATTTAGTTCGATTTACAGAAGTACAAGAAGAAAATTTGAAGAGAAAAAACCTAAATTGAAGATATTAGGAAACGTTATTCAAGTTAAGTTTTACTAGAAGGGAAAATTGGGGAAATTGCTGTTGGTTTGATTTAATTCGATTTAATTGAGTGGACTTTGTAATTTGGGGATTTGATTGCTTGTTGGGAAAGAAAGATGGGTGAAGGAAGGAATTCTTTGAATATGGAACTACTTTTAAACATTAATTACAGGAAGTAATTAAAATTTGAAATAGATAATTTGCAGGCTGCCGGATGTTGAAATTTTTAGGTCCCTTTTCGGATTTTTTTATATAATATCTGTATAATTTTTGCTGTTGTGGACAAATTTCAATGGGATGAAAAAACTTTTTATTGATTAGTCATGGTAATTGGTAAACACCCTTGTGACATTTTTGCCCTCGGATATGAGTATGACAGTTGAAAAATTTCCATTTTGTGCCAAAATTGTGGATATACATATGTTGGTTAGGATTTTCTTCTGGATATAGGACAAGAACTATGATGAATGGCTTTACTCTAGGATCATACATTTTTGGGTATCTAGCACTCGACTCCTCTGCGTCCCATTGAGTAGGCTACATTGACTCAAAAAGCTCACATTTTAAGTTGTTGGTTCAACTTGCAAATTTCTGCCTCAGAAATATGTTTTGCATCATTTGTGCTACTAGTTTATTGCTATACTCCTATAAGACATTTGTAAGCGAGTTTGTATCGCTGCCTTAGGTTAATATCAATGGATGCACCCAATAAGGTTTTTGATTCACTCTTGGACAATTTTTTTTAGGTGTACTGTGTCCAGTTGCTTCAAATCTTCAATTATGTTCCTGATATTTTATTATCACAGTCCCCAATAGTATTAAGTGGTACCTACCTCGGTTCTCACCTAGGCTCGGTGTGGCGTTTTATGTATGCAGCCTTACTCTTGTTGGTTCTAGTAAAGAGATTGTTTTCGATGACATCAGTGTGCAATTTCACATAAATTAGAGCTGTAGGTAATTGATGAGTTGTTTTGATAAGGTCCACTATAGTTCAAACCTAGAGAACTATAAATCTTAGACCCCTTCAAGAATAGAAATGACTATCAAAACTTATTATGCAATATTACTTAACTCACTTGGATGATTCTTATGTCTTGTAGGAGTGGAAAAGTGAAAGCCAAGGGGACAATCTACTTGTCTAATGTACGCATGGTATTTGTTGCAAGCAAGCCTACTGGGAATTTCTATGCATTTGATATGCCTCTGCCCTCTGGTAGGCTAACTTTCTCCTTTGTGTATTTACAATCTACCATCTATGCCACAATATCCCTTTGCAGTTCATGTTTCTCTCTAATCGGCAGGAAATTTCTTATCCTACGTTTGTTTCAAGTTCATGTGTCTGCAATGTCACTCCAATATGTTGCTGTCTTTTTACTTCTCCTTCCAATTCGAATTTGTATTTTTTTTTTCTGTGGATTCATGAAGCCTACTGCCTAGTGCTTACCCATTTTTTGATTGACCATTCGAAAAGGGTTATGTTAAAATACATTGCACTAAATTTGGATTTTTATTTGGCATTTAAAAGTTCTATAAATGAATATGGACAAATGAAAAGAGCATTTTTTTCCCTGATATATTGGATGTGATGTGATTGTTTTCTGTAGTTTTGGTAATTTGGTTTAACAAATCTGATCTATATTTCCTTTCTGCAGTTGCATGTTCATGGGGAGAAATTCAACCAGCCAATCTTTCAGTGCAACAATATTTCAGGACATGTGGAACCGGTAAGTTATCAAACTGATAGATGTCATTGTTGGTTACACTCTTTTAGGGCTGTCACTTAATGTTATTGCTTCCAACCTGCAGGTTGTTCCTGAAACTGAGAATAGGGCTCTTTACTCAACTCACTCGTTCAAGATTTTGTTCAAGGAAGGAGGCTGTGGCACCTTTATCCCATTATTCTTCAACTTAATCAGCTCTGTGAGGCAGTACAACCAACATGCTGCATCTGTCCCTGAGCCTCGTGTTGATCCATTACGTGCTGCACAAACTCCTGTGGACGAAATGATGAGACACGCGTAAGTACTCTTTGCTCATTTTTGCCTTAGTGTATCCAATAGCAGATATGCGTCTTTCCCACTAAAAGGTCACAAGGTCAAGTTCCGACTAGTGGCACTGGGTTCTTGAGTATTCTCCTCGATCTCCTTCCCACTTCTAACGAACTTGTGAACCTTCCAAGAAATATTGATGGTCACCCAGAATGGTTGTTTCATTTCTGCAGGTATGTCGATCCGAATGATCCCACAAAGATCTTCCTACAGCAGCCTACACCAGAGTCAAATCTTAGGCGGCGTACTTACCATTCGCAAGGGGACAACCCCATATAGACAAGCACAATTCGGCGTCTACTCATATTTGCATCGTATATACCTGCCTGGTCATGTTCTTATTTTCAATCACTTATGAAATCTGAATCTTGATTTTACACTCTAATTTCGAATGTCTTTGTATATACTGTCATATGTGTACAGTCAGTAAGTCATAATGCTTTGAAACGTGCTTATCCATTTGTTGTGCAACTGTGGGCATAATGTGGCTGCTTTTGTTCATTCTGTTTCATGGGCACAATTTTTTTTTGTACATAAAAACTTTTTGGGTAAAGGAAGTAGAAAGACTCGCACGAAAACCTTTTCGTTTTTTCCCCTCTAAAGTTGCCATACAGATCAAGGAAATTCAAATTGTATCTTTTTAAATCTCTTCCTTTCCTTCCAACTTCTATACGAAACATGTTACTTATTTTATAGCATTTAAAGCAACACAGATTTTATATGAAAATTTCATCACTTTATTGCAATAACTCAGAAAAATACTTGTACCTCACATTTCTGCAAGGCCTTATGTTTCATTATACAGGTGCCGTCAGCTTAATTACTCATAAAAGTCTAAAGCACGATTTCGCAGTTACCATAATGTAAAACTCAATAGTTTTCAGCGCTTAGCTGTAACTTTAAACTGTTAAAAAAAGAATATACATCATTTCCCAGTGTCGTATGGGGCGAACCACATCTTCAACAGTGGAGAACGAAGAAACAGTATCTGAGAAGCCAAAATCAGCTTCCACTTGAACTGATAAATGTCGTATTTCATCGAAATGCTTTGTACCTTTCAAGCATTAATTCAATTTAAAAAATTATTACTAAAATCAAAGTATTTTGCCAATGCTGAGAAGATCTTGATGATATGGACAGTTCTGCAAGCAGATGCCATAAAAATAAGGCCTGGCTTTAGAGTTGGAAACCAGGGAGAACCTAGTCAAGAGATTCTATGATTGCATCAACCACCTCTTGGGTAGTGCTGTCACCTCCCAGATCTGGCGTTCGATGCTTGCCCTCGGCTACTACTCTTTTTACAGCAGTCTCCAATCGGTCAGCAAAAGAGGGAAATTGGAGATGTCTTAACATCATTGCAGATGAGAGTAAAATAGCAACTGGGTTTGCTTTCTTTTCTTTTACGATTTCGTCACTTCCGACATTTCCTGCTGAGGCACCTTGTTCAAAAACAGCATTTTCTGCTCCCACATTGCCTTCAAATACAAATATTTAAAAAGGATGAGACCTCAGAGTTTAGCCAAAAAAAGTTCATATGCAGCTAAAATACCAACTCTTGAGGATCAATAAAATCACTATATTTGTATTGACAACTTCAGTTCTATACACTAAAACTGAAGTCACATGGTCACACCAGTACTACAACCATAACACACAATTAGGGAAGAAAAAAATTTTAGAGGGGGGCCCCTAATTTAAACCACAAGCAGTGATCACATCTACTCAAAATTCTTAGTATTGTCTCAATAATCAACATCCACCTAGAGAAATTATTGAATAATAAAGGCCCTATAGCAACAGTCAACAGATACCACAGAGCGCATGGTTGCACAAATATACTAGTATCATATATGGCATGTATAAATTACAACGAGGAGTTTTACAAAGCCAGTGTAAGTTCGGCCGTCAGACAAAAAAAGCACAAATTATCTTGAACTCCACAACCCTGCTCAAAGCCTCAACAATGCGGCACCTAATGCTATGTCATCTATGAAAATATGTAATATTGCAAATGGAATTTAGACTAGCAATGAGAACTTACCTCCAGGCATTACTCCAGTACCACCAGCTATACCAGCAGCAGTATTTGCCACGAGATTCCCATATAGGTTTGGTGTCACCTACAAGATCAAGGAATTTAAAATAGTCAGCATAAACCCATTTGTGCTTTGCAACATAAAAAGTAGCATACAAACAACTCATCAATCACGTACACTTCAAATTTATGAAATTGCACATGGAACTATTCTTTTAGGTAAGAGCAGACCTAAAAGACACTTGATAAGTAACATTAAATTAAACAAGATAACAAGTAAATAAACATGTTAACTATAACTTGGAGAATGTTTCTATCATAGTGCAAAAACAAGACTACATCGCATAGCATCGCAACGGTTTTCAAACAATCGAACCAATATAACCTACGTTGTAAAGGTGTAAAAAACCATTTTTTTTGCGCCATTTTGAGGGATATGTCATGCTTTTGGCTGAAACTTCGCGCTATGATGATCACATCAATCTCATACGGCATTAACTTTCCGTTACCGCGATCGCAACCGTTACAACATTAAGCACTATGGTTTCTATTGCATATTTTTTAGTCATGAAAGTGTGAAAAAAGAGGGAGATCAAAAATGACTTGGATGACAATAAGAACTCCAAAGGGAACTTAGGAACTTCGATATGCCAGAGCACATGGTAGTCAATGTAAATCAACAGAAGAGGACTAGGTTTGTAGATGGTCACTGGAGTTGAAATCTTAGTTCATGCCACCAACCCCATAACCCATATATGTTTTAGCCCTTTCATTTTCTTTGTACATCAGAGCATTGTTGTTGAGAAGTATATAAAAAATTAGCACACTTGTTAGAAATGATAGCAAAATTACCTATGTAATAAACAGATAATACTTCTTTCACTATTGTATTTAAAAAAATGTTAGTATGTACACAAGATGCCTTTTTTAAGAGTACCAACTTTTATTACTCGTATTACTAATTAAAAATTAATAGTCAACGGCGCAAAAATATTTGAAAAGAGAGACACTCACACCAAGGACCCTCAAACTAGGCTCAAATCAAAAGTGGGGCTCATTTTCTGCTTTTGTAGAATAAAAGTTCAGACAAATAGGAGCAAATTTGAGAAATGAAAAAAAAGACTTTCGAAGGGGTAGGGGGCAAAGGGGGCTCATGCATCACATGGCTCAATAATGAAAACAATAAACCCACATACCATGACATCAAACTGTTCAGGCTTCGATACAAGCTGCATGCAGCAATTGTCCACAATGATCTCATTGTACTTGATCCCTGGATATTTTTTAGCAACTTCTCTACAAGATTCTAAGAAAAGGCCATCTGCCAGCTTCATGATGTTGGCTTTGTGTACAGCAGTCACGGTCTTTCTGTTGTTGAGGTAAGCATACTCGAATGCATATTTTGCAATGCGCTCTGAGCAAAACTTTGTTATCACCTAGTAAAAATGTGAAGTTAGTTCAAACAAATCCCAAAGACCCAAACCATAAAGTATTACAGATGAGAATATTCTCGCAAGAAACACAGAAAAGCCCAAAAGGCCAACCATCAAAAATAGAAGTAAGTAATCATTCATCAAAGAACTTTACGCATCCAATGCAGTTTAGAAAAAATAATCCAAAAAATTTATTTTAGCTATAGCAAATTGTAACTCCCACTTCACTATTTTTAAGGCTTGTTATTTCAAAACAATCCAAAAAAACATGAAGTATTTTCAAAATCTCACAGGAACACGCTCCATTTAGTAGAATTTGATGTGTATACTATAAATCAAGTTAAATCTCCACAAATGTTGGTATCACGAATTTCTTAATTATCATAATTCCCAGGTGAAAGATGACTCCCATAAAACTGCTCATCTCAAATCATCATGTACAAATTGAAGTACATACTACAAATCAAATGGGCCTCAAGTGAAAGCTCAATATCTCAAAAATCATAAATTTCGGGCAAAACTAACAATATTGGGCAAGAAAGTATTCCCTACCAACCATTCAGTTTTACGCAATAGTACATCACCAAATATCAGCTAGTCTACTGTGGCTAGTGTCTCTTATGATTTTCCAATTCAGATGTATCTAGGAGGAATAAGTAATTTTCCAATGTTAACAAATGGTGATATTAAATGTAGATTAACAAGAACTGAGAGAAATATTGTTTTCGAAATCAATTTCAGATATTTGAAACCAAAAATGGAATTGCCTAATTGAAAGAATAAAATTACTCTGAAGAAAATAGAAAAATATTTGTGCTATACATTTATCAGCCAGTCAGCCACACACAAAATGCAACAAATTGTTATAGGAGATATGAGGAAAACTATAGTACGTATGAGGTATAAGAGTTGAACAGTCAGGTAGTCAGGTGGCCAGATGCTTATAAACCTAGATGACAAATTTCACGAGTGTGTAGATTGTAGCGCACAAGAAGTTAGAGAGACGCTTATAAAGATACGGGTACCTTATTTGGGAGACAAGATATAACTTCATAGCCGGAGAATATTCAAGCATTCAAAGTTTGGTTTCTAGCATCCTTTTTCTCAATTCAATCTTTAAATATTACCGAGCATCATCATTAAAATTGTAAATTAACAAGACTGACAGAAAATTATTCTTCTAGATAAGGCACACCACAAATGTGCAAAATCTATGCCACTACTCGATTCTTTAATGTTTAAAAGATATTTAATGAAGGACATCAGCTTCCTAAATTGCACATAGGTTTCTTAGAATAGAGTCACAACATGGAAAATCTAACAACCACAAGACACCTAACTTCACCTGGTTTGCAAATCTACTCACAATTTGTGAATCGAAGAAAGAAAATTATAACCGGTTTTGGGCTATTTTTGGGTGAATCACGAATTTGAAAAGTGAATCTTTTTGCAAATTAAGTTACAATGGGACTGACCACAATGAAAAGAAAAGTATGTCAAATTCATGGGGACCGAATAAGTATCAATTTCAAATAAATGTTGTTCAAAAACCAAGCTAAGCATAACAAATATTTCCAACAAATCAAAGTAATCTACACTTATTCCACACAAAGCAGAAATATAACAGCTATCAACTACATTAGCAGAACTGACAGTTAAATTCAAAACAACTGATCTAAAATACTAAGAAAAGTGCACTTTGTTGCCTCCTGTGTCTACAATTACACCTAAGTTTTCATCAACTCTAACCCATGTCTTATCTACAAACAAAATATTTGCTATATAAACTGCTTTAACTGAAACACTTTATCCCATTAGATGCACGAATGAACATAAGAATTAACAAAGCTTTAGTGAACTTAGAAAATAAAATCTCAGAATTGTAAAATGAATAGAATTGCACTCTCTTACGAAAAGAGAACACAATATCACCATGTATATAAACGTCACTAAATCAAAATCCTTTTAATCTTAACATCCCTTATTCCAGATCAGTTGTATAGATTCCCTAACATGGGGTATGGGAGGATGTTTTGGATCATTTGATGAAGTGATCATTGGGAATGGCATGACATGCTTTGATGAAGGTCATGGAGTGCTAAAGAAAGGTGTTGAGGTATGCATTAATCAAGGCAAGGCTCAACGGGCATTGCACGACCAAGGCAGGCACCTCACTCGAGTCCAGGGAGCAGTTGATAGTGCCGCTTGACCTGGTCGAGCAAGGGCCGCTTGGTCGAGCGAGCTACAAGACATAAAAACAGAATGTTTCTGGTTGTTTGCGGGATTTTTGTGGGCTTTAAGGGTTTTGTTATAGAGTCTTCTAATATGTTGTGGGACTATAAAGGGATTACAGTTCTTCCTTGTATTAGGGTGTTTGTGAGAGATTGACACTAAAACATTCAGTCTTTACTTTGAGAAAGTGCTCTCAAAGGTTGTGAGGCTTGTTATTGATGTATTGTTGAGTATACTAATGAAAGTAATCTTTGCTTAAGAGGGGGTATCCTTAAATACCTCATAAATCTTGTTGTTGTGCTCTGTTTTTAGTAATTTCTTTGTAATTGTTCTTCACCAAACATCCCAAACCCTTGCATTTCAATTTTTTAAACACCACCTAATTGGCTTCTGTTCTAGCTAAAAACTACACATCTGCTTAAAAACAGTCCTTCAAAATCATAGCCAATCTTCAAATTAACATTACCAAAAAGTTAAAATCACTTCATGATGCTAAATTTTCGACAAGATAAAATAATCGAATGAGTCCTGAGAATAATAGATTGGCCTCTGATTCATGATTCAACAATATTAATGAGTCCAAAGAAACATAAACGGCTGCTAAATCCTCCTTCAATCATGAATTCTACCCTAAAATCCAACTAAAAACGTTAAAAAACAAATTTTCACCTTTCATATAGAGACAAGTCAACACCACACATAAACTCAAAAGGTCAACATCACAAAAAAAAAAAGAAAAAAAAAAGAAAAAACTCAATTCCCCAATAAGCAACCACAATCAGTTCATACAAACAAAAAAATCAACATCACACAATCGATCAATAAATCAATCAAAACAAAAAAAATACCTTAAGACTCTCAACAACGCCGGGAACAACCTCATGTTCAAGACCAGAATACTCTCCTTCAGTATTCTCCCTAATAACAACAATATCAACATTCTGATGCCTAGTAGGTAATCCTTTAAGATTAACACAATTAACCAACGAAGCATACAAATCAAGCTCTTTTCTCAATTGCATATTCAAAGAACTAACACCACCACCAACAGGAGTAGCCAAACCACCTTTCAAACAAATCTTATTCTTCCTAATCGAATCCAACACTTCTTCTGGAATCTTCTTCATGTTCCCAAATACTTCATGCTTCTCGAAGAAAACTGGCGCGTGCATGGCCTCCATAATTTGTTCCACTGCTCCTGTTACCAAAGGTCCGATACCATCACCCGGAATTAAGGTGACTTTTCGTGGAGCTCCATCTCCAGGACGGGGCATGTAGGTGACGGATCTTGAGCTTGAAAGCCATGGATTGGATTGAATTTTAGGGTTTATCCGAGTAGAGGGATCGATAAGGTGTCTTAAAAGGGATGGAGCGGATCTTCGGGCCATGAAAGAAGAAGAAAAAGTAGGAGAGTTAATGGCGGTCGGAGGAAGAGAATTTTTAGTAGTTTTTTTTACAACTTTTTTGGAGTAGGTTTCATTTCAATTTATGTTATTTCTATTTCTCTTTTGGTCTTTACAAAGTGCGAAAGATTATTATTATTTTCAAATAAAAGTGCATTAGATTATTTTATTATTAGAGTTGTGAAAGGGTCATACTTTTGGAATTTGGGGCAACATATGGCAATATGGTAATTGGTATGCACTCTAGTCCTATATGACTCATGGATGAATCCAAAAGAGGGACATAAAACATGATCACATACTTTTCTCATGCTAGGACCCTGTTGGATCCGTCTTGGATTCGTCTCTTTTCAAAGATTTCGAGTCTTATTTTTCGAGACCCATTGCATTTGGGTTGGATCTAAATCTAAAAAATTATTGGAGGGTTCTGGTCCAAATCTAAAATTATTGGATCTAAATCTAAAAGACTATTGGAGGGTTCGGATCTAAATCTAAAAAATTATTGGATAAATTAAGAGTGATTAGTGAATAGTGCCCAAAAATAAATGGGACATCTAGACGGAATAGGAGGGAGTATTAAAATTGATTTTTTTTGATTATTTTTATTTTTGAGGAAAATATTTACCGAGATTGATAATTATTGGTAGCGAGAACTCAAATTCATAGGCAATAAGCGAATAACCATCACATTAAAACTCCAAAACCCATATACTCCCCAGTCTCAAAACCCTAATTAATTCACAATTACACCCATGAATCATGATTGCAAAACCCTAATTAATTCACAATTACACCCATGAATCATGATTGCAAAACCCTAATTAATTCACAATTACACCCATGAATCATGATTGCAAAACCCTAATTAATTCACAATTACACCCATGAATCATGATTGCAAAACCCTAATTAATTCACAATTACACCCATGAATCATGATTGCAAAACCCTAATTAATTCACAATTACACCCATGAATCATGATTGCAAAACCCTAATTAATTCACAATTACACCCATGAATCATGATTGCAAAACCCTAATTAATTCACAATTACACCCATGAATCATGATTGCAAAACCCTAATTAATTCACGATTCGATGACGGGAGTAAGTTGAGTTAAGATGATTCGATTGTGGAAACAACGATTCAAGTAGGTTCGGTTAGGTTAGGCACACACCCCAACCAAACAATGCTGGATTCGGTTGCTTCTTCAATTCTAGTAGTATGATTCTCCGAACAAATCTCTGTTTCCCCTTTCTTCTTTCTGTCAAAATTCGTGTAAGTTCAATTGTTCAAACAACCATATTTCATACCCCTCCTATCCAGCCCAAATCTCCCATTTTTTGGCACTATTCACTTATCGCTCTTAATTTGTATCACCCATAAAAGATAGGATTTTGTTTTATTTGTCTCAATACAAAGATTATTGATATCAAAATTTTCTAATTTTTAATTAAGAATAATTTGAGTAATTAAAGGTTAAGTTGTTGCCTCGGCAAGTGTGAAAAACTTGATGGGACAATTAGTCTGGATAGGAGGCAGTATTCTTATAATGATCAAAATTGTGCATTGGATTGCGTAAAAAAGTGAAATGTAGCAAGTATTATGAACGGAGGAAGTATTTTTTTTGGTTAAGATTATCCCTTAAGCAGTCAAATCAATGATTAATATATTTTCTGCTTTGTTTTTATGTAGCTTATTTTATTAGTTGATAGTAAACTCGAAAGGTGGTCCTTGTGTGTGCGGCGGGCTTTGTACAGTGTGTTGCAGCAAATTGGAAGTAGCACAATTTTAGAAGATGCAGAGAAGCAATGCAAAATCATGATTAATGGTATTTTAATTTTATTTTCTGCTTTGTTTTTTCTTCTCAAATGCTGGTACAAACTAATTGATTATTAAAGGTTTCATTTGGATGTGATAAATACTTCCTCTGTTTCTTTTTCATTGCCACTTTTCTTATTTGGTCGGTTCATCTAAATTGTCCACTTTTTATGTTTGGCAAAGAATTTTTACCTAAATACTCTATGTTCACACAAATAAGGACAACTTATATTATTTAAAATACTCCAACTACCATCTTTACAATTATTATAATCACTTAAATACTCCAACTATCACTTCTTAATATACTTGCTCAACCCAAAATTGACAATAACAAAGTACTAAAGAAAGTAATATATAAATTTTATAGAACTAAATGGCGATACAATTTTATATAGAACATTATTGATTGAACTGAACATATTAGTTTATTCAAGCCAAACTGAAAATAAAAATACTAAAATAATTTTAAAAACGATCGAGGTAAAGTATATATTTATGCTTAAATGAGCAACATCCGAAATAAGTAAAACAAATTCAATTTATGAATATTGAAACAAACTAAACAAAACTAAAATAATAGTTCTAAAGAGCATATATCAATTAATTTTAACTTTCTAGCTATGATAAACAATATAGAAATAATTTCTAAATAAATTGTTATACGAGGACACGCTTCATACATAAGTTAAGTAGCCCGCTTGAAAGCCATAATGGTGAGAATAAAGAAGCAAAAGAAAGCCAAGTACGAAAATCCGATTGAAATTGAAATATAATTGCAGAATTTATGGACATTGTCACATATCTTAGTCCACCCAGTTTGGTCTTGCCCGTGTTTTCCTACATACCCTATTGCTGTCGCCGCAGCACAACCGGACATCATTAGAATTGTTGCAATCTGCATTTTCAAAATGTAAAAATTATTACTTAACCAACTAAAACGATTATGAACGGAATTTCAAACATATGGCTATTATATCGTAGCTAGTTCTTACCAAATCATGGAGAAATACGGAGAAGTAATTCTTGCACTTGGATTTGGGGCGATAAAAGGCACAAATGGTAACTAATGAAATCAATGAAAACGCACATATGGCTATATCTGTTCCTAGCAAAAACCTGCATGTTTATACCACCAATTAGGCACAAACTTTTTTTCCCTAATTTCCTACTAAAAACAACCAACAAACATCGTAGTTTATACACAAGAACACTTAAATAAGGTGGACCGAACACTCTTTTTTATACTTATACATCATCAATTCGACTGTCATTTTTGTTTTGTATGTTATACTTACACAATGTCGAGGGACTCGTTGACCGTACTCTCCTCTATGGGTATGAGCTGTCGTCTTTCTTCCCTCTCCAGATTCTAAGCATAGTTTTCTATGAACGGGATACACTGAGTATGATGATGACGACGACGACGACTTACACAATGCAATATTTATATGGTTTTTCCAGGTGCATAGGTTTGGTTCACAAAACACTAGGTTTTAAAATTGACAATTCTAATAAGTTTTAAAAAATTGATCATATGTATATGTTAAAACAACCGTATTAATTAATATTAATAGGTTTTAAATCAAATAAGTAGAGACATGACTTAGGCAGACCCAAATCTACTAAAATGACGAATATCGAATATGAATTGATCAAGAACAATCCATAATTCTTTTTCAATAACAACTAGTAACGTGAGAGTCCGATTCTTGATGAAACGACTTTAAAACTCGTCTCATACGACAATTTGTGTTTGAGAAATTATACCTGAAGGCTGAAGAATAGGAATACTTGGCTTGTAATTGAATACCAAAAACCTCAGTTGATTGGGTGCTATTGAGCATCACAACAATAGAAGCAATTGCAGACATTGCTGCTAAGATTCTAAGTATAATCTGTGTTACAAAGAAGCTTCTACATGACGTGTTAGCCAATGATTGGGCTTCTACTGCATGTAATGAACCTGAACCAGAACCACCATTGTTATTATGAGCCATTGATTGAAATTAAAACCAGAAAATTAATTAAGGATTAGGAGAGTTTAATTACAAAATTATTATGTGAATTTGAAACATTAATTTTAATTGTATTGATAAACGACTTTTATAGCTAAAAATCATGCAATTAATTAAAATTTATCATTAAAGATTTAGGGGTTTTGTCATGTGCTTGCTTTTAGCTGTGTTATCCTATCCTAATCTCTACCCATATAAAATTATATACTCCTACCTTAAACTTGCAACTTTGGTGTATCTTTTTTTTATTTAATGGTGTATAATCATATTAATCATGGGTATGATTTTATGGATCTTCCAATTTTTTTTTATATATTTGATTTGATTTGATTCTTAAGTATTATCATATATCATCATACTCAGTGTATCTCGCTCATAGCAAATTTTGATTCTAAAGTATATTTTTTAATATACATTTTGGGTCCAGATTAGTTGCTAAAATTCATAACTAAAAATGAAAAGAAATTGATATTATAAAAGTATGAATTAAAAACGAACTAAATAAGGATCCACGTGAGACTATGTTTTTTTTACTAGAAAATCGTTGCTAATATTTTTCTACTTGTATAGTTATATTTGCTATCTTTTTTCAGATTTCACAAATTCCTGTATGATACGGTCTCACCGTGAAACATACCTCATACTAGGATTTAGCATTGTGAGACAGTCTCATTACAATACCCTCTTGTATGGGGTGCCTCCTTTATCTTCCTAAGAATATGTACGTTCTTCAAACTTTGAAAAACCCTTACATTGTTAGTGGTAAGAGTCAGACTATGTATAACAGTTTTAATTATTAGTTTAAATTTTTAGGGGAGTTGGTTCCTAAACATGATATAAGAAGATGACGATTTTGAATCTCAATCATGTTTGAAATTCAAGCGGAATGTTTCGCATCAAGTATGAGAAGGTTTATGTTGCATCCACTTTTTTATCCAAAAGCTTTGTCATGTGAAAGGACGCGTTAGACTAAGTTACATGTGTTAGGGCCTCAACCATCAGTCATCAATTTAAATTTTTAGTTGAGTTAGTTAATTCACGTAACAAAGAAAATTCAAATTTCACAAATGTTTATTTTGCATTATTTACTTCTACTTTTGGTATGTTTATTTTTTAATAAATATAAGAATATATTTTGTAGGTAATTTTTTCCTTTATTTTAAAGACAATTATCTAATAGAGACCAAAAATGGGTTTTTTGCATATTAATTTTCTCATTTAGAAAAGGTTACTTATTTTGTAGTTGACACATAGAAGATCTTTTTTGATGAAATCAAAATCAATTGGTTGACTTGTGATGATATTTGATAATGTGCAAGAATGGCTCCCATTAAGTAACGTACCCATATTCTTGCAAGGTGTGTTTTGCTGGATGTTTCAACATGGAGTAAATTAAGATACCTTATTATTTTTATATACAAATTGTTGTGAGTGACAGTTTTTCTGAGAGATGTACTAGATATATGGGCTAAATAACCTAATTAATACAAATTAAAAAATAAATAAAAATATAGACTTTTTATTTTGAAGTTGTCTTTTTGAGAGACGGTCTCTCATAAAAGTAGCTGTTATTATTACTCCAACTACTACGAAATTAATTTGTTGAGTCCATCAGTATTGAAGGTTTCAAAAGTAACCCGTGACAATCTTGGAATCTCAATATACTTCCCCCCATATTACTTGCTAAATCTAACTTTTTTTACGCAATTCAATGTACTATTTTGTTCATTTTATATGTCGAATTATACACATTTAAAAATTATTAAAAGTTTATATTATGAAACTATGCGATTAGACGATTCAAACAAGATCCCACTTGACTATATTATTACTTACATATGAGCCGCAATATATAAAATAATCTTAAACGATGAATAATGCATAAAAACAAAATGTAGCAAGTACTCCCTCTGAATCATTTTAGATGTCCTATTTGAGTTTTCACGATTATTAAGGGTGATTTGAGGTCCATTAAAAATGTAGTAGTTGGGTATTTTAATTGATTAAATTAATTGTAAAGGTAGTATTTATGTATTTTAATTGATTAAATTAATTGTAAAGGTGGTAATTAGGTATTGGGAGTAGTAAAAATGGGGTATTTAGGTAAAAAAAATAGACAATAAGAAAATAGGACAATTAATATGAATTTGCCAAATAAAAAAATAGGACATCTAAAATAATCCACCACTGTAATAATTTTACAAAACTATGCATGTAGAGTAGGACTACATGACGACTAACCGATGACCGCCTTAAAACATTGAACCCACATCCGCGCGCTTGTAAATTTGTAGGATACAGATCTACATCCAACATTTTTTGTGATTCATAACCATTTTGAAATCTCCTGTTTTTTAAGTGACTAAACAATTCATTAATAATCAGTTGTAATGTACTTATTTAATGTTTAATATCTCTTATTATATATAATGAAATATTATAAAAAGTGAATATTAATAATCTTTACATTGAGACGAATCAAACAAGACTCCACTTGACTACATTCTAATTTATAGATTAAGAATAAAATACAAATTAAGAGTAATAATTGAATAGTGTCAAAAAACAAATGTCCCATCCTCTATGAATGAGAGGGTATATTATTGATAGAATATATTAATATTTCCTAAATATTAATTATTTTAATCAGTCTTATTAATTTCTACTTCATCCGTTCTATATTAGTTGCACCATTTACTTTTTCACGCTCCCCAATGTACGAATTGAATAATTAATATCTCTAATTATACATATCGAAAAATTATAAAAACTCAAAATTAATAAACTTTGAATCGAGACGATTCAAACAAGATCTCCTATGACTATGTTTTAACTCTTAGATTACCGACAATATAAAAGTCAATTTGCTTAATGAATAGTACCAAAGTCAACCATGTTACAAGTAAAAAAGAACGGAGAAAGTATATTGTTTTTATTTTTAGATGATGATTCATAATTTTTTTTTTTAATTTCAAAAATATGTTTTAATTTTTTTTAATCTTATACACATAATACATTCTCTTTTATATTAATACTAATATATTCAAAATTTTCTTAAAAATTATTTTATTTTTCATTGTACTAATTCAAAAGAACAAAGTAATATATGTGGGTTAAGTTGAATCGAGATTAAATCTGATTTTTATAAGGTGGATACTAGATTTTTTTTGAATTAATTTTGTCTAGAAAAAAAGTAAATACTTCATTTGTTTTTAGAATATTAATTTTTACGACACATTTTATTTAACATTCTCTAGCGATAATCATTAAAAGTATATATTAATGTAAAATTTTATTAGATTTAATAGGATTAATGACTAATTGATCAATAAGAGTATAATTTAAAAGAGCCCCACACGAAATGTCCAAATTTTCTTTCAATAAAAGGGTGCAATTGAAATGACTCTTGATGCTATATTTTCATTCAATATAAGGGTACGTGCAACTTAAATAAGATTGTTGTTGGAGTACTCAATAAAAGTTGCTGATGAGTTTCAGTTGTTTGACCTCACAAACATATTAAGGCAAGTATATCAAAATAAAATAATACTTCAACAAATTGCAAATTTGTTATTTTTGATTATTCCATTTGTCGAGGCTGGGACTTTTTTGGGTCGCGCTCTCCTTTAAGAGTATGAGTTATCGCTATTCTTCCCTCTCCAAACCATGTTCATAATTTTCTATGAGCGGAATACACCGGGTAAGATGGTGATGATTATTCCACTTGTAATTTGGCTTACAATCTAAAAGGAAGAGTGAGGTATATATTTGAGAAAATCATATGTGATCTTGGTCCATGCTGTATTAGTGTGGACCAATTTTAAAAAGTGATAAAAACTATTTTCAATAAGAGTAATGATTGGAAATACTTAATTTTCAGGTTGATTCACATTAAAATAGTATGGACAAAGTCTTTATAAAACTTTTTCATATATTTTATGGATTTTTAGTGATATTTATGAATTTGTGATATTTAAATGGTAAATTTTTTATTATTCAAATTTCAAAACAAAAATTGTAAATTTATTATCAATGGATAAGCAATATATTGCATGATTTCAATTGTCCTAAACTGTACTCTCATAATATTAAAATGAACAAAATTATATTCCCTCATATTTTTTTTAATACTATTTATTGATCTCTCTTAATTTATGTTTTATTTTTGATTAATAAGCTCAAACATAGTCAAGTGAGATCTTGTTTTATTCGTCTTAATTTTTACTCAAACACAATTAAAGGTATTTAGGGTTAAAATAGCGCATATAAACGTGTTAAAATTAAATAGGACAATAATAATATTAAACAAAAGAGAGTATATATAAGATACAATTACTAACCATAACTACAAATCGACATCAGAAAAGCAAGTAAGCAACATTAACAAAATATTATATCAATATATACTATAAAACCGGAATTATGAAATTTAAAGTTGTGGTTTGCATTTTGGCATGAATTTCGAAAATTCTAGTTCAGAAAAAAAATCGTAAACCATACTTTTTAAACGTCTTATTTTGTTGGATTGAATCATTGGATATTTGAATTGGGATCATTATAAATCGTGTTTTGATCTTACAACATTCTGATCCTACGTACGATATAGTTTACTCACTTATTTTTGGATCATATAGTTGCATATTAAAATTGAAATTTTAATAACAATGAGTATGATCCAACAATTAATCAACATAAAGTTTGGTTCATATTGCTAGTTGATACGAAATAAATAATAATAATAATAATAATAAATAATAATTTTCTGAGGAAAACATAACATTATAATTGTTGTTTATTTTAATAATGGAGGATGCATAGATAAATAATGTTTATTTAATAAAGTAATTTATCACCTTATGTGTCCCTATTTTATATGAAAGGATTTTTAAAATTTTTATTTATTTCAATATTATGAATTTGTTTTTTTATGGAGTAATAATTATTTACAAATAACTGTTATTATTATTTAAGACTTTTATCTTTAATGCGCGACTTAATAATAGTCAATTTTATGACAAAACAGGACATCTTTTCTGCAGAAAATAAATAATTTGAATTTTCCAAACCTTGTGATCAATCAAACTACACACACTAAAGAGTACGTCTTGCATGATTGATCTTATTTAAGGGCTTCTTGTCCTAGTTGTTTCTTACCCCTGAATTATTTTGTTTATTTACTTACGTATTTATTTATATATAATTTTGTTTGATTAAAATTTTATGTATTTGCTCTTGAGGCAATAATTAGGTTCCTTTAAAAAAATAAATTCCTTTTAAAAAAATAATTTTATAAATAAATTATTAGATTCCTTTAAAAAAAAGTTTTTCTCTTGAGGCAACAATGTTGATCACTTATATTCATCTGTGTGCCACACTTCCAGTCTTCCACTATTTGGGGTAAAAGTGAGCACACTACTCTAGCACTATCTGGAGAGGATAAGGGTATTAATTGTTCGTTACTTGCTCATATCTGAACTATAAGTGGAATATTGAGTTGATGATAATCTGACTTAGTGAGTGCTTAAAAAGTTTAGTGCTATTCGTAGAATGATTTATAGTTGCCAAATTAGACATTATTCAGCCTACCATCACCATTATAAAAGCTACCTATTATCCCACAAACAAAAACCAAGCTAATATCTTTCCAAAATCAATCAAAATGAATTCAATCCTTGTTCTAGCATCCCTCACTATTCCCTTCATCTATTTGCTCATCCTAAATCTCATCAAACCACACTATTCTAAAACCAATAAACTTCCTCTAGGCAACAATGGTTGGCCTATCATTGGTGAAACACTATCCTATGTCTTATGCCCTCAAAAATTTATATTTGATCGTATGACCAAATACTCGCCAAATGTCTTTAAAACCAATTTAGGTGGTGAAAACATAGCAGTATTTTGTGGGCCTTCAGCCAACAAATTTCTCTTTACCAACGAAGGAAAATTAGTTACTTATTGGCTACCACGTTCAGTAGCCAATTCTTTATCGTACAAAAAAATAGAATCCAATACACCATCAGAAAAACCAGCTCATGATCTTTCATACAAGTTCCTAAAAATTGATTCTATTCAAAACTATGTTTCAATTGTGCATTCCATGGTGCAACAACATTTGGAACAATTTTGGGCACCTTTTACCCACGTGAAAGCTTATAAATTAGCTAAAGAATTGACTTTTTCATTGACTTGTCGAGTTTTAGTGAACTATTCGAATCCTTCTCTTGAACAAGTCAGTCTACTAGCCGAGCCATTCTTTCTGTTGGTGGAGGGAATTTTTTCCGTGCCAATAAATTTCCCCGGGACGCCTTATTATAAGGCTTTGAAGGGTGGTAAACTTGTTAAGGAGAGGCTTGTTGAGATAATTAAACAAAGGAAAAAGGAATTATTGGTTATGAAAGAAAAGAATGATAATAATAATAATAGTAATAATGGTACTAAAGTGCATGATTTATTGACTTGTTTGGTTATGGATTCATTGGAAAATAATAATAATGGGATAAGTGATCAAGATATTGCTAGTAAAATTATTGGTCTTATGTTTGCTGGGTTTTACCCTACAAGTACTACAATTGCTTTTTTGATCAAGAATCTTGCTGAAAACCCTATTGTTTATGATAAGGTTTTGAAAGGTAATACTTCTACTTTTATTTAATACTTCTGTTTCATTAAATCTGCTATATTTAGACTTTTTACGCAATTAAATGTGTTATTTTATTTATTTATATGTTGAATTATACAGATATAAAAATTATAGAGTAAAAAGTTAATATTATGAAAACATGCGATTAGACAATTAAAATAAGATCTTACTTAACTATAGTTTTACCAACACATTACCCAATATACTTCTATAAAATAAACTTACACGATAAATAGTGCCCACAACAGAAACGTACCAACTATTTCATAACGAAGGAATACATCTTATAAATATATTACTAAGGTTATCTTTTGGTGCAACTCGGGCTTTTTACATGTTTTTCTTTACCCGAAGATTTATATTTGATTGTACGTTTTCCTCCTGATGCCCTCTCTTTCTAAGGGAGTATGTGTTTGTGTATAATATGTTCGTTATCTCTCCCTTAAACTCTAATTTTCGATTATGACCTCGTAATATCTTAATTATTAATTTATTATCACTTGATGCTTCAGGGGAGATTCTGAACATGTTTAATATATTCGATCGCACAGTAACTCAAAAAATTGGGAGTCTCAATATTAAATTACGTACTACTTCATATATTACATGTTTAAAAATACAAATTTACGTACTACTATCATGTTAGTAGTGAGAACGTGTGATTGATAATTAATTTAAGACTATACAGTATATTTATATCCTGATGGTACAATCATTAGCTTATACTACATCCATTCTGAAATGCTTACTACATTTCAGATATGAGCCCTATTTATCGTTCAATCTCATTTTGCATATTGCGGTTAATGTGTAAACAAAAATATAGTCAAGAGGAATCTTGTTTGAATCGTTTAATCGCATACTTTCATAATATTTACTTTTTATAATTTTTGGATGTGTATAGTTTAATGCATAAATGAACAAAATAACACATTAAATTGCGTAAAAAATCAAATGTAACAAGTATAATGGAACAGAGGAATTTTTTTTGCTTCAATTTTTTTTCTTGACACATTTATATTTTTCTTTAGTAGTCACTATTATTTGTGATTTACTACAAAATTTAAAAACTAAATTATATTAATAAATAGTTGATTTGTGTTTGGTGAGGAACAGAACAAATGGAAATTGCAAAATCAAAAAAAGCAGGAGAAAGCTTAAATTGGATGGATGTTCAGAAAATGAAGTATTCATGGAATGTTATATGTGAAACAATGAGGTTGACTTCACCTGTCCCTGGAAATTTTAGAGAAGCCAAAACTGATTTCACTTATGCTGGCTTTCATATCCCTAAGGGCTGGAAGGTACGTTTCGTAGTCGCCTTATCTGTGAATGTTAATGAAAAATTAGTGTAATTTTGACAGGTCTTCTAATATTAACATGTTCAATCATCATATTTATTCTACTTCAATCATGCTAATTATTTCTGTGATCTTTGGTCACGCTAGCTAGCTCTGATACCATATCAAGGAACTAACTCAATTAAAAGTTTAAACTGATGGTTGAGACCCCAAGATATGTTATATACTCTAATAAATACTCCCTCCGTCCCTTATAATTTGCAGCATTTTTCATTTTCGTCCGTCCCACTTAAATTGCAGCATTTCTTTTCTTGGACTATGGTCCACCACTTTCTTTTAATCTCATCCATATATTTTAACTCTCTTTTGATTCCACCCATACAATTCATTCTCTCTCCTAATTTATTACCACTTTCTTAATATTCACCAATTTTCTCTTTGCTACTAACTCATCAGGACAGAGTAGTATATCATAAACAGGTAGTATGTAGTAAATGATAATTGCCACATTATTTTTGTTTGGTCTCTTTTATTGCCTTATTTCTTTCATAAGGTCACAACTATTCTCTTTTAATTTTAATTCATAATTTTTTTTTCTTGTAATATATCATGTATAAATTTTAAATGTCACCTCAATCCTTAATATATACTCCCTCCGTTCTTTATAATTTGCAGCGTTTTCCATTTTCGTCCGTCCCACTTAATTTGCAGCATTTCTATTTTTGGACTATGACCCACCACTTTCTTTTAATCTCATCATTCTCTTTTAATTTCATCCACACAATTCATTCTCTCTCCTCATTTATTACCACTTTCTTAATATTCACCCATTTTTTCTTTGCTACTAACTCATCAGGACGGAGTAGTATATCTAATTCTCTATCACTAATTATTATAATTTCAAAGGGACCCACATATGGAGTACATTACTACCATATAATTAGACTGATCATTATATAATTTCAAGAGATTTTCATATAAAATTTGCCATCCGTTATCCTATCATGTAGCAAAATAACAAACTAATCATGTCCATGATGTAATTAGATACACTAATTAGTAATCAGTGGGGGACATTGAAAATAATTTGACCCCGCTTAGATAACACTTTGACATTTTCTTAATTTAGTAATATGTGGCCCCATTAAATTTCCATAATTGCATTTTAAATTTATCAAACGAATTTTCTAAATGGCCCACTACACTAATTATACTTCCTCCGTTTCAATATAGTTGTAACATACGAAAAATAAACCCTATTCACTTATCTTCTTTATTTTGTGATTAATAAGTAATCTATAAGTTAAAACATAATCAAGGGAGATCTTGTTTGATTCATCTGGACATAAAAATTATTAATATAAAATTTTTATAATTTTATATTACACATAATTATAAATATTAAAAATTGAATTAGTGTATTGGACTGTGTTGTAAGTATTTTGGAATAGAGGTAGTATTATACTCCTTCCGAATCAGTTTATTAGATGTCTCATTTTCTTATTTGGCAAAACCATACCAATTGTCCCATTTTCTTTTTTGTCTATCCTTTTTTTTTTACCTAAATACCCCCACCTTTTCAATTCTCAATACCCCACTACCAGCTTTACAATTAATTTAATCAATTAAAATACCCAATTACCACCGTTTTAATGGACCCCACTCAACCCTTAAAATCCGTAAAATCCCAAATGAGACATCTAATTCTATCGATTAGAATGTAATAGGAATACGTAATTAGTGATGTGTTTAATTATTGGTTGTTGGATTGAATTATAATTATGATTACTCATTTTTATAATAATATAATAATAATAATGATATAGGTTCACTGGTCACTTTATGCGACACATAAGAATCCAGAACACTTTCCGGATCCGGAAAGATTTGATCCATCAAGATTCGAAGGAGATGGGCCAGATCCATACACATTTGTACCATTTGGAGCAGGACCCAGAATGTGTGCTGGAAAAGAATTTGCTAGAATTCAAATCCTTGTTTTTCTCCACAATTTGGTCACCAACTTCAACTTTCAGTTGGCAAACCCTAATGAGAAAATTATTAATAATCCTGATCCTATTCCTACTCAAGGCCTTCCTATTTACCTTTTACCTCATCACAATTAAATAGTAAAGTATGTATTCCTCTGTTCCTCTGAATTAGCACCATTTGACTCAAAAAACTCTTAGTCAAATGATGTTATCTCAGAGGGATAGAGGGAGTAATAACCTGTTATTTTCACTTTTGTTTATGTTTTAGTTTATTTGCAATTAATAATAAAGTGATTGCGAGCGTATGTAATGTGTTTGATTGCATAGAATTATCTCTTTAATTAAGGGGTGTTGGATATGAATTTATTTGTTTAATTATTTGTTTTTAAGATCTAAAATTTCATCAAATTGTTAGAGTTGGTGTGTATTTTTCCTCGATTACTATTGTATTATAAAATCGTGTATAATTATAGTACTTTGTTTGTTAAAAAGTTGTGAAAATTGATAATAAGCTCGATTGTATTGTTTGAAATGTGGGTGATTATAGTATCTTAATTAGTATACTTTAAAATATCAGTAAGTCTTGATGAGACCGTCTCACGGTGAGACAGATTCATACAGACAGTTTAAAAGTTAAACTTACTTAGTAGTTACCTAAATTAAAACAATCTTTTTCATTAAATCTTAAGAAATTACAAATTGGGCCAGCCCATATTAAGTTATCTGAAGGTAAAGGTCTTAATAATATATATATATATATATATATATATATATATATATATATATATATATATATATATATATATATATATATATATATATATATATATATATATATATATATATATATATTATTTACTGTATTTTGGATATTTTGAGATGGTTAAAACATAATAAACTTTTATTAGAATTTGTTTTTTTTTATTTCAATTATTTTGGATATTTTGAGATAATTAAAACATAATTCTAATATACAATTAAGGTTGGGACTATCTTCATATATGTCTTATATTAAAAAATTTAATAAAGTCGTACATCGCACGGATACTATCTAGTTATGAAAATAAAATCTAACTCATAGGGTCTTTGGGGAAGGTCCACACAATTTAAATGATAATCGCGTACAAAGTTATACTAATGAAGGAGTACAAAGTTATAAAAATCATAATTGATGAATATTAAAATTACATGCATTTGAATCTTTTGATTCAATTGAAAACGCTATCAATATAAGGTGGTTCTCCATCACATTTTCTTGGCTACATTTTCTTTTTAATAAGATTTTTTAAAATGAAAATATAGCAACAATATAAATAAGGGAAAAAGTACATACGATGAAAAGAAAACTCTACTAATCATTATCATCCTATCCAGTGTATCCGGATCAATACTACTGAACCAGTACTACATAATACAACAACGTTAAATGGTACTATTATGATAATTTACCCTTAACATAACATAATCACGAACTTAATTTTAGTGACCTCCCCAAATGTTTCCTGCAAGCGTCAACATTATGTTCACCACGGTTTCGGTAGTACCACCTAATCCAACAGCGTAAAGTGTCACATTAAGCGCTAAATTTGCTGCCCCAAACAACAAATCACGCTTCCTAAAACGTCGTTTTTTATTATCATTTTCATTATTACCGTTTAAACTTCTTTCTTGATAGCCATTTTCATTACTATCATTGTTATCAACCTTGTCGACTACATGATCATAATTAGGCCCATAGTAAACTTTCGCCCAATTTTCGTGCAACAGATCTTTAGCACACTTAACATGTAGCGCAAGCTTTAACTTAGTTGAAACATATGCCCATCCTTTAACTCCATTATTTCCTTGACAATGTGAGCAACACACGTTCAAATTCTCGAGTTTTTTATACTCGAGAGTGAATGATTCTCCACTAACTTTGTTAGTACTAGGCAGTTTCATACAACACGGGTGTAACGAAATTTTGGAATTCGACCCTGCATTATTTGTTAAGACATACATCCAACCCTTCAAACCCAATCCACAAGCTTCGCAACATGAGTCGGTTAGGGATGGATCGTGTTGGTCGAGCACGAACGGAGAGTTCGAAAAGAAAGGATGAGAGATTGTTGGTGGGATCATGTGACAATCAGTGTGTACATGGTAATTGCATTCAGGATGGCATGTATAGCATGCACCATAACCCAATTCTCTGCATATGTTACATGTGAATGCAAATCGTTCTTCAAAGGTTACTAGTGTTAGGGAGGTATGGAGGCACTTAATATTATTGCTTGTAGCCATTGTAGATTCTTAGTTTCCTTGCACTTGATTACCTAACAAAAATTAATCAATAAATTAAAAATAATTAAACATGACTGATTAAATAATGTACACTTTATTTTTATTTATATGAAATCACATATGATATCAATTGAAACATAATGAGTGTGTTTGGCAAATGATTGATAGATGATTAGTGGCTGACTTGACCAGCTGATTTTCAACCCGTTGCTATAAGCATTAAGCAACTTGTTCAAAAACAACTTATAATCTGTATCAATTGTTAGGATTATGGTGACTTGAGTTACCAAGTAATCATAACAAGATTAAGCTAATTAATCTAGTAAGTTAGTGTAACACAACATAAACACACATTTAAACTTCACATTTGATCCTTGAGTGAGGTCCTTAGCGTCTCCTTTCACAATAAATTGTTTCAATCAGCTAATTCACCAAACAATAGCATTAGCTGATTTGACCACCTAATCCTCTATTTATATTAAAATAAGCTAAAATTACTCAATAAACTAATTTGCCAAACACTCCCAATATAAACGAAAAATATGATATCATAATATGTAATCTAATCATATTTTACTATATATACATATTAACATAACATACATATATATATACATAAAATTGAAAAATACGTGAAAATAAGTTTAAGTACCTGCGATTCTGTAGCTGTGAACCTAATTTAATCAAATTCAGAATACAATTATACTTTGTTAAATATAATTAGCAATACAAGCGTATAAATAGACTAAAAGAAGTACATATATATATATAGACTTCATAGAAGTATAAGTCAAAACTCAAAATGGACTACCAATATCCGGGTATAAAAAAATGTCAACTACATGTCAAGTAATCAAGTGGGGCAAATTGGAGAAAATGTCAAAATTTACTTTTTTTCTTTTATTTTATTTACTTGGATATAGATCTAGATTAACTTGCAACCTCCATATATTTTTATTTGATCCCTTTTAATTAATAACATTATCAACTATATATTATTATTTACTGTAGGAAATTTTACCTAGAATAATTTAATCTATTCGTGATTTTTTCACAATAATCTCACATATTGATTAACCATGAATAATTCCAACTTTGAAGGGTATTTTTCTAGAGTAAACTCGGTGACCGGCCGGATGACTTGCTATAGCAACTTTTTGTTTAAAAAAGATAAATAAAAGTAAACTGTTGAAAAATATAATAGAAAATTTTCCAAAAAAATTTTATGATTTTTTTTATTATTAAGAATTTTTATGTAAATTTTTAGAATTTTTCTCTAATTTAAAATTAATTTCCAATTTACTTTTTTGGTGAATTACCTACTATAGCAGGTCAACGGGTTATCCAAGCAAATACAACCCATAGTTGGGATTATTCATGATAATAATATGTGGGATTATTATAAGAAAATCATGAAAAGGTTGAATTATTCTAGGTAATTTTTCCTTTATTTTATACTACCTCCGTTCCAAAATACTTGCAACACTTACCATATTAGGAAGTTTTAAATTACTTGCACCATTACTATTTTTCGCTAAAATAATCTACTTATTTTATCCTCACTTTATTCCTACCCCACTATCACCCTCAATCATACATCATCCAATTAATTATTTAATATACCCACAAGTCACAACCACTATCTACTTATAATAATTTTTTTTATTTTTATCCTACATATTACAATCAATCATACACCATCCCTACTTTTACCATACTGATTTGACTTGCCTAAATTCATGTGCCCAAACCCAATGGTGCAACTAAAATGAAACGGAGGTAGTATATGATGAATTTAAAATATAATTAATGAAAATTTTTTGAAACATTTTTAAAATATTCAATTTTTAATTATACATAACGCAAAATACATATCAAAGATTAAAATAATTAATACAGTAAAAGGTGTAAAAACATAAAATGATGCTAATTTTTTTACATGATTCTACTATTATAATTTTTTTATTTTTACATGGACACCATTTTGATCAAACAAAATAAAAGCCTTGGCCATTGAGTTAGAACATGGAGTATATCTGTATATGTGACTCAAAGAGTCAAGATAGACGGCTCAAGCATCCATTCAAAAGTAATTTAAATTTTTTGGAATTATACAAGGTAGATCCAAAAAAGAAAAAAGTTAGATGATCTGAGAGTCAAATTTATAACATTCATTCGTTAATAGTGATACTTACTCCAACAAAGACACGATTTTTAATTCAAATATTTATTTTTTTCTAACATTTTGTAATTGGCTAAGTTCAATTAAATAAATTATATGATTTTCAAAAAAAAAAATTAAATAAATTATATATGTATCTTGCGTTATGTATAAATAAATTATATGATTTTGTAGGTTTTAGATCTTTGCAGGTTCTATCCTTGAAGACTACTATAGAGCCGAAGGACTCTTATGACCGCCCTCTCCTTCTGGGTATGAGACGTCGTCGACCTTCCTTCCCCGGACCCTGACCATAGAGTATCTATGTGCGGGAACACTGGGTATGATGATGATGATGATATATATATAATTTATCACAAATTGGTGAACTTAAATGTATTTAATTAGAGTGTGGTACAAATACAATGCAAGTATGCAAGTAGACCTAGTCTTTGATTATTTTAGACTTTAGGAATGTGCATACAGCATGGCTGGAGTACTAATTAAATTTACTGTGCTTAATCAATGTAATTAACTAATCTTTTTGCTATTCCTCTAGCTACATATAATAACATCAAATTAAAGATTATCTTTAAATTATTCAAAAAGATTCTTGTACAATATGCTAATTAATTAATTAATTAAAACTCTCAAAACTCCAAAACGACTAATTGGTCAATTATTAGATCTGATTAATACAGGATTGACTAGTCTAGTCCTCTCTCGCCTTCTATTTGTTCTTATTTTATATTTAATCCATCTTAATAACTTTCACTCATTTTTATTTTTCACATTGTTGTGCGATCTTTATAAGAAATCATCTCTAATTGAACTGACCCATAAAATTTAGTGTAAAAAATGAACTTGCTCATAAAGAAAAATTTAGCGTGAAAGATATTAAGTTTTAATGGGATGAACTTGTAAGACGTCTTTTAGAAACACGGTCTCTCAATAGACGAGCTGTTTATTTTTTTTTTATAACAACTTCATCATATTTATTTTTATATTCTTTTAGGTAGTCTTTGGGAACATAAAACTCATTTGAAAATAGGAAATTTAATTTTAATATTTAACCAAATTTAATTCAAGAATCGTAAATGATTCCTATATATTTGGAATTTGCAAGTTTTAATATTTAACCAAATTATACATTATTATTGCAAGTTTTTGGAATTCACCCAATTCCACATTTCAAATTCAAGATTTGTCAAATATAGTATTTGGGCCAATTCAACATTTGAAAATGAATTACAATTTGTCAAACATACCATTACGAATTTCATTATGCTCGACTATTTTTAATTTTTATTTATTATTTTTTTTACTAATTAATTAAATGAGATGGTATCACGGTGAGACTATTTTTTTTGGGTTGGCCCAATACACACTTTTTGTCCTAAAGTGATCATTTATAATTTTAAAATAATTATATTTATAGTCTTAGGGTGATTACTTATAAACCTAAAACGATCACTTATACGATCTTAAAGTAATCAATTAAAAGATAGATTAATTATATGAACCCATTTTATAATAAGACAGTCTCATGACCACCTGTAATTTTTTAGTCTTTGTAATAAATTAAATGAAGCAAAATATCTTGGGACAGGGGAGCATCTACCTATGCAACTATGTTCATTGTATTTGTACGGAGCCATTCCCCAAAGCATTGCTGATATACTAGCTAGTTCCTAAAACCCTCAAATATGATTAGTTTATTAAAAATAGTTATATTTTTAACTTTGGAGTAGAGACTCAGGTCCGGCCCTAAGGATGAGTAAGAGGGGCCGTTATTCAAGGTCTCATGTCAAAAAAGAAAAATTAATAGTTATAGAAGATCTATATAAATCATAAATTGCAACGAAAAAGGGCCCAAATGTACTATTTTACCCAGGGCCCTAAAATATATAGCGCCAGCCCTGAGAGTATATTCTACTACTCTAGTACTTAATGAATTTTCTTAGATTTTACTTTTTTTGAATTTAACTATATTATATGTGTTATAAATTTATGGTAATTCATTTTTAACAAAAGCATATTCCGGTAATGTATAGTATGTACATATAAAATTGAAATCAAATGAAAATTAATAGTACTAAATAATTACTCAATTATATTAGTTTTACTATTATATAATTTCCTTTTTCGAAATAACTAATATCTAATTTTACAACAAACGATGAATATCATACATTGTACACAATTTGCAAATTTGCAATACCATTTTTGGTCTAACGACACAACATTTAATGAAAAAAAAAATCTGGTGTAATTAAACTTCTAGTTACTTTCCCTATAATCATCTCAAATACTTTCGATTAACCACGAATCAACTGAATTTAAGCTAGGGTCACTTATTTAAGAATATATTGCCCAAATGATAACTGGTTTTTGGGTTAATTGCTATAAAAAAAAATCAAAAATCAAAAATCAAAAATATTAAAATTACTAGTGAAACTCAAAAAACAAAACTTACTCATTTGATTTCTCTTTTTAATTTATTTTAAATTTTGAGCTTTTATATTTTAATTTTGTATTTTATTTTATTTTATTTTTAATGCTAAAAAACTTAATGTATTGGTATAAAATAAATTACTTTGGTACATTATATTCTTCGCAAGCACCTCTTATAATTAATATTATTCATATTCGATCAAACGTAGATATTATTGTAAAGAAATCAGTAAATAATTTTTTCATAAAAAATAAGCAAATACAAATTAATAGTACATAACATTCAACATTGTATCATATTAGTACTACATAATTCTGCACACATAGATAATTTTGAGTATGTCGTAGGATACTCAATCAATACTACGTCCAAACATAAATCTTTTCTTTTAAGAAAACAAATTTAAGATAAAAAAATTATTTAAAAAATTATAGCACATTTAAAAAAATTATTTTAAAAATTATAGTAAGACATAAACAACGATCAGATGAATATATGGGTGACTACATCAATGACACTGAGATGAGGTTGCCCTAAAGCATGGTATATTGCATGTCTGATAACTGTTTTTGCGACGAATTTGAAAAAAATTTTACGCTTGATGCCCTTCTTCTTTGGTTTTATTGCTACTACGCCGTCGTTTTGGTTACTATTGTTCTCACCATCTTTTTTTGATTTCCCCATGTTGGAATTATTTGTCTCCTGTTTATTTGCTCTTTAGGATCTGCATATACATGTCTGCTTTTATTAATTGTTCAAAGCTAGTGAAATTTTATTCTATTCCGATACCAATGTCATATAGTGGCTCCTAATTAAAAACGTTGTATGAAAGTTGGATATGTTAGAATATATAACATGTTCTGGTGGGGAGCTTAACGATCAACTAAGCTTTTCGGTTGAGTTATTGGTCCCTGACATGGTATCAGAAGCCATCGTGACAAGAGGTCACGAATTCGAATCTCAGCTATCATTTAGAGTAAAATAAAGAGCTCTCGTGTTTAGAATATATAACATGTCATGGAGTCTCAATCATCAGCTTAAGCTTTTGGTTGAGTCGTTGGTTCCTTGACAGGAAAAAATAATCAAAAAATAATCTCATCCGTTATGAATCAATCTTACTTATTGATTTATTTTCTTATAATCTCATCTTCAATATGTATTTGCTCCCAGAATATAAGAACATATATATATAACTTAATTCACACAATATAAAAAGAAATGATATACCTCAAAGAGATTGAATCTTGATGTTGTTAAGTTTAAGAGTGATATATATGTTATTATTGGCTTATAAAAATAAGTGGCTTTATATAGAAAGTATGAGTGTGGCTTTGAAAGAATTGTTAATAAGTTTTGATATCATCTTTTTCTTTGTAAGTGGGTCGAAAATGGCACTCCATGACTGATTCTACGCTTCAATGCAAGTGGGTCGTCTTAGGAACTCATCAACAACTCATAATTTTAAAGGAGAATACGACTGAAGAGTTTGAAAGCTGCAAGTGGGGCATGTCACATATATTTGAAAGACTTGAGCGTAAGTGCATAACAATATCGGTTGGAGTAAGTATTGTTAATTTCTCCTAGTATGGTCTTAAGTTGTCTTTTGCAATGAAATACATTATGTAAGGTGGTTTTTTGCAAAAAAATTTATCTAAGGTGGTTTTTTAAAAAATAGTGTATAGATTAGGTGGTTTTATATAATTTTTCCTTAATAGATTTATATATATAAGGGTATTTGTCAATTTTCCATTTTTGTTGGCTTTTCGGTTGGTCAAACAGCCAATAAAAATGTTTGGTAATTAACTTTTTAGCCAGCAAATTAACTAACTATTAAGCAAAACCAAAAAACCTACTATAGATAGCTTTTTCATTGGCTTTTGAATTTTTAGCTATTTTTTCTCACATAAATACTTAACAATTAATTAACAATCATTTTTTTACCAAGCATCGTCTCCATAATAAGTTAATAATTGGCTGAAACATCTAGCTTGAACAGCTTGCTTATTAGCTAACACTTTTAGTTGTTCAAACCAGTAAACAGTTTCAACTAACAGTTCCAACTAACAACCATTTGTCAAATTGATCCATAATTTAAATTTAATAATTCAAGTTAAGTAAAAACATGTACTTGTATTATGAAAATTATTATTATAATATATAAACCTAAATTAAATAGTTAATTTGTTTGGTAGAATTATTCAATAAGAGATAGTACTTGACTTAAATGACTGAGTTGAGTCGTCTAATGCTTCCACTACATGTAGGTCATAATTATGGACCGTTATTATCGCCATGGAGTGTTAGCGCGGTAACATATGTAGGTACAAAATTGCGTTCCATTCAATTTAATCTCATCTTATTTAATTTATTTTTTCTCATTTTTAAATTTTTTTAATTGAAATAATCTCATTCATTTGCACTTGTTTTTTTCTCATTTTAGTTAATTCGCAAATTCTTACTTGAGACCGTATTTACAAAAGACGTTTCAAGTTTGGGTCACCCCAATTTTTAAATTAAAAAAATTACTAAACTTTCTAAATAATAATATTTTTTAACTTTCAATTTCACTTTTCCTTTTTCTCTTTCATAACAAAACTACTCATCTTCCTCTCTCAAATTTCATTGTTGTTTATTCTCTGTTTATCTTCTTCAACATTTGCAAAACCCTCAATCAAAGTTATTTAATTATACTTCATCATTTGTGTTTCTAAAGCTTTCATTTTCATTTTTTTTGGGTTGATTGTGTTATCCATTAGTTGGATTTACAATTTTCTGATTTTTTTTTAAATTAAGCTTCATCAAAGTGTAAATTGTGATATTGAAAAAGACAACAATGTCTATTGTTTGGGGGAAATTGATAAAAACAATTGTGGTTATAACATAATATATTTGGAGTTATAACATAATATAATTGGGATTTTAACACAATATATAATTATGGTTACAACGTAATAGATTTGGGTTTATAACAGTATATATTTGTGATATAATACTACAAAATTGATATTATAACAATACAAGCAAATATATTATGTTATAAACGTCAAATATATTAAATTTTAATTCCAAATATATTGAGTTATAACCCCAAATATATATTATGTTATAACCACAAATATATTCTGTTATAACACCAAATATATTATGTTATAACCCCAAATATATTATTTTAACCCCCAAATCATAAAAATTAGTTGTTATTGTCATCTTCAACATCACTATTTTCCACCAATGATGAACCTTATTTTAAAAAAAAGAAAAATCTAATTTATTACTAAATGATGTTTTATTTTGCTTGGAAATAATCAGTTAATCAGAAACCTTTTCATCTTCCAAAAAGAAAGCAAATTTCTTCCTTTTTTTATAAAAAAAATAGCAGTTTATTTTACTTAAGATATTTACTAAAGAAGGAAAGTGGATTGGGCTCTTGAGAGCCGTCGTTAGACAAGATGGTTTCTCAAGGGAGATCAGAGTCTGTAATTTATTTTATAACTAATCTATTTAATGAAACTAGCTTTTTTCTCCTATAAACTTATTTTTGATAAACTCATTTTTTATTCAATAAAATTTCCACAATATCAAATCTTTCTTTGTCTTTAACACTTTGATATATTTTCCTTATTTTAGAATGATAAAAAATAATAGTCGAATTTCTTTTTTTTTTACGTGCAATGCCAAACTTATTTTTGATAAACTTAATTTCTTTTTCTATGTATTTTCGTTTTTGTTAAAGTTGACTCGCAATTGAGACTCGATGACTGAGTCCAGCCAGCGTCTCATATATACTACTTGAAAGGGGAATCTCACATTTTCTTTTCACAAATTCTTACTTGAGACCGTCTTTACAAAAGACGTCTTAAGATTGTGCTAACCCAATGTTTAAATTTAGAAAAAAAATTAATTGTATTTACTAAAAATCGAAAGTGAGTTGGGCTTTTGAGAGCCGTCTCTAGAAAAGACGGTCTCTCAAGAGAGTAACCGTTTTCTTTTTTTCGTGCGGCCAACTATGTAATCCACCAAAATAACCGATGAATATTCAACATATATAATTCTTCCAATTCAAATGAACAAATTTTTATAAATTTTTGGCAAATGCCTTTTTTTGTTTTTTTTTTTTTTTTTGATTTTTGACTATTTAGTTAGTCAAACAATTAAAAGTGTTCGGTAATTGGCTTTTAAGCCAGCAGAAATAAACTAACTTTTAAACAAAAATAAAAACCTACTCATTGAAACTTTTTTCATTGGATTTTGGACTTTTACCTACTTTCCCGAATAAATCGTCTATTACTAACAAATCACTATTATCAAAAATCTTTATAACAACTAATTAAACAATTAGTTTATCCACCAATACTTTAGTTTGTTCAACCAACTAACAAAAAAAACAAATTCAATTAACGATCATTTGTCAAATATACTCATAAATTTAAATTTAGTACTTCAAATTAAGTAAAAACATGTACTTCTATTAAGAAAATTATTATTTCAATAGATAAACCTAAATTTAATACTACCTCCTATTCAACCTAAGCTAAATGTCTCATTTAGTTTTTTGGCACTGTTCACTCATCACTCTTAATTTATATGTTACTCTTAATCTATAAGTTAAAATATAGTCATGTGGATCTTGTTTAATTCGTCTCAAATTCAATACAAGGATTATTAATATCAAATTTTTATAATTTTTTATTAAGAATAATTTGAGATATTAAGGGTTAAAATATTACCTCTGTATGTGTGAAAAACTAAATGGAACATATAGGTTGAATAGGAGGGAGTAATAGTTAAGTTGTTGGTATTACTATTCAATACGAGACAGTATTAGCCAACTTAAATGACCGAGTCGAGTCGACTCCCATATATTAGCGCGCAACAAATAGGTACGATTTGCGTTTCGGTCTAATTAATCTTATTTACATAATTTTTTTTCCTCATTTAAACTTAAAGAATAATCTCATTTATTTACACTTTTTTTCTGATTTGAATTTATCTATAAAACTAAACTCACTCAGCTACTCTTGTGAGAGACCGTCTTCCAAATAGACGACCTCAAAACAAAAGGCCCATGTTATTATTTTCCCTCTAATTTGAATTAATTGGGCTATTTAGCCCATATATCTAATGCGTCTATTTGAAAGACCGTTTTTCACAACAATTTGTGAAACTCAATATATAGAAATGTTTGCTCCTTTAAACTTATTTTTAACGAAATCTTTTTTATTCAATAAAATTTCCGCAACACCATATTTTATAATAAGTTTTATAAAAACTTTCTCTATGAATTTTATTTTTGAAATCAATTTTAGATCAATGTATTTGTACAATACACGTAAAGTTTGACGGCTAATTCACGGCTTAACTAGTATGTGACATTTTAAAAACGTCATTTTAAGAAGTAAAATAGTTAATATTAAACGATAATACACAAAAATGCCGAATGACAAATTTAGTAATAAAAAATGTTATTTGCGTATGTTATGGGCGGTAGGAAAATTTTTTCAAAAATAATCAAACCATATTGTTGCAAAGATTGAGAGAGTTTACTAATATAAATTATTTTGATATATTATATTGGAAGGATAAAAAAAAAGTAATACAACATAAAAGAAAACTACACAATAATTAATTTTATGTAAATCCTAGAATAAGAATTTGAGTAAAAAAATGCCCATTATCTTAATGGTTGAAAGTTTTTTTTTTTTTTTTTTTTTTTTACATTTATAATAGAAGTTTAATTCTGATTACTTACTAAAATATCAAATCTGCAGAATAAAAATTTAATAGTTGAGCACGAGTTTCTTTAATTTTTACGTGCAAAATCAAAGTTTAATCCCCCCAAATACAACTTGCAAATTCCACCAATGCCTCATACACTTGGGTCGAATCCAAATTAATCAAACCAAGTGAGTTAAAAATGCTACCCACTTGAGTCAACATGTCCAACCCATACAATAAATAGTCGCGCTTCCTCATGCGCCCTTGTACTCCGCCTTGATTGGCTAGACCGCGTTCTTGATTGCCGTCACAATTATTATTGTAATAGTGTGCATGTACATATTGTGGCGAACCATAATACCTTTTCTTCCAATCTTCATGCAACATTTCTTTGGTGCACTTAACATGCACCGCAACACCATGCTTAACGTACGCCCACCCCTTAACCTCTTTATTTACCATCGTTTTTCTTCGACAATGCACACAATCGATACTTTCGAGCCTCGTATGCAACGTTGGATGAGGTAGTAGTGAGATCATGCAACAAGGGTGTAAAAATGTACAACTTTCATTTATAGTAAGAACATACCTCCATCCTTCCACACTAGTACCACAAGCAACACATAAATTTGGTAACATTCCTTGGTAGTAGTGATTATTTGTTGGGGGTAGAATAGTCTTTTCTAACACAAATTGGGCTTGATTAAAGAAAGGGTGAGACATTGTAGGAGGAGCATTATAACAAGAAGTATGCAAATGGTAATCACATTGGTGTTGGCATGTATAGCAAGATCCATATCCAAATTCTCTACAACCATTACATCTAAATGCAAAATTTTCACCAAATTTTTCTTGTCTTAAAGACGAATGTGTGCAATAATTATTGTACGTTCCCATCATCGTGTCGTGGATAGTACGTACCTAGTCAAGGCAACAAATTATGATCAAGTTATGAGATTTCGCCAATTCTGATCAATATAGAAATTAAAATTTAAATTAACTCATGCATGACTCAAGCACTAAAAAAGTTGGTACACTGACTGATTTTTTCGATATTATTAAATAGTCGGGAAATTCTGACTGAATTTCCTTCTAAAATCATTTTCGTTGGAAAGGCCAACTAGTATTCCAATTGCACAACCAAATAGTCAGATTTTTTCCGACTAACAGAAATTCCGACTAAATTTCAATTTTAGTCGGCAATTTTTTGAAATTTAATATGAAAAACAAAGGGAAATTTACCCATCCTTCATTTCCACATGTTTTCCTATTAATTTCCTATTATTTAAACTTCAATTATTAGTTCAAATTTTTCATCCTTGGAGCTCCAAGCCTCCAACTTAGGATGTACTCAATAAAATAAAATAAAATAAAATACGTTTTTGAAATTCTTATCGTGGAATTAATGATTAAGATCATTTAAAAGATTATTAGCACACTATAATCATTTATTCTACATAATTAAAGAAGAATACAGAAAAATATATATACAATAAACAGAAATTTAGTTTTTATATTATAATTAATTTTACCTGTGAATATTGCTTGTTGGAGATGTCTTGACTTGAATTATTTTATCCCTCCAATATATATGAGTGAGTTATATATTTTTGAGATTTCATTTATATATATAGTGGGAAAAATAAATGGCGAATTTTTCCAGCTAGTAATTTTGGTAGATTAAGTCAAATTTATTTATAACGTATTTATTACTTAACAAAAATATAAATTTCCGTGTGAGGTATAATATATGGACTATATTGAGTATTGACTATTCAGTCTCAATCAATGAGTAAATGAGTCAACTGTCTAAAACTGTACTGCGCAAAGAGAAGAGACCATTTCCAACTAAAATTATATTTTGATTTATGTAAATATTATAGAATTATCATGCACCTAAATAAAATTAGAATTTTCGTATGCTATATGTATTATTACCAGAGGGGTCTTTGAGGGTGTGCGAGGTGATCAACCGCACAGGGCCCCTCTTTCTCCCGTATATGAAAAAGTTAATAAAAAAGAAATGTGTTAAATTTATTGATATAATATATTATATTTACTATAAATAAGACACATAACAAAATTTAGCACAGGGCCCTCAAATTTTCCAAGACGGGTCTGATTATTACTTACAATTTGGGTGAATTTATTTTAATTTATTTACTGTGTAATAAATTAATCATATAAAAACAAGTATAATTCTAATTTTTGTTTGAAAGAGATATAAGTCGAGAAATCTATTTATTGGGTAAAAAAAATATACTCCTTTCGATCTTATTTGTTCTTCCATTTTGAGTTTTCCATAACTATTAAGGTAGATAAAATCTATAGATTGTAGTGGATATTATTTTAGTTAAATAATAATGTGAAGTAACGATTGTATTGGAAGTAATACTATGAGAGAGAAAATAATTAAATACTTCATCCGTTTCATAATACTTGCTACATTTGCTTTTTTACTCATTTCAATGTACTATTTTGTTCATTTATATGTCGAATTATACACATTTAAAAATTATAAAAAGTTTATATTATGAAAATATGCGATTTGACGATTCAAACAAAATCTCACTTGACTATATTATTACTTACATATTTGACGCAATATATGAAATAAGCTTAAACGATGAATAGTGCCTAGAAACAAAATGTAGCAAGTATATATTATGGAACGAAGGAAGTAGTAGTGTGAAGTAATGATTGTATTCGAAGTATGAGAGAGAAAATAATTAAATATTAGTGTGAAGTAAGGAAAGTGGGGGCTTTAAGGGGTAAAAGTGGAATGAAAACTTTTCAAAAATAGAAGTATTTTTTTTTTTTTTGAATTAAAAATAGAAGTATTTTAAAATAGAAGAATCTTTGAAACTATCTGTTATAATAAGGTGCAAGAACTTAAAGAACGGACGGAGTAATTTATAGTTTGGATATATAAGTTTTATTGTTCCATTTTCTATATATGACCACATAACTTTACTTGATTTATAATTTGGGATTAAATAAAAATTATTTTCTCTCTCCCTTGAAATTTATAATAAGGATAGTTTTTCACTTTACTAAAAGTTGGGGAAAAAATGTAATGTTGTATTATATTTAAAATCGGGATAAATATACGTTAATCAGATGAATAAATAATTTAAATGGGTGATTAGTGAAAAGTTAAAAGATGGCGAACTCTAACAGCCTGTTTGGTAGGTGGTCATAAACGATGGTAATGGGAATGAAAAATTAATTTAATTTTAGTTGAAAAATCTCTTGTCTACCTTGATGGTCATACTTATCCAACTCCAATCATCTCATTTTCCTCATTAAATTCATTCCAATGCATTACCATTGGGAGAGGTGATATTAGGTAGTAATGAAAATTTATATACAAAAAACTTTTTGTGATCAAAGTTTTATTAACATGGGAATGATATGGATCTTTTAATGAAATTTTACATTATAAATCATTCCAATTACCATTATTTAGTACCACTAACCAAACGGGCCGTAATAGTATAGCTTAAATAGAATTAAAGTAAAATTTATATGATAAATTAAAATAAAAAAATCTATAATTAATTTGACGTAGCGAGTACGAATAGAAATGAGAACCACAAGTGAGGCAGTAAGAAACTGGAAAGAGACTGGTACGATCGAAATTGAAACCCAATCTTCTTATTTCACTATATAATTTGGAATACGTTAAGATATCGTTACTGGCATATAAAGGTGTTCATTCGGATCATCGAGTTGATTTCGAGTTAAAGTATTTCGGCTCGATTTGAAATTGGGCTTTATTTCCATATTTTTGATATAAGTAAATCATTTTTGAACTCGGATGGTCGGATAAATTTCAGTTCGGGACATCAGAACTGTTTTGAACACACCTCTAGGTCAAAGTCATAATATTAATAAAAATACTGAAAACGATAAATGTCATCCTTAGAAGGCCTTGACAAACAGAATTATTTTAGTGGATGATAGTTTATTACATTACAATAGTTACCTAATATAGAATTTGATTATTTTTAAAATTAGAGCTAAATAAGATAAATATTTATATAAGTTATTATACTAATTCTATTTATCTAACCTGAGACATTTAATTGAATGACAAAGTGATGTATTCGATAAATAATTCAAAAATTCAACATTTAATTTTTGCTTTCGATTTTATCATCTACCTAAACACATGATCTTACTATCAAAAAAATCAAATTGCATTCTAACTAGTATTCTTTATTCGAACAAAAGCTCCGAATGACCGTTGATCTTGATCGATCTTACAAATCCAATCGTATTAAATTTTGTTCGGACAAATATTACAAGGAATTAAAAAATATTTTTCACACCATCAAGGAACTATCTCATAATCCAACATTATATTGTAACACCTGAATTTCCTTCTGTCTTTTACGATTTTGGTTTCGTTGTGTTACATATATCCAATCAAAACACATAGCTTGCAAACTCAAGCCAACTCAAATGAGGAAGCCCCAATGCATGATATATTGCATGTCTAACAACCACTTTTGTGACTTTCCAAAGAATTTCACTTCCTTGATTTTCTTGACCATATCCTCCCCTATCATTACAATTATTATCCACACATTGTGGAATCACGCCATAATATCTCCTCTCCCATTCTTTTTACAACATCTCTTTAACGCACTTAACATGCACCACAACACCATCCTCAATATATAAGCCCCATCCCTTACCTCCTTGATCACTTCCCATACGAATCGTCCCTCGACAATGCGCACAATCGATGCTTTCGACCTTCGTATACAACGTAGAGTAAGGAATTGTTATGCAAGATGGGTGCATAAATATGGGATAATAAGACCCATTAATAGTAAGGACATACTTCCATCCTTGTACACTAGTTCCACAAGCAACACATAAATTTGCTAATCCTTGGTTATTATAGTGATAGTTTGGTGGGGGTGTTATACTCTTATCTAACACAAATTGGCCTTGTTTAAAGAATGGGTGAGACATTGTAGGAGGAGCATTTTGACAAATACTATGTAAATGGTAGTTGCAATGTGGTTGGCATGTATAGCAAGTTCCATATCCAAGATCTTTACACCCATTACATGTGAATGCAAATCTTTCACCAAAATTTACTTCTTGTAGGAAGGGATGTGTGCAACAATTATATGGGCCCATACCTAATAGCAAAAAACAAAAAAATCATGAGTTTCTGACTTCATCGAAAATGGATACATATGATATACATATTCATCATCATTATTCCAATGATTCCCGCCAAAGGCAGGTCTAAGGAGATTTCGTTTGAGGAGACGTGATATAGTATGTAACATATTATAGGTCTTCAACTAATACCATATCACATTAAAATCTGATTCATGTCAAAATACCGACTCAACCAAAAGCTTAAGCTGATGATTAAAACCACATAATATGTTATATACCCCATCACTAATGGTTGTAGCCCCATAATACGTTAAAATCGTATATCTATACTTTATTATAGATTAGTTTTTACCTGTGATTTGTGTAGACGCTTGGCTTGTGGAAGTATTATCTATCAAACAATTTTTTTTTCCCAAAAGGTTATCCCTCAGCCTGAGTTAGCAAGTAGTGATAACCTACAAGACTTTTTTGTATACTCTTTTTTTTTTTGAGAATAAAGAATAATAGTTGTGTATTTTATAGTTGAAGACTTATTGTATTGCCTAGTAATTTCGTTTCCGAGTAAGGCGTAGGGACTACTTTTCGTCTTGCTAGAATTTTCTCCAAGTACATTTGAAACATTAATTATTCTTTTTACCAAGTCATCTTGACTTGGAAGCTAGGAATAGTACCAAACTACAACCATCATCTTGCCCAGTGTAGGGGTGTTTAATGGGCCGGATAAGGGTTGGGCCGGGCTTAAGTAAATATGGGCCGGGCCGGATAAGGGCCCTTTAGAATTAATATGGGCTTTAAATGGGCCGGGCTTTGAAAGCCCAATCCGACCCATTTTTACTACTAAAAATATTTTAAATCCCCATTTTTCAATTTATAACAATTAAATTGTCATTTATAATAAAAAAATTAATAAAATATTAATAATTTCATTGACATTGTCATTTATAATATTTAAATTATACATTAATTATGTTATTTACAAAGGCCCGTTTTCAGCCCTTATTGAGCCCTTTTATAGCCCGCTTCATTTTACATAAAGTAAAGCCCGTTTTCGGCCCGGCCCATTTTTGACCCAGCCCTTACAAAGCCCTTCTAAAAACGGGCCGGATAAGGGCTCAAAATGGGGGCCCGGCCCATTGACCACCCCTAACCCAGTGTAATCCGCTCATAGAAAAATTATGGACAGAGTCTAGGAAGAGAAGAACGACCGCAACTCATATCTATGAAGGAGAGTGCTACCGGAAATTTTTTTTATTGTTTGTTTCTATGAAATTGCACCTACTTTCTCTTTTGATTTGTTCCACTAAAGTTAGAACACTTTCATTCTCTCATTTTATCTCATACAATTATTTCAACCGAACAATACTTGTAATTGTTGAAAAATAACTCGTATGTGATCTCATATCAAAGATAGAGTGTTCGACTAAAATACTCCTTTTAATATCAATTGGTTTTAGAATGAAACCTCATGGGGTCTACGTGCAATGAACACTCCTTTTGTGTGGGTCTTGTAGTGTACAAGCCAAATAACAAATTTTTAATGGTATTAAAGCTAATGGTTTCCGATCAACCGAAAAGAAAAAAAATCGATCCTTCTATATATAAAAAAACAATTAGCTGATTCGAAAAGAACGATGTTCCCGTCAAATTAAAAATGAGTTCACATGTGAGGGAAAGTGTTGGAAAATAATCCACAATTCCACATGTAATGCCACGGCACGTTGAAGGATTTGACTTATATATATATATATCGCTTATAGGTCCTATCCTTGAAGACTCCTCTAGAGCCGAAGGACTCTTATGACCGCCCTCTCCTTATGGGTATGAGACGCCGTCGACCTTCCTTCCCCAGACCCTGGCCATAGAGTATCTATGTGCGGGAACACTGGGTATGATGATGATGATATATATATATATATATATATATATATATATATATATATATATATATATATATATATATATATATATATATATATATATATATATATATATATATATATATATATATATATATATATATATATATATATATATATATGGGAGAGATCCAATGAGAAGGGCATTGAAAATGAGAAGGATAAGAAGCATTCTACACCCTTGATTTCACTTACATAAAAAAAATCTATGGTCACGATTGAGCATAAAAAGCATAATTGTAAAAGTAACTATGTTACACAGAAAGGTAACTATGACATCAATTTTAAAATGTTCTTTTTTATAACATAGTATCCATTTTTGGATACATAGTAACCAAAAAAATCAAACAAAAATCCTTCTCATCCTTCTCATTTTAAAATCCCTTTCATTTAATCCTACATCTATATATATATATATATATATATATATATATATATATATATATATATATATATATATATATATATATATATATATATATATATATATATATATATATATATATATATATATATATATATATATATATATATATATATATATATATACTTGATGGGTAGTCGGTAGTCCTAATACCAATTGGTTTTAGAATAAAACCTCATCGGGTCTGTGTACAATCAGCCCTCTTGCGTGGGTCTCGTAGTGTACAAGCCTAATCACAAATTCATGAATAATAGATAGAAATCTAAGGGTAGAAAGAAAAAGCTCATTTTAAGTACCTATTGCCTCTTACAATGAAACACAAACATAAAGAAGTTTTTTTGAGAGCCCCATAACTTCCCACTTCAACGGGATTTCTGTATTTCTATGCATATCTCATGTTCTAGTAGTCAAGAAAAGGGATCCAATGGAACAACAATACTCAGATTCTAGATAAAATGTCGTTGAGCACCGTTGCAACGCTGTTGTAAAACTCCTCAGCTCGTTCAACATCCTTATCTCGCGCAGCATAATCCAGCTGCATTTATGCATTATTATGCAGAAATCCTTATCAGTATTCAGTATGTTTAGCAGGTCGAAATAAACGAATAGATTTCAATATCGGAAACTTACCTTGGTTACGTTATTGAATAAATTAGAATAGAGCTTCCTTAGCAAAGGTCTGACGCTGCCTTCTTTGCTTTGGATGATCGTGTAAATATCTTGTTTTAAGTACGCTGAATTCTGTCGTAATTCTCGTTGTGCTTCTCTCCAAGATTCAGACTCTAACAAAGACTTCACGTCCAGCAATGCTTGAGCGTGATCTCTGATCATATTCTGAGCTTCTTCGGCTGTTTGGTCAGGGACCGTCATCCGAAAATCAAAACTGTTGGCAGCTTTACAATTCGTAACGGCTTCTGTTGTTAAACATAATGTACTCATACCCACTATGGCTCCCACTCGTCTGCTGATAATGATACCTTCCCGTTTGGCCTTCTGCGTGTTCCTAAATCCTAGCAAAATCACAGTTTCGTTGTCCAGCAAATTGAAAATGAACTAAAAAACAGAGCATACTAATTCCTAAGCACTCATACTTCAATACGAATAAAGAATTGACCGAGAATCATGGTTTGCCTTGTGACAAGGGATTGATTCTAACTACCTACAGGAAGATCAATATCCCCTTACCCTCTTGCTTGTAAGGGATTTTTCAGTCTTACCCCATAATCAAAAACAATAATAATTGACCTGTATGACATGTAAACGAAGGAAAATGTAATGGAATGGATTTGAGTACATTACAAGGTTATGGGACGTTGTCCTACATCAATCGTATGAGCAACTAATGTGGGGTTTATAGAATAGATGGGCTCTCTCAACTACTAGGCTAGCCTTTGAGGTGAATTCTCTTGTTTATTCTATAACAATGGTATCAGAGCCGACTCGGAGTGATGGCATGTTAAGCCAATCCTGACCAACGTAGCCGTGACCAACGAGGACGTTGGATCTTAAGAGGGTTTGAATAATGAATGAATTTGAGGCCATTACAAGTTTATGGGACTTTATCCTACATCGGTTGTATAGGCTGGTCTTTTGGGTGAGTTCTCTTGTTTATTCTAAAACAGAAATTTGTAGTAACACTAGAGTAAACTTCTACATCATGATAACTAAGAGCCAAAAACTGAATAATTTCGATTGTTTTTCTAAAATGGAAGGCATAGAGCTTCTTGGTTATTCGATTGTTACAATTGCATCTTACAAGGGACTAATGACATCAATATCAACATATATGTATGGAGAGACCAGTTCACATGATGAAGTTACTACTTACTAATTTCCTGAACATCCAAAACTAAAAGCACTCACTTGGATTTTTCCACAGAATTTCTTTCTACCTCCTTGGATGAGGTAGTGTCTAATGCTATCAGCTTACCGACGGAATCCTTTGCCCCTCCAAAGAAATCCTTAACATTAACAACCACCGGTTTGAGCTGATCTCGAGTTGGTAGCTGCACAAACGAGAGAAAAAAAATTTATGGACATCTAAAAAGGATTTTATGAAAGCTTTTCTAGGCTGTGGAAGACTTTAAAATATAAGTAGTTCAGCCAGGTACTACATTTACTCCACAGATATTTTTGTTCGCTCTACAGTAAAGATCACAATATATATGCTCGCTGTCCCTTCGTCTGCATTGTGCCACCAGAAACTATATTATACCACAAATAAACTTATACAAACCAGTAAAACATGATTTGTTCGCCTTTTGGATTCGGGATTCATTCAAAATGGTGCAAAAATTGCTAAAACCGACCATAATTTGCTTTTTTAATTCGCGATTCACAAAACAATTAGCAAAATATGTGACACTAGTCCAAATTTGCCAATGATCCCATCCACAAGAGAAGTATCATCATACACATACAATTCAAGTAAAAAATCTCCAGCATCGTCATATATATTCGGGAAATAATTTATCGAGGGAAAGGTAGCCTATATGACCATGTATATAGTTAGAACTTAGAAGACGGTGAAGAGGCTAAAGATAACAAGTAATAGATCAAACATTATAGTTTAAGAGCCTATCAATTGACGAGTCGCGCTTATATGTTGATAAGAGCTAAAGTTCTTTAGGCTTAAATTGTGTACATGACATGCTAAGACCACCAAATTATCCGCTCATGCACCCAAAAATCCCTCTCCTCTTGGAATCTAATGAATTCCCACCCTAAACTCCAAGTAATAGTTCCAACAAATGCTAAACAAAAATAATAAAAGAATAGAGTATCCAAGGTTCTAAGAACAAGAAATTTGGTTGAGACTGTAGAAGGATCACTGCCACTGTGCCACATTCCTTAATCTGTACCATCATCAATCTCCCATACTGAATTAGATGGTATATTTCTCTCTATGTTACTCGGACTCTTCCTTTTGCTCCACATACCCGTGTCCGATCCTTGATTCTCAAGACATTTGGTATGGCACATAGACACTTTCATTTTAGGCGTAAAATTGAATATTTAGACGTATCCGACACTTCGACACGTACCAGTATTATCCAATATCAGTACACGAATCCAAGTAACATAGATTTCTCAATGATAGATTATATAACATATAAGCTTTTGATCTATTCTTGACACTAATGCTTCAATAGAGAAACACAATTACCATGATTTCAACAAACAAAACAAATTAGTGAAAATTTTGATGTCTTCACACAAAATTTAGAAGTCCCCATATGATAGTTTGTCATTTTAGTACCTACTAGCAAAAACTAAAACAAATCACATCTTTCACACCAAAATATCAATAAGACCAAAAAAAAACATGATCTTACAAGTAAACATCTCTAATAAACTTCAAAAATTATCAAAATTTGAGAATTCAGACAAATATATCAAGCACCCAAATGGAAAATTGTCATTTTGATATCCATACAAGAAATTATCAAGTACCCAGTAAAGAAAAACTGTAAAAAAAAACATATTTTCACACCAGAAAGACATAAAAACATGAAATTCCAAGTTATAATAATTCAAAGCCAGAAAAAATGAAGAGAAAAGGAAAAGAGAATACATTGGCCATATGAATGATACTGACTAAGAAAGGATTGCCATTTTCTTCAATCTTGGGCAAAGGAGGATGAGCAGAACGTTGAAATTGACGAGCGAACAATTCATTTTTACCCTTTGTTCTTGAATTTGAGTTCATGGGAAGTCTAATTAGAGGGTTTAAAGACATACCCAACTCCATTTTTGGGTCTCTAACCTCTTCCGCTGTTCTGGGTTTTCTTCTTCTCAGGCAGCAAACGCCAAACGGTACAGTCTAGTTTATTGGGTTTAATTCATCGTTGCCATATTTGAGGCGGTTCACATAATTTATCATCCAATTTTGCTTATCCACATGACCATATCCTTTCAATTTCAATGTTTTAGTTATAGAATCTCTACCGAATAATATTACACAAATTCTTGCTATAGATCGTCTATAGTGTAAACGGATAAATATGGGTTAACCCATTTGTTAAATGAGTAAATGAGTAACTAAATAGTCATGTTTGTCATTGGGTTGGACTATTGAGAAAGTAGTCTATGTCATAGACGGTCTCTTAAGAGATCTTCTGATAATATTAGGGTAAATTGTTGATAATAAATTAAATTTTTTACAAAAGTAATCTGCTAATAATAAATCGATTTAGTATTTATAATAAATTTCAAAGATTATTGTAAGAGTCAAAATTTAAGAACATATAATAGTTGGATTTATTTTCAGTAATAATACAAAATAAATGTTTTATCGAAAATTAATAATAATTGTGTTTATTTTTAGCGAAACGAGTAAAAGTTGATTTATTTTTTACATATTTTCCTAATTATTATAGGATATTTTTGTATGTAGCCAATTTTATTTTAAGGTCACCTTCTTAATTAGTTTTTCAATATATTCTTGCAAACACTCATTTTAATTACTTCCTCCGTTTATTTTTGTTTGTCCACTTTACCTTTTGCACGCATTTTTTAGCAAATTTTAAATCTTAATTTCTCTGAGTACGCATCATTAAAAATTATAAAATTAAAGTTATATATTAAAAAACTTTACATCAAGACAAATCTAACAAGATCACACATGTAAGTTTAATGAGGGCTAAACATTAATTAACTTTCTTGATAAAGTAGCCCCATAAATTGGAAAATGCAATTTTTTATTTTTCAAAAAAAAAAACTAAAAATGTATTGTGCTAGAAATGCATTCGATTTGTGATTTCCTCCATGGAGAAAATGTATTGAATAAAAAATAAAATACACAAATAAAGCATTTTCACTATAGCTAAAAACATAATTTCGAAAAAATGTGTTTTTCTACCACATTGAAAAACAAAAAAAAAAACAAATTATGAGTGTTTTTTCCAAAAAGGGATAAATAACTTTTTTAAATACATTTTTTCATTTACGTTACTTTTATTATTTAACTTAACTGAAATTATGGTAGTATGATTATTTTATATTTGTGTCCCTTTGCGATTCAATGGGACGTCTATAATAGGGGAATTAAGGTGATCAAATGCATGTATTGCATGCCATTGTGTAACCTGCCTCATTATAATTGGGTTTTTTTAATTTGATTTAAATATGCATTTTAAAAATATTTATTTTCCTTCAAAAAAAATATTTATTTAGTAAGCGTGATGCATGGTGCATCATATTTTAGTAGAGGCCAAAAATAAAGGCCAAAAAGGAAATTGGAAGTAGATGGGGCTCACATACGAGATACCCAGGGCAGGCCTTTGATATATTGGGGTTTTGGGCAAAATAATACAGTGGGACCCTTTTTTTTTTGCAATTTATAACATATATGGACTTTCTACAATTATTAATTTTGCTTTTTTGACAAGGTGCCCTGGGCGACGGCCCCTCTTGCCCACCCTTAAGGTCGGCCCTGGAGATACCTACAAAAGCTGATATGACATGAGGCACGACATAAAAGCAACTCAACACAATACAATTGTCATAGTTAAACCTCAGTTTTTAGTGGTTAAACACAATAACGTTCACGACACGAGGTACGATAACAGAACACATGAGCATCATCATCATCATCACCATCACCATACTCAGTGTTTCCGCACATAGATAAATCTATGGTCAGGTCCTGGGGAAGGAAGATTGACGACGTCTGATACCCATAAAGAGAGGGCGGTCAAAAGAATCCTTCGGCATCTCATACACATGAGCGATGTCACGATTTCCATTGGTGTAGGAAGGCTCTCTTGTTCATGTGTGATGCTTATAAGCAGGGCCGACCCTAGATATTTGGGGGCTCAGAGCAAAATAGCACATTGGGGCCCTTTTCCTTTGCGATTTTGTAACTTATATGAACATTTTACAACCATTAATTTTGCTTTCTTGACAAGGGGCCCTGGACGACAGCCCCTCTTGTCCATCTTTAATGCCGGCCCTACTTATAAGAAATGATAGAAAATATACATCAAATATATATTTAGGGAAAAAAGAATGTTGAAGGGTGTTCATGATAATTGGATTTATTGAACTTTTGAACTGGATTTTCTATTCGACTATGTTGTTTTTTTATTAGTTTCGCCACTTAACATTTATTTTATTTTTTTTTTTTTTTGAGAATCACTTAACATTTATTTAATACTAATTAAAAAATAGTTGAGATTCTATAATTTATTTTTTCTGCCACCTAACTACTTGTCTCCGATACCAACTAATATTCTCTGCCTATTCTATGATGTCCTATATTTTGGATTCTTATTTTGGTCTCTTTGTTAATTTGTCATGAAATACTCTCTTTGGGTTTTTTATTATAGGATGTTAGTAACAAAAATATTGCCACATAAATTTTTTTTTATAGAATTATTATAAATTGGAAAAATTACTGGCCAAACTGGGAATAATACAACTTTTTATTAATTTTCCTATAATAATACGAACTTTTGATTAACCATGAATATTACCAACTTTGTGGGGTTTTTTCCTAGAATAGTACCAACTTTAGTTTATTAACTAATTTACTAAATTTTTTGTCATATAATCATCTATAGTTTCATTTTTAACATGTTAGGTATATTCTAGGGAAACACCCCCATAAATTGATATTATTATAGAAAGATAAGTAAAAAGTTTTATTATTCCAGATAGTTTTTCCTATTTTTCATTGAAATACGGCCCTTTTCCAAGTTTTTTATTTATTTATTATTATAGGAAAATTTACCAATTCACTACATCGTCTTCCATACACTGCATCACATATTCACATATGAATAATAAGACTAGAATATTGGTTTTGCTATATTGTTTCTCAACGGTTGAGAGATTAAAAAATAAAAAAAAATATTAAAAATAATTTAATATTTTACTCATCCATTTTGAATAATTTTATCTAGTGATTATTTTTAAATAACTTCATCTTTATTCCATCCTACATTCTGAAATACTCGCTATATTTTGATTATGTGCACTATTCATCGTTCAGGTTTATTGTATACATTGCGACTAATATGTAAGTAATAATATAATCAAGTGAGATCTTATTCGAATCGTCTAATCGCATACTTTCATAATATTAACTTTTTATAATTTTAAATTTTGTATAATTCAAGATATAAATAAAATAAAATAACACATTGGAATGCGTAAAAAGTAAAATGTAGCAAATATAATTGAATGGAGGAAGTATGTACTACCAGCATACTCAGTGTGGGCGGGAAGGGGTGGAATTGTGGTGGTTTAGATCAGGGGTATCAGGTATGCTGAGAGCAAATACATAGAAAATGTTAGATTATTTAATTCAAAAGTGGAAAATTATGTGTAATATACAAATGGTATAAGGTCAAATGGAGCAAATAACGCAACTCGTACAGAAAAAAGAAACATAAAAGGCTTATTTATTTAGATGCAGACAAATATACTTCTATATTTTCAAATAAACTTTAATTGGAGTACGCTCTGACCAGCTAGCTTTAGAGCTCGCAAGTAGAGGTACTAACATAACATTATAAAAACATACAAGTTTAAAAGGAGATGCTAATGATCGAATTTATGTTTATAATAAAAAAAAAAACTTAAAAAATCTATAATCTTTGTAACTTTTTTATTTATGTTATATATTTAGATCGATTCTGCACTCGTTAAGTGTGAATTTTGAATCCACCACTGACCCCGAAATTGTATTTGGGGGAATAAAGATGAGATAATAAGATCAATAAATGGTTTGTGTCTCTTTGTGCTTCAATGGGACGCCTTACAATCAATGTTTTGATTTTGTGTGACCTAAAGGTAAATATAATAGATTTAATTTATAAATATTTTATTCCTATTATTTAAAATTTTTAATAATGTTTTTAAGGTAGTGCTATAAATAAGCTTGATGCATGGTGCATGGTGCATCTCTTAAAGTACTCTTACTACTTTAATAGATCCAATTATATCCACAATAAAACTCTAGAAAGTTCGTCGCATAATTGGTAATCTCTCAACACACTATTATGATATCTTTTTATTTATTTCGTCAATTTTATTCATTACATGTTTAAATTTTTTTATAATCTTTTATATATTTTACAAATGAACATCATGTTTGGAAAGAGCGAGGATAAAGATAATTATTTAGAGTAGCATTTCAGTTATTGTGATATAAAATTTTATAGATTCGAATATTTAATCATGTAAATTTTTTTAAATATTGAATATTTTGGAGATAATGATTTTCTTAATTTTACATTGAATTCCAGAGTGAACTAGTGTAAACTCATTACTATTTGAACCATGCTTCCTAAAGTTAAAAAAGTTCAAATTTAAGGGTGTTACAATAATAACACCCCTCGAGTTTGCAACAGAATTAGTCGGAAAAACCCTATAAAAAACATAGAGAATATTTTGTGTTAACATCCCAAACTAACAAGTTTTATGTTACATGTGATAATCTCTAATTCTAAAAGACTTTATATGCTTTTATAAAAAAAACTACACGAACAAATATTTGTATCTCTAAAATTTTACATAACAAAAACTCAAAAATCAACCGACAATCATTTGCCAAACAACCCAAAAAGTTATAAGAAAAAAAGAGAAGGATGATTGATGATAAATTACATAATATAATAATAACACAAATTCTTGTAATAGACCGTCTATAGCATAGACGGGTAAATATAGGCCAGCCCATTTTGCAACAGATTAGTCATCAGCCTTATTTCTAAATTCACAAAATCTCACAAGAGACGGTCTATAGGATAGACCACAAAATTGTGCCAGCCCATTTCCCTTAATTGATTTTTTTTATTATAATATCAATTATATTATGTTATAATCCTAAATGTAATGTATTATAACCTTAAATATACTATTCTATAACTCCAAATATAAGTTATTATAACTCCAAATAATTTATTATAACCCCAAATATACTATATTATATTTTGGGTTGGGCTTCATGGATTCCGTCTATAGAATAGACCGTCTCCCATGAGACTTACTGCTTATTTAAAATCATTGGGTTGAGCTGTTGGGAAAGCCGTCTTTGCCATAGACGGTTTCTCAGGAGACCTTCTAAATAATAATAATATAATATTCCTAACATGTTCCCATTTATGTTTAGACAGTGGTGTAAGATGGGTCGTTCCTTATGTTGCCAACGTTGTGGTGTAACCATAACAAAATCCAAAGCAAAATCAGGTTCATCAAAACGTAAAACATGCTGGAAATTCTGCAAAATGATACTTAAACATGTAGTAGCTGAAATCATGGATGATGAATGGTTATCTGATCTTTTGGGGGAAGTTGCATTGCACCACAAAAGAAGGCAAAACCAAGCTCTTGAAGCGCAATCGGAAACCGGCCCATCTCATCTTTGTCAGACATGCATGGCTAAAGCCATGGCTGAGGCCGAAGCCGAGGCGGAAGCAGCTGCTAATGCAGCTAAAAGAGTAACTGAAGCTGCAATGGTAGCTGCTGCAACCGTGCAGAAAGAAGCTGAGGCCCGTGCATACCGCCTTTTGGTTATTATTAATGGATGCGTTGTTTTGGTGTTTTTGATTGTTTGTTTGTTCCTTTTGTCTTCTATTAGAGGTTGATTTATGCAAACAAATTCATTTATAAACTTTCTATGATTGTTATAAAGGTTATTTTTCGACCTTGATGGTACACACATTCAACATCCATTTATACCCTTAATCTATGAACGAACAGAAGTTTTAGGGAACCAGTGTCGTTCTTGACAATTTCTAGCCCTAGTCATGCGCTTAACTGAGAAACCTAATGTTGCAACTCGATCTGATCCATGCTAAAGCTACTTGTGTAAATACTCAATTTTGGCCCCTTCATGAGCTATGCCCTAGACAGTTGCACTTTAAAATTACCCTCGAGATGGCCCTGCCGGGAACTTACCAACATATTCCGTATGATCCACAAATATTGTGACCTCTTGAATGTGATAACAAACTACAGTACAGACTATGATAACTCTTGCTACGAAACGAGCCATGGCAAAAAGATAGATAAAAACTTACAACACGTCGGGTTCTCAAAAGGTATTCGAATCAGTCTCATATTACAGTTCAAACTGGTAATAATACAAAAGTAACAAATTTCAGGATCCCTAGATTCCCCTTGAAGAGGGTTTCGTTTTGGGAGTCTCACGACCAAGTGCACACAAAATATCTTAGGAAGAGCATGTTCATACAAGATGACATTATGGGTCGGACAGCTGCTACAGCCTACAAGCATGATCTGAGAAAACTTTTGCATTGCCATAAACCAACGATGAACAATGTACAATTTTGTGTCCATCCAGACGCATACTCAAAAAAGTAAGGAAGTTATTGTGATAAAATGAGTACAGACCTGCAGCAGATACAACCTGAGCTATCTCCTGAAGTATACTAACGAGGACGATGCCTTAAAAGCCTCTTGTTTCAATAATAGAATTCCTGTATTGAACAAGACAGCACCAAATCATTAACCAACAAGAAAACAGATAAATTTGATGCTATATTATTGAGCTTGGTTATTAGATAAAGCTTGCTTTGAGTTAAAAGTTAGGTTTTTACGGTTGCATACATCCAACTCCACCAATCTCCACCCAAGGTGAGAGCCGCTTTCGGCCCGTCTGGTTAATGTTATTAAATGATGGTAATCGAAAAGATTCATAGTGCAAAATTTAATCAAAATTTTCATGTCATTACCATGGTGATGAAACTTTGATCACAAAAAAGTTTTTTTTTCAAATTTCCATTACCACCTAATACCACATCTCTCGATGGTAATGCATTGGAATAAATTTTATGAAGAAAATGAGCTGATTGAAGTTGGACAAGCGTGGCCATTAAGATAGCCAAGAGATTTTTCAACCAAAATTTCACTAATTTTCATCCTCATTACCACCGTTTATTACCACCTACCAAACAGGTCATTAATGGCATTGAGGTAATGAAATGTTGTTGAAATAATTAATATAAAAACGAAAATACCACCTAGCAAAGAAAGGCACATACCTGCGTAAGACAATCTATGCAGTAGCTTCGAGTAGACCTCTTTTTTCAGCTTCAAGCAACTCCTTGGCTGCATGTTCTTTGATTCTTCTTTCTAGCTCTGGCCGGAAGTGTCTAATTAGACCCTGCACCGGCCATGCGGCAGCATCACCCAAAGCACAAATAGTATGCCCCTCAATCTGCTTCGTCAACTCTTGAAGCATATCGATCTCCTCCAACTTAGCATTCCCAACTTTCAACCTCTCCATAATCATCCACAGCCATCCTGTGCCTTCCCTGCATGGAGTGCATTGACCACAACTCTCGTGCTTGTAGAAATAAGATAACCTTGCTATTGCGTCCACAACATCAGTTGATTTATCCATCACAATAACAGCAGCAGTACCCAAACCAGATTGAACGGCCTTAAGGGCATCAAAATCCATCAGCACGTCATCGCACAGGTGTTTAGGAAGCAAGGGGACAGAAGAACCCCCGGGAATCACAGCAAGTAGGTTGTCCCATCCGCCTCGCACTCCACCACAGTGCCTTTCAATTAATTCCTTCAATGGGATGCTCATTTCCTCTTCAACCGTGCAAGGCTTGTTGACATGACCTGATATACAGAAGAGCTTAGTCCCTGAATTATTCTTCCTTCCAAAACTAGAAAACCATTCGGGGCCACGCCTTAGAATGGTTGGCGATACAGCAACGGTCTCCACATTTGTGACAGTGGTAGGACATCCATAAAGTCCAGCATTTGCAGGGAACGGAGGCTTCAATCTGGGTTTTCCTTGCTTCCCTTCAAGACTCTCCAAGAGTGCAGTCTCTTCCCCACATATGTAAGCACCAGCACCAAAATGGATATGGACATCAAAATCATAACCAGAACCACAAGCATTCTTACCCAAGAGTCCAGCTTCATAAGCTTCTTTCCTCGCCTTCTGCAAATTCAAACGCTCATTCACGTATTCACCTCTTATATATATATAAGCCGCCCTGGCCCTCATTCCTACTCCAGCAATTAGGCATCCCTCGAGCAGTTTGTGGGGGTCATGTCTCATAATTTCTCTATCCTTGCAGGTTCCAGGTTCACTCTCATCGGCATTAACAACAAGGTACGAGGGACGGCCATCGGAAGCTTTTGGCATGAACGACCATTTGAGACCTGATGGAAAACCAGCGCCACCACGTCCACGTAGACCCGACTTTTTCATTTCATTGACTATCCAATCAGAACCCTTCAAAACCAAGTCCTTTGTTCTATGCCAATCGCCACGTTTCATAGCACCTTTGAGAAAGGGATCATTCAGCCCATATAAATTAGTAAAAATACGATCCTCATCTTTGAGGCCACCAAAATGAGTCTTTTCTGGAGGAGGCGGCGGGGGTGGAGGCTGAGGAGTAGTGGATGTTGAAGCAGCCTGGGTATTGAAACCTCTGCTACAACCTGAACCCCAGTAATCAGACTGTCGCTGTAACAATCCTATTCTTCGAAGGTTAAGAATGCCCCTCATGGGTGCCTATTTCATAAGGTCAGAAAAGAATCAAGCTTTACAGGTTATCGAATTAACAGCAATTTGAAAAAAAGACTGAAAGCTCTTTAGAGCTTAGAAATTAGAATACATCAATACAAACAACCAAATAACAATATGGCATATGCAAAGCTTTCATGTTATTCACCCTAACCTAATTATCAAAAGTTAATGTCCTCCACCCTCTAAACCTATGCGTGCATAAATCTGATTAAGAGAATTCAAACTTTCAAAAGTGTGAACCAAAGTTACAATCAGGAAACATTTCCTAATTTTTTATCATATTGAGACCCTAGTCCTTTGTCCAACAACTAAGTTATGCTCTTTTGTCCCGTATAGTTTCTTAAGTTTCAATTAGCTAAATTGTAGCAAAAAAGCTCTATTTTACTATGTAGCAATGAAGTATATAAATTCACTTGAAAGGTTAGTAGAAGAGCTAGATAACATAACTAAACCTCCCAAGTACAATATAAAAAACATGCCCTTTCATCAAAAAGTAAAAGTAGAGGTAAATGATCATCACAGTATCCCGCACAAGGCAGGGTCCGGGTGGGTTTTTTTTCTTTTTCTAGATAGAGGCGGACATACCATACCCAGTACCATCAAGGAGGGAGTAAGAGGGATGTGCGCGGTCAAATAGTGTGACCCCAAAAATATACAGACAAATCTCAATCAAATACTTCATACTTGAGTCTCGATCTCCTGGCTTATTCTTTTCATACAACATATGTACATCTCTTTCAACATTCATGTATTTGATCAACCGATACTTTCATACTCACACTACCAATGTAATACACACAATTGACAAGGTTACCAAATGAAGAACATAAATCCCAAGAATATACCCTCCTTTTTAATAAAGATTAAGCAACCATCACCTTCGCCTCAGCCAATAAACCATTACTCTACCCTTGACATTAAGATAGCCCCAATTAGCATGAACAATTGTCTAGAATATAAGTGATACCACCACCTTATAAAATCAAATGAACCAACTAAAACATGAAGAAAAAAAAGCTAATATTTCACACTTAACGACTATGTGAGCCATTTCACTACGGGAATTCTAAGGTTGTGTTTGGAAAGAATCATTTCATTTTAGATTGTCGAAATCGATTATGAAATTGTTAATGAAGAATTTGAGGATGACAAGGTTTAGAAAGTCATTTCCAAATCCTCATCTATAAGCACTTTTATAACAATGGTAGATTTAACTCTAATCCAAATTTGAATTTCTTTTTTAATTGTCAAACCCTAAATCTTAGTCAAATCTATATTTTCAAATGAAACCTATCATTTCCAAACATAGCATAAACAAATTCGAATCGAACAGCCTCAAATTCATTGATAATCCCAAAACCTGCTTAAAATAGAGGCTATTATTCAATACCCTCAAAATCCCACATTAGAGCTTAAATTCACTGATAACCCAAATAATCCCACAAAAATGCAACAACTGCCCATAATCAATTAACCCAAAAAATACCTAAAATAAAGAATACAACTAAAAAACAAGCATAAAAAAAAAAAAGCATTTCAGAGCAAAATGATGGAATCCTAGATACTATTTCTCGTAGTAAAAGATCTAAATAAAACAAAATAACAACATAACGCAAATCAAAGCATGGGTCAGAACATTTTCTACGATAAAGCTAGAAATTGATGAGAAAAATAAATGCAAACATAGCGAAAAGGTGGAAAACCCAATTAAAAACAAATTTAATTGAAAAAAGATGCAAACTTTAGGAACTAAAATGAAGAATTAGCATACCATATTTGAAGAAGAACGAAAATTTTCTGGGTAATCGACGAGTTAAAAGATTTGGATGTATTTTACGAATTTTAAGAGGAAAAATGATCTGGTGCGAGCGGGTATGGTTTATGAAACGTGGATTTGGGATGTTGGTATACTATTTGGTATTGGACTTGGGAAAGTTGTTGAATGATTTTTGACGGTTGTGAATGTGATTAATGAGACTGTGATTTGATGTGATGATCAAGTAGTCCACGTTGATTGTTCGGTATCATCATACCCAGTGTATCATGTTTACATAAAACTTTGGTCGGGGTATGGGGAGGAAAGACGGCGGTAACTCATACTCATAAAGGAAAGTAGGGCCAAAGAGTCCCCCGACTCGAAAAAGAATAAATTATGATTATAAATCTGCAGCTGATGGGATCGAGAGCGGCTGAAGCGAACTCCACAAGTCTGCATTTTATCACGCACAAATGTTATCCTTATACATAAGATAAACATACTAGAGTGCACGTTGATTGCTTATGTGTTGGTTCAACATTCTCAGATGTTTAGGTCAAAGAGGTGCTGAAAAATAAATCCAAAATTTTACTTAGAAAAAGTGGTAGATGCATTGATTGAAATAAAATTTGATTTTCTAGTAAAACATTTTAAAACAAATCATTTTTCTTTTTTTCTTTTGGTTTTTTATTCAAATGTAGGTTAGATAATCCCTATTTATAAAAAAGAATTAATTAATTTTTTTAAGTGGTATGTTAACATATGTTGGTGAAAGAAAAATGAGCTTAATTAGTAAGCTTACTCTTATTCTCCATTAATCCATGATGTTTTTGTAGTCACAAGAGAAGGTTTATAGTGTTTGTTATATATACTCATCCATATTTGAAATTTGATGGATAAACATTCATTTTATGATGGTATACAATATTAGTTGTTGAATGTTAGTTGTTTAATTAAAAAATGTATAGACTTACGAGCTAAATGTCTATTAAAATAGTTGATCATATATAACATCTTACTCCTAGTTCTATTTATTCTGGCATAAAATATTTATTGTGCTTTTTGGTTAATTGATCATGTTAGTAAGCTATTATAGGTATGAGTTGCAGTTGTTCTTTTCTTCCCAGATCCTAAGCATATTTTTTATGAGAATATATTGAATATGATGATGATGATTTAAGTTAAAGTCAACTAAGACTATTATTAAGTATTGTTATAGTTGAAGGTTCAATGTCAAACTAAAGAAGTCACATTCAAGAAGAAAATCAATTCAAATTACGAACAATGAAATATTTTAAAAAGATAGATTTAATTCTTATCCTAGAAAATTAATAATTAAAATGTCAATTTTGTTTATGAGCGGTAAATATAGTGGATATAACGATAATGAATTAAAATGTCAAGTCTAACCTTAGTTTTTCAAACCCAAAACTAATGGCTTTATCCTTAGCAATTAGCAATAATCTTTCAATCATATAAGAGGGACTATATTTTTGTTTTTTTTTAAGAAGATAAGGAGATAGTCTAAATAAATAGTAACGGTTATTTGTAATATTGATAAATCATCTTTATGTGGAAAAATATTAAATGGGGCTTTTAAAATTTAAATTTTTTTTAGTTTTATTTATTTTGTCAGTATTTATTTTGTCATTACTTAGTAATTTACAAATCACGAATATTGATTATAAATATCCGAGAAGATAAATGAGATGTGGGGAACTTTATGTCTAATCTAAATTTGATATCGAAAGTTTACCACATTGACAGCTTTTATTACAAATTTTAAATTTTGAACATATTGTTCTATATATTAATTTTCATCAAATAGACATGATTGATTTCAAAGATTACATTATATATACTTCTATTTTAAAAAGTGAAATTTTTTTATTTTATGTAACAAAATTAAAGAAAAAAATTCCTAATCAATAATTGTGATTTGTAAAACATCATAAAAGGACAAAAAATTAATATTAAAATAAATAAAACTAAAAAGATAAATTAAAATTATTAAACTCTCACTCTATCACATCCTACCATATATATAAAAGTGTTTTATTAATCTCACAAATAACCGTTATCTACTAAGACCTTTTCATTAAAGTAACATCTAAATTATATTCTAATACTTTTTTTTTCGAAAATTAATTATATTCTAATACTTGATACTTGATAGTTGATAGTTTTCTCCTTGAATCCTATATATGCTCCAATTCTAATATTATTAGACAAATTTAAAAGCCAAAATAATTACAATATACATAACAATATTTGAATTGAATAATTGTACCTCAATGTCAATATTGTAGACAATATTTTTCTATTTTTATATTTTGGTCATATTTAAGTCCTATTTTACACTTGTTATACAAAATAGTCCTTTTTTTTAATCTCAATACTCTATGTTTATACCCCTTACATGTGCCTACTCATAATTATAATAAAAATCAATAGAAAATTATATTATTTTTATATAATTTTCTTTTTAAAATAATTCTAGTATGTTTTCCGCTCACAAGTTAAAATCAATACTTCTTCAATCTCATTGAATTTGCAGCATTTTTCATTTTGATATTTCTTAAATAATTTGCATCATTTTTATTTATGATGATAGTCCGTCACTTTCTTTTAATTTTATTCGTACATTTTAACTGTATTTTAATTTCAACAAATCAGATAGGAATTAGGATAGATGGATCCTCTAATCTTAATATCTTATCATTAAAATCAGTATATTAGTATATGAAGTGTGTAACGGCTAAAAAAGCGGTCTCTCACTCTCATGCTCCATAGCTCCACATTCCTACAAGGCTACAAAAATACAATAACACCTTTTACTCGCAGACATTTCATCCAGACACAGGAGGAGTGAGTGAGAGAGGGAGGGGTAAACTTGTAATTTACAGACTCCATTGTTATTCGGCTAAGGTATTACTACTATGCACGGAGTTCGAGTATACAACAATTCCTCCGGCAAGTTTCACGCCGGGAAGCAGGTTTTTGCGGTGACTTCTAGCGAAGTAGAGGCCGCGTCTCAGAAACTAATTGACGCGGTTTTCTCCGGTGATTCGAAACTTGCTGGTGATCTACTTTCTGAGCCGTTTGTTGACGTTGATTTTGTTGGTACTGTTAATTTGAGGTCTCCAAAAACTGAACTCGTTCCTAATGGTGAGTCGGCTCACCAAGTTGTTTCTGAGTTTGAAGAGTTTCCGACTGACGTTACGGCCTTGTTCCTCGCTTCTCACTTTGGAAATCTGATTCTCGTCAGAAAATTACTGGTATTACATTGTTTTGTTGTTGTTTTTGCCTCTTTAGTTAATTTACTGTCTATATTTTATGGATTGCTAGAAAATACAATAAAACTTGTATGAGAATTGCGTTTCTTAAAATTAATGGATAATGTAGTGTTTTTAGACTGTTAAGGCTGATAATGATATAAATATTTTTTATGTGTTTGTGGCTTAATCTTAGTATTATTTGTGATTTTTTCGTCGAAATCTATTTCTTAATTTTTTGACTTTTAATGTTTCCTTATCGAAAATCATCGTACTCAAAATTTCCATTCATATCTTTACAAATATATTAGAAATGAATCTTTTTCTGTTTCGTTTGATGATGATTAACATTCTTTTTACTGTGTATGTTATCTGAATTTGTGAGAAAAGACTAAAGTGAAAAGTTCAAAAGTTTGGTGTACTTTTTTTTGTCTAATTAATGGATAAATGTGTTTTCGGACTGTTAAAGATCCTTTTTTAGGTTGAGTTCATTAAATTTATAACACATTTTTTATTTCTGTCAAATTTTTGGTTACTTTTGACAGGTTTTCTGTTATTCAATCAGAGCTCCATTTTTACCACAAATAGTTTAATTAGTGGGGCTATGTATGTTTGGTTATCTAAAATATTGTTGCTCGAGTAAAGTTTTATTTACCAATTTACTAATAATAGAATGAATTTCTCAAGTTGGGAGATGGATTATAATCCACCCCCAATCCCATCTCTTTTTATACAGTAAAATTTGGAGAACTGAGTTAGTAAATTATTTGTTGAGGTGGTTGGATTAGGAGTTTCCCTCTTCACAGAAGTAGTATATGTTCTGTGATTGGATCTGGATCTTGCATCTCTTAAATTAAGTTTTGATTTTGGTTGAAAGTGATAAACTTATCTTTTAATTACTCCTTAACATAGAAGTAGTATATGCTCTCTTACAAGAAAGAGAATGTGTGAGAAAGTGGACATAAAAATTTTTATCCATGTGGACTGGCACCATTTTCTTGTTTGATTAACATTTTTATAATGGAATGCCATGTGTTAGCCCTTTGGATTTATATGACATCATTTTAGGATTATTGTATATGATATTATTACTACAAAACGTTACTATAGAATCTAGAGTTTGTACTGATTAGTACTTTAAGTAGATTAATTTTGTAATGTAGGTTGAAATGTTGACCATTTCTCACTGAATTCACTGTACCAAAAAACAACTACTAGTTGCTCAAACTAGCATCCAAGAGTGTGATATGACTGATCTGTCTCTATGGAATGTTATTTGCCCCATGAGGACTGAAGTTTATTACATAAGTAATAGTACAAGAAAAAAAAAGTGGAGCTTAACCAGGCGACGTTAAAACTTGAAAAACACTGCGTGATAGTAACTTAATTTTGATTAAAACAATCACAACAAATAAATGTAAATACTTTCTCTATATTGTGGGCATATGACAGAGTTTTGGGGCAGATGTAAACAAGAAGTTGTTTCGAGGTCATGCAACAACAGCAGCGGTAAGATGCGGTCATATTGAGATTCTTGAAATTTTATTGAAATCTGAAGTATGTCAGCCAGCATGTGAGGAGGCATTATTAGAGGCAAGCTATGTAGGGCGGCCAAGGCATGCAGAACTACTCATGGGAACTAATATCATCAGCCCGCAAGCTGCTGTTCATGCCCTTGTTACAGCTTGCTGCAGAGGCTTTCTGGATGTAATTCAAGTGTTGCTTAAGGTAAGTCCTCCGAGGCTTATCAGAACTTCGGAGCTGTGATAAAATTTCTTTAGTTTACCTCTTTGTTGCGAATATTGACGTGAAACTTCCCAACAGGCAGCATGGACTAATTATATTATTTCTACTCACTATATTGTTTGCTTCACTAATATATTTTCTATGAATTTAGTGTGGGGTGAATGCTAATTCTATGGATCGCATGCTGCTACTGTCATCAAAGCCATATCTACACATGAATGTTGACTGCAATGCAATTGTTGCAGCCATAGTTAGCCGACAGACTTTTGTTGTTGAAATGCTGCTAAGAGTGAGTGTCCTGACAATAACACAGCCCAGGCTTCTGTCGTCCAAGCCATTTGTCTAGTTTCCAATAATTTTACTTTCAAGTATCTATCCCAATAAAAACATTTTGTTGTACAGGAGGGTGTCCAGACGGACATAAAAGTCAGGATAGGTGCATGGTCGTGGGATTCTGCCATAGGAGAAGAGTGCAGAGTAGGTGCTGGGCTAGCTGAACCATATAATATTGCTTGGTGTGCTGTTGAATACTTTGAAGAAACTGGTAGCATTTTGCGCATGCTTCTTGAGCATCTATCCCCTAACTCACCTCACTTAGGAAGGACCCTTGTCTACCATGCCATCATTTGCAACAATGCACAAGCGCTTGATGTGCTGTTGAGTTGTGGAGCAGATGTTGAATTTCCTCTAAAAACGAGCAAGAATGTTGAAATTCGTCCTATACATTTGGCTGCAAGGCTTGGGGAAGTGGAAATTATTTGGCGGCTCATAACTGGTGGTTGCAATATAAACTCAAAAACCAGTGACGGAGAGACAGCAATAATGATATGCACTCGATACAAACACAAGGAGTGTCTCAAGGCCCTAGCCTCAGCAGGTGCTGATTTTGGTCTCGTGAATGTGGCTGGTGAATCTGTGAGCTCCATAGCAGGTTCGACAATGTGGACATTAGGTTTCCAGCAGATAATTCTTGATGTAATTAAGTCTGGGAAAGTGGTCAAGTCGAGCAACTCTGCTGTATTTTCTTCAGCCCTTTTTGTGGTTCGGTCCAATGATATTCAAGCATTGAAAATCCTAGTGAAACAACCAGGAGTCGCTTTAAATGAAAGAGATGAAAAAGGGTTCACAGCAGCAATGATAGCCGCAGCAAGTGGTCAAGATGAAGCTTTTCGCTTGCTTGTACACTCTGGAGCAGATGTTTCAATCAGCAACAAATGTGGAGAAACAGCTTTTAACTTGTCAGAAAAAAGCAGTAACCGAGAAGTGCTCGAGAGGATAATGTTGGATTTTGCACTAAAAAATGGATCTCAAGGAGCCACGAGTTCTTATGCTTTGCATTGTGCAGCTAAACAAGGAGACTTAGCTTCAGTTCGAAGGTTAACAAGCATGGGATATGATGTCAATGCAATTGATGGTGATGGGTACACTCCATTGATGTTAGCTGCCAAGGAAGGCTATGGAAGCATGTGCCAGTTTCTGATCTCTCGAGGTGCAAAATGTGAGATCAAGAATGAAAAACACGAAACAGCCCTTTCACTAGCAAGGAAAAATGGTGTCGGAAATGAAGCTGAGCGCGTGATTCTCGATGAGCTGGCACGGATTCTAGTTTTATGTGGCATGCGTGTGAAGAAACACACAAAGGAAGGCAAAGGAGCTCCACACTGGAAAAAACTGAAGATGTTTCGGTCTAATGGAGTGTTGCACTGGGGTAAGTCGGGGAAGAGAAATGTGGTTTGTCGGGATGCTGAAGTGGGTCCTAGCCTAAATTTCCTGGGAAACCGACCAAAGGTATATAGCGACAAGCAGACGGGGCTGTTCCACATATTGACAACTAAGGACAAGGAGGTGCACTTTGCTTGTGATGGTGGAATAGAGGTGGCCAGGTTGTGGGTGAGAGGAATAAAAATAGTGACTAGAGAAGCCCTTTTTGGAAAGACAACTCTCCAAGCTATATTCAATCGAGAATGCGAGAACTAATGATAAAGTTCATGTAGAAAAGTTTCTAAGTAAATGGCTTCGTTCTTATGCATTGATAACTTCTTTCAATAGGCGCGAGACACCCCTTGTGAAAGAAAGATTATAAATTTGTACACGAACAAGCGCGATCATTAGAAGTAGGATCCATCTTCATTGCTTGTATTGGTAGTTTCCATCATATAGCTAGTCAATTCGAACAGGTGACAATGAATACTAAAACATTTAGCTAATTAATTCGATCATAAAAACCCTAATATCATTCCTAATAACAATGGTTGATATACTGTCGAGACCTCGACGCCCCATTTAAAAAACTATCAACACAATTGCTGCTAGCTAGTGAATCAGCATAGCGACAAGCAGAACAAACTATGATGATGTCGAGTGCTATATTTTTACACCAAAAAGATAAGTAATCTGAAAGGAAAATCCATCATCTCCAGCAAAATGTACGCAATGCTTATACACATAGAACTGGTCGAATTTTGGAAACTGAACAAAAATCTAGCCTACTATTTACATTTGGAAGACCGACAGCTATTACCATCAACATCTTCGCTAACACTAACGATTAGCACATCTCTCTTTTTTATCCCTCGCAATTTCATAACAAGGGCATTCTCAGTTACAAAAGCTTCGGTTCCGCCAGATTTGCCAAACCAACCCAAGGAAACTCCTCCATGTTCTTGAGTCACACCCTTTATCCTTTTTCAAGGGGATTCCCAAACCAGATTTTGAGTGCAGTTGTATGCATTATGGCATCAAGTCATGTTTTCGGAACCGATGCATTCAAATTCTTCTCTACATTCTAGCATACATTCAATTCCATACTCCAAAGCATGCACCCCAATTACCAAAGTATGCTAGTCGCTAGAATGTCAACACCAATGGCGACATTTCCAATGGAGCAAAGTTCAGTAATGATTCCGGAACTGCAAATGGCAAAGATGATAGCAACTATGACTGCAAATCAAATGTAAAAATAAGACGTGGGGACAAGAAAAATCAAGCAGTAACATAAAACAACAAGTATTCGAGGACACAAACTCTGCATATTAGAAGCAGTCATCAGTTTGGAGCTTTTATATCGCGGCAGCCATCAGAAAGAGATGAACACGCACAAGTATTGAGCTTTCATCATCAGTTGAATGAATAAGGCGATAAGCTAAGATGCTCAAGAGTTTGACGAGCCTTAATACAGATGTACTTCTGTAAAACAGAGATTATAACCAAACGATGAAAGATATAGAGATCCAAATGGACTTAATAGCATGTTACTATGAAATACTTATGGTAGTGTAAATTTATATGGAATTTACCATGTTCCATTGTAATGAAACTTTGAACATAAAAAGGAATTTTTGCGATCACAATTTTCTGTTACAACCTAATAACAAATTTTAAAATGGTAAGGCACTAGAATGTATTTTGCGAAATACTTGAGACGATTGAAGTAGAACAAACATGACAATTAAACTTGTCAAAAGATTTTCCCACTATTACACCAAATTTTCATTAGCATTCCTACCATTCAATATGACTACTAAACGGGTCGTAAGTACTACACAATGAATAACCCATAACCTTCTCAAGTTGAAGACCTAATGCAACTCCCTATACACATAAAGACACAATAAGTTCACCAAAATTATAAAACATTACCATTGATTTATAAAAAAACAAAATACATCCGACACATATCGCTTCATTTCATATAATTCAGACATCGCATTCCAAGCATGATCTCTCCTCGACCTGAACTATATAGATCCATAATCAATAGGCAAAAAGAAAGCAACTTAACCTTAGAAATGTATGAGTATGGTTATAATGAATCGATAAATATCTAAAATCAACAAAACACAAGCTATTACATAAGTAAATTATGATTAGATTTCATCTACGTCATGAAAAATGCATGGGAAAATATAGGTGTCACCTTAAAGCTACTTCTTCCCTTTACGAGAAAGAAAACGCTCTCGAGCCGCCTGGATTATACTATCACGGTCAGCAGGAGTCTCGACAACCTTAACTTCCTTCTTAATCTCATCTTGAACCTCCCCTTGAACCTCATTTTCAGACTCACTAAAGCCCCCACTAAGTTTATTGATATCAAGATTTTCAAGCTTCTTAAAGACGGGAGATATCCATTGCATATCTACAGCACATACATTCCGCATAAATGGACTAGATGTCGTAATCAACTCATGGTACACTACATAATTGGGAAGCATTCCATCGTCATCAGATTGCAATACAGAGGACGGATGTACCTGAACTAACTGAGATTTTAAGCCAAGTGTTCGATAACCATTATGGCGAATCATTCTTTCAGCAAGCTGATTAGCATAGCCAACACACAGTGCCTTCCTCAAATTTCGGTAACCCATTTTCCTCTCTCTAGAGGCATGACTCCCACGAACTTCCATCGAACAATTGGCCATCTTCTGCATTATATGACACAACTGCCCTCGAACATCCTTGACAAATGACATCCCTCGTATCTGCAACCCATGCTCTCTACACCACTCAAAATCAAAACCCGTTTCACTCCATGATTCATAAATCTGCAACAGTTGTATATGATCACCCAAACCATCCCCATCAGGAAGCCTCAAGGGAGTATGCTTCCTTTTCTTCTCAGACCCTCTAGCAAAACTCGGAAGCAAATTAGTTTCAGCAGACAACATTGCCACAATTGTTAAAGCTTGTGACAAAGATCCGTTCTCATTAGCTGCAATAAGAGTCCTTGACAAGGAAGGTTCCAAAGGAACCTCAGACATAATACGCCCAACACTAGTTATTGCCCCATTCTCGTCTATAGCATCAATGAGATACAACTGCCTAAGTGCATCCCCTAAAGATCCATAACTAGGCGGGTCCAAGAAATCAAACTTAAGAATATCAATTCCCGGTAGGTCCAATGATTTCAAATACAGAACACTCCCTGCAAGTGAGGTTCTCAATATCTCAGGAACTGCGGCCTCTAAAAACTCATCATTATAGACTAATGATGGATACAGCCTATAACATTTCCCAGGGCGTGTCCTCCCAGCACGCCCCGCTCGTTGATTAGCCTGCACTCTACTAATCTTTACAACATCTAAAGAATACATTCCAGTTGCAGGATTATATTGTTTTTGTTTAACATACCCACAATCAATAACATACACAACACCATCAACAGTCAAAGAAGTTTCAGCAATATTAGTTGCAACAATAAATCTCCTACAATTTGGGGGTGAAGGGCTAAACACACGCACCTGTAACTCAGGAGGCAATGACCCATGAAGAGGATAAACCACAGCATCCATTACAGAACCTTCTTCCAAATTCCGAACTCGATCTTCGAGCTTTTTAACAAGCTTTTCTATATCTTCCTGACCGGTCATAAAGATCAAAATATCTCCTTCTGGCTCCTTTACATGAATTTCGATTGCTTTCTTCAAGGCAGCTTCAATATAATTCTTTTTACTATCATCATCATTGTAAATTATTTCAACAGGATACAATTTACCAGGAATTTTTAATAAAGCACACCCATTAAAAAACCCAGAAACTTTCTCACCTTCAAGAGTAGCAGAAGTAACTAAAACCCTAAAATTTGAATCTTTTCGAATATTTATCAATCTTTTTAAAAGACCCATTAAAATATCCATATTCAAACTTCGTTCATGAGCTTCGTCGAGGATAATTACTGAATATGACCGAAGTTCTGGATCTGATAAACTTTCACGAAGAAGAACACCATCAGTTAAGTATTTAATTAGGGTTTCCGATGAAGTTCGATCTTCAAATCGAATAGCGTAACCCACTTCTTCCCCAAGTCGAACACCCATTTCTTGAGCAACGCGTCGTGCGACAGAAACTGCGGCAACACGACGAGGTTGTGTGACGCAAATTGTGCCGAATTTTGCGTAGCCATGACGGTAGAGGATTTGGGAAAGTTGAGTACTTTTCCCTGAACCCGTTTCTCCAATTAACACTGTTACAATATTGTTTTGTACGGTTTCAATGATTTTTTCTTCGAATTGAAGAATGGGAAGCTTTGCCATCGATGATGAAGACGAAGCTAGGGGAAATAACTACTATTTAAAGTTTTAACTTCTAAACAGATGTTTTTTTTTTCTCCTTATAAGTTATAACTTATAACTATGCTCAGAGCTTTTCAGTGGATGCGTAGGCAAATAAGAATAATCAATATTTAAATTTATTTCAACAATTATACTAATATAAATAAGGAAAAATTACGAGAAATAATACAAGCTTTTGCTTATTTTCTTACCATAATACGAACTTTTGATTAACCATGAATAATACCAACTTATGGGGGTGTTTTCCTACAATATATCTAAGGAAAATTACCCAGAATAATACGATCTTTCACTGATTTTTCAAGAATAATACGAACTTTCAATTAACCACCAATAATACGAACTTTGACATGCATTTTCCGCTGGCATACATGACCAGTTCATAACCAGTACAGTTTTTTTTTTTGACCGTTGCTCAGCAGGTTTCATCTTGTATTATTGGTGGTGGTTAATTGAAAGTTCGTACTACCGGTTGAAACTTGCTGAGCAACGGTCAAAAAAAGACCTGTACTACCGGTTATAAATAGGTCATATATGCCGGCGGAAAATGCATGTCAAAGTTCGTATTATTGGTGGTTAATTGAAAGTTCGTATTATTCTTGGAAAATCAGTGAAAGGTCGTATTATTCTGAGTAATTTTTCCTATATCTAATATGTAAAAATCAAACTATAGGTTGTTATATGACAAAAAAATTTAGTATATTAGTTAATAAACTAAAGTTGGTATTATTCTGAGAAAAAAACCCCGTAAAGTTGGTATTATTCATGGTTAATCAAAAGTTCGTATTATTGTAGAGAAATTAACAAAAGATTGTATTATTCACGGTAATTTTTTCAATAAATAATTAATAGTTAGTTTTATTTTCAACGGATGATTAAAAATTGATTTATTTTGACAATTTCGCATTAAGTTTATACCCTCCTACAGTCCTACTTTTTTTTTTTGAATCCATATACTATTTAGAGATTTTGCTTAATTTTCATGTTTATTGATAGAATTTACTATAATTTTTAATTTATCTTTTTTACTTAACAACAAATTTTATAAAAATATTTCATCAATTATCTCTTATATTATCATCCACTCATTTAAATTCTCCTTTAATATTATCTAAATAATTCAAATGGTCCTACAAAAATTTTATTTTTATGCAATAAGAGTATGTAATATAATATGCCAATTTCTTGAGGGGCAAGTAATGGAAAGAAACTTGGAGAAATTGTAGTCAATAATGGAAAGAAGACTTTTAAAACTTAAAACTACAAATATTATTGAAATATTCATGTGAAAAATGCGGTGTATTAAGATTCATCATACATTTTCTTAAGCCATATAGTATTTTTTAATTTATAAACTACTTCTATGATGGTATCTTGTTTTATTCATGGTTGTACAAAAATTTTTAATATCACCTTATTATCATTTTTAACTACAACAATTAAAAATATTATATTAATGATAAAATTAATAAATATTGATAATTGTGTTTCGTCAATTATACATGGAATCCGAAGGCCAAAATCATATGAAATACACAATTTAGTAAAGCACATAAAATCTACAAGTACAATAGTCAATTAAGAAGGCAGGGGTTCGAAAAAATTTGGTATTTGCTTACAACACGTAAAAGTCTAGTTTATCTCTAAAAATACTACGCTACATCATAATAGCTTATACGTGGGCACTAACTTGAGCGAGGGAAGGCACCGCTCATGGGATCACTCGGAATTGTTGGTGTTTATTTTAAAAGTAAACAATGTCTTTCCGATCAACCACGTTTTAACGCCACATCCACCCACAATACCCATTTAATTGATTGTTTTCGATTTTTAACTAGAATAATATATATTTCAAACAAAAAAATCATGTCTAGGATGCTTAATGCTTTATTAATGTCCTACAAAAAAGATGGTAAAAGACTAAAAGCACATCTTCTGTTATTGTGCAATGGATCAACTAACTAGCATTTCAAAAATCCAACCATTTATTGTAGTATTCACAAGTGATCGGCGAGATAATCCCATCGGGTGAACACTCGTTGATACGAGGGCAAACACCGCAAGGTATCATAGTGAAAGTTCCTGATTTTTCGATATGTGATTTGAGCTTATAACATTCTGTGTTCGTAGGAAAAGAAGCAAACTCCCCTATACCAGTGCTCTTCACTCTAACAATCTCATTCTCTAAAACCAAACAGTCAAGTATCTCCTTCACATGCTCGGCGTTCAACTCGAAGTTCACCACTCCTAACTCTTTAATCTTATGGCGAAGACCATCAGCTGTAGCAAATTTCTGTTTTTCAATTACCCTTTTAAAGACTTTTTTCAGGGATTCGATCATTATATCATCAATAGACCCCTCTTGATTATACCACACACCACCAGTTAGCTCCTTGGAGGGCTCAAATTCTATAGCCATGAGTCGTTTTTTGGCTTTGGCTTGAACATTGGCTACCTCTTTGATCAATTGCTTTGCTAGAAGGGACTTAACACAGTTATCTATTATCTTTGCGTTGGTGATGTTCAACTCTCTTTTAATGTCCCCCTTCCATATACCCATGTCTCCTTTGCTTTTAATCAGATCATAATGTTTAAGTTCATCGGGTGTTAGCTCCTTTGAATCTGAGCTTGGGCGCTTCCGCTTGATGCCCAAGCTTGCCCTTGCACTCATACTTTTCAGAACCAAAATCACCTCCTAGAAGAAAAATTGAAAGAATGTCAGAAACCAAAAAAACAGTTGCGAAAGAAGTCTTATATAGGTTCAATAACAAATTAGAAAGACATTGCTTCACCCAAGGTTGTCAGGATCGTGATTTTACTTTGGATCGAAAGCGGATCGTAGGATCGACCGATCCTACAAATTTTGCATATTTAAAGCTTTGTACTTATCTATGATTATTGTTATGTCATTTTTATAGTATAAAACACCTTAATATACCAAGTACATATAACTTGGACACTGTATACATCATTTTCATCGTTACTTAACCATTACTGAAATTTAAAGTAAACAAGCAAAAAAGTTTTCAGCTACGAGACTACAAAATGCTTAATACATACGACTTCAATTCAAAGTAAAAATTTTAAAGTAATTAAAAAGTACATTTTACTAAGAAGTACTAGATTGCTCTACGTTAGCACCCGAACGAACAACACCACAATAATTACACTTTACTTTCTTGGTAAATTTATCAACCTCAATACCATGTTCCTAACCTGGGTCTATTCGATTACCTAATGCATTTTATCTCTTATTTTTACCAGAGTTAGAACCAGAAGAAGACATTACGATTTAAGATCTGGAAATTGCAAAATAATAAACAATTTAACATGAAACATCATTCACGAACTTCAAACTATCGAAATTTAGTCAATTTTATATCTCAAATTGTCAACGACCGTTTAACTTTGAATATGCAAAATTACTAACAATGATAAACTTAAATTGCAAAATAACTAACATCATAGTTAAATTGAAGTTTGACCAATAAAACAAGAAAATAAAACATACAACAGATAACTAAACAAGTAAATACAAATTAAAAAAATAAAACAAATAAATAACCCAAAAAAATCAGAAAAAAAGATGGTAGTGGTACGCAGATGAAGAATTCAAGAATGCCCAGCATCTAATTGATGGAGGCTAACACAAAATAAACAACATGAATTAAGGAATTAGAAGTAACTAATTAATTAATTAATCCATTTAAAAAGGTAGAAAATACCTGAAAATTAAACAACGAAGGTCAGCAAACTAAACAACGAAGAAGATGAAGAGAAAGGCGCCTTTGATTGATCTCGAAGCAGCAGTAGAAGAGTGCAGACAAAGACGGATGAACAACAAACTAAAAACACAACAATTAAAACTGAAAAACCAAAAAAAAAAAAATCAAAAACCTTTTTTATTCATATTCATCTAACTGAAATCAAATCAAACCAAAACACAATGGATGATACTGAGGTAATTAATTTCAATTTCTTCATTAAAATCTGCTAATTTATCATCAAAAACTGTTTAGAATTCTACTGTTGATGAACATCAAGTAATCAACTAATTTTATTAATTTTTTTTTGAAAAATTTGATGGTTTTTTGGATGTTTTTGATCGGTTTATGAGGTGGGTATTGATTATTTTTTGAAATGATTTTGTAAAATTTGTGGGTTTTTTTGTTTTTGCAGAAAATGACGGCTTTGAAGAAAGTATCTGAGTTAGGCTTTTCAGATTCTCATTTGGATTGTATTATAATATTGGAGTTTGGACTAGGCCAAAAAAGGAAAGATAAGCTTTTTTAACTCATTTTGCAGAATCGTTGGAATCGGCCCAAAATCGCGATTCTATCAAGTCTGACCGATTCTATGTGCGATCCTATGAAGCTTCGATTCTATGAACTATCCTACGTGTGGGCCATGAATCGGATCGCAGAATCGCACGATTCCACAATCTGGAACGCGATTCTAATAACATTGGTGCCTTCACCCTTTATTGAAAACATCACTTGTGTCTTAGTGAGTCATTTAACTAGTTCATTCTAATCCGAATATAGAGAATAAGAAATATTAGGCTCCATTGACAATGAACATAAATCAAATATATGTTGATACAAAAGTGCATTGTTGGAATATTGATTCGACTACTTGGTACAAAATGCTGATCTCCATCTAATAGTAATCCAACCATTCCTATGTAACATCCTTGAATTTTTCCGACTCTATACGAAACCAAAACCACAAGGGAACGGATGAAATTCGGGTGTTACATTAAAATAAAAAATAAAGTAAAGGAAAAAAGGTTAGATGATAAAGGAAAACTCCCAAACATGATTATGCGTAGATTTCGACAACATTTGCACTAAAATTGGTCGTACGAATAGTAAACAATCGACTAATAAAGCATACTAAAGAAGAGGCGTCATAAGCCGAGCAAAATGTATCACGGCGCAATAATTCATCACTAGTCTCCGATCATCATGCAAACATGGATCGTGGATCCATGTTTGCACAATTTAAGGTACACACTCAATTCATATGTATGCAATGCAAAAGAGCTACATAAAATCGCCAAGGACAAGGTTCTTACTCCCTCTTATGAACTGGGCACCTATACACGTTTAAAGGAAAACTAATAAGTGTACTAACACCATTTGAAAGCTACCTAATCTAGAAAAGGTATCCCACTACCATACGAACGAGTTTCAACTCATGCCTAGTACGCACTCTAACCATACACACAACAATTTCAAGCCATTTTCACTCGTGACCTATACTAACAATTCAAAATCTAACAATACACTGTTGCTTTATCAAACAAACTATTGACTTCATTCGGATAATGTAATGTATATCAATGATTACGCTAATGATAATAATGATTGCAATCCTATTTGCTACACCCCTTAAGGCTAAGAACAAAGTAGTAGTTTGGGACAGTTCATAACAACAATTCCTATAACTTAGGCAAAAATTACACAACTTACCACAACAATTCAATAAGTTAACCATGACAATTCAAACATCAACGATTACCCACAATTGACAACCTCCACAACAACAATTAACTACCATTGATGACAAGAATAGCAAACATATCTTTATTAGCAACTATCAGTACTACCAAATCAACAATAGACTTATTCACCATCTTCAACATAATAAAAGTAACATTTAACAACCATAAAAGTGACAAACAATCATACTCATGATTAACCATTAATACCACATTAATCAACAACAATAACACTTAGCCGAAGCTTATACAAAAATGTTCAAATACTAAATTGCCATGAAAATACCCAAAAATAGTACATACTATCATTAATTTCATCCCTAATACAAACCCTAATCATACATGTTCATTTCATACTTTCAACTCTTACCCATAACAATTTTAGCAAGATTCAATAATTATAACTTAAATTAACAATAACATTCATGAGTTTTAACAAACTTTACAATTAAAACTATAATTTAGAAATGAAGTCGATTTATTTTTAACAATTTCGCATTAAGTTTATACACTCCTACTTCTGGCGGATCCATGATTCGGAGTCCCCTGGGGCACCAACGAATGAACAAAATTTCGACATAATTTTTTTCGTAAATTAAAACTAAATTTTTTTTTTGGCAAAATGCATTGTAGAAGAGCAATAATCCCAAGACAAAGTCAAAGTAATATAAGAGGTAACGAACAAACAACAATTTAGATTCTTTATAAATTTCTTATTTGAGATTTTCTATAACTTAATTTAGATTTTCTTTTGTTTAGTGATATTTAAATTCCATTTGATGAAACAAAAGCAGTATTTCATCATATTTGTTTGTTTCTAGAGAATTCTGCTTCTTGTTCACCTTTTTTTTTACAGATAATCTCTATTTTTTCTTTAACATGTTTTCTATTTAGTATAAATTTTGTTCTTTCTCCTACAAAAAAAAATTCTTTTGATGATTATAATTTTAGAAATTTTTGTTCTTGATGTTATTTCTCTCAACTTCTTAAAATTCAATTTCCTAAAAATCAATAAAATAGTAGGATTTAATTGGGTTTTTCACATCTAACTATTCAAGATAAACAAACATTGATAAACACATTAACATTAACAAAAAATCAATTACTCCAAGAAGGCAAGAACATAAACAAAAAAGAATCAATTAACAACTTTCTAATAAAATTCAAGAATCAAAATTAAGAATAAAGAAGATTAAGAATTTAAGATCAAGATTAAGATAAAGAGTGAAAATACCTAAAAAAATTTTAGGGTTTATGTGAAGCGAGACTGTGAGTAGCCACAGCCCACAGCAGGCGACGAGCAGCGGCAGGAAGGCAGATTTCGTGAGCGTCTGAGGCGTCCAGGCGGTGAGGGCGTGAGGCGGCCAAGCGGTGGTGTTCCGGTGGGTTTAGTATAGAGTAGAGTTTTTAGGTTTTACAAGAGGAGAGAGGGAAGCAGAAACTCAGATTTTGAGTTTGCAATAGTGCATGAAATTGACCCCTAATTCCTAAAATTCAATTTTAATTGTTTGAGTTTGCAATAACAATTAGGGTAAAATTAGGGCAAAACAAATTACTCATTTATGGTGCACAAAATGACAATCCAACTGTTGAATATGTAAGTTGGGTAGGCAGGAACATCGTGTCAAAATTTGATAAAAAACAAAGTATAAATAGCCTTCGATCGGATCGCCGAAACCTTCACGCGCAATACCTCCCTTCTCTGCCGTCACTTTCTGTTATAATTAAGTTAAAACTGCTGCCCTATTTTTGGCCTTTTAATTTTCCTTTATTATTATTATTATTATTATTATTATTATTATTATTATCTTACTAGCCCAATTAATAATCAAAGCCCATAATATTTTAAATCCCATATTTAAAATATTAATTGGACTCTTCCTTCAAGTGGGAGGGAATAACCCAACAGGGAGGACGTGCATGAGAGGGAGAGGGGAGATGTAACGGGGCAGGTGAGTACTAAATGATGATAATTCGAATCATACGATGGTGGCAGTGCACAGTGGGGAGATGCGTGGTAAGTGGTGCACGTAGTGTTGCTGATGGCGGTCGGCAAACGCTACTGGGTTGTGTTGGCTGGTTGTTGAGGGAAGGGAGGTGGCGTGTGAGAGATGGAGAAGGGAATGTTAAGGAGCAAGTGTGTTGTTTAATTGTTTTCAACGTTTAAAACCCTAACGATTTTTATATCTAACCGCAGGTTACAAAGATTTTCGATTTACCCGTCTTTACTCTTTAGGAAGGATAGAGGTAGGGCCGTTAAAAGTTGACCCGATCTGCTAAGACTTTTAACTCAATTAATAAAATGGACCGACTCGACCTGATCTGTTTAATGAGTTAGGTTCAGGTCAAAATTATAAACCTGTAAAAAACGGTACAAACCATTTAATCAAATGTGTTAATTTCGAAATAAACCAATAAGTATAAGCTAAACTTAGTTCGTTTAATATTTTCTTATTTTTCATAGTAAATACAAAATAAACAAAAAAAAAACATAAAGTTAAAATTAAAGCCTAAAAAATAGATTTGATCAACGTAAAAACCTTAAAAAGAAAACAAAAAATTATAGACGGGTTAAGTGAGTCGAAATCAAGTCAACCTGATCTGTTGCAGGTCGAGTCAAGGTGTGATTTTCGTGAAAAATTGAAACATATAAGCCACATTATTATATAAAAAAAGCATATCATAGCAAACTTTTAAAACTATTTCTCAAGATAAGCACTTTTTTTCAATGCTAAGGTTTAGAGTACATTCGCTTGTTCGCTCTTAGTAACACTAATAGCGGTCCATTACTTATTCTGAGTTAACAAAGTTAGCTCAATAATTACAGCGGCTAATTGCTGACCTGACTATTATTACGTCATTACTCCTTTACCGTCAGAGATTCCACAATTCAGTGAACCGTTTTTGAGAATCTTGGCTCGTTTCCATAATTTTGCGGCACTATCCCAACTTTCTGCCTTTCTGCATCAGTCACTCTGCATTCAATCGAAAATTTTTAGGGTTTAATTCTTTAATTTCAAGGTTATTAAACTCCCTCCTTATCTTCTGGACAATAATCAGTTAATTTGATTGTTTGATTTTGAACTGATTTGATTTAATTTTAATACTTGTAAAACTCTGTTCTTTTCTGCTACTTTCTTGATATTCATGAACTTTTATGTGAATTTAAGCACATTTTATTATCATTAGTTGGTGCTGATAGTGATTTGATTTTTTTTTTTTTCATTTATAATGCTAGTAAAGATCGAAAATATCTAATTAATGCCAAGCAAACTTGTATTCGTTAGCGTTCTCAAAAAAAAAAAAAAAACTTGTATTCGTGTTAGCGGTTTCTGTTCTTTATTATAGCATTTTTGGGCAATATATCTGAGAGTTCTGGTCTTTTTTATAACATTATTTAAGGAAAAATTTCGATAATATTTTTCTTCTGGGTACTAATTATGTATTTTGTAGTATTCTCTGAGTGAAATGATGTTTAATAATGAACTTAATTGTATGGTTTGACCAATTTTGAAGATGTTGGAAAATTTAATGTTCTTGGTGAACTAGTGTATAAGTGTATTATATATTGTCTATTTGTCTTGTCCTGTACCCTAATTTCTTTTACTATTCATACCTTCATATGAAAAAGTTGTGGAAAATTCTATTAGCTGGGTCAAACCCAGCATAAATGGTTTGGGGTTTGCACACATATGATCCACTAATGTGAATTGTGAATTGAAAAAGAGAATCATCTGCTATTTTGAGTGAATTACGAATTCATAAAGTGAATTATATAATCGGTTTGCATGTAGGTAAATGAGGATTGATAGGAAAGAAGGACGAGGCAGGGGACCATTCATATCCGAATTGTTAATAAATTGCGTTTTATTTTTTTAAGGTCTAATATGATTATGGAAAATAAATCTGACTTGAAACCAAAGGCTGCATCGAGCTGTATAAATCTGACTTGAGAAAATAAAATGATTGTATACCATCTTTCAGGTGCTCTACTTGCTTAATGTTTGAGTTTAGTAGGAATTAATGGACAAAAGCAATGTGTGACTTGAAACTAAAGTGCAAAATGCGGTAAAGCGGTTGTGATTGAGGTAAGGGACACGGTGATGTGGTAACTAGGGTGATGTTGTCGTACAAAACCATGAAATATCATTTGTAGCGGCCTAAAATGCATTTTCACACCTTATGATGGGGTTATCCTGGTTAAGTAGATTTGAAAACGTTTACAATCCGGTCAATAGATACAATGCAAACCTTCTGCAGTTTTTTGCACTATGCTTGAAACAGCTATTGAAATTTTCAATTAGCATTGTTCTTTCGCCTTAATAATGGTGGACATGAGCACCTTCTTATATTCATTTCTATCATCTTGAACTTCTGCAGTTGACAGTAGAGTTGGTTTCTGAAGGTAAAACATATGAAGTTGAGTCCTAGAGAAGTTGAGAAACTAGCACTTCATAATGCTGGTTTTCTCGCACAGAAGCGTCTTGCTAGTGGACTCAGGCTAAATTATACTGAAGCTGTGGCCCTTATTGCAACTCAGGTGGTTGAAACTCATCCATGATATTATTTTACTTATATGATTACTTCAGCATTCGTGATGCTATTTACGTACCATTTAAATTGTCAATGTACGAATTTTCTCACGCTTGTCAAAAGATGTGTTATCCTTTTGATGCGCTGCTCATGTGATATGATTTTTACCTCCACGGTACACTTAAAGTGTCTAGTCATATTAAATTTTAGTTTCTGGTCGACTGATAATTCTATAATTGGTAGGGGGGCCTATCAAAAAGCTAAAAAGGCTAACATCTTTACATTGTCCTGTTCCATAGATTTTGAATTTTGTTCGCGTTGGAAACAAAAGTGTGGCAGACCTGATGGACATTGGAACACAGCTTCTTGGAAGGTAAATTTTAGATTTTTGTCCATTCTAGCAACTCTTCTTGTTCTCCAATCTCTGATCAACCTTCTGTTGTGAATGAACTGGTATATTATGTCATCTTTGATCATGAAACTTATTTCAAGGTTGGTGAGTGAATGAACTGGTAAATTGTGAGGCAAACATCCTTTGTAAGTCTTCTTATGTTCAAAGTTAATGTGATATTGCCTTTTAATTTTTTTTAAATACAAGCTTTAGAATATGCACTCGGCACTCACTAACTGATAAAAAATTTATGCATGCCTAAATATTGCTGTTTAGCTATATTATGTCAACCATGAAACATTTTTCAAGGTTGATGAGGTAAACTTTTAGATGCTGCAGCTCTTATCTTGTATTGCATGTATCTAAACCTAACCAGTGTTTGTACTTTGTACTTATACAGGCGACAAGTCCTTCCAGCTGTTGTTCACCTTTTGCATACTGTCCAGGTAAAAGGCTTTAATTTTCATTTTACTTTGTGGTTTCTTCTGACCCTAAAATAAAGTCATATTGCTGATTATTCCCAAAATACGTTGTTATTAGTCTAAGGAGTTTAGATGTGTTCTGAGCTCTGATCATCTGGACTTTATCCTTTGGCCATTTTGACTTTTTATATCTATTGATCATGTTGTTTTAAGAATATAATCATCTTCATCTTATCATATATTGTTTTTTAGAAATAAGCAGTTAAAATGGATAAGAATTCTGAGATTTTGCCAGTGCTGTGGTGCTATTCTCACGTTTCAGAAAAACCTTGTTTCTTTATATGTACTGAATTTCTTCTCAGGTTGAAGGGACCTTTCGAGATGGGACAAAGTTGATTACCGTCCATGATCCTATTGCTAATGAAAATGGAAATTTAGAGTTAGCTCTTGATGGTTCCTTTCTTCCAGGTAAAATTTGTGACAGTAAACCGTTGACATCAACTTATTTGTTGGTTCTCAGCAGCATTTTAATTAATGCTTTGATGAAGATTTACGTACTCTTCGATATTAATAAGAACTTCAACTTTGCAGTTCCATCATTGGACAAATTCCCAGAGATAAAGGATGAAATCATCCCTGGTGAGCTGAGGCCGGGGGTTGGTGACATCGCCTTAAACAATGGAAGGAGAGCTGTAATGCTCAAAGTCATTAACAATGGAGATCGACCCGTTCAGGTGCACTGCAGCTTTGCGCTTAATTTGGTCCTTGTGGCTCAACTCAATCACTTTACCATAATAGCAATCCCGTTGTTCTCAATTTTAAATTTGCCAAAATATGCCGTATTCTTGAATCCATGTAGAAGACCACTGGAAATGATCTATTGTTTAATATAGTTGAGATCAATTTTTTAAGATTAAGGCATTGGCATTACTGTTGTGATGCCGGGTTCTTGAATTTTGTAAAGATTAGATTCGTTTATTGACTGTTTGACTCATTTTGCACATCATTGTTTAGGTCATGGGTGCGGTGGCATTTTAGAACACGTTTGAGCTCTGCCTTTTAACTTTGGTTGTTATCTTGTTAGTAAGATGATCTGGTTGCTGCATTAGTAATATCTTGTTCATGCCTTTTGACCCAACCAAGACGCACCCGTGACTGCCCGACCCATATTCATAAATTTCGGTGACTTTTTAGCTTACATCAATATTTGCGAGTTATAACATACTTTTTTTCAGCAATTTTTTTAAAATTTGAGTCAACATTCACGACTATCATCTGAAAAGCTGTTTTTGGCTCGATATAATAAAAAAAAACTGTAATTTAATTTCACAATAAAATTGTATGGTATCTTTTCGCTATTTGATAGCAATAAGAATAAGATAATAAGTAATGTCACCTGTACTGCTGCTTTCCAGTTATTATGGAACCAGTATTAGCACTTGTCATTATGATTTTCTAAATCACTCTTGTACTTGGGTTCAGGTTGGCAGTCACTATCATTTCATTGAGGTGAATCCTTCCTTATTATTTGATAGGAAAAAAGCTTATGGCATGCGATTGAATATACCAGCCGGAACTGCAACTCGATTTGAGGTTTAACTCTTGCTTTTCTTTGTTATGGTTATAATGGTGTAAAATCATATCTTTTTCCTGGAATAGTTTTAGTTCTCATCTGTACATATCACATGCCTTACGAAGTGTTGGGACAATTAAGAGTAAGGCTTATCACTTGTAGTATACTAAAAGACACTATCGCATGTTTGCTTATATAGCAATACTTAACTTATCCGAATCTCCTGTATTGTTAGTTACCAATATGTAAAGGGTTATATAGAACTTCGTGCTGTTTTAATTAAAAAATGGATCCCAACCAAACCTACAGACTTAATCAAGTTAACTGGAGTTGTTTTTGATGTGTGTTTCTGTTTGAATCAGAACTTTCTGACAGGCTTTTGTTTGGAATGATTTCTTATTATTTTTCTAGCCAGGGGATCCTAAATGTGTTGCACTTGTAAGTATTGGAGGCATACGATGCATTAGAGGAGGGAACAACATTGCTAATGGTCCTGTTGATGACGCCAATATCGAAACTATAATGGACACAATACACACAAGAGGCTTCCAGCATTTGGAAGAAGAAAATGCAAGGTCAACGATTTCTGCTTATTGTATTTGTGTTAGGCATTTGTTTTCTATGCGTTAAATATGGACACTACCTCTACTTGATTTTCAGTTGGGGAGTCACTGGAGAAGATATTAATTTCACTAGATTAATGTCTCGTGAAGCTTATGCAAACATGTATGGCCCAACAACCGGTGATAAAATCCGGCTTGGTGACACTGACTTGTTCGCTGAAATAGAAAGGGATCTTGTAGTTTATGGTGATGAATGTGTTTTTGGTGGTGGAAAAGTTTTAAGGGATGGAATGGGCCAGGCTTCCGGGTATCCATCAGCTGTGTGCCTTGATACAGTTATTACTAATGCTGTGATAATTGATTATAGTGGAATATATAAAGCAGATATCGGTATTAAGGGTGGCCACATTGTTGCTATTGGAAAATCTGGAAATCCAGATATAATGGATGGTGTGTCAGCGAACATGATCATCGGGGTAATGATATCGCCTACTTTATAACTTTAGTTTAATTTCTGTTCTGTTTTCTCAAAGCCCAAAAGCATATAAGTTTTGACTCGAATATCACAGGTTAATACTGAGGCGATTGCTGGAGAAGGAATGATCGTGACCGCCGGAGCTATAGATTGCCATGTGCATTTCATATGTCCTCAATTGGCTTATGAAGCGATTTCCAGTGGTGAGGTTCTAAGTTCCATGTGATCTCCAAATAGTATATTAAGGTGGTAGTGAATTCTTGGTTTAATTATTTGCTGTTATGTGACACATCAGCATGCATGATAACTAACACATTCAGCCAATAAATGGTCTAGATGGGCCGATAGAAGTGTAAACATGCCATATCTATCTTGACTTTATATATGACACTGCAATGGTTTACGCTTCTGCAATGTGCCAACCGTTTTTACCATTGTGACTACTGTCACGACTAAAAACCATGAATGGGTTGTTGTGGTGATTTTGGTTTTTAATTCGAATGATGCCCCTCGGAGCCCCTTTAATAGATGGGATTGACATCCAAGGAGATGATAAAAAAGCTCTTTTTTGTTTTCATTCTCCCGTATCTCTCCATGTTTTACTTGGTTGCGTTATGTTATTCGAATTTCCTTGACTTCTTTCGCCTCCTAGCTAGATATTTAATGTATTTACTTGGTTCTATGACGATGGACCACACTTGAGAAAAATGAAAACATTATTTCTGATACTTTAGAAGACAGTGATTTTGCTGATGAAATAATGCCCAGTATTGTGGACTCTATTCAAATGGTTTGCTATTCATATACTGATGTTGATTTTCTTATTTTGTAGGAATTACTACATTGGTGGGAGGTGGAACCGGACCTGCTGATGGAACACGTGCTACTACCTGCACACCTGCACCATTACAAATGAAGCTTATGTTGCAGTCAACTGATGAACTTCCGATGAACTTCGGTTTCACTGGAAAGGTGTGCTTGCTTCTTTGCTGTATGCTCTATGGAGTTAAAAGCTTTATATTGTAATATACTCCTACTCTCCTACTAAAATATATATACAAAAAGATCGTGTTTTGTCATGAGGTGGCTTAAATCCACCAAATTCTGTCCTTTGTAATTGTATTTTTCCCACCTGTAACCATATTATGTGTTTGATCTTTCATTGGACCATTAGCTTAAAAAGTGATCTTCCACATGTCGTCAACTAGGGAAATAGTTCTAAGCCAGAAGGACTTCCTGAAATTATAGCTGCTGGAGCAATGGGACTTAAGCTTCATGAGGATTGGGGAACCACTCCTGCTGCAATAGATAGTTGTCTCAATGTTGCAGAAGAATATGATATTCAGGTATTAACTTTCGTACATATTTCTAACTGTTTGATGATAATGAACTATTAACTTTTATTATTAGAATCTTTATCATTTTTATTACATTTTCTCTTTATATATTAATATTCATTTTAGTGTTTGAAAAAATTATTTCGATTCTTCAATTTACTTTGTTTTAGTATGGTTGTTTCGAAGTACGTGTTGGATTGACTTTAATGGTGCAGAAATCACGACTATATGTTTTGACTGTCTCCATATACTGATGATATTCAGTAAGATACTATGACTTAAACCGCCTTTGTATCTAGTTTTTAAATAATAAACTTTTTTTTTTTACTTTGTTCTGACAAAGAAGTTGGTTTGTTAATACATTTTTGTTGGAGTGCTTAGGTGGAACATTCTTACTCCAGCAAGTTCCCCAACCTATGATCTTTCCATATTGATCGATGATACTTAATTTAGATATTTTTATAGCTGTTCATAGAACTTTAGTCACATTAGCATCGGATTAACTGAAAGCTGTATTTTTGCACTCAGTTTTAGTTTTGCGGCTTACTATTATGGATTTATATTTGCTTAAATGTCTCATGCAGGTCAATATTCACACTGATACATTGAATGAATCTGGATTTGTAGAACATACAATTGAGGCATTCAAAGGAAGAACTATTCATACTTATCACAGGTGTTTATTGCATCTTGTTTCATTTGTGTCTTAGTTTTCTAGTTTATACTAAGCCGTCAAAATTATTGACATGAAATCACCTGCACTTCTTGTGTATCTGCTTGCATTATTGGTTGAACAGTGAGGGCGCGGGTGGTGGTCATGCTCCTGATATCATCAAAGTCTGTGGTGTGACAAACGTTCTTCCTTCTTCAACTAATCCTACAAAACCTTTCACTTCAAATACGATAGATGAGCACCTCGACATGTTGGTATGCATTTTTTCTCCTCAATTATCTGTGAGTAGATCTGTCTGATGGTTTTCATGTTGATCTTTGGTTTAATTTTGGGTCAAACCATTTTTCCGTAATACTTTCAAGTTACTACAATATCTGACTGAATTATTGATTTCAAGACCTAAACTTTAGAGTGAGTTCTGAATACTATGTCACATGATTCACTAATCTCTTCATGAATCGCTCATCGAAAAAAGCAAATTATGGTCGTTTTTGGGCTATTTTTGAGCCATTTTGAGTAAATCATGAATTCAAAATGCGAATTAGCTTACTTATGATGATACAACAGTTCTGATTGGGTCAGGTCGGACTTGGGTGATATTTCTTCATCTGATGCGTGTCAATGTGTGCACCGATTTCAATTATAATGTTCGATTTCTTGAACTCAATCAGATGGTCTGTCATCACCTTGACAAGAATATTCCGGAAGACGTGCATTTTGCTGAATCACGGATTCGTGCTGAGACAATAGCGGCAGAAGACATTCTGCATGACATTGGTGCCATAAGTATTGTATCTTCTGATTCACAGGCTATGGGTCGCATCGGAGAGGTTTGTTAAATAATATCATCACGTGTGAAGTAAACACACATTTCTGTTTTTGTTTTCCTCTGCTTTCTGTAATGTTTTACATTTTGTTTACTTTTTTGTTCGTAAGGTGAGGTGCGCGGCACCTAGGGGGAAGGGTTAAGGTAAGGGAACTCCCACGGTAGCCTGATGAGGGTCAATTCCTTGTCCGGAGGGTAGAAAGGTGGGTGAAACTTGTTTGCTGTATTGCTTGTGTAGTTGTGTTAGGGATGAATATATATCCTGTATCAATGATCTGTTTAACATATACTCCTCCATCCCCCCTGAGTTTTGTACGATTCTTCTTTCACTAATCATTTATTGAAGCTGTTTCATTGTGAGACGACTTCAATTGGCTCAACCCAAACTATTTTTGAAAAAAACTGCTTCCTGTTATCCTTTACAAGTGTGGATTCATATTTTTATTGTTTTTTAGTGTTTTTTTTTTACTTATGGGTTACTTGTATGGGCCCGTTTCACGGTGAGATAGTCTCATACAAGACTTGTTTTGTTAATTTTGTCCGTCCCACTTATTAGCTATATTTTTTTTAGAAAAATGCCTTCTCATCACTTTAATACTCATCACACGTCTCTTCGCTCTTTTAAAATTGTCCACACAATATAAAATTATAATCTTATTCTCCCAACAAATAAACTACTCGTTAATAATTGTGTTAATCCCTCGAGTAGCAAACTCAGGGAGACGAAGGGGTAGTGTTTACTCCTCTCCATAAATAATAAGCCACATTTATTTTGCATAGTTTGAAAACGGTAAGCCACTTTTCAAATTCTGAACTGGAGTTTGATTTTGTCCATACTAATACTGCTGAAGTGCTGATGAAAACATGAAAACAATTTAAAAAGCCAAGTGAAGATGGAGAGTAAAAAAAATATAGTATAAGATGTTTGTGGTTTTCTTCAACTCAATTTAAAAAAAATGATCCTTAATCAAATGTGGCTATTTATGAATGGAAGGAGCAAACTTTTTGTACAGCTGTTCTATCCTGGTGCTCGTTGATAAAGATTTCTACAATTTCTGCAGTTATTTTCTGTGTACATTTGAACATTCCTCTTTTGACGAGGACCGTCCTTGTCCACAAAATTCAACGCTGGCAATTTGCTGTTCTGTTAGGTAATACCGATACATTGAGCGGTTTACATTTCTAGTCTCAAGTATATTCATTTATGCAGGTTATATGTAGGACTTGGCAAACTGCACACAAGATGAAGGTCCAGAGAGGACCACTGCTCCCAAGTGATGTTCATAACGATAACTTCAGAATCAAACGTTATGTAGCAAAATACACCATTAATCCAGCTATTGCTAATGGATTTTCCAAGTATGTGGGATCAATAGAGGTATATATCATCCAATAGACAGCCCTTTGAATATCAAGAGTTGAAGTATATCAATATCAAGTTATTAGAGGTATAGTATGGAGAAGAGGATAAATCAAGAGTTGAAGTTTTTTCTCGTTGAATTTCTTGTTCCTGCAGGTTGGTAAGTTGGCTGATCTTGTTTTGTGGAATCCCGCTTTCTTTGGGGCAAAACCTGAAATGATCATCAAAGGAGGAGATATTGCATGGGCTAATATGGGTGACGCTAATGCTAGTATACCAACTCCAGAGCCGGTAACAACTGTTTTTCTTTGTTATCTGATCTATGGTATTTAGTTCAATTTCTTGTTTCCGATTGACTGAACCAGCTACCAATGTCACATGATTCTCGCAAATCACAAATCGAAAAAAGTTAATTAAGGTCTGTTTTGGGGTATTTTTGGGCCATTTTAAGTGAATCGCGAATTAAAAAAACGAATTAGCTAGTGATATTATGTTGCATCGGATCTAACACATAAGGGGCTCATTTGGAGATCCTTGTTGGGTCTTTTCCTCCACGTTTACACGTAAATGATTTAAGATTGGTCTGATGATGAAGCTTGCAGTTTCCGCTTAGCATGTTGACTATCATTGAGAAGAAACATACATTGTTAAACATGGACTTCTGGTTCCATCATCTAAGAAGTTTTTGTTGCAGGTAATAATGAGGCCTATGTTTGGAGCTTTCGGGAAAGCTGGAAGTTCCAACTCAATCGCTTTTGTCAGCAAGGTTTGTATTCAAACTCCGTAACTAAAGGAATCGCATGTTAGCATGGTATATTTAAAATTTTATATTTGAATTTTGAATTTCGTAATTCTTGCAAATAAAGAATTTGCCTACAAAGTGAATACCAACTAGTGCCTACTTTGAGATAAAGATCCTTTGTGTCAACCTATTGTTGGAAATCGGAATCCCATTTTGAAGCAAGCTTCAAGCACAAACTCCCTTATGGTAATTTACAGGATTATAGATACAAAGTATAAACACATCTTGGTTTTTGTATCCATTTGACCGAATCCATCTTTTTGATGGTTGTCCAAATGACTTCCGGGTATAGAATCAAAACCATATCTGATATTACAAGGGTGGAAGTGAAAGCCTTCAAACACTAGGATAACCCATGATTCTCATAAACGTTAGTCTTACCGAGTGCTAATACCACCAAAAACAATTTGAACCTGATTTTTGTAAAAAAATTTAATCCCCGAAACTTTACTATATTTGTTCTTTTATACTTGAGATTTACAGTTTTCTAATTTGCGCAACTGTCATTTTGTGTCAAGCGAAATGGGAAGGATTTGAATATCTCAAGTTTGATACTACGCCCATACGCTTAAAGATATGCTTGATTGAATCCATGCATTTTTCCGTCAACAGGCAGCTATGGATAACGGAGTAAAGGAACAATATGGGCTTAATAAGAGAGTAGAAGCTGTGGGTGGTGTAAGGAGTGTAAGAAAAGAAGATATGAAACTTAATAACTCGCTGCCAAAAATCACGGTTGATCCTGATACTTACACAGTTACTGCTGATGGTGAGGTCCTTACGTGTTCTCCTGCTTCAGCAGTTCCATTGTCGCGAAATTACTTTTTGTTTTAAGCTATTACAAGTAAGTCTTTCTTCCTATTTACTTACTATTTTGTGTGAACTAGAATGTGTTTATAACGATACAAACTTAACATCCATCGTTCAGAAAACACTTCATTTAATTTGTTTTGGTGCTGATTAAAAATTCGAGTATTTTAGTAAAGCCTAAATGTTCTATGGTTTCCTTTTGTTTTTCGTCAAGGTTGAAAACTCGTGTATATACCAAAGTCGTCCTTCGAAAGAGGTCTTTGAAGAAATGCAAAAGTTTTCGTGGTTGCAGACAAGAAAAGGCATCTAGATTAGGAAGAATAAACCCGCGCCTGGGAGCGACAAAACGTCCCATTTTCTCGGATTTGTTTAGTAATACCAGTAGCTAGTCAGTTCAATAATGGTCTTTTAGGGGTTAGGATGGGATACCAGGGAAGAAATTATACAAGGATCTTCTGTCTAAAAGATTGTATATAAGTATAGGGTTTGATATATTTTCTTTTTTTTTTTTGGATTTTCCATGTCATTCCTTGTCTCTCCCCTGTGATTAATTACCAAGGTTCTGTTCAGCACATGACTATCAGCTAAGGCTGTTGGCCGGAGCTGTTAGTTAATTTGATTAGCCGAAAATATTTGCTTATAAGGCACTTGCTATGGAGAAGTTGTTACTAAAATTATTTATCAGATGTTGACTGTTCATTAGAAAAAAGTTAGCTTAAAGCCAAAACCAATGAGAAAACTATAAAGAGTAGCTTTTTTGGTTTTAACTTAAACATTAATTTCTCTGTCGACTTAAAAGCTATTTTCAAATATTTTTATTGATTATTTGACAAACTAAAAATCTCAATTTGAAAAGCTAATAAAAAAGCTAATTGCTTTAAAATCAATTATTTAAGCCATAAGTTATATAAATAGTTAATAAAAATTTAAATTTTGGTAGTTTATTAAGAAAATTTCGGTTAAAAAACAAAGTCAATGAAAAGTTTTCGCTAATAAAAATTATTTAACCATTAATTTTTATACAATCAAAAAACATCATATCGAGTATTAATATCGATACATGCAAATTTGATTTTTGTCTATTGTAATAACCCAATGAAATTATTTCTAAAAATTTTTAAAAATAGTATCAAGGAATTATTATGATTATTAAAAGGTTAAGAGTAATTATTAATTAATCATGAATTTGACTTAGTTTTAGGGTGTGTGAGTAGACCAAGCAATCAAATTCATGTATCATAATTTATCTTATCTTATCCTATCACATTCTCATTTCTCACTACATATCTCTTTTATTATGACATACAACAAAAAATACTTGTTCTCCCGCTAATCAACCATTAAAATTTAGAGAAATGGAAGTGGCTAGAAGAAGACTCTCAAATGTAGCAAATCATCTAAACCCAGAATTATCACTCACAAATTCTGATCATCAATCCTCCATTAGGTTATCTAAAACTTCCATGAATGATAACTATCATAAGGTTCATGGGCAAGTTTCTTTAGACCCTGTTGTTTGGAACCCTGCTACCGACGATTCCGGGAAAGAATTTACTGATATCATCTATGAAAAAGCTAATGGGGAAGCCATTGCTAAGGTCATCATTATCTCTCCTCTCCTATACGCCTTTAATCCCTATCAAAAACAATGATTTATACTCAATTTTGACAATGTAGCAAATTACAATTTTTTGATTATGATTTTTTATGGGTTATTTGAGTCTATATTTAATGGGTTGTTTTTGAATTGAATGAATTTTCATATTTATGTTGGGTGATGGGCAGATTACAATAAATAGGCCAGAGAGAAGGAATGCATTTAGGCCAGAAACTATAAAGGAGTTAATTCGAGCATTTGATGATGCAAGGGATGATAGCTCTATTGGTGTTATCATTCTAACTGGGAAGGTAACACTTCTTATATACTCCCTCCTGTTAAACCCATTAGTCTCATTGATTTTTTTCACTATTCAGTTATTACTCTTAATTTGTATTTTATTCTTAGTCTATAAGTTAAAACATAGTTATGTGGGATCTTGTTTGATTCGTCTCAATGCAAAGATTATTAATATTTACTTTTTATAATTTTTGATTAAGAACAATTAGAGATATTAAAGATTAAAATGTTGTCTCGACAAGTGTAAAAAATCAAATGAGACTAATGGGTTGAATAGGATGTAGTATATGTTATACCCATTCAATATTCATGTTTAACTAAATAGATTTATAGTTCTTTACTTTCAGACTTTCAATTATGATAGTGGAATGGGTCGTTAAATTATTTAGTTATCAAAATCAATCGAAAATGACTATTTTTGTTTTTACAAGAATAAGGTTGTTTGCATCAACCCTTTAAATCCACGTCATTTAGGAATTTTGGTAAATCTTTTGTTTTGCTTTTTGGTTGGGTTTTGGATTTTGGGTTTTTGGGTTATTGGTTTGGTCAAGAAGCAAAGAGTGTCAAATGAGAAGAATGAAAGCATTGTTGTGGTTGTTAATTTATTGGTTTTTGGCTGGATGGTTCACTTTTTCTCCGATAATTAAAATCTAATTTTATCAAACATATAACGGATCTAATTAGCTTAAAAGCCAATAAAACAGCAGGCACGATCAAGTTGTCAAACAAGCGAACTAATTGTCAAACACCCCTTGCAGTTTTATGCAAGTAGCTAGTAAACACTTCCAAGTTCCAACTAGTGAAACAAGCAACTAAAAAAACCAACGAACATTTACCAAAACACGACGTTGGGATAATAAAATGTTGTCAATACGATAAACTGATTGTACAATTTTGATGTTGAAGGGGACCAAGGCGTTCTGCAGTGGTGGAGATCAGGCTATAAGAGGCAAAGATGGCTACATTGATTCAAAAAACATAGGCCGTCTTAATGTTTTAGACTTGCAGGTTTATCCCTCTATAACACCTACAATATGTTAGTATTCACTGAAACTGAATCTTGGCTCACTAATTTCATGCTCATTTTCAAGTAGGTCCAAATTCGAAGGCTTCCGAAACCAGTTATAGCAATGGTATACACATTCGCCATAGCTTACCCGTCAAATTTTCTTGCTTATAAACAACTTACTCCAGGACATATGATCTAGACCTTAATTCCGGGATGTATAACAAATTCAGGTTGCGGGTTATGCTGTCGGAGGAGGACACATTCTACACATGGTCTGCGATCTTACTATCGCTGCTGATAATGCTATTTTCGGTCAGACTGGTCCTAAGGTTATTCATGAATCTCTCACTTTGAGTTTCTATTTTTAGCAGAACAAGTTTTAGTCGATGAAACTAGCCAACAGTCAGCTTATCAGCCAATACTTTCAGCTGGTCAAATCAGCCAACAATTTCAACTAACAGTTAGAAACTATATGTGTGTCAAATACCAGTCTGCTAGCTATAAGCCTGTAACTGATGCATACATTACTTACTGAGCAGGTGGGCAGTTTTGATGCTGGTTATGGAAGTTCGATCATGTCTCGTTTGGTTAGTATAGCAATGAGTTTAATCTTGATCGTAAGCTCGAATACCCTGTAACTATATGTGTCAAATTTGATCGAGCAGATTGGACCCAAAAAGGCACGCGAAATGTGGTTTCTGACCAGATTTTACACAGCAACTGAGGCGGAAAGAATGGGACTAATCAACACAGTTGTGCCAGTAAGTAATTCCTCAGTAGTTTTACTTAGAAATCTGTAACTTGAAGAAAATAAACATTCTCTTGTGTAGTTGGAGAATTTGGAGCAAGAGACCATAAAATGGTGTCGAGAGATTTTAAGAAACAGTCCGACTGCGATTCGAGTACTCAAAGCAGCTCTAAATGCAGTTGATGATGGTCATGCTGGACTTCAGGTATGATTTTTTGAGAAAACAAGTCAACCAATAGTTTAAACTTATAGTTGAGGCCTCAAGATATATTATATATTTAAATATGCACCCTGGGCCGTCTTATATAAATGATAGGGCCCAAGGCTACATTTTTTATTTGTTTGATGTCATATGTTTTTAAGTAATTTGGGCCCTTAAAATATAACAAAAATTTTACAAATCCGTGGGCCCTGAGCTATAGCCCAGATTGCCCTTGCTGTTAGACGGGTCTGGATGCACCACATACCCTCCTCATACGTTGCACGAAATATTTCACTTGAATTTGAGGGGTGGTTGAGATTTAAACCCGCAATCTTTTGTCACGCTGCTCTGATACCATCTTAAGGAAACAACTCACCCAAAAGCTTAAACTAATAGTTGAGCTCATAGGATATGTTATATACTCTAACACGACTAACCCTAATTCCTTATATACTTTCTTCAACATGTTATATATTATAATATATTCATCAAGGTTAGCATAAGTGCACATGCATTTTGATGGGTAAACTAAAATGATAAAATTGTTTTATTTGAATTGAAAAACAGCAAATAGCAGGAGATGCAACACTCATATTCTATGGAACTGAAGAAGGCATTGAAGGGAAGACAGCATATAACGAAAGAAGGCGCCCTGATTTCTCCAAATTTCCTCGACGCCCATGAATTATACGCACATTTGCTTATACAATTCTTCAATCTCGTGTTCGGATGATTTTTCCCACATCGATGGATTAAAGATGATGTGTACACTATATAAGTCATTGAATCTCGACGTCCTTTCTCTCATTGACATATGATTTTGAGTTAATATTTCTTTGACTTATAAAACGTGTACCAAGCGCGCTAATGATTATATAGTGCGCACATCTTAGATCTCATCCCTTGTTTTTGTTAATTCTCAAAAAAAAATCCCTTATTTTTGTTGTACCGTAAACCTTGACAATTTTTTGAAATTAAACGATGTTAGAAACTATTTTTGTTTACACTTTTTATTAATTAAATTAAGTTAATAAATAGATATTTGAAGAGAAGTCAACATATCAAAATAAACTAACTTTCAAATGTATGATTAACCTGATGATTTAAGTTTCACAATATATACTTATATCTAGTATTAAATATTCTATTATAAATAAAGGCGAATAAGATTTAAACCCATCACCTTTTGTCATGTTGATTATTAATATCATATACAAAAATTAAGTTATTTTCATTTTCGCTAATTATAAAATGTAGAACAATATTCATTTCCTTATTAGCTAGTTATAAGATGTACAAGTACAATAATATTACCGGAATATTTTTGTACCAGACACTAAATTGAAAAAACTTAATTAATCTTTATTTCATTGTTTAAAATTTATTAAGAAATAATTTTTCGAAAAAAATTACTCCATTGAAAAATTATGGAAGTGTAGCAAATCCTAAACGTGAATAATCTTCCATCTTCTTTAGTTTATAGTACATGTATGAAATATTTATGAACATGTATAGAACTTGGATTTAATTTGGATAATTAAAAAAACACAAATTCTTATATGAGATAATCTTATTGTAAGACATGTTTTATTCTTAGATTAAACAAAACACAAATTATAGATGTATTTAAAATCCACAATTTGAACTGCTTAGAGACAAAGGTGTCCATACGGGTGTTCAAATATATATTTTATATCAGGTATATTTCAGTTGAGCAGTATATGTAAATATTTTAACAATCTGATTTTGATTTTCACATGCGATATTTTAGATCGAATCGGATCGGATCGGATCAAGTTAGAGCACTTTACATGATTAGAGTTGAGTGGAAGTGGTAATCGTAAGTATTTAGGACCACAGGCCACAGCCCAGTTCGTATGTAGATACATACAATATACACGACTTAAACGTAGAATTGATAACACGAATGATGTTACTCTCACTTGTCAGACAGTCCAAAGCTAAATGGTCCCATTTCAAATTGAAGTATTTTTGTCTATTACAACTTAGAAGTATCATCGACACGTTTGGTATATGGTAATAAACGATAGTAATGCGAATGAAAAGTTAATGTAATTTTAGTTGAAAAATCTCTTGACTACCTTTATAGTCATGCTTGTACAACGTCAATCATCTGATTTTCATCATAAAATTCATTCCGCATTATCATTAAGAAAGGTGGCATTAGGTGGTAATGGAAATTTTCAAACAAAAAAACTTTTATGTGATCAAAATTTTATTATTACCATGGGAATGATATGAAACTTTTGATGAAATTTTACACTGTAAATCGTTTTGATTTTTACTATTTAATACCACTAACCAAACGAGTTGTAAATATTATAATCCCTCTATCATATTAAAATTATGTTATTTGACTCAATTCTATGAGGATTATTAGAGTCAAATGATGCTATTTTGGTAGGACAAAAGGAGTATAGCACTTCCTCTTTCAATTTACTTAAAAATAATGGGTAGTCTTTAACAAGGAAAAAACTTTTTCTATATAATTTTTGACAAAAAATAGGTAGTGTTTAACAAAAAATTATTTTCCTAGTGCAAAAAAAAAAACGAAAAATAGCATAACATAATACTTAATACATTCACAAAGGAAAACCCTATTCTTTGTATTATCATGATATTGTTAGACGACATTTATTTTATAAAAAACAAATAAAAATTAATTTCCAAAAAAAAAACAAATAAAAATCTAAATCCTTATAAATAATTAATTATTATCTTATTTAGTATATCAATGTCCAAGAGTACTCAATATATGAACTATATATATTCATTGTCCGATCCTTATCATGGTCCAATACAAAAAGTCCTTTGCCTAGTTGCCTTCTAATACCACATTATTTTTATAATTAACATAATAAAATATCTATCATCTTTTACGTAAAAAAAATAAATATTAGTGTAATTTTCATAAGAAAATCCTTTATAAGTTTAATGATAATCCTTATTCTACTTTTATAATCTATATTTACATAAAATTTATTTTAATGTATTATCGTTTGGAGAGCTATTATAATGTGATTAATAATAAAATATATTGTGAATAATAATATTTCTTATGATTAATATTTCATTACCATGTAAAATTACAAATAATATTTTTATGAAAATTTATTTTTACAATTATTTTTATTAGCACCGTTTAAAAACAACAGTGAAATAGAGTTTGTTCATCATTATCATTAATACCCAATGTATCCCGCTCATAGAAAACTATAATCAGAGTCTGTGGAGGGAAGAACAATGACAACTCATACCCATAAAGGAGAGTGCAATCAAAGAGCCCCGATTCAAGAATGGCCTTTTAATAGAGAGTGAAATAGAGTTTATTCATCATCATCATACCCAGTGTATCCCACTCATAGAAAACTATAATCAGGCTCTGTGGAGGGAAAAACAACGACAACTCATACCCATAAAAGAGAGTGCAATCAAAGAGCACCCGGCTCGAGAATAGCCTTCTAAGAGAGAGTGAAATAGAGTTTGTTAAGTAGTTCATATTTTTTGTGAACCACTTATTTACACTTAGCTTTGCAAGACTTGGTACAAGTTTTGATGTATAGTTGTTCATTTCATACCTCCATTTATCTTTTCCTTAGCTTCATCCAAACATGTTATCATCCAGACTAACACCCACAATAAAGTCAACTTTCAATGAATCATCACCTCACCGGAGATTCCCCGGAGCTAGAATCTCCGGTGGAAACTCCGGCTTAGCAAGAAATGCCAGAACTAAAAAGACCCTAATGAGAAATGGGTTATTAAATGTGAGAGCTGTAATCAGCAGTGGTGATAGAACAGTGGAATCTGGTGCACCTGCAGGCATGGAGTTAAAAGATGGAAATGGTGCTTTGTTAAATAATTCTTCAGGAAATGGGATTCAAGTAAAGGCAATTGTTACAATTAAGAAGAAGATTAGACAGAGATTAGTTGATAAACTTGAAGATCAGTGGTTTAATTTTCTTAATAGCATTGGTCAAGGGATTTTTATACAGCTTATAAGTGAAGAACTTGATCCTGGTTTGTTCTTTCTTTTCTTTCTTCAGGGTGTCGAGAGACCGTGTTTTGTAAAGACGACTCTTAAAAGTCCAGCCCAAATCTATATTTAGAGTTGTAACAATATATATTTAGAATTGAACTGGACTTTTGAGAGCCGTCTTTACAAAAACGGTGTCAAGTGAGAATTTGTGTTTTTTCTTATACTTCATTATTCATTCTTCAATCCTCATATATCTAGAGTTGTCAACATATAATCAGAGAAACACGTAATGCGGTGCATACTTTATAAGCCAAATACATACCATTTCAAAACCTTATTATAATGGTAAAAGGGTTTTAATGACTTATAAAATATGCACAATTATCAATATGAGATAAATAATTCCAACAAGAGTTTACTATATGGTAATCAACACAATTTGCTAGTTCCAATCCAAATACCAAAATATAGGGGTCGAATACTTATCTCAAACCGAATTAACTCAATTCTTATTAAATGACACGAAGCCATGGTTTAGGCAGACTCTGATCTAAATTCTCTTAAATTTATTATTTTTTATTATTTAAATTTATTTTGGTGTGTGTTTAACTGTTTATGCATGTGGGGATATAAAGTTCTTAACTTTGGGCAAAATTTTGTGACATGCTTCATTTAATGTGTCTTCTGTTTTCTATGTGATTATTTCTTGATATTTTTTTATTGGGTTTTTGTTTTATTGGCCTCTACTATTTTGATTTTTGCCCTAAGATTTTTAAAATAATATTTTTTTGGGGTTTTCCTATAGAGTTATAGAATTTTGAGATGAATTGAAACAACCATTGTTCTCCAACTTTGGGTGTTGTTTTATCTTCAAACACTTGCAAAATATACCAAAATTTTTAAGTATCATAAAAACTTGATGATGGTTGTTCTTCGCAATACGTCATTATTAAGCCGCAGGGCCGGCTCTAAGCAAGGGCAAGAAAGGCTTGCGCCCAGGGCCCACGAAAAAAGTAGATAAATTTTGCCTGCATATACATCGAACTTGAGAACTTACGTGATTAGATAATACATTTAACCACCAAGTCAAAGTGTTATTAATAATAACTATTAACTTATTTACTAATTATTGAATTATAAATGCATAATAATCAAACAAAAAGCAGATGATATCGCGCTCTATTATTGATGTGTAACATTTTTTATATTATAAATAAATTTATAATTATAAATATATATTTTATAACTAGGTCCAAAATTAATTTTTCGCCCTGACCCCTAAAATCTCAGAGCCGACCCTGTGTTAAGGTGTCATTATCGAGGGCAAACTTATAAGGACGGAAAGAAGTATTAGGATGATTAATCACGATTCTTGTGATACTACACTGCCACACAAGTTCTTGTTTGATATAGATAGATATTGGTACAAAAATCCAACTTTTTATGTGATGGATATAGTCACTCTTTTGTGGTGTGATTTAAAACATGATTTAATTTTGTTTTACTTTAATTTTTACTATACACCCAAAAAAAAGTTTGATTCCATACGAAATACGAAATACGAAAAAATGAAAAATTTTAATTTAGTGTTTTAGAAATTTAGAAAACAAGATTTGGTAAAAGCTAAAATATAGCCATGAATGATCACACATTGTTTATAAGTAAGATATATAAGTATATGTTGCTTATACTTAATTTAGTAACAAGAAACGAGAAAAATTAATTTAGTATTTTGAATCGCGTTTTACACCGTTTCGATACGAACAGATCAAAACCCGTTAAGGTGAAAAGTATATGTTGCTTTTACGAACATATCTTGTGCCATCAGCTTAAGTTTTTGGTTGAGTTGGTCTCTTGACATTGTATCAGAACCCAACATGATAGGATGTCACGGGTTCCAATCTCAAACCACCCCTCATTAAAGTGGAATATTTAGCGTTGCTGCATCCACGCTTCTAGCCCAAAGAGTCTCGTGCCAAGGGCATCTTAGAAGAGTACATAACATATTTGACGCCTTAACCATCAACATAAGTTTTTGGTTGAGTTGGTTCCTGTTCAATTTTCTTTCAGGCCAAACTTTGCTTGTACTAGTTTGACAAAGAAGAAATTTTTGGATACAATACAATCTATGATGATTGATGTGTGAATTGCAGATTCCAACTCTAGGAGGAGTGTAGAGGCCTATGTGACCGGCCGGCCGCCAAGTAGTTCATCAGAACAGTCCTACATTGATGAGTACACTGCAAATTTTACAGTCCCTTCTAATTTTGGAAATCCTGGAGCTATCTTGATTACTAATAACTACAGTAGAGAAATCTATTTGGTAGAGATTGTGCTTCATGGATTCAATGATGGACCCTTTAACTTCCCTGCAAATTCATGGATACACTCAATTAAAGACAATCCTGAAAGCAGAATCATCTTCAGAAATCATGTAAATTGTTTTTGTATCTTTATTTAATCCCCTTGTTACGTTTTAAGATGGCTTATTGAATCATGTCCATTGTGTGTTCATTCGAAAATAACCTCTTGGTTGTCGCTAATAGGGGTCAGGTTGCATACATTCGACTCCCCCAAGTCCCACTTAGGTGGAAGTCGCTTGATGATATTGGGGTCAGGAAGATATTGTAGAGTAGACATGATGGCATATCTTATTAGGCCGTGACGATTCGTCACATAATCTCACCCGTGGCCTAGAAACCCACGGGTCAAGAGCGTTGACTTGCACATACACTTGACGAGGTTCATTGTTTCACAAAACCATATAGTAGTAGGAGGATTAGCTAACCCACTATTTTATCAACGTAGGATCTTGTCTCATATGTGAAGTATTTCCAACATATCTGATCTAGTTTTTCTCTTTTTATGTGTGTGCCTTTCGTTTTGAAGACGTACTTACCATCGCAAACACCATCGGGTATCAAAGATCTTCGGATGGATGACATACTGAGTCGGCGTGGTGATGGGAAAGGAGAAAGAAAGTTACATGAGATGATTTATGATTATGCTCCTTATAACGATTTGGGTAATCCTGATAAAGATGATGACCTTTATCGGCCAGTTCTTGCTGGTGCTGAACGACCTTATCCAAGGCGCTGTCGCTCTGGAAGAGCACCTATGAAATCCAGTATAGTTCTGCCTCCCCAACACCCTTATAGTCTCAATCATTTGTTAGTTATTATTGCATAATCTGATAGCATTTGATAGTTTATTTACTGTGAACTTCTTCGTTCGAGCAGACCCAGAAAGCGAGAGTAGAATAGAGAAGCCGCATCCAGTATACGTTCCTCGTGATGAAGCATTCGAGGAAACAAAACAGTCAACATTTGCTACCGGAAGACTGAAAGCCGTTCTGCACAATTTAGTACCTCAAATTGCTACGGCTTTGGCTAGTTCAGATATCCCATTCACTTGCTTTGCTGATATAGACAATCTATATATCAGTGGTTTTACTATAAAAGATGATGAGGTTTCTGAAAATATTAATAGCATTGCACAAATGCTCAGCATGGGTACTAAATTACTTAAGTACGATGTTCCAGCCGTCATTAAAAGTAAGTCTTTTCGACATTGTCGTTCTTGTAACAACATTATTATTGTTTCGGAATTTTCTTTTAGTCCAATGTTCCCCGTTGCTTACAGTTTTCAGTCTTAGGTGATAGATTTTCATGGCTGAGGGATAATGAGTTTGCACGACAGGCTTTAGCAGGAGTGAATCCGGTGAACATTGAACTTCTTAAGGTAAGTTCGAAATGACTGCTAAGAGCTCTAGAAAAAACTGGGAGTTTTCCTTTTTTGATACTAATTTTGCGGCTTAGGAATTTCCCATTACGAGCAAAATGGATCCAGCGGTCTATGGTCCTCCGGAATCTGCAATCACAAAGGAGATACTCGAAGGAGAGCTAGATGGAATGAGTGTGGAAGAGGTAATGGTTTACCGCATTATGTGTTTAGTAGCTCGATTGTCACTTTTATTCATGGTTTTCGTCTTTTCGATTATGATCAAAATGTATCTGGTTTTCTTCCTATATTGTGTTTACGATTTTATCCTATTTGGTTTCATTGTTTGATTGAATTTGGTTTGATCCGATCAACTAAATATGTTCCTGCCTTGCAGGCGATTGTAAATAAGAGACTCTTCATAATCGATTATCATGACCTCTTACTTCCGTTTGTCAACAAGATAAATGAGTTGCCAGGTAGAAAAGCGTATGCATCTCGAACAATATTTTTCTACACGAATGGTGGGACTTTAAGACCTATTGCTATCGAGCTTTCACTTCCTCCCTCCAACTCTCGCCCTGCATTTAATCGTGTTTATACTCACGGCCATGATGCTACAAGCTATTGGGTTTGGAAGTTGGCCAAAGCGCACGTGTGTGCAGTTGATGCTGGTGTGCATCAGTTAATAAATCATTGGTGAGTTCAAACGATCCTAATCCACTAGACTTATTGACCCTCGAGAAATTTCTAATGTCGGGATAATATGTGTTATATTATAGGTTGAGGACTCATGCTAGCATGGAGGTTTACATAATTGCTACGAATAGACAACTGAGCCAAATGCATCCGGTTTACAAGCTCCTGCATCCGCATATGCGGTATACTATGGAAATTAACGCTCTTGCTCGACAGAGCTTGATCAATGGAGGGGGAATCATAGAGGCCACTTTTACTCCAGGAAAATATGCTATGGAAATCAGCTCTGCCGCTTACAAGAGCATGTGGCGGTTCGACAAGGAAGCTCTACCAGCTGATCTACTTCGAAGGTGAACCAACCATTTTTTTTCCAGTCTTTTATTAAGATAAAACGTAAAGGGGTTGATTAGAGGCGAAACCAAAACTTAAGGTGATATAGGGCGGAAATATTCATGTTTCTAATGTAAAAAGTTTTTAATGCGAGTGGTCAATTATTGTTGATATATTTGAACATATTTGTGGTGTTGACAACATCATCATCAGTCCAATATTCCGCTTGAAAAAGAGTCTAGGTGAGGAAGGTGACGGGAAAACTTAGAAGTAGATTTAAAATACGGTGGGCCAAATACCTCATATGCACTATATATCACTGTTCTTTAAGGGTAGGGTATGGCAAGCTTTCGCCCACTAGTAACTCCGCCCCTGAGTTGACGGAACATTGTGTGTTTTAAAATCAAAGGCAAAATAATCTCTCATGTATCCATTTAAAACTTTATGGATGATCAGAAATGATGTTTTAGATCTTGGATTTCTCAGGGGAATGGCAGAGGAGGATCCTACAGCACCCTGTGGAGTAAAACTTGTGATTGACGATTATCCCTACGCAGCTGACGGACTTCTTGTGTGGTCTGCCATCAGCGAATGGGTTGATTCCTACGTTTCATACTATTACCCCGACTCAAATGCCATCACCTCGGATGTTGAACTCCAAGAATGGTGGAAAGAGATCAAGAACGAAGGTCATGCTGATATGAAGGATGAACCTTGGTGGCCTAAACTCGAGTCCAAGGAGGACTTAACCGGGATACTAACCATAATGATTTGGGTTGCTTCAGGTCAACATGCTGCTATAAACTTTGGACAGTACCCTTTCGGAGGCTATGTCCCAAACCGTCCTACAATGATGCGTAAACTGATCCCTCAAGAAAATGAACCTGAGTATGAGAAGTTCCTTAAAAATCCTCAAGCTACGTTCCTATCTTCTTTGCCTTCTAAGCTTCAAGCAACGAAAGTCATGGCCGTCCAAGACACTTTGTCGACACATTCCCCTGATGAAGAGTATCTTGGGCAGGAGCACGGGAATTGGACTGATGACCAACATGTTAAAAGCATGTTTGCGAGATTCTCCTCGCGTTTGAAGGAGATCGAAGAGACAATTCATCAAAGAAATAAGGATTGTCGTCTTAAGAACAGAACGGGTGCAGGTGTCCCTCCATATGAACTGCTTGTACCAACTTCTGGTCCTGGAGTCACCGGTCGTGGTATCCCTAATAGCATTTCTATCTGAACAATGTGTACTATGACATTTTCTTACAGTAATATTCTTTTCATAAATTTCCGAGTCTTGACATTATAAAAAACAAAATAACATAAATTATTTGAAACCTTCAAATAACCTATTAGAAGGAAAAGCTTGCAAGCTTAATTTGCAATGACTAATCATGGATTGCAAATAGATTGGGCTTGATTATCGGCATAACCAAGCGATGCTTAGTTTTATATTTTATTAGTTGAGAGTAGAGATGACAGACAGGTAAACTATACGAGTTTCACACCATATTCATCTAACTTTGGGTGATATTAAAAGTCGAATGGCATTTGTCAATTAACTTCCGATTTGGTCTTGGGATAAACACCAGTTAATTTTACTTATTCAACTTAGCATATGCTACATTGCAGTTAGTAACTAACTTTAATAAAAATGAAGTAAATCTAAGGATTATGCACGTCCATGATTTAAAATATATATTTTTGAATATAAATCGACAAGGGACTAAGACAGGTCCATTTGACAAGGACAATGAAGCTTACAACTAATATATACAAGTGGGAAGAAAATGAACAAGTTAAAACATTATTTAACTTGAACATGATCTATGTACCCAACAAAAAAAATTAAATCACTTCACTCAAAAGTTCTAAATTATGAAGGTTTCAAACTTGTATGGCTCTTTTTAGATTTGTTTTTGGCAGCACAAAGCCAGCTCTCCTTTCCTCAAATGAGTACTCAATCTCATCAGCTGTGTCTTCTACCAAGTTATCAGCATAGAGTGGTTTTGAAGGAGCTGGTGTCATCGATGTTTGCATTGGAGCCGAAATTGTCAAAGGTGTCGAAGGGGGAGGGATCGACTTTACGTTTGGAGTGTGGTTTTCTTCATCTGCGGCAGGGATCTTTTTTGTAGGAGTGGTAAATGGAGTGTTATTCAAGCTAACCACTTTCTGAGATGTCTCGTTTTTGGGAAGAGGTTTCTGAATGCTGCTGTTGTGCATTGTGTTTGGATCATCAAAAAAATTTCCTGTTCCTCTTGTTGATGCCACCGCAGAAACAGGTGAGAAAGGTTTTCTTGCCGTTATAGGTTCAGATTCTCGACCACCAAATGAGTAGTTTTTGGCAGGGAGGTTTGTAGTGTCCAAAGCCCTTTTTACTGCTTAGAATAAAAACAGATTATAACATTTGTAGTTTAGAGCTTGGAAGTGGTATTAGCACAACAGAACGAATTAATGGCTCAAATAATGACAACTAACCATGAGCTTTTCCTGCTGTGCAATCATCCTTTTTGACAGAACGAGAATCGGGTGTTGCTCTAGTAGAGTGAGATGGTTCACGCTTTGGTGTTTGAAGCATGTTGCCACCGAGAGAGTCCCTTCTGTTGTGTCCTCCTCCTCCGCCTCCTCCCATAGACATTCTTCTGGAAGGATTCTTAGCATTTTTCATGGGGCTTGGTTTTGAGCCAAAAAGTGCCTCTTGTTCTGCCATCAGTTGCCCTTGAATTTTCTTCTGTTCCTGAAATCACAGAGAACATATATGTATGCCAAATTCAACCCCATGTTCAGGTTAATCGTAAAAATAGTTCACACTAAAGTAATCGAACATTTATAATAAGACAGTTTCATACTCTCTGCCGTTTCTTTTCCAGCTCCTTTTCTTGTCGGTATATCATATACTCTTCAAGCATACAAAGAAGACGAACCTGGTTGGTGATACGCCCAAGTCATGTTACAATCAAATGACATGGGAAAAAAACCAGTACAAAATAATGGTATTAAGAATATCTATTCTGCAATATGTACTTACCCCATCATACAGAAACACAACGCCTTTTTCATTCTCCCAGTTTAGGGCTTTTGCAGCTAATGCCTCCACCATCCCTGTGAAAATCAAGGACACATACAAGTCTCTTTTAGACCATGAACACACAATGATCTCTCTAGAATGGTACAAGTAGAGGCACAAATCAGAATTTATAAGATGTGAAAGAGTCAACTATATTTGGACTTGACATTGTACCAGTTCATAATGCTCTCTCTACAACGGTACATGTAGAGGCATAAACAGAAATTACAAAATGTGAAAATGTCGAATATTTTTGCACATGACATGTACCAGTTGATATTACAAAATTTCGAAGTGTTGTTATATTAGAAAGTGTTGTGTCTTACCTGGAAGTTTGTTAACCAGTGTTCGGGCTTTTTCAGCACGCTTGAGGGTAAGATGAGCACCTCGTCCTGCATTGTATCGGTTTTCATCCTAAGGTGACAGTGAGATTTTTAGCTGAAGATTAAGACAAGGAATATGGTGTTTCCAACTTGAGAACAAGTTAAGCTTTAAAGCACTACCTGATTATACTGTTCAAGCCACTCTTCCTCCTGACACGCTGACTTCCACTTCTCGACTTTCTCCAGTATTTCTTTGCGACTAAATGCTTCTTCCTTAACCTTGGAAACCTCCAGTTCAATTTGCTCAAGGACTGATGCAGGGTCCAAAGCTCCTAAATTATGGGGAAACAAACATTGAGCAGTCTACATGAATTCAATAATACAAAACAAACCAATCTAGTATTATAAGTGATGTATTATGATTATAATTGTACAGCAATGTGAAAACATGGAGTTGGCTAGGGAAATTCAAAATGGCCCAGGCCCAGCACCCGTTCAACCCGGTTGGCTGCTAGCTGGGTTTGGACAGAATATGTGGTCAAACTAGAAGCATATGCTGTGCTGTTATGGGTCACCTACTGCCATGAGTAGCTCAGGCAATGCAAAACAAAGTTATGACAGTGTAGAAAAACAAAATACCAGATTCTATTGCTTCCATGAGATGTTCTGTTTCACAATTTTCTTCTGGAACCAAATGTGATTTCCTGCAAATTTCTTCTAATTCAGTTCTTTTCTTCAGCACAAGCTCTTTCATCTTGCTTGATTTCAGCAACTCCAGTCTGGAAACTTCTGCCTCAACCTGCACAAGCCATTTTCACGATTACATGAAATTTCCTTAATAATTTTCTTCCTACAAACACAGAAGAATTAATGACTAGTAGTTTAAAGGTCCACTGCAGCTCACATGTTTTATGCAGTCTGCAGAAAGAACATTAGGTTCAGTTATCTCATCTTCAGATGCAGCAATATTACACGTGACATTTTGAAATGCTTGTTGCTCCTCCAAAGGTGTATCCATTAGATTCCAAAGCTCCAATAACATTGTTGCAAGATCTTGGAGCTGCAAGTTGAAAAACAAAAAGAACATAAAGATATAAATAAGAAATAGGAACTAAAAGAAACTAATATTAGATAATATTCTATCTACCCTCTGCATTCTCTGAAGCTTAAGCTCTCGCAATTTTAATATTGCAGACTCCAGCTGCTTAAGTGTATCAGTACTTATGCTATGCGATTCTTCAGAAGCGACTAAGCTTGGGTGAAGTTCCCTAACAGTTTCCTTAAAATCCAAGCCAAGGACCGCACACAACGAACACAAAATGTTCAAGTGTTCCATTACTTGTTTCAGGCGATCACTCTGCAAGTTGAAAGATTGGAATAGATTATTAGAAGAATAAACTTCAGTTTCAGATACAAAATAAAAGGATCAACAGCAAATAAGGTCAAATGTACCTTCTCTTGTTGTAGAGATTGCAGATGGTTTTGCAATTCTTCAAGCCTTCTTAAGGACAGGTCATTTTCATCCACAACAGCCATTGAGCTATCATAGACTACTGATCCATATAATTCAGCGGCCAACTTTTGGATTTGTCCTATGACATCTAGGAATTGACTTCTCCTTTCCATTTTACTTTTTCGCATCTCTTCAAGCTGCGGGAGAATGGCGTTGAGCTCTTCCTTAAGACTTCCGACTTTTTGGTCAGCCTGCAATTTGGTTCAAAACTGATAATTAGCAAGTAAAACAGCCTGGTGCAAATCGATTTGCGCCATTTTTTCGACATTGGTTATCAGTTGCCAGTGGCAGTGTTTTAACTAAAAGCAAATTGTTGATCAAGATTTTTTACTACAAGGAATCTATATAGGTCACTGTATTGTGGAGTTGATTAAGAAGTCAGATTAAATTTCAGACACATGATCCTCTATTAAGATCATAAAAATCATTTGATTAGAAAAATCTACATGTAGCAGCATTTAATACACATTCAACTGGATATTATTTTTCATCCATCAGATATATTATTTCTGAAAACTATAAACCATATAGAGCCTAGAGAGCTACAAATAGTCGTTTAGAAAACAATGATGACTTATCCAACCAACACCGTCCTTCAATTTAACCATTCATGATCTTACGGAGCCTGGAGGTCCGGCTACTAGAACTTCTTACCTGCCTAATATGCAGTGGACGCTCTCCCAGTGCGGAACAGATAGCGGCTAGCTCTGCCTCTGAATCAGCAATAGCCTGACGTAGCTGAGCTCTGCAACGGTTTGCCTGATCAACTTTTCTTCTGTAAACTTCAAGGCACTCTTGCTCTAGTTCAAGTAACATCTTATCTCGAGAAGTTTCAGTTTCACCAACCTCATCCCATATTATCTAGATAGAATAACAAACAAAATCATTCATCTGCGCAACAAAGTCATCTTTGCAATATTACTATTGGTTCATTCTTTACCTGAAGTTCATATAAAAGAGAACCACAAGTTGTTTCTAATTGAATAAGCGGATCACTTGGAACTATAGCCATCTTAACCCAACACAAAGTACACTGCAACAATGCCAAGGAGATGATCAATCAAAGTTGCATTTAGTGAAATTACAAGATATCAAATTTGCGCTTTTATTTCCAAACAATAAATAATTTGGGAAGATGTCACTTTTGTGTCCCGCTCTAATTTCTGAAATTAGAAATATTAACATGGTTTGTGTTCAGTATAATGCTAACTGCTAAGTACGCATTTCTTCAAATTTTAGTCAGCCAGGTAACTCGATCCTTCAGAATTCCCAAATTCGAAAAATGAATTAAAAATACCACGGAAAAGAAACAGAATTTTAGCACCACAAAATAAAGTTAAAAAGAGCAAACGATTTCAATATCCAACTCAATCAACGAGTTAACTTCTCTTACACCAATTTGAAAGCCTAGGAAACCCAAATCTACATTCTAACACAAACAACTCCATTTTCATGGAGATGATAAATTAGGGTTCACTTGATTGACTTGACATTGCAGCAAAGTAAACTAAAAAGAATGGAGAGAAATGAAGACATACCTTTCAGAAAACAATGGCAGACAGCTGAATTAGATGTGAGAGTAGAGACTCAAAATGATCGGATAACGGAAGTTAGAGAGAAACAGAAGACGATGAATAAGAAAGAGATTCGGAGAGATTTTGAAATTTTCGACCGTTGGAGGGGAGAGTATATTTTACGAGCAAATCATCATTACACTAACCTATTAATAGTTTGATTAAAATGATTATGTATTTGATAATTGTTATTTTTTAGATGTTTTATGACATTTTTATCGATAAATTATTAGATTCGTCTAAAAAACCTATAATAGTATTTTTTAATGATAGTATTTGATTATACTTGTCGTTAAAAAAATTCAAAAAAAAAAGTCTATTGGCGCACTCTAAGATAATATGGAACAAATTTATACAAGATTTTTCGATATCATAGGAAAATTTTAAATGGAGATTTTATATAGTTATGTCAAATAAATTATAATAGGTTAAAATATAATTGTAGGAAATTATAATATGGCAGAATAATAATTATATTGCAGAATTAAGATAATTATTTGCAGAATATTTAGATTTTATTCTAGAATATTTTTCTCATTATTGAGGAAGACAAGATTTTTTGTATTATTAAGTTTCCTTAATCTAGGGTATTTCTCTTGTATTTATAGGGTATTTGCCTCTCTTTATTGAATGAGAATGAGAAACAAACTAATTTAAACCTTAAATTTATCTTTTCATATTCTGATTTTATTATTTCCTACAGTTTGATATTTAAAAGATTTTATTACATTAATCATAGCTAATATGAGCAAGACGCACAGTGTATGAAGATGATGTTATTATGATAATGACAGTCATGATAATAAAATTGTAATCGTGAAATGTTTTTTTGGTGTAGATTAAAAATAGAAAGTATAATACTTAATATATTCATATATTATACGAGTATATATTTAGTTTTAGATAAATATTTATTAGATTTTTTTATTGTTAGTGATAAATAATGTGTATGTTTGAAAAACAACTTTTGGACAACTTTTTTATTGTGATCTTTTACTTTTAAGTTGGTCTAACAGCTAATAAATATAATTCACACTTTTAAATATCGTTTTTAAAGTTAAAACTAGAAAGTGTTGTTTTTGTTAGTTTCTCTTTGACTTTTGGCTTTTTGTGTAACTTTTTTCAAATAAAAAATCAATTTCTAACAATTAAATTTTATCAAATATTTTTTTCATAGTTGACTAACAGCTAATAATTAATTAATATTATTATTATAATTAATCAAACAAGTCAATTGAATATTTGAATCAATCAATAATCTATCACCAAATACCCCCATAATAATGAAAATGAGCTGTAGAATTGAAATTATTAGCTCAATTTATTCTTAATCTAAATATTAAAATATAATCAAGTTTAATTTAATTCATATGAATGAAAATTTTCTAGTCACCAAAAAATTGCATGATCTTGCATCCCTTCAAAAAGACTACACGCCACAAATTGGGGACCTCTAGTGACTAATATAATGACTAGTACCTTTCAATCATGCAACTCAAAATCTTCCTAAAAAAAATTAATATTATAAAAATATGCGATTAGACGATTCAAATAAAAATCTTACATGACTTAGACTATATTTTTTTTATACATCAGCCGCAATATGTAAAATAAACTTGAACGATAAATAGCGTCAATAATGAACATGCAGTGAGCAATTCAGAACATTGGAAATACAACTCAAACCTTTATCATAAGCTCACAACTTATACAAGTTAGTAATTCTGTTCCTTTGAGTTTGTATTATTTCTCTGAATATGTTATTTAAAAAATAAATTTAATGGAAAAAAAATAGTATCCACACATATATCACTCTTTAAGAAGCAACTAGTTCTCGAGTCTTGGATTATTATAGCTACCTTATTATTAGGCTTTGACACTATTGTTGTTTAATTTGTGATATATAATCAAATTGTATTGTACACGTATCATGTAAAATACTTTCTTTGGATTTTTTAGTTGTTATATTTTTGTTTTTTTATGTTATTCAATGCACAATTTTAATCTTTAATATTTTAATTTCGTATGATTCAAAAATTCTAAAAAGGTAATATTATGAAAATATGCATTAAGACTAATCAAACAAGATCTAGTTTGACTATGTTTTACATCATACATAGGAAAGCATATGTCAAACAAAATCAGTTAATAAATAGTAATTGCTACAAAAACTATAACAACTATTAAAATTAAAAGAAAATATATACATTTATGGTATACACTTATACTATTAGTATGTGCTAATATAAAATAAGTTTGTTACTAGGAAATGTGGAATTTTTTTTGGGTGTTAGACCAATTTTTTGGGTTGTGATAGTAATAAGCGTAACTATAACTATATCAGGGCCGATCCTAGGTTTTTAGGGGTTTAGAAAGAGTTATAAGCCCTTCAACTATTAAAAACTAAAATTTTTAGAGGGTTCAGACCGTTGACCGTACTCTTACTTAGAGTCGGCCCTCAACTATACTTAACAAAGACGACACCAATGAAAAGATCTGTCACAACAAGTAACTTATGGAGTTGTGGTTTATCACAGCTGTACAAGTATATGGATTACTTGTTCCATTGTGCATATAATTTGAATATTTGTGTTGAAATAAATGGAACATATAATTATTTGAAAAAAATAATTATTATGTACAATTTAACGACAAAATTGATCATCAAAAAATAGATTTAACTATTATATATTGTAATTTAAATGAAATTATTTATAAATGATAGTTTTGAAAACTATAGATTAATTTCGAAATTAAAAGATTATTTTCAAAAATTATTTCTTTTGATTAAAATAAATAAATTACATTATTTACAGCTTGTTTGGTTAGTCAAAGATTAATGTCAATATTTATTTTAATTCAAAATATTGACATTATTATTTGATTTTAAAAATTATAATTATTTTAAAACCAAAAAAAAATAATAATAATTTTGAGAAGACACTTTATAAAATTAAAATAAATAAATGTCAATTATTGATTCACTCCATACTAGTGACTGAAATTAACCTAGGCCCACATATCATTTTCTGGCCAAGTTATTTAATAATACTCCATTATATTCATGATGCATTAAAACAACCTTTGGTTTTTACACAATTATACTTCCTCACAGTGAGTGTGACATATTGTAGAAAAAAAATATCACAGAGAAAAATATCACGAAATAAATACTTTATTATATATTAAAAGTATTATATTTTGCAAAATGTCACTTTAGTAACAAATTCAAAGTGATAAAAGAAATATATATATACTTGACTAAAGGTGGGCATAAATTTTATAATAGTAGTTAGGAAGTTTAGGTGGTATTTAGTGACATGTAGCTTCCTAAAACCTAAGCATCTATTCTCAACCACCTAGCCTTTAACAATTAACTATTCCATTATTAAATAATAATATTAATTTCTCAATTAATCAAATTACTATAATAAACATGTTTGTCAAATGATTTTTAATTGATTTTTTTATTTTGGTTATTAACTTGTCCTTGAAAAGTTACTTTTAAAAATTAAGATAAAAAGTCATTCAAAACAAGATTTTCATTATTTTTGGTTTTTTTTTTACCTATTTTTTATTTAATAAACAACCAATAATCAACAAATAACTATTATCAATCAGATCTTCAAAAATTAGCTCAACAACAAACACAAAACTCAGTATCATCAGTTAGTTCAACTAAATCACACAACAATTCTCGATCAAAACCCTAATGTATCCTCCAAGTCATATGATTTATTCCCATCAAAACATTTAGGAAAAATTGATATTAATAATCCAACATTTTACTCATCCACTGTGAATATTCCAACCTTTTAATTTTTTTTAATAATCTAACGTTTGTCCTTAATTCGCTATAAATAATCCAATCTTTATTTTAGTTTGCTAGCAGCATACCTTATTATTACCTATTATTAGTAATAGGGTATGTTGTGGGCAAATTTATCACAAAGATTTTAATAATCCAAAAGTGAGATTATTCATAGCAGATAAGTAAAATATTGGATTAGTGTCAATTTTTTCAAACATTTAACATAATTCAATTATTTATGCATTATTAACATGACAAATGCCACTATTTTTAAGAATTGAAAATACAAAAGAGGTCAAATTTCCCTAAAAATAATCTTTCAATAGCTCAATAGGTCATTTCTAGTTTTCAACTGTACCAAGTCCACAGCAAAACTTATATGAGGATATTTAGGTATTAAAAATTGATATCCTCCATTACTAATCAAAGCAAATCTGTTGATCCTCAGATCATCACTAGCAGAGAACCTTTTTCTCAGTTCATCAATGCCCCACCACAAACTTCAACCCTAAAGTCTGTATCTTGATTCTGTCTCCATCTGTACTGAAAATTATTTCTATATTCAAATCCCAACAATTTATATCAAATTTCCCATTTTTCTGCAAAAAAAAATCATTTTTTTTGCCAGATAATTTTAAAATTCATGATTGATATGCTAAGGACTAATTCATAGTGATAAAAAAAAAAAAAGAAAGGGTCTGTCTTTTTTGAAAAAGAAGGAAAGAATTGTTCTTTATACTGTCTTTAGTCAATCTTCAATTTGGGGTTTCGTGGGTTTTTTTTTTGTTTGGTTGATTCTGAAACAAGCTATGAAATCATGCCCATTTAGAAAAAAGTTGAATCTTTTGTGCAAATTTGGAGCACCATTTTCACCCAAATTCCTTTTCCTTCTCTCCTATGGAGAAGAATGAAAAGAACACAACAACCATTAGGCTTGATGTTCAAACCCCACTTCTTCAACCTACCATTGGGACCCACCAACTAGATGATCATTCTAATGGGTCTAGTCACAATGATAAGGAGCAACAATTGCATGAAGAGCATACCCCACAAGAGATTAATAGTGTAGTTGTTGATGTTGATGAAGAAGATGATAAACAGCTTGATAAAACCCTAAAAAGATTGGAGTTTTATCTCAGATTTCTGGGTTTTGATCAGACAAGTCCATTGAAGTTTTTGGTGTCTTGGGTTGTGTTCTTTGTTGTGGGTGTTTTAGTTCCTATGATGATAATTGGGCTAACCCACTGCTTGGATTGTGAAGATTATCAAGTCAAGGATTTTGAGTATGAAATTCTTACCTCACATTTTCTTCTTGGTGGTGTTTCTTTGATTTGTATGGCCTACAATATTAATAAAAAAGGGTTCAGAAAATTCTTGTTTGTTGATCGTTATAGGGGGTATACCACCCGTTTCAAGGACCAGTATATCAAAAAAATTAAGGTAACTTGATCATTGGTTATGTGTGTAAATGATGCTCTGCATTTTGGGCCTTTTTTATAACATTGGATCTGTAATACTATCTATACATTGATGCTACTACTTGCTTTTCTGTTGTTTGATACTTGATAGTTGTTCAATTTTGAGTTGCATAAAGGATATATTGTTGCTTCAAAGCTATGTTACTCGGAATTATCAATTTGCTTCACGTACCCATGTCTGATCCTTGGTGCTCGGCACTTGGATACTTCATTTTAGGTAGAAAATTGAATTTTTAGATGTATCCGACGCTTGGACATGTACAAATATGCGACATAAGTAACATTGCTTCAAAGTGACAGAGTATATAAGATATTTAGGGAACAACACCATATACGAGAAGAGCATGTGCTGCATCAACATTTCTGCCAAAGGGCTTTTGTGTAACAGGGTGCGATAGAGTATATAAGATAACCTAAAGGTTAAGCTGTCTCATGATATGTTACATACTCTATCCCAAACCTCCGAGAGACGCCTGTTTTCATGTTTTAAATTTTTAGTTAGCTACTTAGCTTAGTCTTTTTATTTGAGTTTAAGCTTCGGCATTGCTGTTTCTGCTGCTGTATTTCTTGGACTTCTTTGCTTTGCCTGTTATAATCTTCAATGTAAGACCCATGTAAGTGTTGGAGTAATTGTTATCATGGTTATAATCTACTGCTTTCGAAAAGAAGAAATGTTTGACTTGATATAATATAGTGTTGAAAAATGGGTGAACTTCTGCTGCCTCTTAGACTGATGTGGATCCATTTTCAGAGCTTGAGGTCCAAAAGTACTCACTCTGTCCTTGTAAACTCCTACATTGCCTTTTTGGATATTGCATTATAAGGGTGGGAAGTGGGAAAGCTTTAGAGGACTTCCAAAAATGAAATATGTATTAAATATACTAGAGAGAAGGAAGTATGCATCATGGAACCTTGACTTAGCTGATAAAAATCCATAGAATGATTACTTCTAGGACAAACAGGGCCAGATCTAGATCGTTTAATGATGTCAATTGGACTTTATAATGGTTACTAGTGATAGAGTACATAATAGCTATTCAATAACAAGTATTGACCATTTTTATGTCCGGTGGTTATAGGTTAAACTTTGTTCCAAGATGCTGTATGGGCACTCATTTTATGCCTTCAACCTCCGGTCTTTCTAGAGCATATTTGTTTCAATGGAGCTCATGGTGACAATATAGGTTGTAGGAGAGCCCGTCCTAGTCAACTTGAACTCTTTAAGTTTGAGGAGTGACTTCCTCATTGCGTTGAGTTCGAGTTTTTAAGTTAGGTAATATGGTTAGTCATTTAGGAGGATAAAAATCACAATATTTGTGGGTAAATGAACTAGAATTGATATTACTGATGTGCTTTTCCTACCGTGATTGATTTGATACTTTGTGCATCTGCTAGTCTTGTGAAGAGCGTCTTCGATGGTTGTTAATTCCATCTTTCATTTCTTCTGTGATCTGTCTTTATGTTAAAAGCAGTGTTACGGAACAACAGTAGGTCGGCAGCTGGAAAAATAAAATTAGAGTCCGATGGCCACACATATGTGCAGTTTCACTTCTTTAGTTACAAGTTATTAGTTGAGGGATCTTTGGCCGCGCTCTCTTTTATGGATATGAGTTGTCGCCTTCCCTTCCCAGACCCTGCCCATAGTTTTCTATGGGCAGGATACACTGGGTATGATGATGATATTAGTTCAACACGCCTTTTCCTTATTCATTTGTAGATGCTACAGACGATGATCTATTACTTATATCTTTGTTTATATAAAGAGCTTATCGTAACCATCCTACAGGGTTCATACCGTTTGTTTTTGCGGTCATTGCTTCCATGTTGCTTCTTGAAGGCGGCTCATGAGACCATGCGCACGATATATGTTCAAAATCTATCTTGGTGGTTGGCCACTTTAAAGGTCTCAACATTAGTGATATCTTGGACATACTTAAGTGCAATTTCTTTAGCAGCCTGCATCCTATTTCATTTAGCCTGCAATTTGCAAGTTATCCATTTCAATGATTATGCAAAAGTCTTGGAGAATGAATCCAGTATTATGACTTTAATGGACGAACACATGCGATTGCGGGACTATCTTTCTAAAATCAGCCACAGATTTCGGATATATCTTATCTTGGTCTTCCTCTTTGTCACCGCTAGCCTTTGTATGACTCTGATACAGATCACGGGTGTGAATGGAAGAGTTACCTTCTTAAATGGTGGAAATTTTGCTGTAAGTCAGACTGCATTTCACTTTTGATGTTAATTTTTCAGTTATTTTTTTGTGGAATATGTAACTTGGTAGAAATTAGAATACCCTTGTCGAAGATATGAACAAAAGCTCACTTGAACTGTTGGTGTTTGTCCTAACGGCTCGTTTGGTAGGTGGTAATAAACGGTGGTAATGGGAATGAAAAGTAGTGTAATTTTGGTTGAAAAATCTTTTGTGATCAAAGTTTCATCACCATGGGAATGACATGGTTCTTTTGATGAAAATTTTACGCTATGAATCATTCCCATTACTACCATTTAGTACTACTAACCAAATAGCCGCTAGTGATTGTGGATTCTGCCTCTTGGGTTAATACTGTATTCCTGTTATGTTCATACTCGGCCATAGCAAAGAATACGATACTTAGTGTTTGCAACAGATAGACCTTGGGTATCTTTCCTTTGTCGTTATTTGGCAAATTGTTCTACTTCTGTCATTTCATTGTTATCTACGTTTCTAAGCATTGATTTCGTTTTCCATGTGATTTTAGGTCACTTCAATCGTTCAAGTTGTTGAGACCCTTCTTTGCTTGCATGCTGGTACAAAAATTTCCTCCCGAGCCCAGGGCATTGGTGCAGTTGCATGTAGATGGCATGCAATAGTAACTTGCAAGTCTCTTGATGGAGGTAGACGTTCAATATCTTTGTGTTCATTATCTTCGAGTTTTTCCGGGAGTGAATCGAGTTTGCTAGATGAACATTCAATTGTCAACCATTCCCAATTTGCTTCAGTTTCTTCATATAACAAAAGACAATCTTTCGGTAAGTCTAGTTCATCTTATTGCTGATTATCGTAATCTATAATCTGTTTCATATTTAGTTCCAGTGTCACTCTTAAATTCGAGATCATGTTTGTATCATTTACGATAGATTTCTGATACTTCCATCATACTAAATTGTGGCGATTGCAGTGATGTATTTGCAGGCGAATCCTGGAGGGCTCACATTATACGGATGGACAGTGGATCGTACACTTTTGTCTACGATTTTCGCAATCGAGCTCTCCCTCGTTCTTTTCGTGCTTGGTCAGACCATTGTTTTCTACTCCCCATCATCTTGAGTTATTTACTATCATCTATGTAAATGTTTTCCTGTTCTGAAATCAATATTGCTGTTGAGAGTTCATAGCAAATTTCATTTCAGAACTGTTTTTTGTTCGCTCCCCGAATTTTTTTCAGCCATTACACACTAGATTTTGCACACTAGGAAGATCCACCCCGGTTGTCGATTGCACGAATGCATCATCCATTTTGTATAATTTGTATATTCATTTGTACATAAATATATCGAGCAAATCGGTTCCCCTAATTGGGGACTGTATGTAATATGTAACAAAGACTTGTATACGCGAGTGAAGGTGAAATAAGCATACATATTCATGGATGTTTTTAAAGAATGAAAGTTATCGAGTCTACCCGACCCCTATAATATAAATCATTACATTTTCACTTTTATCATTTCAATTTTAGCAGATGTCTTAAATAAATTGAAAATAAGTAACTACAACATAGCTATAAAAGATCGTGATCATAAAACAGTGTGGTTATTCCTAAGAAGATTCATGGCTCTTCGAGCCATAGCTCTCCAGTTTTCACGAGCCAAGCTAGACCCTCTATAAATATCCATGAATTCGCCTCGCTGTAATCTTAATGCCACTGCAGAATCTGCATCTTGATTTGGCGCTCGTCTTCGACTGCTCAAATGCGTTGTTCTGACCTTCTTGTAAGCCTTAATCTCCTAGTCATGTACACATTGCTATTAGTATTAGCTTTGATCATTAGAACTATTTATCTTGTCAGCAACGACTTCTTTCCTTGACTCCACTTCTTTTGGAAATAGTAGTTGTATTGTATTCCAGAGTATTGTGTTTATGCACAAATTCTTGTGAGAGACTGTTTCTTTGAGTAACCATTTCTTATTGGGTTGGCCCATAAAAAAAATGTTAAGTAAGAGTAGAAAGTAAGTTTTGATGGACTGGAAAGAGACGGTTTCTCAGGAGATTAGCTGGTGTTTATTATGGTGTAAGATCTTCCATTGTTGCAAAATTTCATCATAATATACATTAATACCCAGAAATGATTTCTTTAATACTCTTAACTAGACATGAAATTACCTTAAATATTTACATCTTAAATATATTTTAAATTAATTATGTGCTTGTCAAAAAAATTATTATTAACAATAAATTTAAAACGTTTATTGTTATTTCACGATTTGTTGTTGAAATTTAACTAGATAAAATATATAAAATTATGAATTTTTTTTTTAAATCCATGACCCATATTGGAAGTTCTCTACAATACCGTATAGATATATATAATTCAAGACAGCTTGAATTGCACAATATTATACATAACTGTTGAGAATGTATTCAGAGAATGAAAACAATATTATTTTGAAATAACAAATTTATTTTTAGAGTAAAAAAGGAAAAAGAAGGAAAGTAATAGAATAGGAGATTGAGACCTTACCAAACATTTCATCTAATCCCTCAAATATGTCGGCATTTTCTTTCATCCAAACAAAGAGCTAACAAACTTTAAGTTTTCCATATGAAAGCTTATTGAGAAATTTTGTTGCAGATGTAGGAGATTAAATAGTAACTTTATGTTTGTCATTACAATGTTAATTGCTAATGGCTAGGGGTGTTCACAAAATCTCACAAGAGACGATTTATAGGATAGACCACAAAATTGGGCCAGCCCATTTCCCTTAACTGATTTTCTTTATTATAATATCAATTATATTATGTTATAATCCTAAATGTAAGGTATTATAATCTCGAATATACTATTCTATACCCCCAAATATAAGTTATTATAACCCAAATAATTTATTATCATCCCAAATATATTATGTTATATTTTGGGCTGAGCTTCATGGATTCCGTCTATAGAATAGACCGTCTCCCATGAGACATACTGAGGGGTGTTTAATGGGCCGGATAAAGGTCGGAACCAAGCCACAGGACCGAATAAGGGCCCTATGAAATTAATATGGGCATTAAACGGGCCGGGCTTTCAAAGCCCGATCTGACCCAACCTAGCCCATTTTTACTACTAAAAAGTTACTTTAATCCCTATTTATCAATTTATAGCAATTAAATTATCATTTATAATAATTAGATTGAAAAAATAATAATTTAATTGACATTGTCATTTATAATATTTAAATTATACAATTTACAAAAGCCCGTTCTCGGCTCTTATTAGCTCTTTTTATAGCCCATTTCATTTTAATTTTAGTATAGCCCGTTTTCGGCCCGGCCCTTACAAAGCCTTTCTAAAAACATACTTCCTCCGTTCTTATTTACTTGCAACATAGTTGACTTCGGTACTATTCATTTAGCAAATTGACTTTTATATTGTCGGTAATCTATAAGTTAAAACATAGTTATAGGAGATCTTGTTTGAATCGTCTGGATTCAATGTTTATTAATTTTGAGTTTTCATAATTTTTCAATATGTATAATTAGAGATATTAACGATTGAATTCGTGCATTGGGGAATGTGAAAAAGCATATGGTGCAAGTAAATAAGAACGGAGGTAGTACCAGATAAGGGCTCAAAATGGAGGCCCGACCCATTGAACACCCTTATTAATGACTTGCAAATGAATCCAATGATATTTGTAATTGTAATTTTTCTTGACAACACGGAATCACGACATGAACAGTAGAGAAATGGTTGAAATGTCACCAAATAACAATTCTGTATTAATAATAATAGCTATAAAGAATAGCACATGATAATATGATATACAACACAATTAATGAAGAGCTATATTAACAACCTTGTCTTAAAAAGAACAATTTACAAGTGTTACAATACTCCATATATGCCTGAATAGAAAATACTCTCAATTTAAAGCAGATGCTTTTTTTGGATTAGTACAAATATTAAAGTAAGAAAAGAATCACAATAAAAAGCTGTCTACAACTACAAATTAAGATTAGATCACAATAAAAAAGTTCACACGTGTACAAATTAAGGAGGAGACCATCACAAAAAAATATCAACGTGTACAATCAAGGAGAGGACCACAACAAAAAGACTTGCACATATGTTAAAAATCGATGCGCCCATTTACCAACTTGTACGTTACAAACAACAGTATCTTTGTATATTATGGTTGGTTAATGCTGATTTGGTTCTAACATATGATCCATATTCCTCTTAGACTACGCCAAGGCAATTACATAAATTCTCTTGATTCATCACAAATCATTAAGTTTTTGAGAAACGAACATGAGATGAGAAGAGAGGTAACGACATGTTATTCTATACGAGCCCATGAAAGGAGAATTTTAAACAAGTTTGGATGGCAGAAATGCATCACACAACATATATTCAATCACAAAATGTGGTGTTTCTCTTTTTAAAGAGAGGGTAATGCACAGTATCAGTATTCATGACAGAAAAAGCTCAGCTTGGTACTCAAAAGCATTCCAATGGGTCAGAAATCATGGTAATTTTGATCTACATCTTTGTATAAAGTGATAATTTAACCAAACTTATACTTGGATGCACGTACCTGTTCGGGGCACCCGGATGCAAGTTAACCTGCTCAACAAGCAAAAAAAGGAAACCTTTTTCCTTTGATAATGCCAATAAGAGCTCAACTATCTGCTTCTGATGTGAAGTAAGATTTTCACTCATCTGTTCAATTAAGCCTCTGTCAAGTAAAAGATGCAAATTCTATTAGTGATCATCAATCTGACTCTACGTAAGGATATCAGAGTTTAAAAAATGTGGTAATATATAGTCACAAAATCCGAAAATGATAAGACACGGTCATGCAATAAACATGACAATTATACGTAAAACTCCAAGACTATTGGCCACACGGGGAAAATTCCAAACACAACAGAATAGGAATCATTTTACTGCTCTTTTTGGAGAAAGCTACAAAACGTTTGCAACCACAGATAAACATTGATTAAACTGCAAACTGTAACACAAACAGGCAAGCACAGTACACGAAAGATCACACTATAGGTACGGTCTTAGGGAATCAAGGGGTGGAAGGAAATACAGATCTCTATAGGCCTTAAGTGTTTGTTGGGACCCTTTATTAATTCCCTTCATTCCATTTTCTTAATGGAGTTCCGCAGAACAGTTTGTCTTGGAACTTCAATTCCCCATTTTCACACTATGTTTGACCAGCACTGACCACCACAATGAAACTCGCCAAAACCATTGAGCAACCAATTACCAACAAACACAGCCACCTCAGAAACCCAGCGCCACCCACCACTGCTGCTGAGATTCTAACAACATTTCCCACCAACCTACCTAACCTCCGAACAAGTACAACCACCTCTATGAAGCTAACCCCACAAACGACCAAGCATCCATCCAGATTTCAACCCACCACCTGGGAATCACACTCCAAATGTCTGTCAGCCAATTTAGCCAACAATCAGAATGCTAGATCCAAGATCTGATAACGAGAGGGTGTGAGAGAGATTGATGTTGACGTAGTTAAAAGGCCAGTCACCATTTGCAGTGGCTATTAATTGGGACTTTGGGAGGGATGGCAGCGCACAGATCTTGAAGTGATTGACATGGAATTTTATGAAATAGCTGACTCTTGATAGAGCGCTGTAAGACAGACCTGAGTGATCAAACAAGAAGGCAACAGAGAAGAAGAATTCTGCAGATAAACTATGGAACCAAATGAAGTAAAAGGATGGAAATCTATTATTGAAAATTGAAAAGAACAGAGACCTTCTAGTGGCTTCCAAACTCCTACACAAGACTACTTCCTTGATTCTTCAAACTTCTAACAATGCACATCACCCCTATATACAGTATATATATACTAGGAAACAATTTAAAAACCACCAAAACAATCAAACATACAAAGACCAAACTACCCATACTTATTACCCCGCTCCTTTCTACTGCTTCAAGTATAATGCAAGGGGGAAGGAGACACGTGGGTCATATACTCATATCATTAGAGGTGTGTGGCAGAGCAAAATAGTAGCACCTCTCATGGGATAATGACCAACTGAACCACCAGCAGACGGTGCGAGATTGAACACAAAAAGGTGGGTGGCTTTTTGGAATAGGATTTTTCAAAGTTTTCTCAAGTCTTGACAATAAAACACATGTATGACTGTAGGAGGGATTGAGAATGTTTTCTTAGCTTACCCTTCTCTCCTCTTTGGAAAAGCTGTAACCTCACACAGTGTTACAAGCAGACATATAGAATCAGCATTAACAGAATAGAAACTTTCCTCCAAGAACGTGCGGAGGCATTCAACAAAAAACCCAAGATACGACATCATCCTAATTCGTTAAAATGTCATAAGAAACTTAAACAGCTACGGCAGGAGAGTTTAGAACAACAAGCCATCATATTAGACAATAGAGAACAATAATAGTACACCTTTCAGAAATATACAAAGGCTAAACAACTGAACTGCATTGGCTAACAGCCTTAAGTGGCCGCAGAATCCTCTAGACTTTCAATTTCGGAGAGTACATAGGAAATAGAAAAAATCTATTAACAAGTAAAAGATCTCTCAGAAACAAATCTCACAGAAACTTCAGCAACATGAACATTTTGTCAACGACTCAAGCATTATCTACAACAAAAATTAAATAATTTATCCCTTGAACGATAAAAACAAAAGATTGAGAAGATACCTCTACCAAGCTCAAGCAATAGATTTCGAGAACCATTAAAATTGAAAAATCAGCCTCCTCAAGCTGCTAGCTTTAGTACTGCAGTGACATTTGCAGACAAAAGTCATAAACGTTCCAGAGCAAATGCCGACAACTTGATGGAAAAAGCAAATCCAGACCTCGATTACCAACTTAAATGTTTCTGTTGAACATTACCAATATGTATTTTGAAATAAACTACAAATGCAGATGCAGAAAGACAAAGAAATACATGTACCATGGCTGATCAGGAACTTTCAATAACATTTCCGTGAAATACAAGACAAAGAATTGAAACAGTCTTTGAATTGGAAAACAAAAATGGCATCTGCGGCAAGGACATTTCTAGCACTCATTAATTATACATATGCTTAGAAGCCGACCAAGTAACGACTTGGATGATAAAGGAAATAGCTTTAACTGATACTATTATAGCCTACAATTAAACTGCAATAACATGAACTAAGCGTATGAAGCTTCAACTGATTTAGTATTCCTATTCCTCATTAACTTTTAGACAATGACCAACAGTATCTTAATCATACATAACACTATACAAAACCTGAACCACATATACTTATTCTCAAAATCTCAACCAATCATGTATATCTTGATATGATACCTCTCAGCTTCATAAAAGGTCAAGCAAATGGCTCAATCGAACTAAAGATTACATAGACTATACAGTTCTAATCAAGCTGCAACCACAAACCCCAAGATGAGTTGCACCCACCATACCACACTGACATAAAATTACATTACAGAACTATCCAGAAAAGAGAAAAAAGAACCGTACCCCAACCAAAAATAACATAAACCAATATAACCCCATTTATAATTTACAACAAATGTGTCTTAGTAGAAAATTCCACATAAGCAGGCAGGAGCGAACCCCAGATAACCCCATGGTAATAACTAACTAACTCTCTTCTCTATTTTGTCGATCGCGTGTTAATGATAAGCAAATAGCATCCTTCCGCTTTACATAAACCATCTCTTGCAGACATAATTCCAAAATAAATCATGCGTTGCATCACAGTTTGATATTAAGACCAAATTCTAAGAGGAATGTTTGCAAAGTTCCAAATAAAAACAATTTACATACACATGTTCAGATGAACATCATCATTCTATATAGAAAAGCCATTATGCCACACCTTCTGAATCAAGTACTGTTATGATGCGATCCTATCACCAAAGCTGGAAAATAAATTTGACTGCTACAGATCTGATGGCATAGGCAAAAATTATATTCCTCAACTAACTTCATCAGACGTGCCTGCTAAAAAATAGCATGAATGACGGTCACACAAGCCATTGTCTGCAAGTTGTTTTGAATCCATCTCTCACCTCATGCATGTTCAACTGTTGGCATTGACAAAACTCGTGCAGCATAAAACACAATCTTCACTCTGACATAGGCTCTTAGCCAAACAAGCCTCCAGTCCCCAATTCTGGTTGCTGCAACTCTTTCCTGCGCTGCTCTTCCAAAGGATCGGGGCTCTTATGAACCCTACGCAAGCGCCTTCCAATACCATAAGCATAGATATCAGAAAGAGTATGACCAAATATAACATCAAAATGATGATTAATCTAGAAATAATCAAATAACATCCTGTAATTAAAATACCTGTCTTGTGCATGTTGAGCAGGAAATGTAGGCATGAATTCCTTTGACTTGGGAAGAGGAACTTCACGAAACCAATCATGCTTAAGAGCAGCATCAACTGTAATACGCTGCAGCCAATGATGAAAAACCGTCAGGAAATCAACATACCAAATCATCCAAGAAACGAATATTATCTTCCATAAAGCTTGTACCTTTTCAGGATCATAAGTTAATAGTCTGTTCAATAGATCAAATCCAGCATCTGAGAGGACCGGGGATCCCGTAAAGGATGTTGCTGGAAATTTTTTACGCAACTGATTATACCTGAAAAAGACAGTTGAGAGTCAATCATAACGAAAGGTGGCTGAGAAACTATAATTGTACCAATGAGGCCAGAAGCCACACCAGAATCACCCAAAACTGAAAGCCTGGGAAAAGAGCACAGAAAATAAGAAACCTAGATATAAAGCTATATATATCCCAGATAATATATAAAGAATTACTTACTGGTGTTTCACAAAATTATACTTCACTTTAGGCAACTTAGAAAAACCAGGCCAGATTGTTTCATTTGGAGTGCCAAGAATCCTGAATATCTGCACAAAGGAATAGGGAAAAAAAATAAATAAACAACAAAGATAAGCGAAAAAAAAACTAATTAGCACACAATGCATATGGCATTGTACAAACTTCTAGCTCGAAAGAAAAAACATTTCGAAATACCTACTTTTTGATGGATGAATGTACCTTATCGAGCTGTTCAATTTCGGATTTCCCATTAAACAGTGGATCTTTGGACAAGAGCTCTGCCATGATGCAACCAAGTGACCACATATCAATGGCAGTGGAATATTCTTTTGCCCCCAAAAGAAGCTCAGGAGCTCTGACAAAGCAACAAAAAGTTATGAATGAGATCTTAAACCCCTGATCGATTTTCTCCTGTTATTAAAGATCAAATTTTACAAACCTACGCCACGTATACAGGAATAAACAGATTTCACAGCAATACAGGAATGTCTAAGTCATACACATAAAAATCAGCAATCAAAAAACATACAGATGTAGGCTAAATTTCTTAAACAGAAACTTTTGACCTTCAAGAAGATACTCAACTCAATATAAAAGATAGATTTAAAAATGTAATTACATACAAAAAAAAGGCAGCTCACCTGTACCACAGTGTAACAACCAATTGAGTGTATGGCTTCAAAGGACTCCCATATTGTCGAGCCAAACCAAAGTCGCATATCTTCAGCTCCCCCTGGTTGTTCATAAGCAAATTTGACGTCTTTAAATCACGATGAAGAACCCAATTATCATGAAGGCACTTGACACCATCTAATAACTGAAGCATGAGGCATTTAACTTCACTCTGACTAAATGGCTGTTTCATGGTCTCCATGAGAGCTTTAAGATCATGCTCCATGTATTCCATCACCATAAAGATACTATCAAGGTTGCTTCCAACAACTACTTCCTTGACATCAACGATGGATGGGTGATGCAACGATAAAAGAATGTTAATTTCCCTTAAAGCAGTCAATGGAAAGCCCTCCCTTTCCTTTTCCATCTTTACCTTTTTCAAAGCTACAATGTCATTAGTCTTCTTATCTCTGGCTCTGTAAACTACACCATAAGTTCCTTCATCTATCTTATTCAGTCTTTCAAACTCATCCACACTTCTACAACCCTGAAGCATATTCACTACTCTCTTAGGAGCTGCTTGCGGTTCAGGTGTTCCACGAAAATAATCTTCATCTTCTAAATCAGTTCTTCTGGGGCTAAGGCTAGAATCAGTGTCATCGTATCTATCATCTACCTCCATATGATACTCCTTATCCTGATCAATTTGAAAGACAGGATTTCCATTGGCAGGAGTACTACACATGCTTCCATCAGAATTTGAAGATCTTCCCTTAACTAAATTAGAAACCTTTCTCGTGGCATCTCCGCCTTCTGGACTAGATGACTTCTTGCTCCTTCTAGTATCTAAGAAAGCAAAAGAATGCATCTTCTTTCTCCTTTTCCTCATGAACTCATCATTATCTATTTCACCTTCATCAGCAGGAGAGTTAGAATCACCAGCCCACCTTGATGATAAAATGTGCCTAGTAGGAATATAATCCTCATCATCTATCTGCTCTATCTCCTTACCATTCTCCCACTGTCGCTCCTGAGACTTTGAATAATATTGTTCCTCAACAGACCCCAAGACAACATTGTCTAACTGATCACAATTCAAAGGTTTAACAGGAGATATTTCCGTTTCTTCTGGGGATTTGTCACTTTTGAAAGAAGATGCCACCTCATTTTCTGCTGAAATTGTAACAGGTGAGGACTGCCGATACAATTTCTTGATTGGTTGAGGAGGTAGTGCTGTATTACTCACCCCAAGTTTACTTTTCAATGCATCTTTTATTTCTTTATCATCTCTATCCCATACTATGGGAGAATATTTACTCTTCTTCAAGCCTCGGGGAGTGGACTGAGCGCAGCTATCCATCTCTAACAATTCACTATCTTTTCCCAACCGTAAATCTAATTCTATAGCACCCTCAGACCCATCCTCGCTAGACAATTCCCCCGGCTCACGATCCACCCTGGACGTACAGCCAACTCTCCTGGACCCTCCCTTGCCTCCCCCTTCACCAGCACCACCTCCCCCACTTCCACCTGAATCACTTCTACTTGAAGACGAGACATAACCACCGTTAGCTAGCTCCCTTTCTTTGATATCCCTCTGTCTAATCCCAGCTCTATCCCTAATTTTCACAATATCCCGATCCCTAATCTGATCCACGTTCCTAATCCTATCATATTCTCCATTGGTATACACTAAATCACGCCTGGACATATTATAATCCGGGCTACGTTCTTTATTTTCATTTTTGTGGTATCCCCCATGCCTTCCTGCCGCCATATAATCAGGCAAAGGTATCCCCCAACTTAAAATTCAATATCAATTAGAATTACAACTTAAATGAAAACCCTAATTTTATTCCAAGTATAGTCAATCCAATACATGCAAACAAAAAAAATTCCTAAAACAAAACCCTAATATCAAAACTTCAACAACTTGCACTCATAAATATCTGAGAGCACAAATGAAAGTAACGAAACGAGAACAAAACACACAATATGAAAATGAAGCAGCGAAAGTTCAATAGATAAATCGGACCTTTCGCAGGCGAATTTGGTGCCTCTGAATCTCTGATACTTGAAAATCCGGTCGGCAAGCAAATAATTGAAATTATTGAAAAAGTTAGGGGACTTAATCGAGGTATAGAAAGAAAACCCTACAAATTGAAATTCAATAGTTAAAAGCCCTAAAAATTCGAAATTGAAGGTGAGAATTAGAGTGGAAGAGAGGGAAGAGAAGATGAGGATACTGATTGAGGGAAAAAGAAAGGCGGCGAAGCCACGATAAACAGAGAGCAAAATAAAAAGGATAGGAATTGTTATCGCGAACGAAAAACACAAATACAAATCATGGGACGTGTCTAGCAACTTAGACCGTTTCGTTGGCCGGTTCAGCTCGGTTTCTAACTAGTTCCTCGTGCTGAAAGTGCGTTTTATTGAATTTGCCTCATTATCCGTCTTATCAAATCTATCTTAAATTTATTTTTTTTGAAAAATTTATCGTAAATAATGCGAATTTTTATTGATTTTCCTAAAATAATACGAACTTTCGATTAACTCTGAATGATAAGTACCAATTTTGATGTGGATTTCCCTATAACATCTTAACCTGTTGGTAAGGAACCTATAACTGTAGGTCAAATTGGCAAAAAAAAAAAGAAAATAAAAAAATTTAAAAATGCATTAAAAAAAGTAAACAAAATAAAAATGCAACGGGTTAAATATTGGGTATATAAAATTACTATATTATTTTTCATTCAATTAAACATATCAAATTAAAGATTGGGTATATAAAATTACTAGTAAATCATATAATGAATTTATCTAATTTAACTCCAATAAAAACAATTGAATTCTAAATTAGGTAAATGTTTTCATTTAATCAACTATCATCGATCAAAAATAATACAATGCTCGTAGCTTATTTGTCGTTTTTCAGTAACTTATTGGAATAATCCCTACTTTTTACGTTTTCCTATGAATAACCCCTACTTTTGATTATTCATGAATAATTCGATCTTTGCAACATTTTGCTCACAGCAGGTAAAGGTCCGTTTTGTGACCTGTTTTCTACCTTATAGTTGATGCCTTCATCTTCCTCTTTGTTACCTTCATTTCTCCATTGTTAACCCAAATCATCCATTCATTTTTTTTCTCTTTCTTTACAAAAATAAATTCTCATTGTTCTTAAGCATAAAGTTGAGGTTCAAATTTGAACAAGCATGTGAAATGTGAGCATGAATTTGTTGCAAAATTGACAATGGCGAAAAAGGGTTTTCGTGCTGGAGAACGGTTCTATTCATGTCTAAAATGGCCTATAAGTATTTATTTATACTTTATTGTATACAACTATTGAATTTCATATTAATTTGATGAACATTTGTAATGGTAGGATGCCGATTGCAATTTTTTTAAGTGGGAAAGTGATGTGGTTTCCAAAGAAAATCAAATTGGGACATTGAATTGCTTAGAATGATTTGAACTTTCTCTCTCCCGAGAAATGGTGATAACCAAGAGGAAGACGAAGACAGTAGCTATAAGGTAGAAAACAGGTCACAAAATGGACCTTTACCTGCTATATCCGGTCACTTTGATGAGGGGCCGAGGGGTGTTGTGATAACAAATATTGTAAAATTCGAATTATTTATGAATAATCAAAAGTATGAGTTATTCATAGGAAAACGCTACAAGTGGAAATTATTCCCGACAATTTTTCATAATTTATTTAGTTGTATAGTATAATTGGAGGGTTAGATAAAATATTTTCACCATTGTTACTAATGCAGAAGTTCACGATTTGCTTCCGAGTTCAAAGAAAATATACTATAACGTGGACGCCGGACATTCATTAAATCAAGTGCGATTTCATTTCGCAATTCCAGTCTTTAGTGAAATTTTGCCAAAATCTCAAACAAATTAGAAGTTACAACAATGAAATTTCTGCGCTTCCTTGACCAAAATCTCAATCAAGTTATTCAAAGTACAAGAATCCACAAGAGACATTTTTCTACAATTCCCAGAAGATCTCTTTGTAAAGAAGATGACTCAATTTTGCCAGTTTTAATCGTGGGTGCTGGTCCTGTTGGTTTAGTTCTATCCATTCTTCTCACCAAATTAGGTATACCCTTTTTCTTATTTTCAATTTTGAGTGCATAATTGATTATTTTGTGGCTATATATATAAAGATCGAGTGGGCATTGCTTATTCTCTCAAAATGAGGTAGGAATTTGGAAGGTTGAGCTCTACATTTTTGCTCTATTACTGTTTTTTCTTTGGTATATGGAATTTTTTATATGGTTTGGTTTATGGGTCAAATGTGAAAATTGATTATAGTTTATGGGGCATGCTAATTTGGAAATATACCCATTTGCTTGTGCTTGAGAACAAGCGTGAAACTGTGGACAAAAATGAACTGTTAGTTCTTTAATGGATGACTTACATATATAGCACCCAATTTGGATGACCCACATCATTAGCATCAAATCCAGGAATTGTAACTTCATTATAATCTTTGGAGTCTAGATGATTGAGGAATGATATGGTTCTTAAATCTTAATTACATTTCACATAAGTATTGTTCTATAAGGGTGCCCTTGCCTATGCGGCATTAGCGACTAGGTGGTAACTCAAATAACCTTTTGAAAGTTGAGCCTCTTGCGTGCAACTTGATCAGTTTGAGGACGAGGGAGAACGGGATCTTGATTCTTGAGGAACGAATTGATGTTTGATGTCTTTATTCATGAACTTAGATAGTGAGTTTGGACTTTGGAAAATTGGATACTTAAAACTTTACCAGGTTCCAGACCGTGAGGAGCGGTATTACCTTTAAAATTTCATTCTAAAATCTCCTTCCTTCTCCACATTGAAGAGAATGCTCTTATCATGCTCCAATTTCGGTGGCCATAGAGGAAAAACTCAGGTCGCAGATATGTTTTAATTCTCTTGAGGGCATCATCACCACCTTAGTAATATTGATGAGAATGCACTTATCATGCTCCAATCTCGGTGGCCATAGAGGAAAACCTCAGGTCACCGATATGTTTTAATTCTCTTGAGGGCATCATCACCACCTTAGTAACGATTTGTTTTTTTTAATATTGTGGTTTATTGATTGGGCGTGATGCTACAAAGTCCTGGAATGCAAGTTTAGGAATTTTTGGGCTACATTTCATTGTTTGATAAACGGATTGTAAAGTCTAGATAGGAAGTAAATTGTTGGAAGGGTTTGGAGATGAGACAGCTTTTAACAAAGTTGGTTAGTTTTCTTGGTGGTTAAACCGAGTTACATGGCCTATTAAGGGTATAGAAGAAAAGGATACTTCAAGTCACATAATTATCGGAGCTTCACATAGAGCAGCTCAATAGTGAAAAGACTTTTTTTTTTCATAACCGTGTTCAAAACGCAAGGCAATCATTTCCGTTGCAATCACCTCACCGATTGGCATTTATATTTATTTACAACTCTGAGTCATTTCTTTTTTAAAGCAATTTAGATTTGTAAACTTGATTGCTTGAATGTACTAACATGAACATAATTGCTTGTTCCATTAACATTGTCTATCCAAGCTAGTTACTCATGTGATATTATCTTTTCACCAATCACGATTACTTGATTAGGATAATATTGTGCTTTTTAAAAGTTTTGGACTGATTGTGACATGTCCTTCTCCTTGTAGGTGTGAGGTGTGCCATATTAGAGAAGAGCAAAGCTTTTTCTTCACATCCTCAAGCTCACTTCATCAACAACAGGACCATGGAGGTAGGTTCCTTGCATTTGTAGATGGTACTAGCTTGGTATGACTCTGCTTTTAAGACATCATGACACGCTACCACATGTTTCATTTAGAATTCTTTGTCAGGTTTTTCGCAAACTAGATGGTTTGGCTGAAGAGATCCAGAAATTTCAACCGCCTGTAGATTTGTGGAGAAAGTTCATATATTGCACATCCCTTTCTGGTTCTGTACTTGGCTCAGTTGACCATATGCAGCCTCAAGGTACAAGTATTTTTATGCTGTAAAAAAAGGAAATTACTAATGTACAAGAATCAGAAACAAAAGTCACCATTTCTCTTGTTTGGCCTAGGAGGTGCCAAATACATATCTCTTGTAACATATTGTGATTCTCAAGTATCATAGGCCATTATGTAGTTGCATGGGTGTTCTAATCATACAACAACATTTCCAAAATCCAAAAGATTGGTGTTGACTACATGAACCAATACATGATTCTTAATGGTCTTTACATGAATTTTCAATCTCAATTATTTCGATTAATGAATACCTAACACTTTATCAGGGTGCACTGCATTCTTTTGCAGATTTTGAGCAAATTGTCAGCCCAGTCACTGTTGCTCATTTTTCTCAGTACAAGTTAATCAAGTTACTTTTGAAGAAACTAGAAAATCTTGACTTCAAAATTCATGAAGGTGATAGAGCTGTTAGAGACAAAGAGATTATGATGGGCCACGAATGTTTGTCCTTTTCAGTGACTGATGATTGTATTAATGTAACTTGTTCTTTTCATAAGGAGGGACAGACATTGAAGAAGGATATCCGGTGTGGTATTCTCGTTGGCACAGATGGTGCGGGAAGTATAGTGAGGAAGCTTGCTGGAATTGAGATGCAAGGTGAAAGGGATTTGCAAAAGTTAGTTAGTGTGCATTTTATCAGTAAAGGTTTAGGAAGATATCTACTCAAGGAAAAACCAGGCATGCTTTTCTTCATATTCAACACAGAAGCCATTGGGGTTCTCGTTGCTCATGATCTTCAGCAAGGTGAATTTGTACTGCAGGTATTTACTGATGCCACTTTTTCTTGCTAATATAATATATTTAGATGTGGGTTTCTCTTTGTTTATATTTTTGGTGAACCTACAGGTACCATATTATCCTCCTCAGCAGAATCTCGATGATTTTAGTCCCAAGGTATCCATCCATGCTTAACGTATAATTTGGCTAACAATTATTAGTGCTTTGGTTAACAATATCCCTTGTCATTATAAGTTCATGGACTTGTTTAATGCATCCTTTATTTATGGCTGCACTTAATGACATTATTATGGAGATGTCATGTGTTAGGGCCTGTTATTTTCAACTGATTGGAGAACAGGCCATAGGTGAGGAAGGAGACTTGTTTAATGCATCCTTTATTTTACTTGAAATTTTGGAATTTGAATGTTCTCCTCAACTGATTGTAGAATAGGCCCTTACGGCGAGGAAGGTGACCTGTTTTACGTACCCTGTGTTTTACTTGATGTTTTGTAATTTCAATGTTTTTAAAATCTATGTTTTTTCTTCAGAGGTGTGAAGATTTAATTTTTAAATTGGTTGGTCACGAGCTTGAAGATGTTGCTGTAATTGATATTAAGCCTTGGGTAATGCATGCTGAAGTTGCTGAAAAATTCTCGTCCTTCAACAACCGAATCCTTCTAGCTGGTGATGCTGCTCATCGTTTCCCCCCTGCCGGTGGTTTTGGTGAGAAAAAATCCCCCTATTGATGTGTTACTTGAACTTTCAGTTATGCTACTGTGCACTGTAGTTACTATCTTTCATGCTTTTTATAGGCATGAATACAGGGATTCAAGATGCTCACAATCTTGCCTGGAAGCTGGCAGCAGTAGTCAATAGTATAGCTCCTACCAGGCTTCTGAACACATATGAAACAGAACGGAAACCGGTATTGGCATATTTGTTTTGGCCTACTTTTACTTCAATATCCCCTGAATTTCTTCTCGTCGTTTTTGTTACTTATTTACTATTTCTTTGTTCTAGATTGCATTATCCAATACTGCACTCAGTGTACAGAACTTTAAAGCAGCCATGGAAGTTCCCGCTGCCCTTGGGCTTGACCCTACTGTTGCAAATTCAGGTGCTCAAACAACTTTACAGCGTTGACATTCTCGTTAACGTCATTCATCAATTACTTTTCTTATGTCATTGCATCACCCATTACGAGTTGTTTTATCTTTCTTTGGCAGTTCATCGTGTAATTAATGATGGTCTTGGCTCAATTCTACCATCTGAAGTTCAAAGAGTGATTTTGGATGGTATATTTAGTATAGGCCGATCACAACTTTCAAAAACTATTTTGAATGAGAAAAATCCGCTTGGCCTGTCAAGGCTTGCTCAATTGAAGCGTATTTTTGAAGAAGGAAAGAGTCTGCAACTTCAATTTCCTGCCGAAGATCTTGGTTTCAGGTGACGTATTTATAAAAAATGTATATAGATTCTAGCTTCACTTAGCGCAATACTTCATGCTTTCCATTGATTTGAGGAGTTCCTAACGATTATAAATTCTATCTTCAGATACAAAGAGGGAGCTCTTGTATCAGAAAGAAGCCTCACTCATGATCATGATGCTGACAATGTCCCCACTGGCCGTCGGAGGGATTACGTTCCATCTTCTGAACCCGGTTCACGACTTCCTCATATGAAACTGAGATCATTATCAAGTGTCTCTAACAAGGTATACTGGGTTACTTCATTTAATCTTGTTTGTATCTGTTTTTATTCGGTTGTAATATGTTTTCTCATTGATGCTTTCTTATCATGAGGAAATTGCTTATATAGACTAGGGGTGTTCAATGGGTTGGACCAGAAAGCCAGGCCCATTTGAAGCTCATATTAGAAAATTTGAAAAGGATAAGATTATTAAACAAAAAAAATAATGAAATAAGACCCAAATTAAAGTTATCCCAAAACTAAGCGTCTACTAGGTCTGGGCACAGGTTTGGAGCTATATGCACTTACTAAGTGCGAACAGGAGGGGAATTTTCAAAAAAAAGTCAGGGCTGTTCGCAGTTACGAACAGGTCAAAATGAGTCAACAGGCTGTTCGCACTTAGTAACTGCGAACAACCTGTTGACTGATTTTGACCTGTTCGCAGTTACTAAGTGCAAACAGCCCTGTTGCCTGATTTCTAAAGAAAGTCTCTGTTTTAAAAACCCCGCATACTTGTTCGCAGTTACTAAGTGCGAACAGGTCAAAACAGTCAAAGCAAGCTGTTCGCACTTAGAAACTGCGAACAGCTCCAAACCACAGGTTTGGACATTTGACGCTTATTTTTTTGGAAAAGTTTGATTTCAATCTTATTCCATTACTTTTTTTTGTTTTTAAATCTTATTTGTTTCAAATTTTCCTCATATTAAGCTTAAAGGGCCCTTATCCAACCCGGGCCCATATTTACTTAAGCCCGGTCTGGCCCTTATCCGGCCCATTGAACACCCCTAATCTAGACTTATTTAAGCAAAATTGTTTCTAGATGCTGCAATTATTTTTTCTTTAGTGCATTCTGTATGTTGTGCTACTTATTTACAGTCTCCTGCGATCATTCTGAAGGATGTGTTTTCAACACTAGACGTAGTATCGGGAGATAAACTTGAATTTGCTCTCATAATCGCACCAATCGAGTCATCTTACAATCTAGCTCATGCAATGGTTAAGGTGGCTGAGAAGTACAAAATTTGTGTCAAGGTTTGCGTAATTTGGCCAAACAACCGTGCTAACGACTCTGCTCGGTGCTATGAGGAGACTTATGTAAACGTCGTAGAGGTGAAGAAATCACCAACTTCTCCATCATGGTGGGATTTATGTGGGATCAGTGATAAAGGAGCCATTCTTGTGAGGCCTGATGAGCATATTGCTTGGCGTGCGAGATCAGAAGTTCGATACCCGAGTTATGAAATGGATCGAGTTTTTTCTGTTGTTTTGGGACATACAAAGGAAATATGAGAACTATTTTGTTGCACAGCAAGATTAAAGGATGTCAGTTATAGTATATACAATATTGAAGAACTAATAATTAGATTTATAGAAGTTGAAAAGAAACTTGTACATATATACCATTAATTTGTTGAAATGTTTGAATTATCAATTTGATTTTCCCTCTTTTTTTCTTCTCGTATTTAATAGCTCATATATCCCCAATCTCATATAGTTATTATTATGTTTTTAGAATTATTATTATTATTGTTGTTGTTCGGCCATGATAGTGAAATGTATTGACTATTTACTCTCTGTTTGGTTGTTGGTACTGAATGATGGTAATGCAAATGGTTTGTAATGTAAATTTTTATGAAATGAATTGTGTCTTCTTATGAAAAGTTAACAATCAAAAGGTTCTATAAAAAAGATGTCAAATTTGAATTTTACCCTATCGTTTTTTTTTTATATTTATATAACTAGATAATTCCCGTGCGAAGCACGGCTTTATTAAATTTACTGACATATCATTTAAGAAATTAAAATTTTAAGATAAATTTTACATCATAGTTGTATCTCATTTCGCTCTAAATAGTTATATATATAGTTGTATCTCATTTCGCTCTGAATAGTTGTATATATTACATAAATTGTTTGATTTGTACCATACTTTGCATTGTGCGTAGATGATTGTGAAAATTTAGTTATAGATTTAACATAAATATTTATGTAAAATTTAAAAAAAAAAAATTGTTTGTCATGAAGTGACTTGCATAAGGGTAGTCACAACCTAAATCATATTAGACTTATGCATTGCATTTAAGTAACCAATTTCATTAGTATAAATAAAAAAATCCTCATAAAAGTATATTATCTTTTAACCAACTTAAAATATCCAAATCACTTAGATATTGTTGGATATTTAGAGCATGTAGGACATTATCCAAGGCTTAGAACATGTATTACATAAACTAAGCAAGTACGTAACAACGGAACCAAAACGAGGCTTCACGAGCAAGTGCTCGTTCGAGCATGTGGTTTGCTCGTTCGAGCATTGAGCTGCTCGTTCGAGCACTATTATGCTCGTTCGAGCATGTGGCTCTGAGCAGGTCAGAATGCTTCTGAACATTCTGTTTGATGTTTTGGTGGTTTGCTCGTTCGAGCACTTTGGATGCTCGTTCGAACACTTAGAGATTTTCGAGTCAGAAAGTTTCTGGAAGTTGTTTTATGAAACAAAGTGATTGTTCATGAAACAATGTGATTGTTCATGAAACAAAGTTATGTTTCATGAACTAATGTGTTGTTATGTATCAGTGTGTTACATCGTCAACCGATGTATGGATTGGATGAAACCATGTGACACTTCAACTCTATAAATAAGAGTAAGTGCATGGATATCAAATCACTTGTTGTTAGAATCTAAATTCTGTCATCTTTCTCTTATTCTCTTGAAACGTAAAGGAGAGTGATCAACTCCGTTATAGTTTTTCTGATTTCATTTTCTCTTATAAACTCTTTGTTGTTTAGATTAATCGGTGCGTACTCATCGGTTAATGTGATTGATTGTATCTCTTTGTGAATTTCCGGTCTCATAACCCAAGTACCTTTGTGGGGGAAATATCACAAAAGGAAAGTATCGATGTCGCCTTCAATCTATATCAAGATTTCCGAGCGATGTTTATCGTCGCAAACTTATCTTCATTACGGTGTCCATTTCAAAGCAAGGAGTCCATTGCCATATACAAAGGTTCGATTATTATTTATAACAATCTTTTGTGATAACTTCTTTGATCATGGCAAGCGATAAGGATCTCACATCAAACTTCATGAAATTGGACAAGTATTTCGGTATGGAATATTTTGATGAAGGCAAATGATATAATTATTCTTTTGATTATTTTTATTAAGAAGTATCATGGAAAACAAGTAAGTTTTCTTTCATGTAATTTATTTATCATAAATTATGTTTGATGCTTTTGTGTTTAAAATTGTGAGAAAGTATTTACATACATTTAAATCTTCTTTTGGATGATCATATACATGTGTTCAAATTTATGTTAATTTGAAGTAAAGCATGTGGGTAATATTATTTACAAAGATATGATCTAGAGAAGTGGGTATGTGTTATTTTTGATGATGAGAATTTATGATGGAAATCATAATGTGTTATTTTTTCTTAATAAGTTTGATTAAGAAAAGAGAATAGAAATCTATTCATGAAATCATCATGGTTAAAAGGGCAATGAAATTTTGTAGTATGAAATAAAATTACTAAAATGGTTAAAATTTATATATTATATATAAATTATAATTGCCAAGTATACATAAAGTATGTGTTTAATCAAATTTATTTGATTAAAAGATGATTTTATTCATGTTGTGTTGATGGAATATTTTCATAGAAAATGTTCAAGGAAATTGATTAACTATATATTTAAAGTATGATATGTTATACTTGATGGAATTTAATTATTCATGAGGCATGTTAAAGAAAGTGATTAATTTATTTTTATCATGTTGAAATTTGATTGATGTATGTCGTGTACATCAAAACCAATTCATGATATTTTGATGGTATGTTTTCATGAAATATGTTAAACTTGGATAAATTAATCAAAGTTTTTCGGTTATTAATTCATGAACATGCGTGCATTAATTTTATTTTGCATTTAGAATTTTCATCAATTGATGATTATTACGTGTAATGTATCGTTATCCAAGCAATTTTGATAACTTACACTTTGTCTTATCATGTAATATTAGTTTATATTAATTTATGTTATGTACTATGATTTAAGATGCTTTATATGTTATGACATCTTATGTTATAATTGACATCTTATTCATGAAAATATGTTTCGGATTTTAATATGATAGATCGTATCAATTTATTGATGTAACCATAATTTGGTTAGTAATGGTAGTTATTTTGTTATAACTACATATAAGTAAGTGGTGTTTCAATTCACTTATGTCAACTCATGCATCTCATAAAATGAGATAAGAATTAAATTGACATATAATTTGTTTACCCAAGTTTATTACAAAATAATAATAAGGGGTAATGATTTATTTTTGACATACTCAAATGAGTTATGTTATTACCCAAGTTAATCTAGTTATATTACAACTAAGATTAAAGGGTAGGAATTTTATGTCATGTGGATATACACTTTTATGTATATGGAACATATTAAATTTAAGTTTAATATGGTTGGACCATTATTTATAATAATTAAGTTTAATTATTATGTATAATTCAACAATGTTGAAATTATAATTAAATGGTTGCTTTTATCATTACTTATGAAAATAGTTATAAAATAAATTGTTATTCTAAATAAGAGAATAAATTAATTTGCATAGATTTTGCAAATTATGTTCTATGGTGATTAAAATTCCATAAAGATTTAACTCAAATTATTATTACTAGTTTGTAATAATATTTTGTTATGTTTATTTAATCCATTTAAGGAAATGGATGGTATATAATTTATTCTTAAATTATATGTGAGAAATTGATTTATTTTAATAACTAAAAGAGGCATTATAAGTATTCACTTATAAAGTTGTGTCCTTTAAGACATGAAATTATCAAGTAGTATGATAATGTATTTTATACTTCAAGTATAAAATGTAGATTATGGTAAATAGACTCCATAATATTTAATAATTGATTGATTATTACTAGTGTGTAATAATGTGAGTAAATTACTCAAGTTATGCATATTTTATGCATGAAATTCAATTTTAAATTGAATCACAAAGAATTGACATTTCTTTGGTACTGATTTAGTACGGGTTCAAGAGACAAAAGATTTTTGTCAAGTTCATTTCAAATGAATGACATGGGGGAGGTCGATGTGATCTTAGGGATCAAGATCATAAGAGACGGCAATGGAATCAAGTTAAGTTAATCTCATTTAAATTGAGAAAGTACTTAAAGTTTCAACATGTTTTGATGAGATTCCAAATGTGGACCCCTATGTGTCATCATGTCAAATTCGTGACATGAAAAGGAACCAGTTGCGCAATCAGCGTATTCAAAAGTTATTAGATCGCTAATGTATGCGACGACTTGTACGACACCGGATTCTGTCTTTGCAGTAGCAAAGTGGAGTAGGATTACTTGTATTTCAAGTTCGCATCATTGGAAAGCGATTAAGAGAGTATTAAAATACTTGAAGGGTACCATGGCTTATGGTATTACTTATAGTGGAGAACCTCCAAGTTTGAGAGGGTTATTCCAATGCAAGTTAAATCACGAATGAAGAAGTTAATCTTCGACAAGTGGTTGGGTGTTTGTTTATGGGGGAGGAGCCATATTATGGTTTTCCAAGAAACAAACATGCATTGTTGTTCCACTATTGCTTCCGAGTTTATAGCGCTAGCATATACAGGGAAGAAAGCGGAATGGTTAAGAAATCTCATGTTTGAGATACTATACCAATATTACCAATGTCTATTTCACCGGTGGCAATCCATTTGGATTGCAGGATGGCATTGGTGAAAGGATTATAATCAAGTGCATAACGCTAAATTCCATCATATTGCTCTTAGGCACAGCCTAGTGCAAGGATTTATCGTTAATGGGGTCATAACTCTTGATTATGTGAACAGTAAGTTCAATTTGGCTTTACTAAAGCCATGAGTAAGGATTCAATTGAACAAGCGTCAATTGCAATCGGAATACGCTACTAAAATTCGATTAGAAAGCCCAATTCACACACAAAGAAACATTGTGTCTGAATTCAATGTGGTGTAATTCTTTTTGGATTTTGTAAGCAACAAGTTATAGTGACCCATCGTTGCTTTGGACCGTGAGTTAGCGAGGTAGTCGTCCCTTAAAAGTTCTCAAGGCCAAGAGTAGAAGAGCTCTTGGTGATATCCATTCACGGGGATATATTTTACGTAATGAGAACCTACCTATATAAGTTTGAAGTGTGACCGCTTCAAGTAGTCAAGATTAGCGTATCGACTATGATAAACTTATGAATAAGATATGGACACGGCCGTTATAATGTGTCAAGAAACGACAAAGTGTTCGTTTGTTCTGTGTGTACTTCATCTTCAAATGATCAGATGTGTTATGTGATTCAATCCGTAGGGACATCATCATTTCACGATCATTTGTCAAGTATGTCGTACTAGGTGTTAATTCAATCCGGAGGGACATTAGCATTGATGCATGGAATGTGATTATGAGATCAGTTTTTGAGAAAGGGAAAGAAATGTCCTAAAGGCTCTAAATGGGGGAGGATTGTTGGATATTTAGAGCATGTAGGACATTATCCAAGGCTTAGAACATGTATTACATAAACTAAGCAAGTACGTAACAACGGAACCAAAACGAGGCTTCACGAGCAAGTGCTCGTTCGAGCATGTGGTTTGCTCGTTCGAGCATTGAGCTGCTCGTTCGAGCACTATTATGCTCGTTCGAGCATGTGGCTCTGAGCAGGTCAGAATGCTTCTGAACATTCTGTTTGATGTTTTGGTGGTTTGCTCGTTCGAGCACTTTGGATGCTCGTTCGAACACTTAGAGATTTTCGAGTCAGAAAGTTTCTGGAAGTTGTTTTATGAAACAAAGTGATTGTTCATGAAACAATGTGATTGTTCATGAAACAAAGTTATGTTTCATGAACTAATGTGTTGTTATGTATCAGTGTGTTACATCGTCAACCGATGTATGGATTGGATGAAACCATGTGACACTTCAACTCTATAAATAAGAGTAAGTGCATGGATATCAAATCACTTGTTGTTAGAATCTAAATTCTGTCATCTTTCTCTTATTCTCTTGAAACGTAAAGGAGAGTGATCAACTCCGTTATAGTTTTTCTGATTTCATTTTCTCTTATAAACTCTTTGTTGTTTAGATTAATCGGTGCGTACTCATCGGTTAATGTGATTGATTGTATCTCTTTGTGAATTTCCGGTCTCATAACCCAAGTACCTTTGTGGGGGAAATATCACAAAAGGAAAGTATCGATGTCGCCTTCAATCTATATCAAGATTTCCGAGCGATGTTTATCGTCGCAAACTTATCTTCATTACGGTGTCCATTTCAAAGCAAGGAGTCCATTGCCATATACAAAGGTTCGCATATTATTTATAACAGATATTACTCATTTAATAAATAAAATTGATAAGATTTTATAAATAATTGAAAAAATGAAACAAAATATATATATTTCCAATATATTAAATGATGTGACCTAAAAAGTATAACATCAACATGGATAACATTATAGTCATACTTAGAAAGTAATTAAGTCAAAAATATTAATTAGTGATGATGTCATCATTGAGTTTTGGAGGGAAATTTTTTATTGAGGTTTTGACACGTAAACAATATTAATTAGTGATGATGTCAGCGTGTTTTGTTTTAGTAATAGTTATAGATATATAGAGTGAGAAAAGAACGTCCGAAAAATAACTTTATTTATAATAAGATATGTATAAATATTCAGAAAATTAGCTCTTTCTATGTATATAGTTTTTCAAAATAAGGTATTTGATAAAAGGCTAAATTGCTAATAGTAGTACAGTGCATGTCTGGACGTGGTTTGTCAATTGTCAGTTTTGCTCGTGAATTTTGGATATTCAAAGGTTTTCCGATTCTTTCTCTTCAATTTTTAGGGTTTCCTCTTCTTCATCAATTCAATTTATCTCATTTGATTCTTTTTTTAAAAAAAATTATTTTATCTTACCTTGCATTCTCTCACAGGTAAATAACTCTTTTAAAATCTTACATTTTCCAATTTTTTTGATTACTTCATTTTTTTTTTTTGATCGAACTTTTTTATTACTTCATTGTTAATTGATTAATGTACTAATGTATCATTTTGCATTTAGGTCATAAAGATCTTAATCATGTATGTTGCTGCACTAAAAATCAATAATCTTTTATATTATTTGCATGAATTAGGATTGCGCATTTCCCACCCAAGCCACATGTTGTTTCGAGTATTGAAGGGTACAATTGGGTTTTGAGTTGCAGCTTGTATTATTTTTTGGCAAAATGTTTCAGAATTCAGATAGGATACTGATATATCATATATGTCAAAGATGTTCATCTTTAATTTAAATTGTATGATTCTGCTAATGTGAGGATATTACTAAAAGCCTTCTTTAATTTGCATCAGATTATTGATAATGGCTGATGGTGAGGATATTCAGCCCCTTGTGTGTGACAATGGGACTGGAATGGTTAAGGTATATTCATTTCTCATTTATAAAGACTGCACTTTCTTAAGGATCGTGTGTGCTATTTTGATTTACGTCCCTTATCTTGACGGGGCCAAAAATTCTTAGTTTTTGGTTTCGAATTAAATGGACTATTTTAAAATGACTCAATAGATCATGTGTTATTTTGGTTTCAAATTTGGTTCATTGATCTAAATTTTTAACATAGGCTGGATTTGCTGGTGATGATGCCCCGCGAGCTGTGTTCCCTAGCATTGTAGGCCGTCCTCGTCACACTGGTGTGATGGTTGGCATGGGCCAAAAGGATGCATATGTAGGTGATGAAGCTCAATCAAAGCGAGGAATTTTGACACTAAAATATCCGATTGAGCACGGTATTGTCAGTAACTGGGATGACATGGAAAAGATTTGGCATCACACATTCTATAACGAGCTTCGTGTTGCTCCAGAAGAACACCCTGTCCTTCTTACTGAAGCTCCTCTCAATCCCAAGGCAAATCGTGAAAAGATGACCCAGATCATGTTTGAAACCTTTAATGCTCCTGCTATGTATGTGGCAATTCAGGCTGTTCTTTCACTGTATGCTAGTGGGCGTACAACTGGTAAGACTCCTGTATGATACAAGATTCATGTTTGAATTGTCTTCATAACTTCTAGGAAATGTTCTGTTCCTTTTGCTTAGTGTTTCAAGAGATGTTGCTTTATAGGGTAAAAGATAATCAGTGAGAATAGGAATCTAGAACGGGACTAGTTTGTTGTAGTCTGTCTTGGACGATTGCTGCTGTTGCAGTTTTCACAAGGTTGCGTAATCGTTTTTTCACATGTTGATCTCAATCTTCGATATTGTGCAATCCCATTGCAGGTATTGTGCTGGATTCTGGAGATGGTGTCAGCCACACCGTTCCCATTTATGAAGGGTATGCTCTCCCACACGCCATCCTTCGTCTTGACCTGGCTGGACGAGATCTGACAGACTACATGATGAAAATTTTGACTGAACGTGGGTACTCGTTCACCACCTCAGCTGAGCGTGAAATTGTTAGGGACGTAAAAGAAAAACTCGCCTATATAGCTCTCGACTTTGAGCAGGAGATGGAGACTGCAAAAACTAGCTCCTCTGTCGAGAAGAGTTATGAGCTTCCTGATGGGCAGGTGATTACTATTGGTTCTGAGAGATTCAGATGTCCTGAGGTCCTCTTCCAACCATCTTTCATTGGTATGGAAGCTTCCGGTATTCATGAAACCACCTACAATTCAATCATGAAATGTGATGTCGATATCAGGAAAGATTTGTATGGAAACATCGTACTCAGTGGTGGTACCACCATGTTCCCTGGTATCGCCGATAGAATGAGCAAGGAAATTACTGCACTAGCACCCAGCAGCATGAAAATTAAGGTTGTGGCACCACCTGAGAGAAAATACAGTGTCTGGATTGGTGGATCTATCTTGGCTTCCCTCAGCACATTCCAGCAGGTTTTTGTCTTCGCTTCAATCTTTTCAACATTTGTAAAAATGCAAATCATGATTGTATCGTTTTAACATATGCCTGTATTTTCCGTGACTACAGATGTGGATTGCAAAGGCCGAGTATGATGAATCTGGGCCGTCAATCGTGCATAGGAAGTGCTTCTAATTTCACCCTAGAAGTTCAAAGGTAAAGGGAGAACCACAGTTCGTCTGCATGAGGGGTGTAACGTGTAACTTGTACCCTCTGATTTTGATTGGCGAGTCTAATTAGTCGGATAAACTTTAGTCGTAATTGTAATCTTTTTTAGTTCTCGTGTCACGGGGACCTTGAATGTGCAAGAAAGTTGATATGTATAATCTATATTCCAAATCCGTCACTTTTCTTATACTCATAATTCCAGCTGGTTCGGATGGATTTTGGATTAAATTGGTTTAACTTTATTTAATTTTACTTAACGATAATGGTAGGGGTGATCACAAGCTCGTTTGGGTGGTTTTGGGATAGATTGGTTTAATTAAACCTGACCATGAACCAGACTGACCAGTGATCCATGAATCGGGCAAGAGCGTAAGAAAACATGTTAATAGATGCATAGATTATAGATATATTATGAAGACCCAAAACAATATGTGCAAGAGCAGCTTTAGAAAAATCGTTTTTTGGACAATTTTCAATGCATTTACAAACCTACCAGCCTCACAAAGGTCATCAAATATTCAGAATACAATATAATGTTAACGAATAACGACGGTATTCCCTGTACAAGTATACTTATAAGATAGTCAGGTGACAAGGAAGCAGCTATAATATTCCACATCAGTCGTGTCGTAATAGATATACCTATATCTTGATCAACCACGAAGTCTTGCGACAGAAAATGACCAAATATCGGCCACCAAAAAATGTCTATAGTCCTGCAGCGTGATGAAACCGTTGTAAAAAGGTCGGAGCTGTGACATGATTACAAATTTATTGGATAACGAACATCAAACAATGTCTTCTATACTTACCGGTACACATTCATTCAGGTCTGTTGCACACGATGTAATCGCACTTGATTAAGCACGTGTTTCCCACGTAGAACCGTCACACTTGAACCTGGTATTCCATATTAATCTCATCGCGTAAGGTATCATTGACTAAACTTCGATTTATAGATAAGAATATCGAACAAAAGAAAGTCACAAATCTTAAGATGAGTGATCTCTTACCTCCTATACAAATCTTAAGATTCATGAGGTCTATGGTTTGTCCTTCCCTACAAAGTTCATGAGCTCCAGTTTTGCTGCTTCCATTACTGCCTTGAAGTCTACATCCGTATATCTTCCCCTGTAACTCAAAAATGATAAGCAACAATGTCACATGATTCGCTAATTTCCAAGCGGATCGCGAAATGAAAAAAGCGAATTATCGTCGGTTTTGGCTATTCTTGGGCAAACTTAAGTGAACCACGAATTCAAAAGCAAATTAGTTAGCGAATTATGTTACACTGATAAGCAACTAGAGCCACAGTTGCCAATTGGCACCTCCTTTCCTCAACATGAAATCGGAGAATGAAAGCGCTGTATTAACAACAGGACTGATCTCCACAACTTATTAGCACCTCAGTTCAGTTTCCCATACTTTTACTTCGATCAATTCTTATAAGTTCAATTCGGTTCAATTTTCATACATCAAGGAGAACATTCGTCTATGTCAAATACTATCCACCATTTTTCAAGTTGCTTCATTTCACTGTTTTTCTAAGAGAAGTGTAATTAATAAAAAAACAAAGGATATAAATACGCGGCATTTCTATTTTTAGTCCATCCCTAAACAGTAATCATGTTACTGTGGCGATCACTAATCATTTGTTCCTCATTGACACACGTTTTAAACAAGACGGAACAAATGCATAAGATTACATAGGGTATATATATAAATGGATGCGAGTAAATCAAGGACAGTACGACTTACCAAAAATGAGTCTTTGACCAGGCTGCAGAAGGATAAGCTGGGCTAGCAATGCCGTGCATTACTCTTGCAACTGCACGTGGGGTTAGTTTAGCTGCTGAGTTGTTCTGCAGAAAGACCTAAAGTGCCAAACGTTGCATATATTTCAGCACCCAGAAAGTCGTCTTTAGACATGATATTTAAAAGTGCCCGATCAACCCTTACCTTAATATCTGCTCGGAGAAACGGGCTGCACAAACATGTAATGTTGATAAGTACAAAACAAAAATGCCAAAACCTCAATTCCAAAAAAAACTTCGCATATTGGTTTCATAACAGAATTACGAAGTAGCACTGATGTTATTTTGATAAGGAAGAAACAATTTGCATTATGAAAGCAACTCAAGGGGAAGACAAAGAACATTTGAGCAGTACAGGAAGATGTACTCTACTAGGGCTTGATCTGAATTAAAATGTCATTAGATCGTTGCAAAAAGTCTACAGCTTGAATCTTTTTAGTTTTGAAGCAAATTTGGACGTTTAGCCATGCAGATGTTAATAGCCAAGTACGTAACATGCCCTTCAAGTCCTTTTCGCTTCTACCATTTTAAAAATAAACCAAAAAAACTAATAGATTTGATCAAACAGAAACAAATAAAAAGGGATGGAGAGTACATCATAAACCGATGTTGCAACCAACTATTTGGCTAGTTTTGCGATGTATTGGAAATCTCTTTATCCTGACTATTAAAAATCCCTCAATATGGAATGATAATTGGTATTCTAGCAGACACATTTAAATCAAAGGGAAATCGCGCAATAATCACAGTTTTAGTGTACAACTTTTTAGGCACATGCCACAGCTTGGGATAAATCAGACTTCCAGACTTTGGGACAATTAGTCACACTATAGTACTACAATGAGATGGTATATACCTGTTTTGCTTGATCAGTGTGGGAGGATCAATGAGAGTTTCTTCACTGAAGTATTCTGAAATGATCTTTTGCAAAAAGGTAGTGTGCGGGTTCTTCTGGGAAACATCACATTCATTCATGCTTTCACATGATTTTACAGCTAAGGTAGCAGCATTGAACATCATATCTAATTTACGAACCTGTTTTGCAGAGGAAATACAAGTTATACATAAACCATTGTACAAAACTGTAAATGGAAACAGGTTATCATCTTGAGTTACTTAAAACTTTAGACTTAAGGCTTAAGACAATTAGAAGATAAATAGTAGTCATTCAAGTACCTTACAGCATTCAATTTCTGACAACCATTTTGTCATCTGGGTAGCTAAAGAGCACAAGTCCCTAGGAACATGCACAATTGTGAAACAGTACCCTGGATCCTTCAGTTCATATGATATTTCCCCAATAGACTGAAACACAACAGGAAAAATGAAACTTTAGTACACCTCAAATGGTATAATAAACAGAAGACATAATACAAATTTAATGTCTCTAATAGGTACTACTTAGGTTACAAACTTCTCTTAGGTCACTTTTAAGGAGACAACCATATGTGTGTTAGGTCCAATTGAAGAAAGAGGAAGATGGCGAACATGAGTCTAGAGTATAGCAGGTACTCCACCTATTGTGAATTGGTTTTCGGATGGTCCTAGCTAGGCTTGTGCAACGGGCCGGATAAGGGCTGTGTCGGGTTGTATGTGTTGGTCAACTCAAGTTGATAGTCAGCTTAGTCCAACACCAAGCCTTTGGTAGTTGGTGAGGTTCCAACCACTATATGATGAAGTTTTGGTTGGTGATATCTGAGGTTGGTGATGGCTATAAATACACTGTCATGCATTTTCACCATATAATTTGAATGTGCATCCATATTCCATACCTTTAGGTTCTGCAGCTGATTTACAAACTGTTTTACTGTATAGCCGATTTCATTTGCCACTGTGGGAATGTCAAAAACATGAAGTCCATGCTTAGTTTCTGCTCTGAAAGTTTTTTCAAAGTGAGACAGCATTAGTATGAATAAATAGGGGATGAACAAAAACTTCTTTCTTTGGATATAAAAAACACACTTATTCAAAATTCCGGCAACCAGATGATCTCGGGCTGCTAAATCCATAGGAGGAGTCTGCAATGACACACAAGCACATTGTATACAGATGTTACAAAGACTATTTGACGAAACAAATTCAACCAACAGCACTCGGTATAAGCCGAGAATCAACCTTGTGAAAATTTAAGCTGCAAGTAACATTCATTTGTGGATGAAGGTGCAGGTATTGTACTTCTCCCAACTCCAATTGAGTTAATATTGTTATAATCACCTGGAGTAACCGGCAGGGAACAGTTCAACAGCAAAATTATACATAGAGTATGAAAATAAATTCTATTCACGTTTCACGAATATTATTAGATGACTATAAGTATGGATAAATCAATTTCCAGCAATATATAGCATAGGCGGCAAAAGACACTAGAGGTCGACTCTGTTTCTTAAACACAAAAGAAATATGAAATGAGGACACAAAAAGAAAAAGACCTCTTCTTTAATGTCATATTTGCGAGATACAGATTCTTTGATCAGAGAATGAATTTTCCCCGTGTCATGGTTAAAAACTTCACCAAGGAGTTTATTCACCGCATATTCGTCTACACCATCACTGTAAGGCGAAGGATTTTGTCAGATTTATATAACACTTTAATTTTTGGGGAAACCAATCACACAGAACATCTTTGGATCCTGAATATACCTGTACATGAGACTGCGTAGCCTAAAATAGCTGGTGTCATCAAAGAACATATGACAATAAGATAACCTTCCATCGCGTCCAGCACGTCCAATCTCCTAAATAAGATATGAAACGTGGGCAGTCAGTGAGACACAACAGCACCAGTAAAGAATCAGACAGTAGTGATAAAGCCAAAAAAAGAACCTGAACATACTCTTCCAAGCTTTCCGGCAAACTGTAATGAATGACCTGAAACAAACAAAAAAAATGTGGCATTCATACACTGGACTTTCAAGATGTTTTGTAATTGTGCTAGTGAAAAGATCGATGGCCAAACGACCAATGGGTTCCCAAAATATAGGTTTCTTCTTTTTATGACTTATCCATTGACATGTTAGTAGCATTATTTTACTGATGTGCATAAGAAATCATCTCGAATGCGTGATAAATAAAGCTAGTGGGCCTGTCGATTTATTATTGAATTTATGCATCAATTTGTTAAACACAACAGTAGAAAAATAAAAGCTTGAACAAATACAATAGTTATAAACTCTGAAGAGGGAATTGCTTTTCTTACAGCTCCAACGTCACTTTTGTCAAGTCCCATTCCAAATGCCACTGTTGCAACAACCTATATCAATAATAATAAGCAACTAGGTGAACAAATCTAATAGACTACAAATAATGTAGAGATGTTGCTAGGATGATCATTTACCACTTTGATCTTATTGGAACAGAATAATGCTTGGACTCGACTACGATCCTTTGCCATCATGCCACTGTGATAACTCTAGAAAGTCATTAAATATATGCATTCATCCCTTGTTAGACTTAGGAAAAACCTCGGTCCTCAAATATCTTGGGTTGATGAAATGAGTAGATTATCAAATATGCATACTCACCATAGCAGGAATATTGCTATCGCTTAAACATTTGCTTATCATGTCGGTCTCTGACTGCACCAAAATGTAACAGCAAGGAACAAGAGAAAATGTCAAATGACGTGCTTGCTAGAGGAAGAGGTAGACATGCTTTGTCCACACAATGAAAATCCATGGGAATGTCCACTAAGGTATTTCGAGTCGGTTTAAAATAGGGTTTTGTGCCCATATGTTTTACATAATTGATAATCATTTTTTAAGTCAGGAATCCGAATGCATAAGTGCCTTCGCCCCCCTAAGCTTCGAAATTCTGTTCTCTTTCTTCTTGCGTCCAATCTCAAGGCCATGGCTAAAGCAAATCTTTAGTTCACTAGCTAAGAAGGTATGGGTTTATTTTATGAAAAAAAAGAGTGATGTGTTTGTCACTTTTAAGCAGTGGAAGGCTTTAGTTGAAAAACAAACAGGCAAGAAGATTAAACGTTCAGGTCATCAGGACTATTTTGAAAACCTCTCAGTCCACAGAACATAAACCACTAGTCAAATAACACCAAAATCCAGAAAATAGTACAATCAATAGATTCGTTTAAAATAACTTGACTGAAGTGACTAAAGCTTCAAGCTCTTTTTATAGACAATCAAAATGCTTCTAGTAATCCACAGAGCATGTTTACAACTATTATCAAGAAAAATCTTTGAAAACACGAGAAATTTACTAATTACCTGAAATTTGCAGTAAATAATGATGCTCTTAAGTTCACAATACGGAGATGATTTCATTGTCGCAATCAAATCTTTCACCCTGTTTATCCAAAACATTGACATAAGTTCCTGGTCAATAAAACAAATACTATCAGCTGAAGTACTTAAATAAAGAGGCAATGCATACTTCTTATTTCCGCTCATAGACACAGACAACTGCAGATTGTTTCTCAGATGATGAGTCTGCACCAAATTCGTAGATGGAATGTCCAAAGCAAGCATAACAGCATGCAGTGCTTTTTGAGTTGCAGTCGCAGTCATTGCCAGAACACATCCAGCTTTTAGTTTATCACGAAGTACAGACGCCCTTAGCCTCATGTATGAAGGCCGAAAGTTGTGTGACCTGAGGCAATTGGTATTAGAATAGCAAGCTTGCCGCAACAGGTTCTAAGAAACTTTACCACGAAAATAAAAACGAACAAATCCAAAAGGCAACGACCCAACATACCATTCAGATACACAATGTGCTTCATCAATCACTACAAGTGATATCAATGGGGAAGAGGAAATGATTGACATGAACTCTTCATTAAGAAACCTCTCGGGTGAAACAAAAAGCACCTGAATTATACAAAAGAGTTGGCTTAACTGCCAATTTGATAGATTGAACAAACAGCGCACGCTCAATTGCTTATGACTTCTAAAACAACCATTACTAAGAAAACAAGACTATGCTTAAGATACTGACATATCAACTAACACTATGTTTGGATAACAATTTTGGAGAAAAAAGAAAGGGAGTGAAGGGGAAGGGAAAGGAAGGGAAATCGCTCTTGTTTGTTTAGAAGGGAATGGAAGGGAAAGGAAGGGAGATGGGAGTTTTCCCTTTAAATCTTTCCAACTTTGGAGAGATTGGAAACTTAACAAAAAGTATCAATCAAATCCTTCCAATTCCCTCCCCTCCAAATCCCTTCCCTCCCATTTTTCTATCCAAACAAGGGATTCATCCTCCCTCCAAATCCCTCTCCTTCCTTTCCCTCCATTTCCTTTCATACAAACACCCTAATATTAGTTGCAGTGCAATCACAAAGCAGATCAGGAATACTAGACAGAATTACCTTTATACTCCCTTCTTGTAGCAAGGTTAAAGTCTCAGACATCTCCTCTAATGACTAAAATAACATCAAACACCAATAATTAGCAACATCAAAATCATTTATTAACTACAATTCAAAGTCCAAAGATATGTTCGATTTTGATACAAATAATAGACTCATATGAACTAAAAGGTGGAACATATCTTTGAGACGGAGGGAGCACATACAAATAGGTAAAATTGGGAATGAAATCCACCTGGCTACTACTCAGTAAAGCACCATTGACAACAGAAGGAAGCTGTTTTAACTGATCAATCATCAATGCCATTAATGGGCTTACAACTAGTGTAATCCCAGGAAAAACAATTGCAGGCAATTGATAACACAGTGATTTTCCGGCACCAGTAGGCAAAACCAACATTGTTGAGTTACCAGCAAGCACCATTTTAATAGCTTCCAACTGCCCGTCTCGAAATGAATCATACCCATGTGTAAGCCTTAACAAATTCACCAAATTTTCATCAGAAGCGTCATTCCTAACATCTAACACAGCTTTTTTAATCAATTCAGCATTAATTTTTAACTTTGTACTCTCACCCTTAACCTGTTTTCCATTATTTTCCAAAATTAAACCTTCCTCATCACAAGATCCATTACTTTCAACCCCATTTTTAGCAGCCAATCTTCTTTTACTCCTATAAAAACTTCTTCTTGATGAAGATGAACTATAATTCCTATTCTTTCCCTTAAATTTAAACCTCTTACCGCGCCCATTAATATTCAATTTCACAAAATTTCCTTCACTAACACATTTAGGTCTTTTTATAGGCGCTATACTAATTGAGCTAGACTCACTATTCAACCCATTTCCTATCAAATTTCCCCTTTTCCTACATACCCTTTTATTTAAATTACCTGAATTTACATTTTTACCTTCACAATCAACCCCCGTTTCGGATTTCAAAGCCGACCCAGATGGTAAAACGGGATCTTTTTCACTATTATCATCAAAATTTAGATTAATTTTCTTCAATAAGAAAGAACCAGACTTTGATTTGTAACAAGAATTAGCCTTAGCCATTAGTGGACTAGGGAAAGAAATCTCGGCAACATTCGATATAGGTCGTTGAACTGGGGGAGAAAAACATGGAAGGGGAGTAGAATTTGATGATTGACAAATTGGGTTTTTAATTTGTGGAAAATCTGAGGGTTTCGGGTTGATTTTGTGGGGGCTTGAAGAAGGGTTTTGTTTCGTTTTTAGGGATTTGAAAGGGGGTTTTTGTTCGACAATTGAAATGGGTTTTGAAGGAAGCTTTTTAGGAGGAGGGGAGGGAGTTGGGTTTCTTGGAGGAGTTGCAGATATGTGAGAGCCATCAGAATCACTATCTGACTCCATTGATGAAAATCTGAAGGTTACAGAAAGATTGGATGTATGAACATGAAATTTAGTGTTCTTCCCTCTTCTTTAATGGTCTGCTTCTTCCCGCCAAAATCATGCCCACTTCTTTTTATCATTTTGGTGCTTATTAAAACCATTTTTTCCTTGTTTTTGTCGGGGAAATTTCACGTGTTAATCTTAACGTTTTGGATTTTTACGCGGTAATTAAAATTTTTAAAAATCTACGCGTTAATCTTAAGGTTTACTAAATTGTTTTACCGTGATCTTTTTGCATATAAAATGTTGGAGAAATGTTAGCAAACGTTAATTTGAAGCTTTAAGGATATTGTACACTTATTTATGCGACTTAATATTTCAAATGTCATCGGTTTTAATTTTTTCCCCCAAAATATAAACTTTAACTCTACCATATTTAGATTCAAAAAAAATATATGATTTGGATGTAAGATGGTAGAGTTAGGGGCTTGGGGCTTATGTTTTGGGAAAAAATGTTGAAAGTGATTTGCATTTGAGATGATGAGTCGCATAAATAAGCATACAGCAACCTTAAAGCTTCAAAATTAACATTTGCTAACGTTTTTATGTGCAAAAAGATCACAGTTAAACAATTACGTAAATCTCAGGGTTACCGCATTGATTTTATAAAAGTTTTGGTTACCACGTGGAAAACCAAAAACCCCAGGGTTACCACGTGAATTTGATTTTTTGATTGGTTAAACAATTAGAATAACTTTTGATAAGTGACTTATAAACCAACTAAAAAACAAGCTTTTAAACAAAAATCCGAAAGTTACCCCTAGTCGTTTTTTATTGACTTTTAGTTTTTGGCCTACTCTTTCTTTAATAAATAACAAGAAGCTAAAATTAACAATCGTCTTGTCAGCCAAATTTTCAAGTGAGCAAATCACTCAACGACTATAACTAATAATCATTTGTCAAACATGCTCAATATACATGGAACTAAATTGGTGTAAGAGATTGTTTCAACATTGTTTCTTTGTAGTTTGTACAAACTTAATCGAGATTTACACATTTCAAATCACGGTTATTGATTATGAATTTTTGTTTTTCTGCCCCTCACATACATACACTTAATTAGAGTTAAACCTTTGCCTTCATTTGGCAAGGGTTTTCAAAGGGTTTTGAATTGTTAATCAGAAATAGGACGACGACATCGCTGCACTCTCAAAGTTTCATCGAAAGATCCCCGATAATTTTCCCTTAGTCTCCTCTCCAAAATCTTACGCTGATGCTGCAAATATTAAGATTTATCCCCTCTTCATCAATTCGGAAGCCATGGTTATGGAGTCTCAATCAGAGAAATCCATTATCTTCTCTCACTGTCGACAAAGAAGGTAGAACGGAAATTCTCAAACTCGAAGAAATCGAGAAAGTTCTGTCCGAAGTTAGGGCTGATGATGTGCGTGTCATTCGCGTCGGAGACCGCTGTGATCTTACTGATTTTATGGTTTTTGCTACCGGAAGGTCTTCCTGGCATGTTCGCAATATTGCTCAAGCCCTAATTTACAAGGCAGGTACTTTTTTTTCCTTTTTTTTGTTTCAGAAATTAGGAAAATTGTGCGTTCTACAAACTAGAATCGTCATTAATTTATTTTTATTATGCAAGATAATCTGTGTTAAACTTGAAGAAGTAGTGAATTTAAGCTTTGATCTACTTAATTTTGATTATGTTTACTTAATTTATGTTCTTCGTGAGAAATTCGACGGTGATTGAGCGGAGTTGATAAGGAAATTCTTAGCAGAAAAAAATGTTGTATATTGCGAGCAACAGTTTTATTATTGCGGTTATTGTCAAGACTAGTCACTTCGTAGTCGCGTAGAACAGTCTGTACTATGAATATTCTCGATTCTGAATGAGTAGCCAGTACCATTAGCTCCTTCTCTAAGAATTGAGGCATTTCCTGGAATTAGTGAAGAATATATATTTCCTCTAATAGCCTGTTGTTTTTGTTTAACGTCATGTTCGTTCCTTGGCTTGCTGTTGCAAATAGTTTGTGTTAGGCCGTGGAGGGAGGAAAAGGCCTGGCGAGGTGAAAACAATGAGAACTTACTGAAAGTTGACCCTGAATCAACCATTGATGATACTTTTATAGTTTTATCAGAATATCAGGTGATCTTCCGAATAAAAAGGATGCCACCTGAAAACTTCAAATACATATTGCCCATGTCATCTCTATTTGTTAGGGTTTGTTTATTAAAACATTTCATTTTCTTAGATTTAAATTTTAAAGCAATACTCGAATGTGACTTAAATGTGGAGGGATGGAAGATATGCTAAGATATTGGCAATTTCAATCTTACGATCTCAAGCAATAATAGTGAATGAATGCAAGAGACTAAGGGCAATGATAAAGAACACCAAGTATTATTTAGAACTGTGATTATCTATTGATGTACCACAATGTACTAGGAGTCAACAACATGTTCAATGATGGTACAAAGCTCTCTGAAGGTCTCTTTTCAGCTTTTCTTTCTTTTTTCCTCTCAGGCTTTCAATATTACTAATATCTATTGTTGGCTCATGATCATTGCTATCTTTGGGTTTATCCATAAGCTTTCTTTAATGAGCTTTATAACACGCACTGAGTTGTCAGCTGAATTATTCGTAGCATTTGCTATATGTGAGCATGTGAGTTATGTGACAAACGCTGGCCATACCTTAAAGGCTTTAGCAGTATATTAAGTTACATTCTGTATTGCGAATATTGTTATAGGCTAAACAGAAGCAGAAGGATGCGAAGAGGATGTTGTTACCAAGTGTGGAAGGGGATCAAAATGCCAATTGGATTGTTGTTGATTCTGGTTTGTTGAAATTGACCTTTTCATTTGTACTTTTCTTATTCGTACATGATTTGTACTAAACCTTTTTGTCTTTGGATATGGCTCTATTATATTTTCTAGGTTCAGTTATTGTTCATGCTTTAGATGAAAAAGCCAGAGCTTACTATGATTTGGAAAGCCGTTGGACGGCGAAGAAACCACCAGCTGAATCAGGCCAGGTTATTCTATATCTTGATAATAAACAATAAATTGCAGAAGTTATAGGGCTTAATGGGTGTTAGCTGGAGTTATCTCGATAAAATTATTAGTTAATAATATAATTGTTACAAAAAATTTTAATTAAGTAGTTTTGGTTGTTTGACAATCTAACAAGCCAAAAGTTAAAAGCTAACCAAAAAGCCATGTGCAAAATTCACCCATAGCAAAGCTATCAATTGAGTGATAGAGAATGATTACAGAGTTTGCATTCTAGAAAGATTTAAAATCTGCCACATGTCAATCTGAAAATGTGTTAGTATGGAATGTACTTTTCCAGTGTTTTATTAACCGGAAAGTTGCAGCATGGACATCACCACATCTGGTGCTGCTATAAGACAAGCAAATGCATCATGAATGAAAATATTTAAGAGTCAAGAATACAGTTGTGAAAAGTTTTATAGTAGTATTTTAGTTGGGGTATGTATTTTGATTTGCTACTTTGTTTCTTTGCATGATTCAATATGTAATGACTGCCTCTAATATCTTTTCCCTCAGGAACTGGATAGAGTGATGGTTAAGGTCCGACCCAAAAACAATTCTAAGAAGCGAGTGCAACCAAAAACATAGGTCATAGTATTGGTTTCATATTATTATCTAAGTGTTTCCATCAGGAAAAATTGCACAGCACATGTTTCCTTTGAAGTGCTACGCTCTCTTGGTCGTGAAGGTTTATGTTTATACACTAGATCGCATCTTTGTTACTATCGGCGGTAATAGATATCTATGCATGGTCTGATCCTTTTAGTAAAGAGTAACATTTGATTATGGGAGGATCTGTTCGGAGTAATTGTGCAAGCGAAATCACGAAATGTAGTGCAAACAGAAGACACTGAAGCTGTCAGATGTCGTTTTGTAAGGGTTCTCTATTTGACTTTGTGGCTTTATTTGGTAATTGACTCTTTGGCCATTTTGTATTTTTTGTTTGAATTTTGACTTCTGATATGTTGATTGGAGGTTCGTGTTTGATTCAATGCTTTAATTTGTGTTGTATGCTTGTTTTAATACACTTGATTTGGTGAAGAGATATTCCCAATTTGTTATATAAGATTTGTGTAAACCGGAATGTTAAAATTGGAGTGTATGAGCGAGGCTAAGGCTCAATTGAATTACAACGAACTATTTTTTAGCACAAAATCTCACAAGAGACGGTCTATAAGATAGACCACAAAATTGGGCCAGTCCATTTCCCTTAAATGATTTTTTTATTATAATATCAATTATATTATGTTATAATCCTAAATGTAAGGTATTATAAGCTCGAATATACTATTCTATAACCCCGAATATAAGTTATTATAACCCCAAATAATTTATTATAACCCCAAATATACTATGTTATATTTTGGGCTGGACTTTAGGGATTCCGTCTATAGAATAGACCGTCTCTCATGAGACTTACTGATTTTTTAGTTGCTTTTGACATTTAATTTTTTTTATCGCAACAATTTAAATCCGAAAGGAATGGGTCATAGACTCATAGTTGTAGTGTTAAAAATTATATTGCGGTTAGTAACTCTGGCCCATTAGTTATCAAATTTGTTCCTATCAATCCTACATAATGGTTACTTCGTCAATAATTTTTCAAATGAGCTTATATTACTCTAATTATTTTCAAAAAAAATAGATCAAAATTCCAGTATTCTCTTCCCTTTATTTCGTTTTATAAATCTTTATCTCCTCTCTTTTTCTTTCCTTTTTCAATATAAATCTTTATCCAAATATACTATAACAGTATAAGATATAAAACAAAATATTTCCTAATATACAAGAATCAAGATAACACTAAAACATATTCTAACACTAATACACATTCCAATCAATTTTATTTTACAAAAAAAATATACAAGAGTCAAAATAACATTAAAACATATTCCAATCATTTTTATTTTACAAATATACAAGAGTCAAAATAACACTAAAACATATTCCAATCATTTTTATTTTACAAATTTGAAGAGATTTGTCTAGTCATAGAAAACTCATCCTTGAAAGTTTCACTAATCCAAATCCCAAAAGCCATAAAAACATTGACTTGCCAACCTAAGACTGTTTTGATATATTCTTAAAACGATTCTCAGAATCTGTGTTTATATGCCAACCCTTGAAAATTACTTCTTTGTCATACTCATATCTATCCATCCTGCAATTTCCCCACCTCTTAGAATATTATTTTTTTAATATTCTATTATTTTCTTTATTCCTTAACCGCTTTAAATTCTCTTAAAAGTCAAAAAAATATCAGATTTTGTCAAAAATCATTATCATACCAATCAATCTTAACCCTTCTGCAACTTTTCAATCTCAACCTTTAATCTTTATTACTTCTTCCTCCATGGATTTCAAAGCTGAATCCATTTACAACAACCTAAAACTTCCCCAGTTTCTGCTCTTTTTTACATTCATCTACATATTTGCACACAAAATCTTCAAAAATTGGGGCCCCAAACATCGTTATGATGCATGCAGCTGCGTTTTATCACTTTTCCATGGAACCCCATCAGTAATTTTAGCCATTTTTGCTTTAATCATAGTAAAAACCCAAAACCCAGATAACCCAACAACAGTTTTTGCATCAAAAAACACCCCTTTTCAAAATTTGGTTCTTGAATTTAGTACAAGTTATTTCATCATGGACCTTCTTCATTACTTAGTTTTTAACCCACAAGATGTTATCTTCATTGCCCATCATTTAGCTACTCTGTTTGCTCTTCTTACTTGCAGATTTGTAGTCAATCATGGAGCTTCTGCAATCTTGGGAATCTTGATTCTTGCTGAGGTAACTAGTCCATTACAGAATATTTGGTCATTGGCAAGCTTAAGAAAGACTGATTTTGCTAGTGCTAAGAAGGTGTTTGATGTTTTGTCACCTGGGTTTTATGCATTTTATACAGTTGTTAGAGGTGTATTTGCACCTTTGTTTGTGATCAAAATTGGGTTTGTGTATGCTAGTGGAGCTGTGAATAGTGTGATTCCTACATGGGTTTGGGGTTCTTGGATGATGTTAACTGTATCTGGTATCTTTGCTAGTTTGTTGTGGGTTTTGAATCATTGGATTGTGTTTTACAAAGAAAAGAAGTGCAACAAGAAGTTGGAATGATGTATGGAAGTGTTTTTTTTGATACCGGCGCCCAGTAAGGCAGGTGGTTAGAATCAAATCCTTGTCGTGAAAGAGAAAATTTTCAACCATTATGTCAAATTGTCAATCAATGATTTACAAGTCTTCTTATCTTTGATTAGATGTTGATAAGTGCTAGTAATAGTAGTTTTTAGTTGGATTTGTGAATTGTAAATCTTGATGACTATGTAGTAAATGTTTAGTTAGTTGGTGAAATTTGGTTGTTCTTATTATAGCAATTGGATTGTGGTAATACTACATCCTAGTGATTGGCAAAAGTTTAACTTTCAGGAGCATTTTTTATGGACTCTAGACCAAAAATATTCTTGAGATTAGATGCTTTTGCTCATGTTTAGGATGAGGTTATCTAAAGTTAAGGAAAGTATGTAGAGATACAAATATATAATTGCATAGGTAATCATAGCTACTCTTTATGATAGAAAGAAGTGATCATTTTCAAATTATTTGTAAAAAGAATATCAAAAAAGGTCTCACAATTTGAAAAGTAGATTGCATATGAAACCTAGACTCTGGACCACCTTATATGCTACATAACCAAAAATATTGGAATTTAGGTGTTGCTAAATATGGAATTCATGCATGGTGGGTCGTGTACAAATTAGAGACTACATGTATCCCCTTTGTAATATATGAATAATCTATGGATGAGTATTACAAAGGGGATACTTGTAGTCTCTAATTTGTACACAATTCAAAACACATGTTTATCTCTCCAAAATAGGGAAAATAAATAAAAAGAACTTAAAATTGCGGATTTAATATGCAATTGTCCATTCATTACAGTGCAGAACAAATATATTGTACAATGTATATGAACAAAATAATAATTGTAAGAAGCTATTTAGCTAATAATCTAGCAGATACATTAGATCACAAGTTACAGGTAATTGACGCCGTATATTGTTTGTTCTGAATATCATGGGAAGCTTATTTGTACCTTGCAAGACTGTTCCTTCAACACAGAAATTCTTTCAGGTTACACTCGAATCGTTCACCTCCTACGGTGACTATATGCGGATGATTGATGCGGACGCTGACTCTGGACTTCCGTGGTAGTCAATCTCCACAAATGTACCACCTCCTATCCCCTTGGCCAATCTCCCAGGATTCACACATAGGCATTTAAGAGGTTCCTGTTCTTCAACTTTTGAATTGAGAGAAAGCACCTGCATTTTTCCAATATCGTTTTAGTTGAATCTAACGCACATCATTATTGACGTTGTATTGATTTGTACACCCCCTTTGGGTTATTTGATTGTAAGACGTTTCCAAAACCCTAATGGCTTACAAAGAAGCTTCGTTGTTGTGCCCTATCAAGTAGGAGATTCACTGCTCACATGAGCAGACAAACCAATTACAGAAGCAGGGGGGAATGGACACAAATAATTTCCCCTGCTACTCTGAGATATTCCAGAAACCTCATTTGCGAGTCCTTTTAAGTGTGTTAGCAGATCATAACTTGAGCAAGACAAAGTTACATTTCATTTGTTATTACCTTAGCAAAGGGAGCCAAATCAGATGGTAAAATGAGCATATGTGGAATGGAGGATATATTCAAAGCTTCTGGGGCAATTGAGAAGTCCAGCGGAACACTTTCAGATGGTGGATATAAAGGATAGAAGCTGTTCAAAAAAAGGGAAACACCACAATGCACTTTTATCTCAAATTCAAAAAGCAATAGTACTCGAGGAAAATCATCCAGCAAGAGTTGATAACATGCCTGCGTTGGCTAATAATATGGGTTGCCAATCTGCTCAAACGGTCTCCTGAAGACCCATCTTTGGGAATCCTTGATATCTCTTCTCCGCTCAGATGCCTAATAATATCTACTGTGCTGCATCCTACAATCACCTGCAAATCCAGACCTCTATACCTAAATGCTTGCCCAAATTCATTTGCATTCACTAATATGAAAGACATCATTGTGTGATTAAACAAGTCAGTTCAGACCTAGAGCATGAATATAAATCCAGACAAGTTTCTAAAACTAATTCAATATTTAGCAGAAGTCATATATTTCAGCAAGCTATCTTAAAAATGTGTTGTTAATGGGTTATGGCAATGGTGAGGAAACAATAACAAAAACAAGTGCAAAGAAAGCAAGAAAAAAGAGAGCACCAAAACAACAATGGCAAACACACAAGAAATATGAGGTTTCTAATGATACCTTCCCCTCAAAACAAGTATCTTACCATTATTATACTCAACAATACATTAATGACTCATCTTATAAGCTTCAAGAACAATCTTCCCAAAGCAAAAACCTCACCTTTAATGGTGGTCTCTCTCAAAATCACTAATACAATGAAGAACTCTCTTGGATAAACCCTAGTTGCTTCTAGTGTGTTAGCTTCACTCACATAACCCTAATGATGCTCTAAGACCTCCTTATATAGTCATAAAACACATTAGATAAACCAAGGACAAAAGGCTAAATAGCCCACAAAATCCCGCACATAAAACAGAAAGCTACTGATTTCTCGCGCTGTGCTCCGCTCGATCGAGCTTGCTCGACAGGTCGAGCGCGACTCCAGTGTCTACTGGACTGCCTCTGATGCTTTGCTCGAGCCATTGCTCGACTGGTTCCACCTAGCTCGGCTGGTCGAGCACCCCATTACTTGATGGAGCCCCAATACAAGTTCATATAGATTATCTACAATCAGTGAGGCAGAGCGGAACCAGAAAAATTCATGCAATGCAACACACTTTTACATCTTTGTAATGAGCCTTAATACAAGAATTCTTAGAATAAATGATTCCATATACATTAATGGATAAGCAATATATGATGGTGAACACACGAACTAACCTCATTTGCATCAAATATTCCAGGATTGGTTAGGCTAGTTATCTGGCAAGAAAATCAAAAGTGATGTTAGAGTCAGAGATTGAAGGGAAGTTCATTGAAAAACTTAAGAATCTTTATTTACCTGGTCTCTTATCTCAGGGTGTATGTCAAAAGGTGGCTGCAAAAACCAATGCAGTAATTAATTAACACTATCTTCAAACAAGCCTATAAAATTATAATTAAAAAGATCAAAGTAAAAAGTTACCTGAGGGAAAACATGATCATGATTTGCGTCTCGTATAGATGGCACTAGAAGAACACGAGTAGAAGAACCCATGTATTCAACATGATCTTGCAACTGGAGAAGTATAGTTGGACAGAAACAAAGCTTTATTTTAAAGCTCATATGTAACTATATGTTTCTTTTGGGTGTAGAAGCAATTAAAAAGACTGGCATACCCTTCTGATGACTTCTTGATAAAATACTTCATCAAAGCTCCGATCAAAAGTTGCTTTCTTAATTTCAGGGTGCTCAGAATCAACAAAAGGTCCTAACTGATATAAGCCACGTACTTTGTCATTCACACAAACAATTCTCAAAAAATCACCAAAGAGAAAGAAAAAACCTTAAACTCTTACAAGTACGAGCAAATGTGGCGGTTTTCTAGTTGCATATGCAAGCAGTTCTGTCAATGGCTCAAACAACAAGTTGTCTGTTGTGGTGAAAGGACCCGCTGCAATCATCTGCACAAATTTCACACAGAAAAACATAATATAAAGCTAATAAGTGTACTACAAAAAATATTATTTACCGCTATAAAATCATCTCTTGTTGAAGTAATGACAAATAAATATCACATTGTTGATAGTTAATAATAACATTTTCTTTTCTGCACCCGGATATAAATTTTTTTTGGTAATACTAACAAGGGAATGTGAGACTCTTCAGTCTGCCTCATCAATCTGGAGATCATGACTGCAATACAATTCCCAAGGTTTGGTTTTGAGGAAAGCAAAATTCTCTGCAAGTGATTCCAGCATAGAATTCTTTGATGTCTTTGGTTGAAGCAGAAAAATGAATCTTATGGACCAAGCATAAACTTAGCACACTTGTCAGGTGTTTCTTTGAATTTATTTCAAAGATGAGCTTCAATCATTTGTTTTAGTTAGGTTGAGTGTATTTTCAGATAATGGCAGCTCGTTCAACACAACTGTAGGAAGGTTGTCTTATTGTCAAAAAAGTTTACCATTCTTGGAATGCAATGAGCATAGGTTTTTATGTGAAACAATATTTAGCAGCATGAGAACTAATTCGCAATAGCACATAGTTCTCAACTTCTCATACGATCTGATAATTAATGTTTACAAAAGTTCTCTCACTTACCATAGATAATTGAGCCTGTGCTGGTGATTCTGAATTGGATAGATTCTCTTCAGTCAGAGCTATCCTCTTTGCAGGATGAAGATTCTCATCAGAAGAGCGTAACAAAGGAATAGCATCCACTAATTTTGAAGCAACTAAACAATGGCCACTGGGATTGGTTCCAACAATGCCCACAACCTAATAAACAATCTCAACACATCATTTCAATGCAACACCACAACAAAAATGGTTATAAAAATCAGTATCATAACTTCTAACAACGATACCTGCCCAGGGAAAATGGAATATTGGTTCAATTTGTCTAATTCAAGGCGTACTGGTTCTCCTCCTGAATGCTCAACACTGCCACAAGATTAAAACAACCATCGAAAGGTTAATGTGAAATACAAGCTAAAGTATATTCTATAATTAAAGTGTGTTTGTATTTTGCATCTCTTAAATTTTCATATTATTTACATATCCTCAAATCTTTTAGCACTATAGCAACAGCCTCAGCTGAAATAATGCCTCTAAGCCTCTAGACACTATTTATCATCATCATCATCATCATCATCATCATCATCATCATCTTCATACCCAGAATATAAGCTATGAATAGGGTGTGCAGAGGGATAGAAGACGGCAGACCTATCATAAAAAATGAAAAGGTTTCGACCAAAGAGACCCTCGCCTTGAGAAAGACCAACAAATGAATCAAAATACATAGGACACACCCTAAGCAGGGCAAGACAAAGACTGATAACAAGAATGGGCGAGACAAAATAAGGCTGGAAAAGTATACAGGCTAAAACAAACCAAAAAGATATAATTAATAAAACATAGAAGCACATACAAAAAACATGGAAAAGATAACTACAAATGGTCTAAGAGACGAACTCAGCATCTCCAACAAGAATAAAACATAGAAGCATATACAAAAAACATGGAAAAGATAACTACAGATTGTCTAAGAGACGAACTCAGCATCTCCAACAAGTTTTATCTTTGGTCAACCTCAAAGAGATGCAACTCGCTCATTTCATCCTAATTTGCTCCTCCCACGGTTTTTCAAGCCTACCATGACTTCTCTATCCATCAACTTTGATGTGTTCCACCCTTCTCACGGGTGGGTTGTTGGTCTTTCTTTGGACATACCCAAATCATCTCAACTTTCATATTGGAGGTATACAAAGTTTGCTGTAATTGTAGGATTTGTCCCGAGTTCATGAATCTAAATAACCAAATGAGATGTTTGAATTGAAGACATTTTAAGAGTTCTATACCATCGCCTTGTAACATTGGAAAATATATGAGAGAACATGAAAGTACCTGCTTTGTAGTAAAACTGATTTCTCGTTCAGGCGGCCTTCTCCATCACAACAGATCATCCCAACAGCAAATATACTTTTCTGATAGATAATCAAATGAGATGAGTTAATGATTGCAGAATGAAGATGTGGAGAAGCTACTGTAATATACTAGAATAAATCTTAACAAATTACTTTACCTGAGAGGCTACTGAAGGGTCAACAGGTTCTTCATACTGTCCGGAAGCAAGAAATGCTGATGTATGTCTTTTAATGCGGTTCACAAGAGAATTAAACTGCATCACCAATAAACATAATTTAAGTTTGATCAGTATTATGGTTGTCTTAAAAGTTCACTTCACAATAGAAGCACACATACCCTGTCTTCAATTCTGTCATACATATATCTGCAACCAGGTTCGGGCTTGGATCCATGAATCACTAAAGAACACCTTTTCTTTGGTTGCGCTTTTCGAATAATTTCATCTCCCATATCTTCATCTTCGGATTCCTTTTTTCCACATTCTGCAATAGGTTCAGTCTTTGTCTTGAATTGAACTACAAATTTGTTGATTCGCTGTCCAAAAGGTGTCACAATACTTGACTGCTTGCTGGATGAGAGAAGGCTTCCGTTTGTTCCATGCCTTGAATCACCTAATTCTTCATACCGAGCCAAGCTTCTGTCCGTTGGAGTGTTTAAAATACCCTCTTTGGTATCTTCTGGTTCATCATTTAAAGTCCTGTCCAGAAGGTACAACTATGATAAACATAAACAAAAGTATTTAAGGTTTAAAAAAAATGGAAGATAACCCTTCAAGATCAAAGCATTCAGTTTGCATTAGCCAATTTGAAACAATCATACAACTTAGGGAAAATACTCAAAACAACAATGATGGGCAAGTAACATGAACAAAAAGTTTAGCTCAAACGCAACCCAATTCAATTTGAACGTAAATAAATGGGTCAAAGAAAAGGCCTTCAAATACACATCCAACATTTACAAGAGAAAGACCAGTTGATCAACATAGGTAAAGCACAATCAGATCATCATAATCTGGATATGGATACTCACATATCTACATCACGAATGGAGTACACGTGCAAACCAGGCTCCTCCTTAATTAAAGCCTCTTTCTGCTCATTTTGTAGGTGCAATAAAAACCCATCCATCTCAGCATCATGTACAGTAGATTCATTCAACTGCCTGTAACACATCAATTCAGCCCACAACAAGACATACAAATTTCACAAAGATTACCACATAAAGAAAAATAGCTTACAATCAAAACGCCAAATAAATCATCGGAGTTGTTAGTCGTATTTTTTGTTATAATCTACCCTTTCCAATCACCAGGGGCAATTCTAAGGTGGTGCATGGTGCACAACCGCACAAGGCCCTTAAATCTAAAAGGCCTCATATAAAAAAATCATATTAAAATAGTATATTAATGAGGTAGAGTAGTTAGTGGGAGTTTTGTATAACATATTAATGGTCATAGAATCAAATCTTATTAATTACTACTACACTTTTTTTCTTTCCTTTCTTTTATCTATTTTTAAAGCAATCCTTTTATCCACAAACATCTTCTCTGATATCGTTTAATTTTTATCTAAACATTAAACATCAATAATCACTAAAAATAATCAACCTTTTATTTCTTAATATTTCAATCCTTTAAACTTTTACACTTCTTTATTATTTTCCATCAACCCATTACTTTTTCTTCTCTTCCTTAACATTCTAAACATTATTAATTTCTGACAAATTAATTTAAGATATTTTTATAAAATTAATACTAACATAGTTAGAAATTGTGTTGAGTTTTAATTATATAACTTAAAAATATAATTATGTTGAGCTTTTATTTTAATTTAAGAAAATTTCCCTTTCCAATTATGAAGGGCCTCAAGTTCAGAAATTTATAAAAAATATACTGAAACTCGAAATACTTTACTCTGCCCCCGCCAATCACTTGTTTTGACGGAAAATGTTTTTTATCGAAACAATTTTTCCTGAAGATAGTTTTTCAACGAAAAATGCAAATGATAATTATTTTTCTTTAGTTTGATTCAATGGATACCTATTATCATGCTAAAAAGGAAGACATACAATGTTGAATGTTGGAAGTGAGAGAGTAGAGGAAAGTTGGTTTCATTCATGTTTTGGAGAAAAAATGTTTGCAATAGGATGAAAAACTAACCTTCATCAACTCAAACAATAGAAATGGGAAAACTAGCTTTCTCGGATGACATTTTCCTCCAAATCATGACTCGAAATGACTAAGAGAAACCCAAACCTAAACAACTTGAATTATAACATGTTTACCATGTTTATCAGTATATTTTGACCTTAAACATCAAACAAAACCCAACTTGACCCATTGACCAGATCAACCGTCACTGAAGCGATAGCCATTTTAGTGGTTGCCGTACTGCGTAAACTTCCAAGAAGTTTCAACCTTCTTTATATTTTTCTCCCTTTCCATGATAATTCAACTTTGAAAACTGTTAATTTTATATTTTTGATCAATTACTTACAGAAGTGGGGAAACAAATCAACAAATTTTTCAAAAGCTATGTGCAATTTCAACATTACAATATTTTTTCTAACAATTTTTTTATCAATGAACACTTTACGTGTACTATACTATGTAACTTAATACTAAGTCCCGCAATGTTTTGGGGCCCCCGATTACTTAAAGGAAATGAAATCAAGGAGAAAAACTGCAAATGTAAAACTTTTTAGACCGAAAAATGGGTATGAAAACCTGTTAAGATAGTAGACTTCCCAGCTTGAGATCAGATCTGAAGGCGTGAGCTTGTAATTTATACAAAAAGTAAGACCTGACATCAAAAAAGGATTGAACTTAATTTCCAGTTTATATCATTAAATACAAAACCCCCAAAAAAAGAAATTGGGAAAGAAGAAAATTGATTACATTTACGGAGAACTTCATCTTCATCGGCGATTTTGAATCCACTTTTGTTGAATTCGGCTTTGATTTCAGCATCCATTGATCCAATCTTCGAATCCTAGGGTTTGTGAGTTCGAGGGTTTTTGAGCGCGTATAAGTGAAGAGAGGAAATATAGATAATTAAAAATGGCGGGAAATAGCTGCTAACATAAACATACTTTCATAATGGGCTTGTTTTATTTGGGCCATGGTATCAATTCTAAAAGCCCAATTATAACGGTTGTATACTTGTATCTAGACTTGTCAATGATCTCGGATTACAGCGAGACGAGTCCATACAAAAGGTCTATTATGTTAAAATTTTCTATTATTGGGCTACTTAGCGTAAGTATGAGGCACGTTTCACGGTGAGACCGTCTCATATTAGAATTTGTGTTTGAGGTCAGATTATTCACAAATTCTTGTATGAGACAGTTTTACCGTGAAACACTTAGGTTAAAAAGTCCAATTATTAAAACTTTTAGTTTATAAGCTTTTTATTTTGAGATGATCTCACCGTAAGACGATTTTATATAAGACAAGTTGTAGATTATTTTATGTATAGAGTTTAAAATTTTTCAGCTATGATCCACTTATATGCAATTGAATCGTAGATCGAAAGTTTACAAACGTAGTTGTATTTTCTTTTAATGTAAAATCTAGTTGTATACTTGTATCTTTGTTGAATGTTTTGTAATTTATTAAAGAAAAATTTTGTATTTGAAAAGTATATTTTCACTAGCCTGCAGTTAAAGGTATACCGTTTCATTTATTATTAAAAACAATATGTTTTGTATAAGACCGTCTTATGGTAAGATGACCTTAAAACAAAAAGGAAATTTGAAAACAAATAAGTACTTTTAACTAAAGAAATTTAAAAAATAAAATTTAGGTAAACTTAATTCTAAAAATAGGCGTTTTCATGTTCGAGCCCAAAGTTAGGTATGTTCGGAGTTATCAATAGCGAACAAATAATTTGTCAGAATTGTTTATTCGCTTATTAATAGCGAACAAAAGAGAGACAATATCATAACGTTATATGGGACAAAAAAAAAAATAGAATTTACGTTTTTTCACAGGTAGTAAATGCGAACAAACATGGCTTCCCTTTTTTGTCTCATTTAACATTATCACATTTCTCCCCAATAATTGCGAACAAATAATAGTAACTACGAACATACCTGGCCAAGTTATTCTATATAGTTAACTTAGAATTTAATATGTTCAATAGAATAATAATTTAAAAAAAACTCTGCATCTGGTAAACAATTTTTTAAAAAAATCAATAATAATAGTAATTTAAATAAATATGACGGTTATTCAACAGTAGCATGGGCCTCATGCCTGGTGGAGGGAGTAGACGAGGAGGTAGATTACTCCGTTAGAAGCAAAACAGGACGCGAAAGGACACTGAACGCGTTCTCAGCATTAGGAGACATCGCATTTGCATTTGCCGGACATAATGTGGTGTTGGAAATTCAAGCCACCATGACATCCACCCCAGAAAATCCGTCGAAGAAAGCGATATGGAAAGGAGTGGTTGTCGCATACATTGTTGTCGCCGCTTGTTACTTCCCTGTTTCATGGATGGGTTATTACACGTTAGGTAACCGCGTTAACACTAACATTCTATTTAGGGATGGACGGATGATCATGGGCCAGACCCTTAAAAAGGGGCGGGTCTGGGGTGTGTTGAATAGGGTCTTAGACACGTGACCATCCCTAATTTGGGTTTGGAAGTTACCAGATACATACCTTTTCTTCGAAATGATGAGGGTCTGGGATTTGCTTTGGCTCCAACATCATATTATGTGAGCAATCATATTTTTGTTCTTAAAGTTTGTGACTTTGATTTTATAATATAAGAATGTTTTTTCTTTTATTTTGTTTTTTTCTTAATATTTTTTATTCTTTTGTTTTAAAATAACTAGATTCTACCAAATTTATATTATAATAACCTATACGAGCAGCAAAATTAACAAGAAATCATACATGGATCCATGGAATACTAAAGCAATAAGCATAGGCAGAACAGGAGATGCAAAAATCAACTACGACCCCTTTCATTTTAAGTTATGCTTCCCTGGATATATCGGGGTTTCTTGAGAGAAGTGTAGCTACTAAAAGAAATAGAGGACACCAACATCATGATCATTGTACCCAGTGTATCCCGTCCATATGAAATGATCAAGCTCTGGGGAGGAAAGGAAGGCGACAACCAATACCCATAAGGTGAATGCGGCCAATAGAGTCCCTCGGCTCGAGAAAAAAAGGCCCATGCAGGGAAATAATGAAAGAGCTATAACAAATTTAGAGGAATACCTTCTGCAGCATTTCATAACACAAATGCACCTTTCTCAGCAAATCAGGCAGGGGCCAGGAAGCGAATCAGAGTCTTGGAAGCTATTACTCTTCCATATAGCAATGATTTCTCTTGAAACCTAATAAGTAATGAACAGAAAATAGAATAGGATAAGATTAACGAAATAATGGCACCCGAAAAGGGTTTTGTAAGTTGTAAGCATGGTATAATCTATCCATGGTTTGGATCATCGAGTTTCTTGATTCCGTCTGGTTTGTGGGAAGCTTTTTTGTTGGCTTATAAACGAGCTACATTGTGTAACTCATAGCCAGTGATAAGTCGTGTCGGGTTAATATTGAGTGCAATGACCCATGGTTCCGGTGTTCAATGACGATGCAAGAAGACTCGGGAAATTGCATTAGGCATTAGCGCTGTTAATAGAGTATTGATGCTTACACCATTGAAAATTAATGAAAAGTTATACTTATGTATTGCTTTTATACACAATAATATACACAATCTATACATTTATATATAGCAAGAGAAAAGTAAAGCAACAAACTATTATGAGCTGCATATGACGGAAATTTCCAGGAGATAACCAGAAGAATTATTTTAGAGTCCGCTAACCTGGAAATTTTTGCTGCTCCTTTAAGTTCCTTGTGTAAAGTGCAACTCTTTCAGCAGCATCATACATGTTATTCTGTTTAACAACTTCTAGAAGCTTATAACATGTTTCACGATAGGGTGTCAGTTCCTTACTTATCATCTCCTCAAACAAGCGAAAAGCCCACTCGCATTTATTCACACTACAAAGACCATGAATTAGAAGTGAATATGTAGAAACATCAAGGCTCAGATGATGCTTCATCGCCATATCATCCATTAGTTTGCTCAAGTGACCATCGGGATTCCCCAATTTGAAGCAAGCTTTTAGCAATGGATTGAATGTCACGAGATCAGGCTTACAGGATGCCGTTTCCATGCATTCTAAAATGTTGAAAGCCATCTCATCTTGGCCATGGTGACAGAACATGGCAATTAATGTATTGTATGTACAAGTATTAGGATCAATACCACTCTCAGGCATCTCCACCTTAAAAATGTTATAAGCATCCCAAATTCGTTGAGCTTTTCCAAGGGTATTTATCAAGGCGTTATAAAATCGAGTGTCGGCTTTATATCCGAGGGATTTCACTCTTTCGGCTATTTGTAAGGCTTCTTTTAGTTTGTTAGCCTTTGACAATGAAGAAATCATAATTGTATAGGTAACAACATTCGGTTGACAGCCCCTAGATTCCATCATCTCAAGTAACTCATACGCCTTTTCCCAATAAGATAACCGGCAGTAAGAATGAATGATAGTTGAATAGCTTATCACACAAGGAGCAAAACCATGCCCCTTCATCTCTTCAAGTGTCCAATATGCTTCGTCAACACGTTTTATTCTGCACCAACCATGTATGAAAATAGTAAACGTGTGCACAGTTGGCTTAATATGAGACTTAAGCTCCATGAAAATAGCACGAGCCATTTCCACCTGTTTCTCTCGGCAAAGCGTATCAAGTAAAAAATTCATTGACTCGGCATTCTTCTCTAGACCAAAAGTACCCAACTCGTCAAATGTCCTAACAACATCTTTCCATCTACGAGCACCCGCAAACCTTCTCATTACTTTCACCATAGTTCTAAGGCTAACCAAATTCTTCTCCATCATTTCTTGCACCAACTCACTCATCTTATCAAACTGCTTTGCCTTACCTAATATGTCTATCATGGAATCATAAGCTTCAGACCAATGCTCAAAATAAGGGCGCGATTGAGCCCATCTAAAAACACCTAAAGCAGATTTCCAATCATCTTGGAACCGACAAAGTAACAAATCTACAAGGGTATGACTTACACTAATTGCCTCACAAGCTTCATCATTTAACAAAGAAATCATAATCTCATCTTCACTACTACCCACATGAATCTTATTAACAACTATTTGAAGCTCAGATAAACTTGTTAGGTTTTCGAATCGACTAGTTTGGGATGGAGAAAATGTTGAAAATCTTGTATAATCATAACATCTAACATAATTAGCATCCTTCAACTGCAAAGATAATGATCCAATGACCAAATTGGAAACTCTTCCAACCAAACAACTCCTAATATAGGTTTTCAACAGGAATTGCAGCATTGAATAAGAATAATTGGTCTACAAAGACAATTATTTACACCTGCAATCCAAATTCCAAACCCAGAAACGGGAACACAAAGAAACATATAGGATGTTAAAATTTCATTCCTGTATTAGGATTTTTCAGAAAAATTACATCTATAAAATACCCACCAAAAAAATAATTTTTAGTAGGATAATGAAATAGAGAATTTAAAGAACAACATTAACTAGTTCAATAGTTATTCAACAACCAAAAAAAAAGAAAACCCAAAAAGATTGCAACTTTAGCATATTACAATTCATGGGAAACAAAAAAAAAGATCATGAAAACAAATTTGGGACAAAATTAACCTGAATTTCCTTTAGCTGCTCCTTAAAGTTTGAAAGTTGATGCTGCCCAAAACTGTACGAGTGCTAGTGAAAATGGGAGGGAAGGGGAGTAGGGAACAGGGGCGGAATTCGTGAAAATGGAAGGGGGAATGGGTTTAGGAATTAAAATTAACTATTTTTTCTTTCCAAAATTTGAGTAATGTTGTTGAAATTTTTGACCCTACACTAAATTCGACCTTGAGTGCTAATTAAAAGATGGGATTTTTAAGAGAGAATAAGTAAAAGGTCAGATTTTTAAAAATAAATTTTCTCTGTTATTTCAATGGATCTAATTTTTGTTGTAATTTTACCGTACCAATTAGGTCTATTTGGGTAAGTGGGTTACTGTGTTTTCGGTTAGTTGATTTCTATACTTGACTAACATGGGTAAGATGCGGAATTTCGGATATTTGCAGGTCCTCTCTTTGAAGACCCTTTTAGAACCGAAGGACTCTTTAACCCTCTCTCCTAATGGGTATGAGATGCCGTCTATCTTCCCTCCCCAGACCCTCACCGTAAATTTTTTATGAGCGGGATACACTGGATACGATGATGATAGTAATAATAATTATTTTTGATGACTCTTAAATCACTTGTTTGAATTAGTTGATGTGTTGTTATAAGTTTGTTTTTTTTTTTTTTTTGAAAATTTGTGTTGTTATAAGTTTCATTATGTTATTTATAAGAATGATACGTGAAAAGTCTAAAGTCAAAAAATAACTATTTATAGTATTTTTTATTTTGACTTAAAAAATTATATTTAACATATCGTGAAATTTTTATAGATTTTTATTTGTTTGATCAACTTAAAAAAATTAAAAATAACTAAAAAGTATTTGTCAAATTACACTCATACTATTTATTTATATGGAGTACTAATTTCAATGCAATAAATTCACTAAAAAGGGTGAGATGACCTTTCATATGGGAAGCTTAAAGTTTCATAATGTAATGGAATCACTATACCTCAAAAAAAAAAAATGTAATGGAATCACTAACCAGTAATCAAATTCTCCTTGGTGAGCTTACATTTACCATCTTCAATGAAATGACAAGTATCAATGAAAATTAAAATGTTTTTTTTTGCTCAATTTCTCTGTTTTGTGCTTGTAAAGTTATTGTTTTTTTTTTTTCTCATTTTCTCTGTTTTGTGAGCTTTTAGCTAATTAAAGAGATGTCTACTAACAGATTTGCGTGTCGACTTGGATCTCTATTATCGGATTCCTATATCGACTTCCCCGGTTGTCATCGTGTGCAACATTTACCTCTAACTTAATACATCATGGAATACGAGTAGAATTCAAAATCGTTAAAACATAGTGTACACGAGATAGATAAAAATGTGGAGACGAAGTACGAAATCGAGCTATTGAGGGATGGTAAAAAGGGCAATTCCAATAACCTGCACAAGGCGGTTCAGATGGGAGGTTTTTCTTTTTCCTGAGAGAGGCGGACAAACCATACTCGACATCTTCAAGGAGAGAGTAAAGAGAAATGTGCGATGTCAAGACCCCCAGGTGATACCGCGCCCGATAGAAGTCGAAACCCCAAACCTTCTGCTCTACATATGTAACACCTCCACAAATCTCCATTGGAACATATGCAAGATCTAGGAACTAGACAATCCATTTACTTGGGGAATGGGGAAAATCATCTCCAAGTTTATTCTGCATTTCATTACAACACTGAACTTTTAAACAACATAAATGGGAAACTATACAGATTCCGAACTCGTTCCGTTAAGCGGGATCAAGCTTGAACAGAAGCCATGTACACAATCAAGTCGATCACCCTAGAGCTGCAAAAACCACAATCAAATTATTGTGCAAGTTTCAAACAAGGCTTAATATGAGCAGTTTTGGATTGCAAAATACCATTACAAGTTACCTGTATCCCCATTCGTTATCGTACCAAGAAACCAACTTTACGAAGTTTTTGTTTAGAGCAATTCCAGCTTTTGCATCAAATATGCTTGACCTATGTATAATACATATAATTCACACCAATGTTACACCAAACAAAATTAATTCGATGCGAGAAACCAAAAACGTTAGTTTAATGTTTCGTAGACTTAGAAAATGAAATTTGATCCAATAGAAGCTAAGCTTGTCCATTGATCATAAGTAAGAAATATAACCACAACACTAATCATAAAGCATAAGACTTGACTCTTGTATCCAGGATTTAGAATAATGTTTTTTTAGAACAAAAAAAGCATAATGGGTTTTGAAACGTGGTCATCACTTCTGTGGAAAACAATACATTGACTAACTCATCTAGGGTGTATTTAAATATAATATTTGATTTATATTGGATTTAAGTGATGTCAACTGACCTCAATCATTACACACTAGATCTGTCCATGCTTGTATTACAAAAGTTTAAGACTGAATAACCATGATCGTAAAAGAAAAAAAGACAAGCTTTTCAAGGTTGAGAAAAACAAGAAACGAGAAACAAGAAAACATTAATTTAGTGTTTCGAAATACGAACGGTTTGAATGCGGTCTGTGGTACGAGTAAAGTTCGCGCTTTGCGCTTCAATGATCCACAGTCCACACCACAATTAAATTTTTTGATTCAAAACAATGTTGCACATAATTTCAACATAATGAAAAAATGCTTGGTTGCTATTGTTCGAAAGCAAATTTTTACGAAATAGTACCTGCTGTCACCAAGAAAATCTGATGATACAACATCATCTTCTGTGTACCCTAGGATGCCTTTGAGATTGCCCTCAGATTCCTCTCTGATAATTTTAACCAAAGTAATTGTCAAAAGTCAAAACCCTTACACAAACAGTACACAGATTCAAGCAATAAATTTAAAGTTTGTTTCTTAACTTGATAGCGGCTTTGATTTCATCATAAGAAGCATCCTTCTCGAGCCTAACAGTAAGATCAACAACACATACATTAACAATTGGAACGCGGAATGCCAATCCGGTGAGCTTGCCATTTAAAGAGTGAAGCATCTTTCCTACAGCCTGCCAAAAAAATCCATAGTAAGTACATAACTTAACACCAAACATGGTGTTATAGATTGACTTAGAACTTACTAAGAAAAATGAGTTGCTTTAACTTTGGAATTTTCGTTATTAAATCTTCTAGGCATGGCTTACTATGAATTTCTATATTTTTTTATTCTCCTACACGCAAGAGTTGAGGGAGAATCGATCTTTCTGTTGGCATTGAGAATCAAACCTCAATCACAAGGGTAGAAGAATAGCCTTCAGTTACTAGGACAACTCATGATTCTCTTTCCATGTTAACTACTGAACGCCGAACAGCTAAGAAACATGGGTTCATTTGATAGTAATTCAGAACAAATCAAATCATGTACACAAGGGACTGAATAACCCTAACCTTAGCAGCTCCGGTACTGCTCGGGATAATGTTGAAGGAGGCAACTCTCCCATTCCTCCAGTTTTTTCTAGACGGCCCATCAACAGTTTTTTGTGAAGCTACAAATTCCCATTAAATCTATCAACAACAAAAATGTCTGAGCCTTAATCCCCAAAAAGTTAGATCGGTTACATGAACCAACATATCAGTTTTAATGATAGTCCACATAGATTGTTCTAGTATCGAAACTGGCAATAATTGTTTGATCATAGCTAATATAGCAAATAATAATCTAGTATCGATCTAACCAGTGTAGGAGTGGACAGTCGTCATAAGTCCCTCAACAATGCCAAATCTGTCATTTATAACCTGCCCATAACAATTGCGAATCGCCACATTTGATTGACAATAATTACCAAACGGGGTTAATTCAATCGTTTAAAGGCAGTTTAAGAAGCGTTTTTTGAGCTGTTCGTTCACTAACCTTAGCCAAGGGAGCAAGGCCGTTGGTAGTGCAGCCAGCATTAGAAACGATGTCCATTTCAGGTTTGTATTCCTTCTCATTAACACCAATAACAAACATAGGTGCATCTTTGCTTGGTGCAGAAATTACCACTTTCTTTGCTCCTCCCTTTACAACATATTCAGAATATCATATCCAATTGAGTTTTTTCATGGAAAATTTGTTAAACACAATCTCAAGTTTTTCGCTCAAAATACTTCCGTTCTATTACACTTGCTACATGTCACTATCCGTGGCAAGTATTTCAGAACGGAGGTAATAATATTAGAATAACCTTTCCATAGTATAACAATCAAGCAAAGTTACATATTTTGCAGAATACTAGGTGCAAAATACCTTCAAGTGAGCAGCAGCTTTGTCTTTGTCAGTAAAAAGACCAGAAGATTCCACAACAAATTCGGCTCCGGTTTCACCCCATGGGATTTCCTCTGGATTACTATTATCAATAACCCATATGAAATTATCAATTTAATGCAATAAATCAAATTCAAACTCTTGATAAAGATTTCAATTAATTAGTACCTTAAGGAAAACACAGCAACAGGCTTATCACCAAAAAGAAGGGTCTTCGAATCCTTGACCTTCACTTCATGGTTCTTCCATTGTCCATGGACACTATCATACTTGAACATGTAAGTCTGACACAAATATATTCACACACAATACTTCATGAGATTTCCTATCAAGGGTGAATCCTAAACAATTCCTTTTTCTATTATAAGCCGGGGGGAATTCAGGCTCGGACCCGCCTTGGTCATGGCTTTCGGGCCAGGGTCATTTGATTAAAAACACTATTAATATTGAAGACATGTTACGGAAGTGGTTGTACAAATATGGATTATTTTAATTACCCTAGTATAGTTGAGGGACATGGTTGATTCTCGCCGCTTACAAAAATAATTAATTCATGTAGGATAATGTGATCCTTGATTATCATTCCTCCAATGTAAGGCATATATACAAATATATCAAACTCTAAAGCATAATACAATGACCGGAATACCCTCACACCACATTCCTAAACCATCAAACCATACAACAATCCTAATAATTCTATCTCCCTCTTGCTTGTAGAGATTATCTAGCATATCCTCGAGTAATAAATAAACAAATAAGTCGGATACACCCCTGATAACAAAAATAAGGTTGTGCAAGTCTGACCCTATGAACCCGGTATAGATGATTAAAAACCCTAGGTAAGAAGTTACTTAAAAGGGTGTTCAATTTCTTAGTGTAGCAGGTCAGGTCTAGATCACATGTATTACAACCAAATCTCTTCCTATCATAATAAGATCATGAATAACAAATATTAGGCCGTAAGATCACGGGAAACCCGTGGGCTCGGGCCCACAAATCCACGGGTCAAGAGACTAGGTGAGTTTCATTATTTCCCAAAACCATATGGTTGTAGGAAAATTAGCTCACCCACTATATATGCAAGTCAACAACCCACTCTTTTATCGATGTGGAATCTTATCTGGATGTATTTCCAACAATAAAAGAATGGAATGTTTAAGAGTATAAAATAATGAAGAAAATACCATGTAATCAGTAGAAATAAAAGGATCATTAACAGCAACAAGCTCAACATCATCCCTTCGAAGAGCAATCCTTGCAACCAATCTACCAATTCTTCCAAAGCCTGTTATTCAAAGTTTCACCATAATCATTTATCATTTATATCGGTATTTAATACCGGAATTATGGGTTAGTCTGGTGATTTTTGGAATTAATTGAAAGAGAGAAATTTGTATGTAGTTTTTCAAGTATATCCATATGAATTTGTCCAGAAGTATATAATTTCATCATGAATTGTTATTATTTTTCATGAAATTGATTTAGATACTGACCACCGAATATTTTTTTTGAAAAATTGGGCAAAACGGGAAGGGTAGTTCATACCATTAATTCCAATCTTGATCTTGTCGGAACCTGATTAAAAATCCAAAACCAAAAAATTAAAATAAAGAAGATAAAAAAACAATTAAATTGGGTATGCTGGAAAATTGAAAGTTACCCATGATTTTGAGTGAGAGAAGTGGAAGATATGGAGAGTAGAAATCAACAGTTCATATGATTGTCATATAGTAACAGATATTATGTACTTCTCTTCCCCTCACTTTGCTCCATTTTCATACATCATTATCATACTCATGTATCCCACACAGGGCCGACGGTGGACAAGAGGGGCTGTCGCCCAGGGCCCTTATCAGAAAAATAAAATTAATGGTTATAAAAGGTCCATATAAGTTATAAACCGCAAATGAAAATGGCCTCTATGTGCTATTTCGTTCAGGGGCCCCAAATATCTAGGGTCTGCCTTGATCCCGCACATAGAAAATGATGATTAGAATCTAGGAAAAAACGACGATAATCTATACTCCCTCCGTCCCATTGAATTTGCATTATTTACCATTTTGGTCCGTCCCACTTAAATTGCAGCAATTCTATTTTTTGATAGTGGCCCACCACTTTCTTTTAATCTCATCCATACTACATTTTATTTTTAACTTTCTTTTAATATCATCCACACAATTCATTCTTTCTCCTCATTTATTACCACTTTCTTAAAAATACAACATTTTCTCTTTGATGCAATCTAAAAAAAACGGAGTAATAAATATAAAAGTACGATCAAAGAATACCCGACTCCATTTTCATACATACTTTTGTATATTACCCATCACTTTTATTTTAAGTGATGACAGACACAGTAGTACTCCATTACCTAATCCATTATAGTCGATTTTCTTTAGTATTTGTGTTAAAATAAGATAAAGCTAAATGACTAAATAATAGTAATAAATATAGAGTTTCAACTTTTTTTAAAAAAAAAGAATCACTCTATCTCTGTATTTGATTTAAAACTTTTTTCATATATTATAATATAATGATGTTTTTTGAGTATATTTATATTGTGAAATATATTTTGGTGAATATTAGTAATAAATAATAGTAATAAATAATGTAGAATATCTTTATATCTTGTTCAATTGTTTTTGTTCAATCTTTATAACTTTATATTGTGAGCAGTGGCGGATCCACATTGGATCACCCGGGGTCATGTGCACCTAGGTGTTTATTGAAAAAATATTTAACGTTGACTTTTCTATTGATAAGAGTAAAAGCGTAAAATTAATATTGAAGTCTTTGGATGATAAATACTCCCTCATTTTAGTAATTTTATCACATTTTTTTTTAATTAGGTTAGTTAATTTAATTAGTTTAATTTCTTTTTGTGGTATGTCATATTTAAAATTTTAACAAATAACAGTAAAATAGTTGTTAATTTTGCTCATAAAACTATGCCGAAATCTCGTCCACTAGTGTCTAGTTGGTGCCCCCTCGGACTCCGGACCCCGGACACGCCACTGATTGTGAGATATATTTTGGTGAATATTAGAATATCATAATATAGTGAGTATATTTTGGTGAATATTGGTGAATATAGTTTGGTGAATAAATGACTAAATAATAGTAATAAATAATTTGGAATATCTTTATGTTGTCAGATATATTTTGGTAAGTATTAGGATATCATAATAAAAGTGAATATATTTTGGTGAATATTGGTGAATATTCTGTAAATATTTTGTTATGAGTTTTTTTGGCAAGTTAGGTTAATGTTGGAGGCGTCTTATCCAGGTTGTAGACTTTGGCTTTTCTTCTTAGAGTCGTTAGTGGCGTCATGCTTTCATGTTTGCCCTAGTAAGTTTTTTTTTGTTCTACATTCATATTGGATCTATTATGTGTTTTTTCACTCCACGAGGCAGGTACGTATCTTTATCATCTTGGAGCTGGAGGACTCCTTTTGGCCGTGCTCCCCTTCACGGGTATAAGTTTCCGCTGTCCTTCTCTCCCCAGACCCTACTCATAGTTTTCTGTGAGCGGGATATACCGGGTAGGATGATGATGATGATGATCTTCATTTATTACCATTATTTATCTTTTCCTTAAAAACACCAACTTTCTCCATGCTTCAAATTATATGGGACGAAGGGAGTATGTGTTATGAAAAATTTACGCACACGTGTGAACCACTGTTGACCGTTGCGTTGATCAGACATTTTTCAAATAAGTGACTGTTTATCTGAAAATAGTGGTATAGTGGAGCCAATAACCCAGAAAAAAACTAGCCGTTAGTTCTTGTCCTCCTTTAATCCCCCTTTTTTAGGAAGTTTTCGATTTTTCTTCTCTATAATCCAATCAATCAACTGAATCCCTAATTACAGTCCTCCAATTTTCTCTCATTTCAATTACTCAATCCAACTTCCACTTCAATTCAATAACCCTAATCAATTTCCCCCTTTTGTTCTCTGTTTCCAATCAAATTAAAAACCGCCCAATTGAAATATATTGAAAATTTTTATTAGGGTTTTCAATGGCATCAAGAACTGCTACTAAAGATATCATCACTCTTCGTGGATCTGCAGCAATTGTTAGCGAATTCTTCGGTAGTTTTTCTTTCTTTGATTCTCATTTCTTGGATTATTTTACCAATTACAATAATCTCATATTTTTCTAAAAAATCGTTTGAATTTTTCAGGGTATGCAGCTAATAGGTAATACTTTAATCAACAAATAAAACCCTAGATTTTTTCAATTTATTTTCATTGATTATGTATTAAATAAGTTGTTTTATTAGTATTTTGTATAATCGAGGAGTATACCCAGAAGAAAGTTTTGCTAAAGTGAAGAAATATGGATTACCAATGCTTCTTACTCAAGATGAAGGTGTTAAATCTTTCATTACTAATATTACTGCTCAACTTTCAGGTACATTCTTCATAATTTCTAGGGTTTTTTTTGTGATTTGATAAAATTTTCTAATTAATTGATTTTGTGGGATGTTTTATTTGTTGGGTTGTAGAATGGCTTGAAGCAGGGAAATTGCAAAGAGTTGTTTTGGTGATTATGCAAAAATCTACCAATGAAGTTCTAGAAAGATGGAATTTTAGCATTGAAACTGATAGTGAAGTTGTTGAAAAAGGGTAAAATAAATTCGAAAACTTTCCAACAATATTTCCGTTACCCCAATGTCATTAAACGGTTCTGGGTTTGAGGGAATCGAATATTAACCTCCCTATCTTCTTCGATTTGGGTACGGTTTGATGTCATTCAACCCTCTCTAGACCCTGATCATAACTTGCAAGAGTAGAATATAATATAACGAGTATGATGATATACATTATACGCAATCTTACTCTTATTAGTGATACTAAACAGATTGTTTCCGAAAGCAAGAAATATGTTAATGTTGTGGATGTGATCATGTGAATATTTCAGGGTATCAAGGGAAAAGAGTGACAAGGAAATAATGAGGGAAATACAAGCAATTATGAGACAAATTGCTTCTAGTATCACTTACTTGCCTTGCCTTGATGAGCCATGTAATATAAATTACTATGATATGATTTTCTTTTAGTTTTAAGCTTAAGTGGGTTTATTTCATTTGTTTTTGTATGATTATCTATAAAATTAATATTAATTTGATAATATTTTGGAATAAAATAGGTGTTTTTGATGTGTTGGCATACACTGATCAGGATGTTGTTGCCCCTTTCACTTGGATTGAAAGTGATCCCAAATTGATTTCTAATCCTCAAATGGTAAAACTACATTCTTTTGATACTAAGGTAAGAAAATGATGATCAAGCCTGAATTTTTCTGAATTTTGATTTTATGATATTATTAGTTTCTTATAATTCTGTTTTTTCTCTTTTATGTAGATTCACAAGGTTGATACTTTGGTTTCATACAAGTATGATGATGAGGATGAAGAGTAAATAATGTTGTTTTTAGGCAAAGAAAGTTATCTCCTGTTATGTTATGTTGTTGTGGGAAAGAAGTCAATTTGGTTATGTACTTTTGTGAATCATTGATTCACCATTTTGTATTTGGGTTTGATGTTTGTTGTTAAGTAATGATGAAATTACCTGTTATCATTCTATTGATCTTACAAGAAACCACACGGCGTACAAGCTTAGCGTGCTCGCTATAGAAATTTTCGTATCCACCGCCTATCTGTCAGTCACAGACAATAATCCAACAGCCATGCCGCCACCACAACTTACCCGTCTCTACACCTAAATCGTTAAAAGGACCAAGTTTGCGCAAGTTATTCAAGAATTCCAAAGCTAAATTATCACATGTTTACATGTCAAAACATATTTTGTATTTTTATTCTAAAATTCTTTGAATAGTGTCATGTAGGTGTATGGTAGGTTTGTGATAATCAACTCGATATAATGAGTAAGCAAAACCTACACCATATTTATTCAAAAAAAAAAACCTACACCATACAAAGTGGATGACTTTTCTTTCATGTGTTCCACCTTGTAAAAAATATGTAGATTGCAACTTCACATGATTTGTAAGACAACTACGCCTAAATGAGTATTAATCACTATCACTCATTGTTGGTCTCGGGATAAAAGATGAACTGCCGCAGCGGCAGATTTGTGATAACCAGCTCAGTAAAACCAAGTAAAATATTACATGAACACAACAATGCCGTTCCCGTTCGTCAACCCCAATCTTTAATGAACACAAGTACAACAATGTTAATAGTCAACCCCAATCTTTTAGGATACTTTGACATTATGGCTATGATGATGTAATAAGGAAAAATGCTGACAATTACATTGCACAAGGAGTTTGAAATGTGTGTATATACATTTGCCAGTTCTAAGGCAACCTATCTGTAGTTCTGTACATAAGTTCTTATAAAATAAGTTGTCAGCAACGTTTTGCAATTACGCTCTCAGGTTAAAAAATCTGTGCGAGGAAAAGAGGTACAACGAGCAAAACCACCGGTCGAGGACTTGTCAAGCCACACCACGATACAAACTATCTGGACGAAGGTCATCCAAATTATCAATATTCCTGTACCCATTCAGCTCACGGAGACATGACCATCCACGATGATGCATAAACTCACGGAAATCATCCTCCGTATAGAAGGTTTTCTCTTCAGTGTGGGCTATCGTCTGACTAGGATATGAAATGTGGTCCGACTCCTCATAATGGCACAATTTTATGGTCATGCCTGAAAGCAAAGCAAATATTAACCAATAACCATACAATGAAACTAAAAACAGAACACGTCCACAAGTACTTTATAATATTAGTATTTTGTCGTAACGCCACAAGAGAACGTTATAATCATCTTTCATCGTCCATCCCCATCCCCTCCGAAAATTACTATGGTGCATCATTCTAGAAATTCGGGTTCCCTAGAAGGACAGTTGATGAGAAATGCAAGTCAAACCTACAAGTTGATTTACCCTCAACAGTTAACCCCAACAGCGTCACATGATTCGCTTATCGCCTTTCGAGTCTCGAATCGAAAAAAGCAAATTATGGTCGGTTTATGGCCTTTAGGCTATTATTGAACCATTTTGAGCAAATCGCGAATTCAAAAGTCAAAGCGAATTATGTTTCACTGAACCGCAGTGGCGGACCCAGGAATTTCAAACTGGGGGTACAAAACACGAACGTCATATCATTCATGTAATCGGATAAATTTTAAAAAAATTACAACACATAATAGAATCAATAGTTAAAGTCTTACAATCCAAAATAACAATAAAAGTCTTACGATACTGACATGATAAGTGAGATATTTTTTAATTGTTCAAATAATTCAATCAGATATTTTAAAAATATTAATTTTTATACTTCCCTTTTAACAATATAAACTTCGGATATAAATCATCAAAATAACATTAGATTGCATAAAAACATTATATGTGAAATAATGGTGGAAATTTTATTACTCCTAACTCCATCTAATTATTTTGTTAATTTTAGTAGTGCTAAATTATATATATAAATTAAAACTATCAATTAGTTTAGAAATTAATATTTTTTTTCTCCATTGTAAAAAAATTTCCTGCCCCTTTCTAGTCCAATAGAGTTAAAGTGTAGTTCACTCATCCTTATCCTTGCTACTTAGGTGATTTGTCACAAATAATAAGCCATAATCTAGTTTTTAAGAGAAACCAACAAAAGTTAAAATTATGTGGAAGATATTAAAAGAAATATAAAAATGACAATATAAATGTAATTTTAAATATATGGTGAAGACAAGGTAAACGAGATGAACCAAATTTAAAATTTTAATGAATTCAGAAAAACAAACAAATCATATTCAGAATAACATTATTGCATAATCGAATATTCGAATTCTACTTAATTTAAATTTAAACCTTGATCCAAATACTTAACAACTCACTTTTAAAGCAATTCAATAAGTCCTAAAATATACGACCAAAACCTATAATAAATTGATCTAGTATCATACTAGGTTGATTTGCATTTAATTTAGAACATGTACCCAACTTAAATTCAACCTTTCATTTTAACCAAATACAATTTAATATTAATGGATTTGTACAATCAAAAGGCCATTAATTTATAGCAAAAACCATGAGTTAGATAGTGAAAAATAAATCATAAAATCATTTATAGCAAAAAGTAAATCTAAATTTCATTCTATCACTTAAAAACTTGAAATATTTTTATTTTCTTAAAAACGCAGAACAAATTCATCATCATCATCATATCCAGTGTCTCCCGCTCATAGAAAACTATGATCAGGGTCTGAGGAGAGAGGAACGACGGCAATTCATACCCATAAAGGAAAGTGCGATCAAAGAGTCCTTCAGTTCGAGAAAGATCTTCCAACCGTGAGAAACCTGCAATCTAGCAAAATAAATTCTTATCCGAATAAAAAAATGAAAGGAGGAGAAAAAAAGACAAAGTACAGCCACGTGTAAAAGGGGAACTTTGAATGAGAGCCACATAAACCCCTAAAAAAATCTTAAAAAAATCCCTAAAAAAATCCTCCCACATAAACCCCTTCTTCCTTCTCTCCATTTCTGATTTCTTCACCTCCATTTCTTCACACCTCCATTCTTTCTCTTACGTGGCATCACTCTCCGTCTCTTACTGGGTCCGCCCCTGACTGAACCCCAGAGACGTGCTAAGTTAAGTTAATGCGATGCACAAGTATTTAGTATTCCAACCAGGATCAGAACTTTCAAAGCAATCTATTGAAACATACCTTCATCAAGGTGAAGAGTATAAATACCCATAGGCATGTCCCTGTCAAAAGGACGGACAACCTGATCCTCATCCTCCAGCCAAAATGCACGCTTTGTCCTCAACCGAAATACAGATTTGATCACATCCTTGATAGCCTCGGCAGTGCCATCAATACCAACCCTTTTCGTATAATTCCCCCATCTGACGGTTATGACCCTGCCGCCATAAGAATGAGAATCATCACCTGTGAAAATAAAGTATTAAAACACTTGTCATGAATTGCTTAATTGGGATAATATAGTAAATTACTTAGTATTTTAGTTAACTAGAGGAATAAGATTTAGAGAGAAACTAGTATAAATAAAAGAAGGGTAAGAGAATGGGATCATTCATTTTGTAATAGATTTGAAATGAGTTTATGAATCAATACGGAGACCTCAAGCTATCTCATTTTAATCATTCTTAGGTTACAATCAATTTATGATATACACATACATTGAACGCTAATCTTTACATTTCAATATAGTTTCTTCTACTCTTGATCTTCAATCATCCATGGCTAACTCAGTCCATAACAAAAAGTACCCTACTATATCACATGTACTTTTCCACTAAACTAATACATTTAAAACCAATGACCACCATAGCTGTTTGCAAACTCACAAGTCGCAACCATGTAAAATTTAACGCCCTAGCATTTATTTAACTATGCAAAAATGTTTTAACAGTCACGATCACGGTAATGGAAACATTGAAGGTGATGTGGTTGTCGTATTGCTAAATACCGACCAAACCCATAAAATATCACTTGAAGCGGCCTAAAACGTGATTTTTTACACCTTTATGATGCGGGTAATATCTATTATGTAACATGGACTATACGATATGATGAGATTGGATCTCAAGCAGAACAATATGAAACTTTCATTCAGTGGATATAGGTTAATGTGAAAAAGAACCTCCAATTGGACAATAAGGACATTAAACTCCAATCATTTCAATTTACTATATGATAATTCTTCCCAAATTTCACATAGATATCAGAAAAATATATGTGGTAATATTTTTAAGCACGTATCATTCCTTATACGCAAGCTTACCATTCCCAGGAGTCTCCCGCCAAAATGACGGGGGAATACCTCCACCTGTTACAGCATCAGTGGTGGTGATGGCAAGAGGATGCCCCTCGTGATCCACTCGCCTTTCCAAGTTCAATGTTGTCCTCCCATTAGCTGTGATGGAAAAATGAGCAAAACTCATTGTGATTTTAAGATCGATTAACATATTTTAAAAGCATTAAAAAGATGAGAAAAAACTGTGTCTAGAAAATACAACACGGGATTCATAAAACACAAGAAATGCAGGTGCAAACAAAATTGAGGGGCAAGGAACAACAGAACCATATCAATATGCTTTAAAACCCCTTTTTAGCATTAAAAGGGGTTGAATATGAGTAGATTACAATGAACCCAAATATTCAATGTAGAAAGCAGAACTAAAAAAAATTTCTTTCAAACTATTGTAAGAACATGCTTTCGAAGTTTTGGCTTGCAGGTTTTTTGGACACAAACTGAGACCAAGAAATGACAATGGAATTAGCAAAATCATCAACCATGACTTGATCAACAATGTGCTGAGTAACCATCTCATTGTTGGACACAAACATTCTTATAATTCAAGATGCCAATAGGGTTTTGACGATAATACCTTCAATTGGTCCGAAAGGAATAGTTGCATCATCAATACCTGTAGTCACAATCAGCTAGTGTTACAAGGAAGCAGAGTATCAAATTTTGTACTTTTCAGACACCAGCATTCAGGAAAGGCAAGTATAACAAACTCATATAAGCAGCAAAAGAAAACTTAGAGCAAGGTCTACATTAAGGAATTGTGTAACGCATTCAAATAATGGATCAGATAACTTCAGCAGGCAAAATAAGCAGTGACACATTTAACACGAGCATGAAGCATAGCACAAAAGAGATATCATTATACCATAAATAATTTAAAGATGATGTAAAGTACACTAATTACTTCCATAAGAATAAAGGGCTCTAGCTAATTCATAAATGATCGAGACAGTGTCTTCTTAAGTTTATTGTCTTTCAAAATGGAGTCCTATGGATCTCATCATCACAATCAGATAAAAAGAAAAGAGAGGATGACTTTAAATCTTTAATCATGGCTTTATAGCGTAGCTATATTGTGATTAGCTCCATTGAGATTTAATGATATACTAATCAAATGCAATCATAAGGCTTAGAAGATTTGGATGCTACAAAGTTAGGAATGCTGCAATTGGGAATATGCTGGAAGTAATCTTGTTAGCATACCCAATCTTGCTCATAAATCAAATCTCTTGCAATCAACCCTGTAGCATATTGCTCTAGTTCAAGCAGAAAGAGGATTTATCAGTTCAATTGTCACAACAAGAGATGCTTAATCAAGGTTCAATCACATATACCCTGTGACAATAAAGTAGCGTTTCCGGTCCTGCACAGTCCATCTAAGGCCAATTCAATTTCGTTATATTGGACCGTGGATTTAACCATTCCACTTGTAATTGTATAACATATTTGACTTTGTGAATCCGTCAAATGTCACTCCATTTTACAATGTTAGCAAATAAAATGCAATAATTAAAATAAGCAAGGATCTAACAGGTATGTTAGACGCTTAACTCTAAATAAATGTTCTAAATATCTCAAATGACTATGATAATACAAGTATTTATCAATGTGTCAATTCACATAACAATGGATGAAAAAGACATCAATAACAATCACAAGATGCCAATTCCATGGCATTGAGACGGTAATCAAAATTATGACTATGATAATTTTCCCTACATTGGACCAATCTAAACTCATAGTATACATAAAACAAGTAACTTCCTAACTCAGACATCTCTTGTTTATTTTCCACACCTATCAGACCACTCCAGCCTAATAATGCCAAATATTTCTTTAAGACTCCCTTCACAATTCCATAGCATAAGATAGGCCAAAGCTTTTAAACAATAACCAATTTCTATTAACACTCAAGCACTCATGCACAACCCCCTGACCTAATATTACATAAGTAAATGCTTTGACTTGTTTGGTTGAATTTAGGAATTTGAAATTGCAGTAGGAGCTTGAGATTACCGATAACACTTGGTATCAATTTCTTACAGTTTGTGAGAGTTTCCAATTCTAAAAGAATTTGCATTTCCTATACTTGCCAAAAAAAGCAATTTGGCTCTAATAGCATATTAAATTGAGTTAAACTTATTGTGAATACTAGCATATATCGAGAAACACAAAGTGTACACACTTTATAAGCCAAGAGAATACCATTCCAATACTATATGGCAAAGGGAGGAAGGGCTTTAAGCCACCAATCACTTATATAGTTTACACATCATCTTTTAATTCATTGATGTGGGCAAATCAATCCAACACTACCCTCACATGCGAATCCTTATCAACTTTGCATGTGGGAGCAATCAATTAGAATAGGAACACCATTCTTTTCGAACCTACCATTCATTTTTACTCGAATCTTCGGCTCTGATTACATGGTGAATTAAACTAAACTTATTATGAATGCTAGTATATACTTGGAAAACACAAGGTGCACACTTCATAAGCCAAGGTTATACCATCTCAAAACCAAATGTAAGTGAAAGGATCAAGGAAGGGCTCCAATGACTTATTTATAGTATGCACACCATCTTTAATTCGTCGATATAGAACAAACCATCCCAACAAAAAGTATCTACCAGAGTATCAAACTATACACATGTAATTCCAGGAAGTGTAAATTCCAATGAATAAGATAGGAACCAAATAAACTGACATTTGAATCATGGAAACACAAAATACACGAACCAAATGCCATAATACCCTCAGATAGTAGTAATTTACAGTAACACTAACAAAATTAGTACAAATTGAAATTTTGATCCAAAATTCAAAGAAGTTACAAGTACCCAATGTCCAAAATAACCTGAATTTGAAAATAGAGAAACATCCACATGCAATTTCACAATCAATCCTCAAAAAGACCCAATACTAACTAGAGAAAAGGAAAAGGACAAACCTTTATCAGAAAACTGCATGAATGGATCAACCTTTGAAGAATGATTAACCCCATCACTATTATGACTAGGACTTTTATATCCAGACACATTAGAAGAAGCACAACGATTCCTTTCCCTTAAAATCTCCTCGATTTCTTTATAATAAGACATTTTGGCAGACCCATTTCCATTATTACCATTACCCATTAATTTTGCTTTCTTGAATTCCTTAAGCAAATTCCTCCACTTATCAGTACACATAGTTGGGCTTCTATCAAACCCTCCTTCCCTCATTTTCACCGAAATTTGCTCCCACAAATGCTTATTAGATTTCGATGTATTGAACAATGAGTCCATTTCTCTCCTCAATCCAATCAAATTCCGGGTTTCATCTTGAACCCAAGTCTCAGCCCGCTTCTTTGGGCCAGACGAGATGGGTAATCGATGGAGTTCATGGGTTTGTTGATGTTGATGATGGTGGTGACTGGGGACCACTTCGATCATCATATCATGTGGGTTGTGATCATCATCAGAGAATTCAAGGGAGGATGATGGGGGTTTTGTAATTGGTGGTGGAGTGGTGGTGGGGTTATGACTTGTGTCTGAAATGTACATGAATCTTAATGGGTTTTTTGGATGAACGATAGAAAAAGAGAGTGATTAATGGTGTTATACAAAGGGGAAATGGAATTTTGGGAATTAGGGTTTTAGGGGATTTGTAAATTTGGATTGAAATTGAGGAGGAAGTGAGGTTTTGATGAATTTCAGCATTTTGGGAAACTTGGGATTTTGGGGGTGAAGATCAGGTGTTGCAATGTTGAGTATAAGCTAGGGTCCTATATTCTTTTCTCTTCTTTTGGCCTTTAGGTGATGTGTCCGACAGTCTTGCTCTCCTCCCACTTGGTGAGGATCTTACCGCCTAAATGATCATAATGGAAATGATTTATCGTATAAAATTTCATTAAAAGTTTCGTGTCATTTCCATGGTAATGAAATTTTGATCACAAAAAGGTTTTTTTGTTTACAATTTTTCATTACCACCTAATATCACATTTCCTAATGGTAATGCATTGGAATGGGTTTATGAAGAAAATGAAATGATCGAAAATTGTCGAGCATGGCCATCAAGGGAGCCAAGAGATTTTTTAACAAAAATTACACTACTTTTCATTTTCATAGGCTTGAACATAAAGATATTTATTTTTGGAATTAAGTTTCGCCGAAATTAATTATATTTTATTTTTTTGTTAAAAGTGTTTGTTTGTTCGGTATTTCCTTGTATCACAAATCACAATTACCATCTAGTCCAACAGGCTGCAGATATTATTATTCCTATTTGCCAAAGACAACGGCAGAAGGCCTCACCTCAACCCTCAATTTACTGGGTTTGGGGAATTTTACTTGTACTTCTTTAACATCTCAACTCTCACTCAGGTATTTCATCAAACACTTTATCTTCAATATATTGAATATTTCATCATTTCCTTTATTACATCAAAAAGGTCTTATCTTATCTGTTAATTTCTGAAATTTTGAAGGAATATGGTCTTTTACCCATTTCTGATACTGGGTTTCTTCTCTTATGGGTTAATGTTTGTTGGGTGTAATTATAATTGAGCTTCATTTGAGTGTAATTCATGTTGAAAATGTTAGTAAGGACTTTTTTTTTTAAGAACGTTAATTTTGAATTACTCGTAATTGAGTAGCTGAATGAACTGTTGTAGCGCCGATAAATTCTTTTATGTTTGTTCTTTGTGCTCAAAATACCATTTGAGTATCAAGAACGATGATAATGGTACAGAATATGCGATTGTTATATATCATAATCTTTTGTTGAAAATTTGTGAATATGGTAAATACCCGTGTCATTTGGTTTGAACTTTGAAGTCACCTGTGATGTGTGAGCATGGGCTCAGAATTCTCTCAAACACTCTCCCTTCTCTCTCTAAAAGATGAAACCGATTATAAGCAAAAACTACCGCCACAGCACAGCCGCCTGCCGCCTGTGTGCTGGGCCTGCTGATGCTGCTACCTATCGCCCTATCGGGCTTGGCAGTCGGCTGTCACCTATCAATACACAAAGCAAACCCTAAAAATCAGAATTTTGATTTTTTTTTTTTAAGGCAAGATCTTTATGTTCTAATCTTTAATCTTAATCTTAAATTCCTAATCTGCAATCTTAATCTTAATCTTGAATATTGTTAGAATGTTAGTTCTTGTTTTTTTTTGTTTATCTGCTTTGAATAATTGATCATTTGTTAATCTTAATGTGTTTGTTAATGTTAATGTGTTTATTTATCTTAAATAATTGATCGGTGTTTAAATGTAACTTAATCTACAAAATCGAGAAAGTTTTATTTGTTGAAGCCACACATATTTATGAATGGGATATAGCTCAGGAAGAGTGCATTGAGTCTATCAAATATCAGTGAAATCTTGGAGAGTAACTACTAATTACCCTTGAGTCACTTAATTTATATTCATTGCCTTAACAATGGCTTCCTGTATGTAGTAGGCTAGTAGCTGGGTAGCACTCTTTAATTTACCTCTATTTTCCCTAATAGTTGTTTTGTCCCCGAATACACTATGTAGTCTCTGTGAGTGAGAACCTTCCCTTTGGCTAAAATATGATGCTCTGCTATTCTAATTTCCCACTTTGTCAAGGGTGTGTACCTGTGTATGCTCTGGCTTCAATTTCTGAAACAGAATTGTGAATCTAAGTTTGCTCCTTAACATTTGAACAATTGTAGTTCGTTCATCACTTTTGGCTTTGCCTTGGGATTATTGCGCTTCGGCTTGTCATTTTGTAGAAATAAAAAAAATATTATACTTAATTTTACAAATGAAACACAGCCGAAATTTCGTCCAATTATTAGTGCCCTATGGAACTTTGAACCTGGATCCGCCACGAGTATGTTAGTAATATGTTAAATTTGGGATTATATTGGACTTTCAAACTGAATAGATTGGTTGTTTTTAGATTTGAGACTGAATTGTACATTTGGACTATTGGTTATTTGTGAGTTCGTTTGGTAACTTTGCAGATGAGTAAAGAGGCTGTTGTAATTGGTGAATCTGGGATTGTATAGGACATTTGGAGTATGGATGATTTGTGAGTTAAATTTGTAAATTTGTAATAGACTGGCTGTTGTGATTGGCGAATGTGGGACTACGTAGGATATTTGGAATTTGGGAGTTTGGGACTATTGATGAATTGGGAATAGACTGGCTGTTGTATAGGACCTTATAATCTTGTGCCCTTGTTTCCTTGCATTGTTGGCTTCATTATTGGTATCATCGGGATACTTATATTTTTCCGTTTTAGGGTTGGCATATTTTGGACAAAAAAATCATGAATTCTTTCTGTTCATGGGATATCCTTTTGGTAAAAGATTAGCTAGAGGAATGATGTTGAAAGAGTTCTGTCTCACAGATGACATATTATGTTGTTGCTGTATGAGTGTGTATATTTCATTGGTCAAATCTGCCTTGCATTTGTGAATGTCGTTGGTGTTGGAATGCTGCAGGGGCATAAGAAGGTTCTAATGATTGTATATGTAGGGTGCCAGCAAGTAACAGAGGCAGAGATTAGTTGTTTATGTAATGAGGGGGTCTGAGGACATAATACAACCAGACAAATAAATCAATCTGTTGAGCGACTTAAAACATGCTAGGGTGACAGGTTTCGAATAGAAAGAGGGGGTCTGATGGATATTTTTTTCTTTTTTTCGTATGTCTGAGGAAGATTTGTAGGGGAAAACACAAGCCTACTTCTCGCTCTGTTCAATGGCCTTTTACTTGCCCGCCACTGATGCTATCCAAGCTCACCTCAATGCCCTAGTGATCTATAGTTAGAAGTCCTTGAATTGTTGAACACAGCTTGCTCATATACGTAGAAATCAACTTTTTGAAACTTTTTAATGAATCTTGTGCCTATCACAGATGGTCTCATAAGAATTCCAACTCACACGAAGCCAGTAATCCTCATAATCTGAACTAGCCTTCTGTATTAACTTTGATTTCCTAGATCATCTTCTGCCTGTAACTGTTTTATCCTGTAACTCCTTGCACCAAATGCTTATGACGATTAATTGCATAATTTTGTCTTTTTAACATGCTTTATTTTCCGGACCAATTCAAATATGCGCCTTCCAATATACATTTGGTCATACCAGCAGCCAAGCACGAAAATTCAATGAGTGAAATATTGTTTTGTGTACACTTAATTACCGACTTTCCCAAAGTGTATAATTGTTTACTTATCTGCTGCTAACGCATATGATATTCCCACACATTCTATTTTGGCGCCTGAAATTCAGGTCATCAGTTGGGTAATTGTGCTTTTTCCAAAACTTAATAAACAAAATGCAAAAATAGACTGACATGATTTCTTTAAGCTACTTACTACTTTATGAATTACTAGACTTAACATTATCTCAATGTCGCACATAATTAAGACGTAGACATGATTTAATGAGCTATTTTACTATTGTCCAATTTAAACCGAAACTAAAGAACTGTATGAATATGGCTCCATTAAAAATGGACTGTGGACTTTGCTTCTATAATTTTAAATTTATGTGAAGTCAGAGCCAATGTGAATACGATATTACTACTGTGTTACTGGTATTTTGAAGTACAATTAAACCATCAAATCCTGTCTGTTAATTTTAGGGGAATTGCTTTAAACGCCCGAGTCTTGCAGTAATGAGAAATGCCTACATGTCAAGATTCTGCAGCATTCATTACACTGCTGTTACTCCACTACCGTCACGCAGAAAACTTGTTCTTGAACTGTTTAGAGACTTCTCCTCCTGCAGTTCATTGGCTGTAGCTCCTTCTAGTTCTCCGATTTGCAATCGGTCCTTGCTAGTGTTGACAGCTCAAATCTCCCCGTCTGATACAACACAACGCTCTGAAGAGTGGTTTGCCCTCCGCAAGGATAAGCTTACAACAAGCACATTCAGCACTGCTTTGGGATTCTGGAAGGGGACTCGCCGAGCTGAGCTGTGGGCTGAAAAGGTTTTTGCTTCTGTGCCTCAGTGTCTGGAAGCTTCTAGCATGCGGGCCATGGAGTGGGGTGTTGTCAATGAATCAGCTGCCGTTGAAAGGTATAAAGGCATCACTGGGCATGATGTCAGCTTCATGGGTTTTGCGATTCACGCTGAGCCAAGCTATAATTGGATAGGTGCTTCTCCAGACGGTCTTCTGAGTTGCACTCCTGAGGATGGTATCCTTGAAGTTAAATGCCCATATAACAAAGGGAAGCCTGAACTAGCACTGCCTTGGTCAACAATGCCTTTCTACTACATGCCCCAAATTCAGGGTCAAATGGAGATTATGGACCGAGAATGGGTAGATTTATATTGTTGGACGCCAAATGGTAGCTCGATATTCAAAGTACGTAGAGATCGGGGGTATTGGGCTCTCATTCACGAAATTTTACACGAATTTTGGTGGGGAAATGTAATTCCTGCTAGAGAAGCCTTAACAGACGGTGGGGAAGAAGCAGCCAACTACTATAAACCGGCACCAAAACACAGAAAGACTGGCGAGGTAGTAGCCAAGAGCATCAGATTAGCAGCCGAAGCGAAATTATTGTGCAAGGAGATTGCTGGTCACATTGAATTTTGTACATAGATGCAAGGTTGTATTTTTTTCATGGGGCAATATTAGTTAGCCATAGGTGCTATGTCGTATTTTCTTTTCAAATCCTGATTAAATTATTTTATCAAACTATAAATCATATTTTCGGAGTAATCGGGGCGATTCAAAACGAAGAACTCTTTTTACTTTGGCATCCTTTATTTTGTTTTTACCAATTATTGTTATTATGTAGTTGTTCTCTTAAGACAACGTTGTCATTCATATCCTCTCTATGCAGGGCTTATACATGTTTAGGGTAAAACCGACCGCATTCTTCTAGTCCTCCTTGTAAAGGGAGTAGGGTATAGATTGTCTGTCATCTTTTCTCACCCAGACCCTGTTTTCGAGCGGGACAATGGGTATAATGATGATGATGATGATGATGTTATAAGATAACTAGATAAGTATATAAATGGATGTATTCTTATAAAAATTCCCTATTCTTGGTTTGATTGTAATATGTGATCCTGATATTTCTCCAAATATTATAGATTGTGGATGAAACTTGGCACTAATCTTGAGGATTGTATGAGGTAAATATTAGATGCTCTTAAAATAGCAAGTCTTAATTTGACATTAGGTCAAAGATTTGGTGCTAAATTGCTGATAGAATCAACAAGTTTATAGCTGAAAATGACAAATATATTGCATCACCTAAATTTGGTTAAGTAATACTTATTTCTTTCATTATCTTAAAATCAGGGAAGATTACTCAAAATACAAAGGAAAATATGGAATCTGAACCCCCCAAGGATGATCATTTAGACAACGACAAAAACAATGACGACAACAACAATTACGCTGATAACAACAACAATAACGTTGATAACAACAACAACAACCCCGAGTCGACGCCAACAAATAATGATGAGAAGAAAAAAGAGGGCAACAAATCTGTCATTAAAAGATTTCAGGAAAGGGTCTACAAATTATTTGGCAAGAAACCTGCAACTTAACGCATTATCATTGTCATGTTAACTTTAGTGAATTGACCCATAAATTAATCATAGGGTCCTCAAAATTGATTGATAATTTACAAAAATATAAAACATTTTCTAGTTGACATATTTAACACATTTTATGATTTTTCTTTAAAAATTTAGCATGATTTGCGGTTTATGGTGCAACTGGTGCACCTTAGCACCAGTCTGAGCACCGCCCAATCCCGTACATTGATCCACCACTGGTTAATTTCCATAGAAATTTATCTTATTATTGATTTCTTGGTAGTTTTGTATAAATTTATTGTTTCATACATTTTTTTGTTGTAGTAATTATAATTTGTTCTTGTCTGATCTTTGTCTGTTTTATTAGTTGTTCGCCGTATTTGTATTAGGTTATAATGTAAGATGGAAAAGGAATCAATGAGAATAAATTCTAATCTCGTTTGAGAAATATAATATTTGTCGTCACTTAGAAAACCTGATTTTTATTTGTTTGTTTGGCCATTAATTTGGATTAATTCATGTTTGTTGGCAACAAATCAACAACCAAAAAGGTTGATTGGTTGACAAGATTATCATTGAATAAAAAATTATAATTTCCAACCAAACAAGATAACTAAGATGCTCGCAATAAATGGTTGATTTTTTCCAAAATTATTCAATTGTTACAAGAAAATTAAATTACATCTCAAAATTTAATCCCATCTCAAACACAATTGAATTTTACCCTGTTTTCATTAAAATTTATGATATCAAGAATTAATATTATTTTTATTGCGAATTACTATTTTTCGTCAATTTTTAAATTTGATCCTATATTCCACAACTATGATCAAAAAGTTATTTTTTAACCTAATTTGTAAATTTCAACGAAAAATAATCAGTAATTTTGAACTTACTTAAAGGCTAAAGTGATAAGAATAAAATAAGTTAATTTTATGACTCGTTAAATCAAACCCAACCAACTCAAAACCAATATACTGGTCAGATTTGACATGCTAGCATCCGATATGATTCTTCTATTATCATGTCTTGGCGCAACACAATCTAATATATTATATCCCGTAAGAGATACTATTATCCATATTCTTCGCCATATTCGGTTACAATAAAATTACTACAATATTCTCAAAAAGCTTTCGCATAAATTAAAAAAGATATTGCAAATTCATTGTCATCATTATCACCATCATCATCATACCCAATATATCTCGCCTATAGAAAACTATGGCTAGGGTTTGGGGAGGAAACGACGGCGATGACTCATACCCATAAAGGAGAGCACAGTCAAAGAGTCCCCGGCTCGAGAAAAATATGAATTTTATTGCAAATGGCTTTGATGAGTTGGATGCATGTGAAACTAAGTTGTGACAAAATTGATACCTTGGCATGAAAGAGCATCAAGCTAGGCCACAAAACGTACAAGCTAAACTTGCCCAAAACATTAGCACTTACACATACGTCAAGTAACTATTTACATGGTCAATATTTAATGTGGCTACAATTGAGGATGAAGACAAGGATCATCCACTATGTATGAATCAATTCTAGTAAGGAATCCATCATGTGCTAGTCTTACTTCCCCATTAAATTAGCAAGTTTATAAAATAATATTCAATATTATTATTCTAATTAAATGTCGTTTCATTTAGTTACGTACATTTATCGTTAACATTGTTTCAGTTTTGAATACTACTTCCACTTGATTTAATATGTTTTAGCTTATAGATTGAAAATAAAAAACATATTAAGAGTGATTGATGAATAATACCCGAAAAATACAAATTATAAGTTCGTCTTATGATCAAATGGTGTTAATCTTTGCCATTGAAAGGGATATATTTCATGTTTTTCAAACTTGTATAACACATATGTAAAAAAAACTACATATCAGAAATAAGAAAGTATTATCTCTTTGCGGAATTAATTTTTTCTAAAATTTATGTTTTTGTGTTGCACTCTTTAAAATTTGTATTATTTTTCTAGAATCATTAACTCAATATTTCGCTCGAAAACAGAGTTTGGAATAGGAAATGTAACGGACAATCCATATCCGTACTCCCTTAAGAGAGAATACTAGAGGAATGATTACATAATATGTGTAATTTTGTAGTCATATGCGACTTCTATTGACAATTTGAGATTGAACTACATTTAATAAACATATTTGTGAGAGTCGTTGAACCGGTAGATATTGGTGGTGAACAATATACTTTTACAATTTACACAAGTACAATGTACACTATATTATTATAATTAGTATTTAAAAGTTATGTAAATAATCAATTTTTAAAATGTCCAACAAATGTAATAGTATTTTCTTGCCTCATCAAAATTTTTTTTAAAAAAGTCGACATTTAAACCATTGCTCTCAATCACAAATTCTTACTTGAGTTTGAGACCGTCTCTTGTAAAGATAGCTCTCAAAAGCTCAGTCTAATTCTAAATATATATTGTTACAACTCTAAATATAGTTTAGGTTGCACTTTTGAGAGTAGTCTTTACAAAAAACGGTCTCTCAAGAAAGCACCTGACTCTCAGTAGTCTTTTAGGTATGGTAAATAACTACTAAAATTGGCCGGTTTTCCTAAAACATCAAAAATTAGAGGCAAAAACAGTTAAAGAGAGTCACACCCAAGCAGCACACATGAACATTAAGAGGGAAAACAAACTTTTTGTTGCAATAATTAGATAATTATCTAAAAAATGGACATTATTTTACAATAAATAGTGATATTCAATTAAACAACAATAAAAATATTTCAATTCATACATTAATAATGAGTAATTAATACGCTGAATCAACAGAATATTTTTCATTTTAATCTTGTACAAGATGTTCATAAAGTTGTATTCTTTAGACAACCAAAACAAAGGGATATATTCTTTAGACAATCAGAAAAAGGCAAAGACAGCTTCTGGGATGGAGAACACTTAATCCAGAATTTATTAAAAATTATTTTTGATAAACCAAATGACAAACATTTTCCCAACATACTGGAGAGGAAAATACAGCAAAGTCCAATTATTAACCATAAATTTAATCTACTAATCTACACAGTTATTAAACTGTGATATATAAATCGTAGCATTTTCAACGTCATCACAAACAAAGAAACTTGGAAAGCTAACGAACACGAAAGCCGGGCAGTGCTCTAAACTGTCGTAAGTTGGAGCACAATAATGGCGGCTAAGAGTTCCGCCGTCCGCGGCATCAGCCATCAGTTTTAAAACATCTCTCGACAACCATCAGTAAACAGCTCGAACGAACCTCAGTGCCACATCGAAAGGCAACTACTTGCTGCAGGGAAGTCGACCTCCCATCTGGTTGCAATCAATTCATTGAGAGCTTACTTCAAAGAGAGGGGAAGCGGCATGCAAGCTGAACTGCAACTTCCCACCGGCAACAAAGCAGAAAAATGAGGTTATAATCGTGAAGTTTGCTACACAGGTAACTAGATACAGTACGAGATATCTCCGAGCCCATAGCTTCACAATAGCTCGTCCTGCGGAAATGATTGAATTTGCTTCCAAAGCCAACCAAATGTCCTCTACTCTTAAGAGGCAAACAGTAAAGCAAATCAATCTGTCAGTTGCCAATAGCAATGCGAACTAAATCAAGCACTACAGCACTTCACTTTTTTTTATCTTTTTTCACCACATAGTATGACACAAAAGCTTCCCTAACTTCCGACTTATCGAACTCGGTTCTTCAAACATCGGCCCACACAAAATCCATCTATTAATAAAAGGTAGCCTAAGCAAATAAGTGTCATCCAAAAAAGATAATAGTGTGATGAGAGGGGAAAAGAAATTCTATATGGCTTTAGTTACCCGATCTAAAGTTTTTTTTTTTTTTTTTTTTGCGTACTTTATCAAAATTGTTAGCTTCCAATCACTTAATCCCTCAGCAATAGCTATCAGCACAAAAAATTCAAGGACATACCCACCAGCCATAGCAATCCTAGCCATGCATAGTAGTATTCCCCACATCTTCACTCACTTGACACAGCAATGCTTCGTTCCAGCAATCTGAACAAACTTTTTCAAGGAAAAAGGTCTCTTCATACTTCTCATCGTTCAAACACTTCCCACACTGAACACACCGAGCTATACAAAGAGTGCACGCCCTGCACACCTGAGTAGTGTGGTCTTTACCCTGACAGTCTTTTACTGGGCAATCATATACCAACCTCGGGTTTTGACACCTTGGACACATATCAATGTCAATAGGACGATCATCTTCATTGGATAAATGAGGACTTCCTTGGAGTAAGAAACATGGCATGTGATTATTTTGTAAATTATCATCAATGCCTAATAATGACTTAAGCTCTTCAAAGTGCTCCTGGGTAACACCAAGAATCGCATGAACTCGAAGATGTTTTATCCCCGTGACAGCTACCAATTTGTACCACTTCAGGCAATCCACAATACCATCAATGGTTAGTTTCATACATCCTTGCACATTCAGCTGCAAGGAAAAGAAAAAAAAAGTCAGTAACGAACCAGTAATAAAAGATGTTTACTTTCAAACATCCTAGCACATTCAGCTGCAATATAAAAGAAGTGTATCAGAAATAGACCAGTAATAACAGATAACACAACCAAAAAAAAACAAAAAAAAAACTTATCATAATGATAGTATGATACATTCATTAGCAATACAACATACAAACAGAGACCAGTTACCAGACATGAATAATTCAAATGAACAAGCAAACACCTATTATTAATAATTCAAATGAATAAGCTACCTATGAAAAATTCAACTGGTTTCATATAAGTGCAACAAAAATGGCAAATCTAACTGTACAATGGAACGCGTGAACTTATTAGGCACAAACTCAACTCCCAAAAAAAACTCCCAAATCAACGTACATAAACAAATGCAATTGAAAATCACACCAAGGAATAGAAACTTTCTTTCAGTATACACTATGATCAAAGAAAGTACCAGTAGTACTCTGATTTTCCTTCCTTTTCAACATGGTTATACTAACTGAACATTTATACTCGATACTTCGTCAAGAAATGAAGGTTGTCTAAAAACTTCCATGGAGACAGAGTTTTAACCACTATTATAGTGCAAAATGTGCAGGCAAAGGCATAGTGTAAAAATGCAGTAACGGTTGCGATCATGGTAACGGAACGCTGATGCGGTAACGGGAGTGATGCAATTATCATATTGTCTACATATGAGTCGAAACCATAAGATATCCCTTAATGCGGCCCAAAACGCGATTTTTTTTACACCTTTACAACGCGGGAAATATTGATTCATTTTGAAAACCTTTACGGCGCGGCCGATACAATGCAGCCTTGTTTTTATTCTATGGGCACAGGGGTTGAGGGAAGCACAAATTTTACAGATTTTTCAATTTACCAAGGTTATTCAAATATTTTAAGAAATACACATCATACCCACTGCCAATCTTCTTCATCCACATTAGAGAACAGCCAATGACAAGATGCAAAGAAAAACTAACACGCCTTAATCAATTTACATGCAAAGTTCGGAAAGGGTTACAATGATGGGCTAACCCAATAACAAAAACTTGGATAGCAAATAAAAAACATAAAAATTAAATATCACAATTCACACTCCCAGCTTAGAAATCAAGCCTAGTATGATTCCAAATTTCAATCTCTTAAGCCTCCAATATTAGATTCAACCAACATTAGGCGCATAATACTCGCTACATTTACAACATGTTAAAATGGTCGAAAATCGATAAACATAAAAAGCAAGAACAAAACTGCATAATCAATCAATATCATAAAATACGCAGCTCACCTTAGTCAACATAAGGTTGCTTTCCATAACACGCCTCAAACCATCATCAGTGATTCTGTGGCAATTAACTAGGCTCAAGCTATGCAAGATACCTTGAGACCTATCAGCCAATCGTACAAGATCATCGTCTGTAATCTTACCACTAAGATGCTGATCAATGTGAATACTTCTCCAAAGAAGGGGATCAGTTTGAACAGTGTAACGCAATGACCTGCAAACTCTCTCAACCGATAACAGATCACGAACACTCAGATGAGCAAGAGCAAAGCTCAATGCCAGACCAGGATCCCCACTATTAGTTCCTTGAAAGCTAGAATCACAACGAGTACCAGAATAAGAACCTTCCAACGTATGACTAGCAAGGTGAACACTCAAATCTAACATTGAATCATCGGAAAGAAAATCATCATTCACATTATTCTTCCTGTAACTATCAATCCCATCAAAGCAAACATTACCCGTAGTACCACAATTAGCAACATTTGAGATACAATCAAAGGCTTCGTCCTCGGGAAGCCAAAATTCATCCACCGAAGATAATCCATCAGTAGCCTCAGTAGTATCAATCATTGTTCTATCATCAATATTATTAATGTTCCCGGGAAAATTTTGGAAAGTTTCAACCCAATTAGGCCACCCAGAAATAATGGTATGTTGGAAATCACCATTACCAACATCAGCACAATCCTCAAGCAGTTCGGTAAAGGCTGCTATACCCATCTCAAAAGGATCAACAGGCAATAATTCACAAATATCCCTTTCATGTGACCTCCCATGCACAAAATTCTCCTCAAATCGAATGACTGGTGGCCTATAAGAGAAATTTAAAGCCATACAGCTTTCACGGTTTCACCCTTATCTAGATCTAAGTTCAGAACCAAACTCTCTCCTCAACAATCGTGGAAAAAAACCCTAGATTTCAATAAAATTTCTTTTTTGGGTATTTTCAAAATATGAGTATAACAAACAACAAAAATAAAAGAGGGAGAACGTGGAAACTGGAAACCCTAATTACAAAATAAGTAGAACAAGAAAACCCTCAATTTTCAGATTGCAAAACAAAAAAACTGCATCAAAAACATCACCGAGTTTCTTGTATATAGAAACACCTATACATACGAGGAAATTTTCTTATTTTAAAAAAAGAGAATTCGTTTCGTTCTATACAAATATACTTACAATAAAACCTAACAACAATCAATAAAATTTTTTGGGGAGGAAAACTCGAAAAGTCAATAAACCTAGGTTAGCAATTATCAAGAAATTATACTGCCGCTACAGTAATTTCAAATCGGAAACAAATTGAATCGGATAAATTTACAATGGGAAAACAAACTCCCACCATATCAAATCAAAACCCTAATATAACAATAATTTTAGGTTTCGATATGCAGGAATTAAAAATGAAGAAGAGAAAGGATTATAGGAGGAAATCACCTGAGGAAAATACCGATCCGAAGACGAAATAAGGAAATTTAAATAGAAAAAAAGGCTAGGGTTGAATGAGGAAGAGGAGAGAGAAATAGAGATGTAGGATTGGGGGAAATCTAGAGAGAGGAAAAAAGGTGGGTGAAATTGAAAAATGTCTAATTTTAAGAGCGAGAGAAATAGAAAGAAGAAACACGTGTAGGGGAAGCAAGTGAAAGGTTGTGCTGTTTCTTCGCAATGACTAAGATGTGGCGGGAGTTTATAGTGTTTTGTGCTATTTTTTGTTAACTAAATTAGAAATTTTAAATTATTTGTGCTATTCTTTTGCTAAAAAAATTAGAAATTAAAAAAAATAGAAAATAAAAATTTATTTGTGCTATTCTTTTGCTACCTAAATTAGAAATTAAAAATTATTTGTGCTATTCTTTTGCTAAAAAAAATTAGAAATTAAAAAAATTAGAAATTAAAAATTTATTTGTGCTATTCATTTGCTACCTAAATTAGAAATTAAAAATTATTTGTGCTATTCTTTTGCTATCTAAATTAGAAATTAAAAATTTATTTGTGCTATTCATTTGCTATACCTCAATTAGAAATTAAAAATTATTTGTGCTATTCTTTTGCTATCTAAATTAGAAATTAAAAAAATTAGAAATTAAAAAAAATTAGAAGTTAAAAATTTATTTGTGCTATTCTTTTGCTACCTAAATTAGAAGTTAAAAATTATTTGTGCTATTCTTTTGCTATCTAGATTAGAAATTAAAAAAATTAGAAATTAAAAAAATTAGAAGTTAAAAATTTATTTGTGCTATTCTTTTGCTACCTAAATTAGAAATTTTGAAACTATTTGTGTTATTATTTTGCTACCTAAATTAGAAATTAGAAATTATTTTTAGTGTTTTTTATGGAAAAGTTACCATGAATAATACAATCTTTTGTTAATTTTGTTACTATCATACCAACTATTGAATAACGACATATATAATATACCAATTTAGGGGTATTTTCTTGGGATAATACCAACTTTAGTTAATCAACTATTTTACCAATTTTTAATTTTATAATAACTTATAGTTTGATTTTTAACATATTATGGATTTTCTAGGAAAACATCCTCTTAAGTTGGAATTATTGGTCATTTTTGTAGGAAAATTAACAAAAAGTTGTATTATTCACCGTAATTTTTCCTTTTTGATTTTGTCCAAATTAATTTCATTGGTCATTTTTGAAGTGGAATAATTAAATATGATATATTATGAGTATAATATATTTTAAATCTATGTGATAATTTTTTTTTAAAGAAATTTATGTGATATTTTGAATTTATGTTAATATATATAATTTAAAATTATTTTTTATAAATATCGAAACTTAAATTTTCTTATAAGGATTTGAAAAGGTTAATGTGACTAACACAATGAAATATATAGAAAAGATTTTATTTGAGGATAAATTAATGGAAATATAGAAGTATGACACATTTTAAATATTGTGGTACTTGGTGGTGACAAATCAATCAATTTTAAGAAATGTACTACTCTAGTTGATAGGGAAATGACTTAATGGATTGGATTAATTTTTTATTTATAGATTTTTGAAAATTAATGAACTAATCGTGATGATTTTAATAAAGAATATAAAATTTGAATTAATCAAGAAAAATATAAATATATATTATAAATTTAGATTTTTTTTTTTTGCCTCATGGTAAGGTAAATTCGTTTATGACAATAAAAAAGAGAAATGTGAAATTAAAATAGTACTGAAATATTTTATGTCTTGATTACTAAAGTAGCCCATGATTTAGAAAATTATGGTTTGATAAGATTTAAGGTGTAAATATTTTTATCATTGGAATTTTAAGAAAATTAATACTCCCTCCGGTCCAGTTTAGATGTCTCATTTAACTTTTCACACATGCCGAGGCAACATTTTAACCCTTAATATCTCTAATTATTCTTAATCAAAAATTATAAAAAATTGATATTAATAATCCTTGTATTGAGACGAATCAAACAAGATCCCACATGACTATGTTTTAACTTATAGATTAAGAGTAAAATACAAATTAAGAGTGATGAGTGAATAGTGCCAAAAGTCAAATGGGACATCTAAACTGGACCAGAGGGAGTACATTTGAGAAGAATTTAAGAAAGATTCTAGAAACCATGTATCTTAATATAAATAATGTAGTTGAGAATTTATTGTATTGATGATATACTACTATTACTAAAGATTAAAGTTAATCTAATTTCTAATGAAGCATATTATTTCAATTAGCATTTAGTGATTTATTTAGGTGGAAACGCTATTTAATAAATAAAATATTAGTATTCGATAAAGTAATATTTGTTTACAAAACGTTGAAAATTGTGGCATTTGAGGTAATAATAGAAAACAAAATACTAACGTTCATGAAACAAAATTTGATTTTTCTTTCAAGACTTTATCTGAATTTGCACAAAAAAAAAAGAAAAGAAAAACTATCAGCTACTTCTGCCAAACAACAATATTTTAGATAGCAAATTAGACGAATATATATTATCTGATGCTACCTAGACATATACAACTGCTCACACTGCAAACAGTTATTTTTTCTTGAATAGGCCATATGAATATTAAAGGTTAAAGACTTGTAATTTTAGTATTCTTTATTTTGTTGGAGTCAAATGTTTATGATTTTTTGGTTTTCAATTGCAAGTTGTGACAAACAATATTAAAATAACTTTTTAATTGATGTGCAATTCTCATTTATATGAAGTTCTACATAATTTTTGCTACAGATAGGCAAATATCAATGGGTGATAAAAAAAAGAACTTGTTTTAGTGTTATCACTAAACACCTAGATAAAAGTCATTTAAAAGCATTAGAGTCATGCACTCATGTAATGCAATATGCAAGAGACTTATGATTTTAATTTCTGGTCGGTTTGAATGATGAAAACTTTAGAGTTGATACTTATTGTCATAACGTTATAATGTATAGGATTTCAATATTAAACATATCATTTTAAGAATTTCTCTACGTTTTAATCTATTAATTATTTTCTATTAAGCAGTTTTCAAAACTTATACCTTCAAATAAAATTAATTTAGACAAATAAATAATTAAATATTTAACAACTAAAAATCTACAACTATGTGTAATTAATAGTTACAACTTACAACATCATTTATTTATTTTAATTTAGAAAAACAACTAATAATTAAAATACTTTTTTTGAATATTAAATACTTCATTTTTACAAGAAGACAACAAAAAGATAGTGAATTTTAAAAGTCTCAACCACGTGTTTTATGTTGTTCTAGACTGCTAGTCCTGTTCTCTCACCATTCACCAATATATTTGGTACAACACTCTTAGCAAATTATTTTTAACAATTTCTAGCATTTATAGCTGTTCCCCACAAATTTATTTATTTGAATATCATTAAAATTAAAAAGGAAAAATCGTGTGGGCCGTAATTTATCAGCCCCATAATTGTTCTCCCAAATATATCAAAAAAATATTTTTAATACAAAATATTAAATAATACACAAATTCTTACTAAAAGAAAATTGGGAAATTATCAATGATACTTGAGTTTTGGCATTTTATCAATGTTACTCCTAAGGTTTTTTTTATTATAATACCCTGGTACTATTGAGCGTTTTACAACTGTAACCTTTTTAAAACTTTTTCCGTCAAAAATCGTCAAAAACCATTAACTTTATTTCCTTTTCTTTAATTTTTCAATTCAAAACATAAAAGAAATTAAGTTAACGGTTTTGAACGATTTTGGACAGAAAAGTAAAAATAGGTTACAATTGTAAAACACTTAATAATACAAGGGTACCATAGATAATAAAAAAACTTGGAAATACCATTAATAAAGTGCTAAAATACAGGAGTACCATTGATAATTTCCCAAATAAATTCTTAAAAAAACGTCTTTTACCTCGAATCTCATGTAAGGAATTTACCGTTGTTAGTAAGAGCATATGATTCGCCACTAGAACAACTGATCGTTTTTTAACCAAGTTAGTTTTTGTTTTCTTCTCCCAAATCACTTGTCCATTTATATAATCCAATGTTTTTATACTCTAACGGCCCGTTTAGTTAGAGGTACTAAAAGGTGATAATTGGAATGATATATAGTGTAAACTGTAAAATTTCATCAAAAATTCTATATCATTCCCATGGTAATGAAACTTTGATCACAAAAAATTTTTTTTTGTTTACAAATTTCCATTACCATCTAATACCATCTCTCCCAATGGTAATGCATTGGAACGAATTTTATGAAGAAAATGAGATGATTGAAATTGGACAAACATGACCATCAAAGTAGTCAAGAGATTTTTTAACAAAAATTACACTATTTTTTCATTCTTATTACAACCGTCTATTAACATCTACCAAACGGGTCGTAAAAGTTCATTATATATCTAAGTTTTGTGTTAGAATATGGGGGTGGCACGACACTTTGTTTTTTAATACATTCTTACATCATTTCTTATGCCCTTTGTTTGATAGAATACGAGTATGATTTGTTTGTTGCCGCTTTCTTTCAGATTATGCCTTTTAGCGAAAATTAAGTGTAATGAAATAGTATAGTATGATGTGACACACAACTAAATGTAATTTTAAGTAAATATACCATAGAATGTTTCTATTTTTTTCATTTTTTTGGAATATAACAATATTAGCTTAATTCATTTAAATTGCTCATGCTAATGATGCAGGCCATTACTGCTCATGCGATGACTACATTCATTCGAATTATTTGTTGTGATGAAAACGAATAAACTGTTTTATAACTCATTTAAATTACTCCATTTGTCTCTTTGAGTTTGCATATTAGAACTCAAAAAACTCTTACATATTTGAATTTTAAGGTGCAAACTCAAAAAAACAAAAAAAGTATATATCTGTCTTCAAAAATATAATACAAATACTTATCTAATGTTGTTATGTGTTACTTTTATGATCCACTCCAGGTAAGAGGTTGAGGTTTTCATTAGAGAAATTGTACATATTATTCTTTGGGGTCTCTTATTGAGGACTTAAATTCTTATATCAGTGTGCGGAGTGTGTGCCTATTGAACTTGCTACATAAAGTTAGTAACAACATACAGCTAAGTCTTTTTTACAATGACTCGCTATAATTAGTGGTCGTTAATTTTTTTCCCTTCAACTTTAGATTGAAGGTGTTTATTTTGAGAATAACTTTAAGACACCTAATTTAAGAGCACTAATTATTACGTGAGATGGTCTCACCGTGGGATGCTCTGCATACATAGGACGAATAATACTCCAAATTCTTTTTGTTGTCCTCTTTCATCATTTGGGCAGTTCACCTCTACTGTCTCATTTCCATTTTAAGACACAAGTACATTTTACGTGGCCCCCCTCATTTTTTTAACATTGAAATTATCATTGGTCTCACATGGAAATACTCCACGACAAGTGTTTAATTTGCTTTATGCACTCAATCCAATGCACTTATTCAATCCTTTTTTATTTTTTGTCAATACTTATTCAATCTATAATATCTCTATTTGTGCATAATTTAAATTATGAAAAATTGATATGAATAATCCTTACATTAAGACGTATCATATAAGATCACACTTGACTATGTTTTATCTTATAGATTAATAATAAGATACAAATTAAAAGTAAAAGAGTGAATAACATTCCAAAAGCAAATGAGAGTGAATAGGACTATAGGAGGGACTACTATTTTAGGTGGTATCTTTATTTTCTTGATATTAAGGATATTCGATATTGCACATGAGTCTACTATTTTAAGTGATCTTCTTTTATTTTTAATATTTGTGCCCAAATCAAAAGGGATAACTAAAATTGAAGGAAGTAAGATTAATTAATACAATTATTATCATATTAATTCGCATTTTATGTCATTTCACCGAGTAACAATGGGGTGTTTAGCAATCGACTTTTCGCTTAGTTTTTTTGTTGGCTTTTGACTTTTGGATTGTTGGTTGGTCAAACAACCAAAAAAAGAAAGCTGCTCCAGCTAGCTTTTTGGGTTGACTTTTGGCTTGTTGACCCACTTTTTCTCTAATAAACAGCCAACATTTTCAGCTGGTCAAACAAATTAACTGTAACACCCCTGAATTTCCGACACCTTAAACGAAACCAAAATTCGTGAAGGACCGGAGGAAATTCGGGTGTTACATAAAAAGAAAAGGAAAAGAATTTAGATAAACATTAAAGGTTAACTTTAAAAAGGTGAGTGAAAATTTTGGCAGCATCTCTGCTAAAACTCGACATGTGGTAGAGCAATTAGCACAATAAAAACATTAAGCTAATCTAAGGCATCATTGCTTTTTAAGATCTCACACCATGGCGGAATAGTTCATCGCCGGCTTCTCAAGTCGACATACCAAGCATGGATCGTGGTTCCAATGTCAACGCTTGCGTTTAAAAAAAAAATTGACTCTTTAAAACCATACAAGTTATAAACTACGCAGCGAAAATATAAATATACAAACGAAAACACAAGGCCCCATAACAACACGTATACAACCAAAGTTTACAAAAGATATACAAGAACTACAAAATCAGGAGATGATGGTAGGACACGTGTTATGCTTCACCCTCATCACTCTCCCCCAATGCAATGCAAATGCAAAAGAAGCTCTAATACCTGCTACGACTGTCCATGATCCTCCTGCTGCTCGACATCAGACCAAACGCCAATGTGTCATAGCAGGACAATCATAGAAAGTCATCAAACAATCAAGCATAAACACAAACAAGTACACGTCAGTAACTAGCATCAAATATAAGAAGGTCAACAGACTAGCTAACATTATATTATAAAACTATATAAAGATGATGTCGTAAAACATAAGGCATAACTAGTAACTATTTATCATCCATTTATACTTATTCATCTCATTTCTCCCTTTCCAACCCGAACAATGCGTTTCGGGGTGGAATGTAAGTTTTAACACTCCTATTTTCAAGAACATAAACTCTAATAAACACGCGTAGTGTCAACTCATATAAGGAGATCAACAGACTACTTAACGTCTGACCTTAAAAAGTTTGTCTACCTTAAAGTAAGTTTAATCATAATATATCCTTGGGATCATTATCTTCCATAAGGATTCTTCACATAGGCGTAATCTTTTTATGATGGAAAACCCTTGGAGTTCGCAAGACCCATAGGGCACTTCTCACTATAAATATTGTACCAATAAATAAACTCTCTACTAAAAACTCAAACTTAACCATGGGGTTTGCAAGACCCACCAGTAACTCACATACTCCTTTACTATCAATGAGAACCATGGGGCTTTCAAGGCCCACCGGTAACTCACATATATCTTTGCTATCAATGAGAACCATGGGGCTTGCAAGGTCCACCGGTAACTCACATATATCTTCGCTATCAATGAGAACCATGGGGCTTGCAAGGCCCACCGGTAATTCACATATATCTTTGCTATCGATGAGAACCATGGGGTTTGCAAGACCCACCGGTAACTCACATATATCTTTGCTATCAATGAGAACCATGGGGTTTGCAAAACCCACCGGTAACTCACATATACTCTTGCTTTCAATGAGAACCATGGGGTTTGCAAGACCCACCGGTAACTCACATATACTCTTGCTTTCAATGAGAACCATGGGGTTTGCAAGACCCACCGGTAACTCACATATACTCTTGCTTTCAATGAGAACCATAGGGTTTGCAAGACCCACCGGTAACTCACATATACAACTTGAATTCATATATAAAGGAACCATTCCGACTCCAAGTAAACACAATGTAATTATATCGATAATTTTCAACTTCTATTATCTTCATTCTATGCATCTATTCCATTCTAAGTTAGAGAAATTCGCAAACCGAAAGCTATTCATGTATAAAAATTTACTTGTTAGTACTTCATACTTCTAACACAATGCTTCTAATCACAACTATCGATAATATTTTAAGCAATAACATATAGTAGTTAATTACTGCGTGTGCGTACCTGTAATTGCAATTGCAGACAAAAAAAGTTATCGCAACCACCAAATGTGAGGTTCTTAAGCTTCTCTAATGAACAGAGCACCTATGCACGTTCAAAGTATGACTAATAAGTCTATTTAACCTCATATAAGAGTCACTTACTCTAAACGAAAGTACTCTACTACCATAGAGTGAGTTCTATTTCATGTTATCAAGCTAATTAGCCAAATGTAACAGTTTCAATTCTAGGTTTGCTTGCTAATACACCAATAATTCTAATCTAATCACAACATACACTTTTCACACTATATTTACGACAAAGTATGTTCTAAGGAACAAAACTTAACTATATATATATATTGCATTGTCAAATTACTATGAATTAGTAGACATAAGATTGAATAAAATAATGTATTACATATAATAAAGGCAATACCCAAGGTAGTAAGCTAGTAATGACACAAAAAATCCATTTTACCACATTATTCAAGTTCAAGTCACAATTTTTTATACTTACCCACTTTAAATTCTATCAAGATATAACTTAATTTAAGCTAAAATTCATGAATTTAACCAAAATACTACTTTTAAATTCACCATAATATAAACCCTAACTTGTCTATTTTCAAATCATCACAATAATCAAACCCATAACAAAAATTCAAGACATCATACTCAAATTTAACAAGTATAAACTCTAAATAACAAGAAACTAAATATCAAAAACATACAAAATTAAATTGGGTAAGAGATTGCTCACAAAGGGTTGAGAAGATGATGAAAGAAAGTAGAAAGCTTTAAGCAATGTGAGAGGAGTTGCCGGTGGTGGCGGCTGCTAGCCGGCGGCTGGCGGCTGCTGGTGGCTGCCGGCGGTGTCGGTTGGCGGCAACTGCTGGTGGTGGTGGTGGGTGTTCTTGTTGTTGAGGAGGGAGGTGAAGAAGAAAGAGAGAATGAGATGGAAAATAAGGAGTATGGGTTTGGGGTTTTTATTTCTTTCTTTACTTTTTTTTTTCTTTCTCTTTTTCTTAATTCCACACCCTTACTCATCTATATAATCATATTTTTACTTACAAGCTCAAATTAAGACAACTTTCAATATGCTAGCAAGATTTTGAATTACAAATATAAGTTTAATTTGTACATCTTAATTTGATTAATTATAAATATGCTCTTTTTTAATATAAATATGTACGCATTCATTATTTATATAATGACTGATTCAAAATGATTATTAAAATAAAAAAAATTATTATTACAATTAAATAATTACGTGACAAAATAACGGGGTGTTACATTAACTAAAAAAACCAACCGCCAACGGCTAACAGCCAATTGCCAAACACCCCCATATCTCACGAGATCTCCTAAAAAAACAAAATCTCACGAGATGAATCGGCCCATCTCAAAAAACTTGGGCCCATCAAACCACAACAAATTTCCCTCCCAAAATTGTATACTTACTGTTTGTCCGCACAGTCACACTGGATTCGAAGGAGAGATAAAATCTGACAATGGAGAGAGAAGAAGACGACCGCCATAGCCACAGAGGTAAAAATGGTGGGAGTAATAAGAAGACGGTTATCGTCTTTACAGGAGCTGCTGCCCTTCTGGCCGTTGCTCTTACTTTCGCTTTTAACGCTTTCAAATACTTCAAGCATCGCCGTGAAACTAAAGGTATTTTTTTGGTAGTTGGTTGAATTTAGTTTGGTTTTCTTGTTGTTACATTGAATTATGGTGGAGGATTTTGATTTTTTGTTTGCTTTGAGGTGTGAAGATCTTGCTGGTTCGATTGTGAGGGTTAATTTGTCGGGAAATGAAATTAGGAAATTGGCTGACCGGATTATTGAGGAATCGAAGGCGGTTCATGATGCTGTTGCTTCTGTTCATGTTGACAAGGTGATTAAGCTGAATTGAAACTTGAAAGCTTTACTAGGGTTCTTGGTGCTTGCAAATTGAAACTAATTGTATACTATGGCAGTTTTGATTTGTCCTTTCAATGAATGTTTCTATCTAACTGGTGATTGCAAATGTTGCTTTATCTGATTAAAAATTAATGTTTTTTTAAGACGGCTTAATGCTTGCATGATTGTCACAATGTCAAAAGAAGAAAGTTTGGTAAGATATTTGAAATGGAACTTAAATTTTGGATGTGTATACATAGTTGTTCGTATGCCCCTAATTTGGTAAATTTCTCTCCGTATTTCCACATCCGCAGATCACAGGGGTGAAATGTGGTATCTTAGTTGCTTAAGTTTTACTCCATATGCTTGTAAGTGCAATCAAGCAATCATACATGTTTATCATATGTGATTATGACCCACTTTATGTAGTGGATATTCTTATGTGAATTTTTGTGTGTGTATTGGATAGGAAAATGGCTCATTATACTTGTTATTTATGTAAAATTATAGGTGATATTTGCAATCGATTGTCAACTAGAACAAGTGTATGGTTGCATATATCCAACTTCTCTAAATTCGACTAGGTGGGAGCCACTTGGCATTGGGTAATGCTGTCATGGGATGTTTTTGTGTTGTATGGGGTTACGGGCCTTTGTGTAGCGGATTACTGTTATAAATTCTTTCTGGGTTAAGCATCTGCCTTTTGGTTTATTATAAGCATGGATGCAACTTTTCAATTCAACAGCTAAAACCTTTTCTGTTCCGGTTCTGTCCATTATTAGGTTAAATATCAAGATATAATGATGCTAGCAGAACTAGAGGCACGCCAATTTCCGCTGGTCCAGTCTTGTGTTTTCCCAAGGTTGGTGTCGACATCAGAGGATGTACGCCAAGCTAGTGCTGAAGCCGAACAGAGAATAAATTTGCATATTGGATCTTGCAGGTGTTGTCTTCTATCCATCTCCCATGTTTAAATCTTGGAAGTGTACTAGTGACAAATGACAAAGCTTGTAAAGTGCATGGATCCCATAATTGAATCACTGTTGAAATAGGTGTTTTTTCAGTCATGTTTGTGGATTGAATCCGGAGTGTCTCAACTTCTGATTTTTTTCCATATTTTTTGAGGGAGGGGAAAGACGAAAGACAAAGGATTTTAACCAATTAGAGTAATTTAGTATTAGCCACAATGGTTCATCAAACTTGGATTATCGTTTCTATTTTTGTATAACCACAAAAGCTCATGGCTTGCTGGTTGTGAGGTCATATATGCGATGAATAATTATGATTCTGCAAAATTTTTTTATCAAGAATGTTCCTTTTGAATGTTCAAGATTTTATGTATCAATTATTATCCACGGTGGATATATTTTTCTTCACTAATATTTGTTGATATTCAAACGATCATCCCTAGTGGGCAATAGATGATAAAACCTTTGAAGAGAAAAAGGTTTTCGATGATGGAGTGGTATTTCTATTGATACACATTCTCACATTTTGTTACAAGATCTTGTAGACAGAAGAATTGGTATTTGACAAAGAAAACTCACACATTATATAATATTTTTGATGTGAAAGCCAATTGTTTGTCTTATTACTGGATCAATAACCGACAAACTATCTCATGTGTACTCTACAGAAAACGTGAGGACGTGTATCGTGTTGTAAAAGCATTTGCTGCTAGGGGAGAATGGATTAATGCAGATACCAAGTCATATGTTCAGTCACTGGTAAATATAGAACTTTAATTGTATTATATTAGGCTATGATCTGCTTTTCTTGGTAGTCAGTTGTGGCTGATTAAGGGGTATGGCTGCGACATGGAGTATTGGGATTTGGGATATTGCTATTGTTGAAGTAGGGACTGTGGTAGGGGTTGATATATTTGGAAACTCTTCTGGGGTGCATAAATATAACATACAAAGTTAGCTAGTCAAGCTTTGTTGAGGTATACCGACTAAATGCCTGTTTATTGTAAGGACAACCAGTATACTTTATTACCATCCTCCGCCTGCTAATCTGCTATAATATTGTTTTGATGGTTTTTACTTCCAATCGCATATCATAATGTATAAGGGGAGTTTAGCGTGTCCTAGTGCCATTTGTGTTTACTATATATTTACTAAGTGTGCATTGAGTTTCTAAATGTTTCTTTTTGCACTTCTTGGTTGCGCTTAGCTTTCATAATTATGGAAATTTTACTTTTGCATTGAAATAATTATAACATGTTGAATTTTCAAACTAATTGTAACACTGAGTTTACTATTTGCAAGAGTTGGTTGTTTGACATGGGTCATGCATCATGTATCTTTTGAGTATTGTTTCCATAGTTTCCCTTTCAGTTTTTAGTTCTTTTCCAGTTGTTTAGACTTACACCTTTATTATCTTATAACAAATTGTTCTTCTACTCCCTTTACCTTTAAATGTTTCTTACTTCTCCCCAATATCTCCTTGCCCCCACACTTTCCGTGCTACATGTTGTCTTAACATTATTTGGAAATGGACGTAGCTGATCGTAATTGCTCATTGTTGTATGGTTGATGATTTTCTTTGCCTAGCATGCAATAAGCTGCACTTCGAATTTTCCTGAAATGGAATTTAGTTTTGTAAAAAAATACATTATCTGCTACCGCGAGTATTTATTGAACCAACAGAGGAAGAAAAACATTGAGGAGACATTATTTGTATCTTATGGTATTTAATGAATTTAATCTAATGTGCAACATGAGTTTATTGTTTAGGAAGATCAGGAAGATCTGGTTATGTTTATAGTGATTCGACCAAGACTTGACTTTGGACTTTGGAGCATCCTTTTCTTTTTGTTTTTAAAAACATTTGAGCATAATATACAATCTAATAGAATATGGAAAATCTATATTTTGGAGTATTTTTGATTCACAAGATAGGAAAAATCCCCATTCAGCAATCACATTTCTTTTTATCAAATGATTTTTTTATAGTGGTTTTGAAGGAATTATGAGTTTTTTTTTTTTTTTTTTTTTATTATTATTTTTTTATAAATTTTTTTTATAACTTTCTTTCCTCCATTTCCTTTCTAATTTTCACTTCCCAGTTCCTTGTTGAATTCAATACTTTTGCTGTTTAAATCGGCAATGGTCCCTTGAAAATGCTGGTACAAAATTTAAATGAATTGTAATCTATTTCTTTTTATATGCGTTGAATATTGATGGTTCCTTTTCCAGTGACAGGTTAGAGATTTTGAACAAAATGGATTGAACCTTACTTCAACAAAGAAAGAAGAAGTTCAGCGTTTGCTGGCTCAGATAGATGATTTAAGCATGCAATATGTCCAGAATATCAATAATGACTGTACTTTCCTTCTATTCACCGAATCAGAGCTCGAAGGGTTGCCCTCGGAACTCATTCAGGTTATTTGTCATAACTGTGTCTTCTTAAACCAGAGCCTCATCTGATTCGCTCTTGTTGGTGAATCATGGAAATGCTACATGGCACATGCTTCTGGTTGATAAATTGTTGCCAATATTCTCATACTCTTGGTTGAATGTTTTCTGAAGTGCGAATTTTCTAATCGAAGTATACATATTCAAGGTCTTAAATTAATAATGAAAGACTGGGATATTTCTGGATAATCTGAATATGTTTTTAGGTCTCATGTTTCTTGAATTTTGTCCTCTTCTAAAGACTGAACTTGCTTGACTTCTCAATTTATCTTGACTTTCAGTTCCAAAGCCAATAAGCGATTTTCATGTAGTTAAAGCTAACATTTAAATTGTTAAATAAGCTTGTATTGTGGTTCCAAACAATGGATAACGATGCGAAGTTGCCCTTATCTGTTAGCCTACCTTTGCTTTGATATTAATTTAAATGATGTACAAATAAGTTGAGTATACTTATGATCGAATATTACACCGTTTGAATCTTTTGTCTTCTGTTTTAGCTTTAATTCTTAACGTGCAGGTTTTCGATAGAGATAATGATGAAAAAATAAAGGTTACCTTGAAAAGTAATCACGTTTTGCCAATTCTGGAGCTTTGTAAGGTATGTTTTCTCTTCTTATCTTTTGCAATGATTATCTTTGTTTGCAGGTTATCTTTAGTTGTTCACTGTGGTTTCTTTTTATTTTAATTTTTATCCTTATATCTTTGTTTCTATTCGATGTGCAACTTGTCACTTAGATGGGTGTCACTTTAGTGGAAGGGGGAGATGTAATGTTGTTATTATAATTGTAGAATGGCCCATTACGTATTTATATTTATGTATTCAACATGTTCTACGTAAAATCTATTATCTTAAGGATGTAGCCAAAACTGATGGAATTTGATTACTCAACATAAATAAGAACTACTAATATGGAATCTACTAAAATTTAGCTACAACTAATTAAAATAGACAACCCATGAACATGCCTCCTTGTCTGCGTCAAAATACCTTGAAAATAATATGGATCCCAATCCAATTAGAGGCGAGTGATCAAAAGGTGTGCACCAATCTATACTAATTAAGTAATCTCACTAAGTCACATGAAAAAGCTTAAGCTAAAAATTTTCATTAAACATAGTTGACAAACTATGAGTAATTTTTCTTTTATATTAAAAATAATTCCTAGAATTTGACTATGGGTCCTGATTGCTGTTAGAGTATAAGGGTCATCTCCATACACTAAGCTTTTTATATAGGCATTATGCACTACATCACTAGAAATAGTGTTAATAACACAAGAGGGTTTGTAAATTGTAATACAACACCAAAACCAATCTTAATCCCTACAATATGGGGCTGGGTACATTAACATAATTAATTAAAAACCCCCCTTTCTTTTTCTTAATCCTGTCGTAATAAATTTAGTGTGAAAAACATTTGATACTCGAAGAGATTGAAACCTAGTTAACTGTTCTGTGATTGACTAACCTTCAAGCTATATATTTTTCCTTTAATTGTTGATCCCTCTTTAGTTACCTGATAATTTCAATATTTAGGAGTGGTAAAATCGTGTGTGCGGTAATGTTTTTGATGTGCATTTCTATGATTTTTGCCAAGTGAAAACGCTTGAAAATATATTGGCTTAACTACTTTAGGTCAATGTGTTTTGTTTAAGGTGCTACACCCTATCTGCTCCTTGTGTGGAAAAGATATGAGATGGCACAGGCGCACATCTGAAATAGACATATGGTCCATTGTGCCAATTGTGTGATGCCAAAGAGTTAATTTTGGGTTCAGTGGCTTGTTCATCAACCAAAGCTGGTGCTCCTCATTTGAAATGAATGAGACAATTTTTTAGATTGTAAACAAGATTTTCTTAGGTTCAACTTGACTTTTTCTCTCAAACGCATGAAGGTTGGAGCAACTCGAAGGAGAATTGCTGTTGGATATGGGCAAAGGTGCAAAGAAGTGAATGTCCCTGTGTTAGAAACTTTGGTAAGTGCGAATGAATAACCCAAATAATACTTAGTAAGTTTCTAATTAATAAATCCATGTGGCACATGACTCTAGTGATGGTTATACAATGTCAACTGAAACTTTGTCGGTGGTTTCAGGTTCAGTTGCGCCATAAATTTGCTAGGTTGCTTGGTTATGATAATTATGCAGAATATGCTGTTGGTTCTAGGATGGCTAAGACATCTGCAAAGGTTTGTAAAAATAACCTCGATGTTTTCTCAAATTTTGTAATATAAGCATTTAGCTTTTATTAATTGGTGGAATACTTTGTAAAAGTAAAATCGTATTATGATATTGCACTACTTTTTTCTTCAGGTTTTTGAATTCTTGGAGGACTTATCCACAAGTTTGAATGACTTGGCGGCTAAAGAACTGGCTGGGTTGAAGGAGTTAAAGGTTAGTCTTGGAAAATAGAGCATAGTGTTCAGTGACAGATCTTCTCTGTATTAAGTTTACCCTTAAATCTTTGAGCACAGATGAAGGAGGAAGGGGATAATCTGTTTGGAACAGAAGACCTGCTCTATTATGTGAAAAAGTTTGAAGAAGATAGCTTCCATCTGGACTTTAGAGCACTTAAAGAGTATTTTCCTCTTAGCTTGGTTCTGCAAGGAATTTTCAAAATACTACAAGACCTCTTTGGTAATGATTACTATCTGTTATTGGATTTTTAAAAGCTCTTTTTGTTCCATTGTAATCACGTGTCTTATATTCGACACTTAATGCAGGTTTGAAATTTGAGGAAATTAACAGTGCGGAGGTGTGGCATGAGGATGTACGAGTTTTCTCTGTCTTTGATTTGGGTACTAGTGATCTCATGGGCTACGCTTACCTTGATCTCTTCTTCAGGTCTGGCTGTTAATGCTCTTTATGTTGATTGTAATACTGTTTTTCCTTGCTGAATTTGCTGACAAAAGTATGGCTAACTTAGGGACGGAAAATACGGCCAAACTTGTGTTTTGCCTCTTCAAAATGGCTCATTATCTGCAAATGCCGATAGACAGGTGATAAACAGAGTTTATATTTTTGTTAATGTTCATTTAACACTAGTTTCTGAATCTAACCTTTGATACAATTGTATGTCATCTTTGTCTTTCCAGGTTCCAGTTGTTTTACTAATGTGCGAATTCTTGAAAGAAGATGGTAACTCTCCAGCATTATTACGGTTTTCTGAAGTTGTTAGTCTTTTCCATGAATTTGGCCATGTGGTAAGTTTGGAATGTTGTGTTTTCAAAATCAAAACTTTTGTTTTTGACTGCATGTTTTATGTGCTTCCATTTGGAATTCCCTTCTGTGATCTATTCTGAATGATATCCCTGTCTTAGTCAGTAAATTGAAAACATAAACTTGTCTTTTTGTACTTTTCTGTAGTACTCGAAGGTCCGTATTTGTCTGGCTAAGATGTTATATTGTTAGAAGCCTAGGTTTTCTTCTTTCTGATGATGTCAAATGCGAATCAGTAATCGCCTTCTGTACTCTTGTTGAAAGTTGAATATGAAGACTGTTATCGACTTGAAAACAAGAGTATAAGTTAAGAGAAGACGATGACATTCAATATTGATATTGATTGTTCTTGGACGTTATCGCAAGTACAAGATAAACCCAAGATGGGAGCATTCAAGTGAGAATCCAAAAACTAACAAAGAAACAATCCAGCAGCTGATTTCTTTTCTCTTTACTCTTGTTTTATTGAGTAGTCACCTTTCTCTTCTAACTGATCCCTTGCTCCACAACACAAGTGGCATCCTACTGAATAATAATGTGAGTCTGACTATACCCTATATAGCTATTTGTTTAAAACTCTTCTAACACTTTGCTGACCCTCACTTACTATGTGCGTGGATAAGAAGGAAGAGAAGGGAAGGGAAGGATTTTGATGGTTGCAAATTCTTTCCCTTTTCAGGAAAGACAAGGTTTGGAAGACTCAAGCCTACTTCCCTTCCCCTTATCCCGGCTTCACGTTCCCTCTCTTTTGCGACCATCACTGTCCACACTCTAACACAGCGTTAAAGCCTCATAAGCCCTTTCTTAATAGGCATTACAGTTCTTCATACTCTCTAGTGCTTTAAATTATGAGATGTCCTCACTCTGTAATAGAAACTCCCCCGTTACATTACGTAACCCCCTTATATAACATGTTTGAAAGTTCTCGCGACGTTAAATCCCGTTATATAGCGGTGCATGAAATTTCATGGTGAAAACACCGCGATGCCATTACATAACGTTTAACGCCCGTTATTTTACTGTTATAACGATATTTCAGCGTTACAACGTTATTTGTCTTCTCGTTAAAATTTCATTAGTACCCATTAACTTTAATTATTACGATCACTGAAATCATAGTTACTCATAATTTTAGTTGATAAACTAAATAATTAATTAATGACTAATAAATTAATTAATTATACACAAAGAATCTCAAATATTGCAATAATAGCTAGTTGTATATTATTGTATAATTATAGTAGTTCAACAAAAAAATGCAATTATAAGTTCAAAACTTCCCTTATGTGATATTTTTTCAATAATCACACCGCATCAGCTGCAATTCGCGTTATTCTCTGTTAAAGCCGCTTTCCTCGACACCGTGACCGTTTCCGCTAACGCTTCCGCAACCTTGATTTTTTTCCATGTGAGTGCTCACTAATAAAAGGAGTGGCATATCTCATAGATGTTTGAATAGTGAATTTTCTACTGAGACTAATATACTGAAATGCTCCATAATTTTTATACCATATGTATATGCGACCAAGCATGCACAACTTATAATCATCACAACACACACACGCAAAAAAGAAAGAAAGTATTGGTTGCTAAGTGATGCTTTGCTTGTGTCTAGTCACAAGTGTTTTTAATCTTTGGTGGATAGAACTTAAAAACTAATGTTTCCTGTCTTGAATTGAAATTGTGCTCATCAGTTAATGACTTTGGCTTGGTAATGATTTATCAGGTCCACCATTTATGTAATCGTTCATCACTTGCTCGGTTCTCTGGCTTGCGTGTTGATCATGATTTTGTTGAGATTCCTGCACATGTTTTTGAAAACTGGTAAAAGTTTTTCACCTTTTTGAGGAGAAAATTCTTTTGATAACCATCCGAGCTGACATAGTTTCCTTTTATAATTTATGAATAGGTGCTTCGAGAGCAGCATCTTGAAATTAATATCTGGTTATTATCAGGTAATTGCAGCCTTCATCTATGCTCATACTACTCTCCCCGTTTCTAGTTTGCAGTTTGATATAGATTAAAGATAGATAGTGGCATATTGATGCATGCTTGCTATTGATTTGTTGTCTGATATAACAAGAAAATCTTGTTATTCATACTGAGTTGAGAATGTCCAGCTAGATACTCTTTCTCATACTACTTGCTCTTTTTATTTCCTGTAGTTTTTTAGTACTTGTTATGCTGATGCTATATATTATATGGTCCTCCTCATAGGATGTCACAAGGCCAATCAAGGATGACGTTTGTAATTCTTTGAGGAAATGGCGATATTCATTTTCTGCTCTTAAGTTGAGGCAGGAAATTCTTTATTGTAAGCAATCTTCCTATGTAAACATGAAGACAGTTTGCTATTTGCCAACTTTTTTAACTATTATACTCAGCTTTCGTGTTTATTGCATGTTGAGCTCTGGAACATTTCTGTTGCCTTCGGTTGAAGGAAATATGCATGACAATAGTGCTGTAGAGTAATTTCAGGTTTGAAGAACATTTCCTAACGTAAACCCTGGTGATGTGATGCTCACTTACCACTTACCAGAGGAACGTATGTCTTCTGTTTGATTTTTGGTCCAATGTTTGTCATTGGTGTGGTCATTGTCAATTGAACTGGTGAAGTGAGCACAAATATTTATAGTGCTATGGTGACAGTTTGAATGAAGATTGAATCTACTTTGCTGTAAATTTGGGCATATTGAAAACTAAGCCTAAATTTATGCTGGTTAAATGGGCTTACATTATTCTGTACATATTGTATTCTAATTGAAGGATTCATCGTATTTCATGCTGCTTTCATCTTGATCCTTGAGATGTTATGATCCTCTGTTCTTCTTAAATAATACCATTTGGCTAATCAACAATCCTGTCGGGTGACCTGTCAATGTGTATGTGCTTTATGAATAGTCTGTTAGATTATAGCTAAAAGCCTAAAACTCCTTTTCTAGGTCTTTTTGATCAAATAATACATTCTACTGACAATGTCGACTTCCTCGAGTTGTTCAAGTTTCTTCATCCCAAGGTAAACAAATGGGTACACTGGCATAATATACTAGTTCTCCTTTCAAATTGGATTTTTGGCTCTGAGCTGTCTTTTGTTTGCCAGGTGATGTTGGGGTTACCAATCTTGGAAGGTACTAACCCAGCTTCATGTTTTCCACACTCAGCAATTGGTTATGAAGCTAGTTGCTACAGTCGTATATGGAGCAAGGTGTCCAGCAATCTCTTCTTACTATATATTATGATCAATTGTCTTGGTGATTGTTTGTATTGCATTGATCAAATGATCAGTCATTATCAATCTAATTTATCCTAAATTTGGCTTCTTTTGTTGCCAGAAAAAATAGTGGTCTTATCTTCGAACTTTAATGGTTTTTAGGTGTTTGCTGCGGATATATTTGCTTCCAAGTTTCATGACGGTGGACTCAACCATCATATTGGCATGCAGTTCCGCAACAAGGTGAAATTTATTTTATGCCTTTTAATATTTGAAAGGAATGTGTGACAGTCATTCTGGTCTCTCTTTTACCAGTGTCCCATAAATGATATACCGTTCATTCCTAGGGTGCATAAAGATGCATGTTGGCATGTGTTTATTCTGATCTTTTGTTTATCATTTCCCTCTACTTCCAGCCCTTTTGTCTTTATATTGGCAGATATAAAAGAAAAAAAAGAGTACCCCTATAAAATTTAACCTGCTGTTTGTTAAGGATTTTAAATGCATACTAGCATCAGCAGTGGATCTAGACCATACTGAAGTAGACACCCACACCATTCATCATGATCTGCTTTGAATGCAGTTTTGCTGTTAGGTTTTGCATATGATGTGGAATTGATTCTTGTAATCATACTCATTATTAGTTCAAAATGCATCTCATGGGGGCACTGCCTTCTTTGCCTCATTGGACAAGGTGCTAAAACATTACATCAAAAGAATCTGATGATTAAATCCATGCTAATTTTTCATCTTTTATTACTTGATTCAAGAAAGTTTAATTCATTAATTGAGGTAGAAGAAACTTTCATCTGTAAATTTAAAAAGGCTTATGGCCATTATGTGTTCCTTTTAGGTATGAGCACAAATCATATTTTACATGATTCATGTGCATTTCGTTTATACTGCTCATTTGTCCTAGAAATTTGGGGTTTATGTTTGAAACCATTCCTTTTGCATCTCCATCTGGCAGGTACTAGCTCCAGGGGGAGCCAAAGATCCACTTGAGTGTTTGTCAAATTTCATTGGAAGAGAGCCATCAATTCAAGCATATATAGATAGTCTAGCTTATTCAAGTGTCTGATGAAGCGGCTAACATATGTTCAGATGCATTTGTTCCAGCTTCATGGTAAGACTTCACAAGTACTTTTATAAACGTATTTCTTCAGCCATTCAAGATTTTAATATCCTGTCTACAGTTAGTCTAGCATTACAGACCTAAAGACGCAGTGTTCCAATGTCTGCCAGCATGTATGAATGTCTCCGCGTTTTAGTAGCAGTTAACTTGTCTAGTTTAAAGTCGGTTGCGTGAGTGAAAAGCTTTTTTTGAGGTGGAAACTGGAATGTCACCTTGTCAACATAATAGTTATTAAATACCTGCGTGCTGTTCATTTTCCATGTGTAAACTGATTAGATTATGAGAGAATGTCAAGTTAGGTTAGGTTTATCCTCAGAATCTTATTATTTAGTTAATTCATGAATATAAACACGAACAGCTCTCTCTCCCAAACTTGTCTTTCTAAATTAGTTCGATTTAAGGACTATCTAATCCATGTCATCCAAGAGTTCACTTATTTCAAGATAATTTGGGTAAGTGTTACCAAAACACCAACTTCCTTCTTGTAAGGATCTGATAAGAGTTTTTATCGGTTGGAAATTATTTGTGGCAAGTTCTAAATGATAGTTTGCTATTATTGGTCAATCGAAAACGAACGAACACTGTTAATACGAAATAAGATATGTAAGTCCACCCTCACAAACCCTGCTTAGTCGGGAGTCTCTCACTGAGTCATTCGATGACATTAGAGTAGTGAAATTTGTGTATCAGTTGGTGGGTTGCAAGTTTGTAGCATTCTCATTTCTCCTCTATCATATCCTTAATCAAGAGACTAATACACAAATGGTTCATGTTAATTGACACTTTGACAGATTCATCCTCAGATATCAAGAAAGAGCTTGAGCTCTGAAAGTTACAAGAAGAAACTACAATACGTTCTTCGTATCTTCAAGTTTGCTACATTTATTTTATCGGCTTCTCTCTTTTAATAACATCTTTACAATTCAAATTTTGTAATAATTAAACTAGTTAATTAGGAGTATTCCTTAATAATATGTCCGAAACCACTTATAATTTCAGAGAAGGGTGTTCTTATCTGAGGCCTCAGCTTTTACAAAAGCCAAGGCAGAAAAAGGTCCGTGCACTTGGATGCGGTGCTACATCGGATATTGTGCCTCAATAAATCATACACCCTCGTGTAAAGAATAATTTTCAAATTAAACTCTACTTTATGTTAAATTATTGCTCTCTTTTTCTCATTTTATTCTAGTCTCTGATCATTCAGGGTTTGTCATTATTAATATCTTCCATTATCAGGGACCATTTTATTGGAAAATGTTGTATCTTTGTCGGAATTTCTGTTTTTAAACAATATTTTTTATCTTGTTTATTTTTATAATTTCCTTTATATCACTAATACTATGGTGCCCCCTATTAGGTCAATTATAACATGCTACACCCCATCACTAAATAATGCGTATGAATATTCAATATGCTTCATACTAATTCTATAATAAAAAAGGCGTATACTAGTACTAGTTCTATAATAGAAAAGCGTACACTAATTCTCTTTAGAGGTGCTAAGTCGATTCTGATTTGTTGTTGTTTTCCATTTTTTGCTAGTCAATATATTGTTCGGTTTAGATTTTATCTTTCTTGTTCGCAACTCGCAAGCTTGATTTGGATAATTAATTTTAAATTTTAATCGATAAAAATATTTAAAGGTGATCAAGCACGGGCCAATCAAAACCATGGTTCGCCACTAGCTAGGCGACTATAGTGAACTATTATTGGGCTTTTCCTTTCAGAATATGGGGAAAATTTGAAATAAATAAGATTATTTATCAAAAAAAAAGCATAGGATAAGATCATAATCAAACTTATTCCAAAACTAATCGTGTAATCCGTAAACCTTTGGTTTGGGTTGTTCGCACTTAGTAAGTGCAAACAGACTGAAAAACTGAAACAGTTCACAGTTACTAAGTGCAAACAGACGCTATGGGTCTATGGGTTATCAAGTGCTTATATTTGGAATAAGTTTGATTTGAATCTTATTGCATGCTTTTTTTTAATTAAGAATCTTATCTATTTTAAATTTTCGAATATGGGAGGCAGTGTGTGCCATAACTTAGAAAAAGTTGTTAGTGTCCTCTACAATGAAGTCCCCTAAAGTGACAATTGAATTAGACAGTCTCAAATAGTTGGTAGCAAATGTGTTTTTGCTTGTACGCTGGGTGATTCTTTGGTGCTATTGGGACATCCATTGAAACTTAACCTGCAACTTACGTTAAAATCTTAAAGATTATTTTCCCTCATCATCATCACTATATTTAGTGTATTTTGCTCATAGATAAATTTTAGTTAGGGTCTGAAGAGGGAAGATAGACGGCAACTCATACCCATATAGGAAAAAGAGTATTTTTTTCCAATCTTTTAAAAAATAATTTTTTCACCTACTCATTATTCAAACTTAGCATAAACATAAAAACCATTAACATGAGGCCTCAGACTAGGGTTGTTAACTTGTTATTCTATCAATCAGTTGGATTTTAGGTTAAATGTTTCTAACTCAAATTGTTTTGTTTAAATTATGTTCTGTCTATTTAATAAATTAATCCAAGTTAATTTTAATTCAAATTTAGATTTGAGTCTCTATATAAACGTTATCAAGTTTGTAAATTAGTAATATTTTGAATTAAATTAGTTTTGGGTTAATTTTTTGGGTTGGGTTATTTTGAAATGAATTTGAATTTTAATTTTGGACCCTTAATTAGTTAGGTAAGTCCTCCCATATGTTGACTTCCAAATCAATATCAATTTATTTGGACACAAATTAAGTTAAAAATGAGATCGGACAAAATAGCATAATTTCAAGTCAATTATATTTTTGGTTAACCATTGACTACTAATTAGATTTGATTTTTTATTCAATTCTACATGTTCAACTAAATTTGAAAATATCTTAATACTATGAATGAACATAAAATGCAAAAAAATTCCATCTTTTTATAATTCTTTTAAAAATAACTAAACTCGATCAAATTGATATTAAATTAGATAGAGTTAACTTTCAATTGGATCATAATTGACAAATATTCGAGAATAGTAGGTTAGCCGAATGATTGATGACTTTTTCTTCCACTTCTGTGACAAACATGCAATTCTCACCATCTACATAATACTTCCTCCGTATTTAATTATTTGCAACTTTGGGGTCCTTTACGGACTCCTAGACAAAACTTTTAGTAGTGTATTAAAATAGATTAATGAAGTTAATGGGGTGGGATTATAGTATTATAATATTAAAAAGTAAGAGAGAGTATAAAAAAATATGAGAGAGAGTATTAAAAAGTAAGAGAGAGTATAAAAAAGTAAGAGAGAGATAATAAAAAAGTAATAAAAAACTTTCTAAAAATGGAAAAAAAAAAGAAAGTTGCAAATAATAGAATACGCCATTTTTGGTAAAAGTTGCAAATAACCAAATACGGAGGAAGTATATTCAATGTCCCTCCTCCTCATATCAATTTTCTAACCTATCCAAAATAAAAAAATATAAACGTATATTGAAAGAATATCATCTCTAAAATAAGAAATTAAAGAATAATTTGCGAATTACAGTCATAAAATTTAACACTTTTACGAATTACAACCTCAACGTTTATTTTTTTGTCAATTACAATCACCAAAGTATCAAAGTTTACGAATGCAAGTTAAAAACACAAAACTCCGACTACTTAACCTAAAATTCCGACCACTAAAGTGGTTGAAATTCTGTGTTTTGGTATAAATCTGTAAACTTTTATACTTTGTGGCTATAATTTACAAAAAATAAACATTTACAATTTTACATATTAAGATAACGAAATTTCTGAACAAGTTTTTTTTTTTTTTTTTTTTTTTTTTTTTTTTTGTGATTGACGAGTTTTCTTTTAGGAAACCCAGATTTTCCAGTCAACCGCCATGAATGGGAAGCCGTCAACTATGTGTTGTTAGACACAGTCAAATTGTCAACGGCAATACAACTTCATTGATTAATAAATTAGCGGGTATTGTATGATAGGTATTATTCAAAAACGACTCTAATTAATTATTTTAAGATTATAAATAATTATAAATAGTTATTTTAATTATTTAATTAATTATTTTTTTTTTTTTGAATATATTTAATTAATTATTTAAAATTATAATTATAAGTAATTATAAATAATTATTTTTATTATTTAATTAATTATTTTAAGCAATACTTACATGCAATAAAAATAATCTCATTCTAAGACTCACGAATTTGTAATTATACAAATTTATACTTTTAATATAATACTTTCTTCATTTTATAATACTTGCAACTGATAGTGATAATTTTCTACGCAATTTATCACGCTCAGTAACAAATAGGAACATAGAAAGTATGTAAGTACATGGCTTTTTTTTCACCATTTTTGATTATTCCATTTCTGTCTAGTCTCTCTTTTTTTAATTGTTACTATATTCATGCAGAGTCTTTTACTAATCCTTTTTATGGAGTATTTGATTTGATTTTTCATTTGGGCTTTTATTTTTCTTTTTTTGTCTTCTTATCTTTTTCTAAATTATTAATAAAAATATAACTTTCTTTATAGGAACTTGCCCTACAAATTATGATATTCCAAACAAGCATGTGCAATTGGGTCATTTTGTTTTCCTAAAAAATTTAATATTTTCTTTTGTTTTAAAATTAGTTTTTAAGAAGTCACAAAATAAATTATTATAACTTCAAAAAAAAAAAATTATTATGGTTTGAGAAAATCATTATTTTTATTATTCAAAATTTAAATAGGAAAAAGAGATACCCGTTTTATTTTCTTTACACAGATTTTGTAAACAATAAATTAGACAGTGTCATTTTCTCATCACTTATTCATAGTGGATTTACACGTTCAAGTTTTTTTTTTTTTCATCTTTTATTTTGAATTAGGTCCCAAAATATTGAATCTTTGCTGCTCTATTGTTTTGGGGAAAACCCAAAAAGAGAAAAGAGAAGAATTTTTTAGGGTATAATTTTACTGTAAAAAATCAGAAAAAAAACAAGTATTTCAACTTTCAAGGGACAAGGCATTAGGGTTTGATGATTTTGAATTGTCTTGTGAACCGCTGAATTGGGTTTCGGTTACAATTTTTGAAGGTAAATTTCTCTTTCATGTTATAAGAGAGTTTAATTTTTGCCCCCTTTTTGTTTGGTGCAATTATTTTACATGCTGTTGAGTACTTTTGAATTTGAATTGGCATCCGAGTTAGTTTGATATATTGTGCAAAGTTTTAATCAAGATGATTTTTTCGTTTGGATGTAGTAGAATTTTTCTGGGTTTGTTTGATTGAGTCTAAATTTGATGAACAAGTTTGTAATCTAGAAGGAAAAAGCAAAAAGAATTGCATATTAACTGTTTGTGAATGGTCTTTTGGTAATATTTGCTTTGGTTTCCTGTGAATTTTGCAAGGTTTCAAGAAATTGGTATATAGTATTTGGTGTCTTAGTGAGCAATGTTTAAGCAAATACTCAGTAAGATTCCTAGGAAATCATCGAAATCATTGGAGAACCGAGATCATAAAAGTGTTTCTACTACTGGTTCGACTGCGTCCACCAGTGTAAGGAAGAGTGATGTAGGCTCTAACAAGTCTAATAACCAGCATAATCTGGGTTCTAATGGTGCTTCAAATGTGGGGCAGAATCAGGGAAAGAAATTACCTCGAACTGTAGAATCGATGATGAATGGTGTTATGTTGTCATCTTATGAAGCATTGCCAAGTTTTAGGGATGCTCCAAGCTCAGAGAAGCAGAGCTTGTTTATGAGAAAGCTTCGTATGTGTTGTGTTTTATTTGATTTCCATGATCCAACAAAGAATCTGAGAGAAAAAGAGATAAAGAGACAAACATTGTTGGAAGTAGTAGATTACATTTCTTCGGCTAATGGCAAGTTTTCGGAGAATGTAATGCAAGAGGTCATAAAAATGGTATCTGTAAACTTATTTAGGTCTCTTGCCGCTCAACCTAGAGAAAACAAAGTTATAGAGGCGTTTGACGTTGAAGAGGAAGAGCCTTTGATGGATGCCTCATGGCCTCATTTACAGATAGTGTATGAGTTCTTATTGAGATTTGTGGCATCTCCTGAAACTGATGCTAAATTAGCCAAGAGGTATGTTGATCATTCCTTTGTGTTGAAGTTGTTGGATCTTTTTGATTCAGAAGATCCCCGAGAAAGAGAATATTTGAAGACGATTCTACATCGAATATATGGAAAATTTATGGTGCACCGCCCGTACATTAGAAAGGCAATTAACAATATATTTTATCAGTTTATTTTCGAGACCGAGAAACATAATGGGATTGCTGAACTTCTCGAGATACTGGGGAGCATCATTAATGGATTTGCACTACCACTGAAAGAGGAGCATAAGCTTTTTCTTGTTAGGGCACTCATACCTCTGCATAAACCAAGGTGCTTGCCTATGTATCACCAACAATTAAGTTACTGTATCACACAATTTGTTGAGAAAGATTGCAAGCTTGCTGATTCTGTAATAAGAGGGCTATTAAAGTATTGGCCAGTCACTAATAGTTCCAAGGAAGTGATGTTCTTGAGTGAGTTAGAAGAAATTTTAGAAGCGACGCAAATGCCGGAATTCCAGCGATGTTTAGTACCCTTGTTTCGTCAAATTGCCCGTTGCTTGAGCAGTTCACATTTCCAGGTATGAAGTGTATTTTTCCTGTCCTGTCTTTTTTCAGTTCTCTGACTGTTTTAGCTAAATATGATTTTCTATCATACCCTCCCTTTACTTGCTTTGTTGTTTCATAAAGTACTTTGTAAGTTGTTTCAAGAACTTTTTCTTTCAAATTGCAGAATCTGATTTGTTTTGATCTCATAGTCTATGTGTACCACTTTGGATCTATGGTCCCATGAAAACAGTAGCTATGTTGTCATAGGATCTCGGCAAAAATATGAAAATATAACTGCACCCTCACCGCTCCATTCCCACAAGTATCTTTAGTGGGAGCATCTTGCAGAGGTGTCGGGGTTGACATTGATGTTGGTGGACCTTGATTTGAATGATTGCACCTTGCTCCCTTTGTTTTTTTGTTTATACCAAGCTTCTCATGGATTATCCAAATGGCCAATGCCCAACACTCATGTAACTGGAGTATGTTTGCTAATGCTGTTGGTTGACGTGGGTGTTGTCCGTCAAATGTTCTATTTCAAGAACCTTGTGAGATTAGACTTGAATGTAATATGTTAGGCAGCTCTACGATGTTAGGTCATTTGCGAAATAGACTACATTCTTGATAAGATTCCATTTAATTTTATTCATTGATCTATTCTCATTTCTTAAATCTTAAAACATCTCTAATAGATAGGTTAGTCTCTTTCAAAGCATTACAAGGATTAGACATGAGTGGAGAATAGTCCCAGTATTTTATGTTGCTTTTGAACCATCTACCTCATAAAATGCAAAATCAAGGCCGCATCATTTTGTAAAGGTTTTCAAATCTATCGAACCCATACTATAGGTAAAGGTGTAAAAAACCGTGTTTTAGGTTGGTTTGAGGAATATCTCATGCTATGTTGGTGTAAAACAACATCATTATCGCATCACCCTCATTATTGTTATCGCTACCGAAGCTGCTTCTGACTTCCTCATTATTGCTATTTTAGCCCCAATACTCTGCTGAGACACCATATTTTTACTCATTATACATCGGAGAATTATATATTTTTTTAGTAGCAATATTTTTTTCAAGGTTCAAGACTTAAGATTTTATGAAGGATCAGTTGGTTAAATCCATTGTCATTTGTTTTATTGTTTTTTTTTTGGTGATTGAGTTAATTTTAGAATTATTATTTGGTTAAACTTATGTTCTATTAATGGCTTGGGCCTTGGAGAACAATTCATGGAGATTGAACTGGAGTATAATTTTCCAATACTTTGACAATTTGATGGTATGCCTTCAAGGAGATCAATATATTTTCAATGACAAACATAGCTCTCTTTAGATAAGGTATTTTTTCCTAAGGTTGTTATGTCAGTCAGAGCTGTGACTCATGTTGACTAGTTGTTCAGTTGACCTTTGTGGATAAATCAGGTTCAATGTTTGAGAATGTGCTAGTTTTCTTGTTGTCGTGGACCTTAGACATCTTCTTGGTGAGGTAATACAAATTCATCAACAACAATGCCAAAGCCTTAATACCAAGAGATTGGGTCGGCTACATGGACCAATATATTAAGTCAATAGTCGCATGAACTTGTCACAATCATACTGGTCCTAGGTGCTTATTGCGAAACATTTTTTCATGGGCTGCTTTACTTGTTAGAATTGGTGGTGAAAGACTCCTTTAAAACGACAATGCAAGTCTGCTGTACTCAATGGAGTGAACCTTTTAGCTTATCTCCTCTTTTCTACTATAGCAAGTCTTACTCTGATATATTGGCTACTTTCTGGAGAACAGAAATTTGAATGTGGTATAGTGGTAGTCATCTCCCTAACCCAGTCTACTTCTTTGTTCCGAGCATCAATTGGTATAACGCTGCAATTGGTGCATCTTGGTCCATACTGTGATTTGCCTCCAGCGGAAAGGTTTTCATTTTTTTTTTCAAATTCTTGTTGATTACTCATAGTTGTTAAAGTTCTTTATGTACATCCAACCCCTTCAACCCCGCTTAGGCATTGGAGTAATGAGCTGTTTTTTCGTTTATGTTGACTGGTTAATACACGTAAAACAGTTTCAACTAGTTTCTCGAGGCGAAAACTCTCTGGATGTATGTCACTGTGCTTATTAACTACATCGAGGGAACTTTGGTTCAAATTCCATTGATCGGAGTTCTAAATTATGACCGATCGATATCTAGAGCTCAAGTGATTCTAATGCGTTTAAACAAACATCCTACAAGTTTCTTAGGACAAAAAGGAAGTCGGGTCAGGATATTTATTGAATTTATTACTAAAATTCTTGTGTCTAGATAAGATATAAGAATGAGGTTTTGCCTAAAAGTTCTGGCATAGTTGATATTATAAAAATTGTTTGATTTTTCTTTATGCATTTCATGTGGATAGATCCTCTTTGTTCTTGTATTTGTTCCTAGTGCCAGAAAGGTCTTTGTCCAAGAAAGTTGCAACTGTTTTTTTCTCGCGGGCTGTTTTTAGTTTGATGGTAAGTTCTGTGGGCCTGTATTGTCTTTGATTCCCCTTTCTTTTTTGTACTCCTTTCCAGGTTGCAGAAAGGGCACTATTCCTCTGGAACAATGATCACATCGAAAACTTGATTAAACACAACTGCAAGATTATTTTACCTATTGTATTTCCTGCACTGGAAAGGAATACACGAAATCATTGGAACCAGGCTGTTCATAGCTTGACCCTCAACGTACGAAAGATCTTCTCCGACCTTGATCCCGAGCTTTTCGAGGAGTGTTTACAAAAGTTTCAGAAAGATGAATCAATAAAAGAGGAAGTAGATGTCAAGCGTGAAGCGACTTGGAAAAGGTTAGAAGAAATTGCTGCAGGAAAAGCGAAAATTACCGAACCAGTCCTCGTCCCCCTCATTTTACCAGCTCGTACCACTTCTAGTCTTTGATCACACAAGCAAAGATCACTCCTTTTTTCTAGTTTACGCGGGTGGGCTTGAATATTTTTTGACGCCTACTCATTAACCGATGAAATATAACAGAGTCCCGTGGGTGGAGTTTCTCGGGTGTTCATTAACTTCTTTGTTAGTACTCTCGGTTTTCCTCGGCCAAAAGCCGAAAGGAGAAAAACCCCATCTAGCCACTGTTTGTAGCTTTTATTTTAATTTCCAAAAACTCAGTAGTTAGATTTACTTAGATATTAATTATTGAAAAGAAGGGGAAAATGGCATAAAATCAGAAAATTGTGAAAAATTGGCAGCAGTTGGAAGATTGTATTTGTACAGTTGTGATATATTCCTTGTTTGGCTTTATATAATTATAATTTGTTCTTTTGGAAGGTGGTTTTTTTTTTTTTTTTTTTGAAATATTGTTTGTTTGTTTAATAGAGTATTGAATTCAAATAATCCAAACATTCCTTAAGTACTTTACTGTCACAATTACTTTTCCAGAAGAGTAAATTAAGGTGGAATGTACAATTTAGTAGTTGTTGAGGGGACTTTGTGAACCACTTTTCCTCAGACATACTAATGACCATTGGAGTAAGGCTAGCCTGAAAGCATATCTACCTTATTATTGTATGGACCCATTAAGCTTGGTTGGCTAAGTTTTGTGAGAGAATTAAGGGTCGACTTCGCCTCAGAAGGTTTTCTATTCTACATTTGACAAGGTTCGACTTTCACCAAATGTAGGAAAAGTTAGATTTCCTTTCTATCTAACATGGATCTGATTTTCGTTCTTAACCCGATATCATGAAATTCAAAATTTACTTTTGGACAATTCTATAGTCTTATATTTCTCCCTTAAGGCCCTAATTCTGATTACAGCTTTTATGAGTTGAATTCGTTGGGCATCATGATGATGATATGAATAATTAAACTCAAAGGGGCTACTGTCGAACATTGTGATTTGTGAGTGAATTAGGTAGAATCGGTTAAATTGTCACATATTCTATTGATATATGGATCATAGTTCGGGAAATTATAATCCCAAGTGGTATTACATTGGAAATTTTTTTTTTTTGAATAACATTGGAAATTTGGTTTAATTTAAACATTTAGGAAATTTCCAAAGAAGGTTTATAAAGAATAACAAGCCCAAAAACAACTAAACCTATGCCACCTTTCAATTTTATAGTTTTCTACCTTTTTAATTTGGTAAGTTAGATATGTTTTCATCTTTGTGCACTTATCGTTATTATAATTCATTTTCTCGCCTATAAATTCTAGTTTTATTCGTGTCAACCACAATTTATTTTATCTATTCATTACAAACATATTTATATATTTACTTAATTTTTCACTAATAATCAACAACACTTAGAAATATTAATATTAAAATTATATTCCCTTTAATTCGATGTAATTGTCTCATTTCTTTAATTGGCAAATTCATATCAATTGTCATATTTCTTTTTATGCCAATGATTTTTTTTACCTAAAAAAACTCATGTTCACACAAGTAATGACCAAAATACCCTGATTTTTACTACTTACAATACACCAACTACCCATTTACAATTAATTTAATCAATTAAAATTCCCTATCATCTTTTTAGTGGCCCATACCACTCTTAAAATCCGTGCCAAGACAATTAGATTGAATTGAATGGAGTAAAAGATACCAAAACCCATCTCATAATACGCTCACCACTATTTATATATTTAAAGTGATAATAATACCTATACTTACACATAAGTTGATTTATAGAATATTAATTTATTAAGATTATATACTTCCTCCTATTCATAGATAATGCGGCATTTAGTTTTTGACATTATTCACTTATTACTCTTGATTTGTATTTTATTTTTAATCTATAAGATTGGATATAGTCAAGTGAAATCTTATTTGATTCGTCTCAATGCAAAGTTTATTGTACTTTATAATATTTCATTATGTATAATGTGAAATAATTAAACATTGAATTAGTGCATTGAAATGTTCCATTATCTAGGAGTATTTAGTGAAATCAACAAAAATTAAGATGGTTATATTTATGCTATACATAATTCACTAAAAAGTCAAAGGCAACATTTATTATAATACTAGTATTAATTCTATTAAAATTATAGGATTATATTTAGAGAAATCAACAAAAATTGAGATAATTAAATTTTTGTTGAACATAATTCACTAACAAGTTACTTTTCTTTTTCCATATACTTGTTATGGATAGTAACATTTTTTAATACAACATACATTAGCAAGTGAAGTATTATGAAACGGAGTAAAGTAATTATTTGTTATCGATAGTGATATTTCCCCACACTATGACACTCAGTAGCAAATATTATGAAACGGAGTAAAGTAATTATTTGTTTTTAATTGGTTGATTTTGAAAACAAATGGGTGAAAGAGAGAGAAAAAGGGTGTGTTTTGAAGTTTGGATTAGAGTAATGTACAATCCACAAATGAACCCATTACCCATATCCAAGAGGCTGCTCTGGTCAGCTTATTTGTTCTCTTTCTCTCTCTTCTCTGTTCCTCCTTTCATCTGAAAAAACCCCCAATTTTTGACATATTTTCTATACAAAATTAACCTTCCTTTCTTCTTCTGGATCACCATAGTTTTTGTTATGCTTTAGTAAGTTGCTTTTAAATTTGCATTTTCTTAATCCTTTCCACCCACAAAATTTCACCATTTCTTTTTAATTCCAAATTCCTACTAAATTATTTTTCATATTCTCTCTCTATTTATATGTTTGTAAAAATACCCTTTTTTATTTTCTATAATTCTGACAAAAATGTTATCTTTGATTTTCAGATCATACCCAGATCTTTTAGTTGCTTCACCATCAGCTGAGTTAATTGCTTCAATTTGGTTTTTCTAATTGTAAACAAGGTAAACATTCAAATTGTCATTGTGCATTTCTTTATATTTGGTGAAAGGTCATTTTTAGCAGTTTGTTGGGATTTTGTCTAGCAAAAGATGTGATTTTTCCTACTTTGTTGGAAGGGGAATTTATAGTTTCATCTGGGTTTTCAATTATAGTCAAAAAGATTATAAATTTAATAGTTATCATCAATTTTATGTAGGTTAAGAAGAAAAAATGTCAATTATAATTGGTTAAAGATTGCATATGGTATCATGGATAAATTGTTTTTTTTTGATCTAGATGTTTGTATAATGCTTTTATATCTGGATTTTATGTTTTACTTTTCTGATCCTGATTCCTGTATTGTTGATAATTTATTGGAAATTTTTCTGGGTGAAATCTAATTTTCTGAAAATTTCAATGAAAAGGTTTCTCTGGAAGGATTTGTGGTTCTGTTCATCACTACAAAGAGATGCTTTGAATTCTGTGCAGATGTGCATTTCTGGAATTGGGGTTTTTTTATTTGATTGAATTGTGTAAGGTTTTTTTTGATGATCTTTAGTTCTGTGCTTTGGAGGAGATTATTTTGTGAAACCCTTTAGGATAAAGAGGTTCATCCTCATACTTAGATTTCTGCTAAGATATGATTAAGCAGATACTAGGTAGGCTTCCTAAGAAGCCATCTAAGTCGGCTGATGGTCGCGATGGTCTATCGTCGAATGTTTTAGGTGGCACTAGGACCGGTGATTCTGGTGGCCATAAATCAGGAAATGGAAAAGATGTGCCACACCAAGGTGGCCATCCAACTTCAAATTCAGGTTTGGGTCATGGTAATAAATTCGGGCAGGGGGAGGATTCGAATGGAAATGACAGCTTAGTATCAAATCCATTTGAGGCACTGCCTTCTTTTAGGGATGTTCCAGCTTCTGAGAAGCAGAACTTATTCATAAAAAAGATTCACTTATGCTGTCATGCTTTTGATTTCACTGACCCCACTAAGAATCTGAAGGAAAAGGAGACCAAGAGACAGACATTGCTTGAGCTTGTAGATTATGTTAGCTCGGCTAATGGAAAGTTTTCGGAGAATGCGATGCAAGAACTCATTAAGATGATATCTGCGAACTTATTTAGGGCGCCTGCTGCCCAGCCCCGTGAAAATAAGGCTTTAGAGGCTTATGATTTGGAAGAGGAGGAGCCTTCAATGGATCCTGCATGGCCTCACTTGCAAATTGTTTATGAGCTGTTTTTAAGGTTTGTAGCATCACCTGAGACAGATACAAAGCTGGCCAAGAGGTATATTGATCAGGGTTTTATTCTGAAGTTGTTGGATCTTTTCGATTCTGAGGATCCGAGAGAGAGGGAGTATTTGAAAACAATTCTTCATCGTATCTATGGGAAGTTTATGGTGCATCGTCCGTTTATCAGAAAATCAATTAACAACATTTTCTATCGTTTTATCTTCGAGACAGAGAAGTTTAATGGGGTTGCTGAGCTTTTGGAAGTTTTGGGCAGTATTATTAATGGGTTTGCTTTACCTCTAAAGGAGGAGCATAAGTTGTTCCTTATCCGTGTTCTGATTCCCCTCCATAAACCAAAGTGCTTGCCTATGTACCATCAACAATTGTCTTATTGCATCACTCAGTTTGTGGAGAAAGACAGCAAACTTGCAGATTCTGTGATCAGGGGTTTATTGAAGTACTGGCCAATCACTAACAGTTCAAAGGAAGTTATGTTTTTAAGTGAGCTGGAAGAGGTTTTGGAAGCAACCCAGATGCCCGAATTTCAGCGTTGTATGGTGCCATTGTTTCGACGCATTGCTCGTTGCTTGAGCAGTTCTCACTTTCAGGTGATTTCTGTTTGTTCTTATTTAGCTTATTCATGCCTGAATTAACTAGCAACTAGGCATATGTTACTTTTTCTCTTTTGGGTCTGTATTTTGATAAACAAATTGTTTGTTTTGGTAGGTGGCCGAGCGGGCTTTGTACCTATGGAGTAATGATCATGTTGAGAACTTGATCAAGCAAAATCAGAAAACTATTCTTCCTATCATCTTCCCTGCACTAGAGAGAAATTGTCGGACGCACTGGAATCAAGCTGTCAAAAGTTTGACCCAGAATGTGAGGAAGATATTTTCTGATGCAGATCCAGAGCTATTTGAAGAGTGCTTGAAGAAGTTCGAGGAAGATGAAGCTAAAGGCAAAGAGCAAAAAGAACAACAAGAAGCCATATGGAAGCGCTTAGAAGCGCTCGTTTTAACCCAATCTAAATCTACTGAAATGCCCTTAGGTTCTCAAAACCATGCTCCTCAAACAGTTGCAAGCTAGAATTTAGGACATGTTGGTTTGTAGGTCGGTCATCGATGATTTAGGAAACGTGCTTGATATTGTTATTTCTTGTCACAAAAATGCTGGATCAAGAACGGTTCCTTACTTCCAGTTTTTCTCGTGTGAGGATCGTGGGTGCCGTGTCCCCATTTCCTATGCTCAAAGAGGCTATATGAGTGAATAGCTGTCTGGACCAGAAGTATATGGAGATCTATAAAGTTGCAAACTTTTTTCATGGTCCTATTGACTGTTTGTTGCCATGGTTTACACAGAAGAGCGACCGATTCCAGGTACTTTGCTTCGTGGGGGTTGTATTATCTTTTATTATTTTGTGTTAAACTGCTAATTGAGGTTATTCCACCTTCTTAGTGTATGCAGTATACATATGTGTATCTTCTTTACAATCCTTAAAATGATCCCATCATTTGGTTTGATTTTCGGCTTATAAATTACATGTAAGTTGTAGAACTTGCAAAATCTTTGTTTGTTAGAGATTTTTTCTGGATTTCCATGATCATTGCTGTCAGTCTCACTGGTGCTGAGGCAACCCTTGTCTCATTTATTTATGTTGAGATTCCCGCTCGACACTTTGGCCGTGATGTGGCCTTGGTTTTGCACTATGGTTGGGTGTTATGGAATGTAGACACAGAGAGAACAAGCTTGAAACTGCATTTTATTCCAAAAACATCATAAACTGAACACATATTAGTGTCTGGTGCTAGCACCCTATTTCCGGTAAGTATAGATCATTGCCCTTTTAACCTCGGTTTGGTTGTTTCAGACGGGGGGTCGTGTTGATACAGGCCCCAAATGTCAATAGTGCAAATATAAAGTCTTATCAGCCAAGATAGCAAATGTCTTCGCTTCGACAGGACTGTTTGTAGTAACTAAGTTACCGTGCTGGTGACATATCGAAAGGGATTGTTCGTTATTACTTAGTAAAACCTTGAACCCTTTTGAGCTTGGATTATTATGGATAAGTACTGATTTATGGTCAAGACTTTTTGATTATGAAATGATTTAGGGTGGTTGTTGGATAGTTAGCCAGTCTTCTTATTACAGAAGTGAAGGTCATTTTCAATCCTTTAAGGTGGGTGATGCTCATTTGCTAATTGTGTCCTGATATTTTTCTTTTGGGAAATTCCACGTGGTAACCCTGAGGTTTTGGGTTTTCCACGTGGTAACCAAAACTTTTAAAAAATCCACGCGGTAACCCTGAGGTTTACGTAAATGTTCCATCATGACCTTTTTTGCACATAAAACGTTAGCAAACGTTAATTTTGAAGCTTTATGGCTGTTGTATGCATATTTATGCGACTCACCATTCGAAATATCATCAGATTGAACCTTTTTCCCCAAAATATAACCCTCAAATCTACCATTTTTCATCCAAATCATATTTTTTTCCCCGAATCCAAATATGATAGAGTTTGGGTTTATATTTTGGGGAAAATGGTTGAGACTAATGACATTTAAAATGGTGAGTCGCATATATAGGCGTACAACAACCTTAAAGCTTCGAAATTAATATTTTTTAACGTTTTGCTAACATTTTATGTGCAAAAAGGTCATGATGGAACAATTTGATAAACCTCAGGGTTACCATGTGGATTTTTTAAAAGTTTTGGTTACCACGTGGAAAACCCAAAACCTCAGGGTTACCACGTGGAATATCCCTTTTCTTTTTTAGTCATTATCCAGCTGAAACTTGCCTGTTAATTGTTAGTACCAATCAGGGTAAAGTTAAGCGACTGTCTCGTTATATGGAAAACATTCGGGTTTACATGCAACGGCCTCATTGGTCGGAAAACTCGGTTTTTTTGTTATCAGTTGGTGAAAATGAGTGAATAGAACGACTAGGTATCGATAGTATCGATAGCATTGAATGAGGAATCTGTGAGCCAAATGATCGAGCTGATGTCGTCAGAACAACTGACAGAAAACAATGGTCTATGCGAGAGCATGAGGCCGTGTTTTTTTGATACAGGATAAGCCGAGGCCCTGGAAGGGCTAGGGGAGGCGGCAACGAGAATCGAATTCTGGTTTCTAAAGCTTATTAGCTTTAATGGAGTAGTTATGATATTATCATCTATCTTCATATCCTAAAAAAGTAATTAATCTTGATTTCAATTTAATTGGATAGTTAAAACACTAAACTAACTGCTCTTGACCTTGATTATGCAATTGAGTATTATTTAGAAACAAGTAGGATTACTATTATACTACCTCCTATTCATCTAAAATGTTTCATTTACTTTTGGGACACTATTCATCTATCACTTTTAAATTGCATTTTATCATTAATCTATCATACAATCTATTAATTTTAATGTATTCTAGAAAAAGGCAAGTTGAATGTGAGCATGCCATTTGTTTTTTTTCCATTGGATGATATTAATGGAATTAAATTGATTTATTTGCATTTTATTTAACTTTCCATATTTACACGTTTGCATTTTTGAAAAAATTTATACATTAATGAATGTAATAAATCATAATTATTCGAATTACAATGTTATATATAAACGTACAATTTATAAAGTTATACTAAAAAAAAGATAAAAATGAAAATACACCGGTAGAAAATTATATTGCAAACAATATCACATATTGGTCTACTCCTATGTTAGCCTATTTTTAGTCATGAACAATTTACGTCGCTATTTCTAGAGTGACTAGAAGGAAAAGACAAAGAATTCTCATATGCGACAAGGATGGTAAAATATGTCATCGCACTAAGAATGTAGTATATATTGAGGTGCTTCAAAATCTATAACATATTGTTTAACAACGTATTTTTGGGTTTCTTTATATTTAATTCTTTTAATTACAATATAAATGTTTAAATATTAACTACCCACCTAATTCATTTAATATTAGTATTAGTTTAAAATTTCATTAAAATATTAACTTATTTAAAATTTCGTGAATTGCACGGGATTCTATACTAGTAAGTTAAAACATAGGCATGTGTGTGGGATATTATTTGATTCGTTTTGATGTAAAGATTATTAATATTAATTTTTTATAATATTTAATTATACATAACTAGATACATTAAAGGATCGAATAAGTGCATTGAATAGAGTGCATAAAGTAAATGAGACATTTTAGATGAATAGGAGGGAGTATTATATTAATTCATATATATCAAGTAAAAATAAAAAGTTATATTAAATTTAAATGATCTTTTTTTTTTGAGTTAAATTTAAATGATCTCTTAATTTCAATGTAGCTTTCATGTATCTTTATACAAAATTTATGTTTCCGCATAATTATAATAAAAAAATCAAAAAATTGAAATTTAAAACCTCAACTATGGATGTCTCAAATCTAAAAATATGTTTTTATTGGTCTATGTATATTTTCTTTTAATTTTGTTTAAAGTTATAATTTTTAAATACTCTCTATTTCATTTTAAAGAATCTGTTAGTTTTTTACACGTTTGTCCATACACTAATTTAATATTTAAGAGCAATAATTCTTATAATTAAAAGGTAAAATTAGATATTAATAAATCTTATGTCGAAGCGAATTAAACAATATTTTATTTAACTATATTTTAATGCATGAAGTAAGAATAAAATACAAATTAAGAGTAATTGATAAATATTTAATCAAACATTTGAAAAGAAACGGAGGAAAATTTATAGAATAAGATGTCTTATGAAGTATCAAGCTACATCCTCACTTAAGCTAGAGGCCAAGAGTTAGTATTATTATGTGCTTAACGCCTGGTTTACTCAAATGAGCAAGTTTACACAATGAGCTTTTGATTTAATTATGCACTCTTTACATCATCTTTGCTTTCTCCTTTTCCATATTCTTACCCATGATAAGGCTCAAGTAAATATGAGTCGGGTCAGATTAGGGTCTTTTAAAATTATTATGGGCTTTAAATAGGATGTGCTTTCAAAGCCAGAACCGGCCCGACCCATTTTTACTACTAAAAATTATTTTAATCCTAATTTATCGATTTATAACAATTAAATTATCATTTATAATAATTAGATTGAAAAATTATTAATAATTTCATTGACATTGTCATTTATAATATTTAATCGCAAATTCTTACTAGAGACTGTCTTTTGTAAAAACGTCTATTAAAAGCTCAGTCCAATTCTAAATATATATTATTACAACTTTAAATATAAATTTGGGCCGGACTTTTGAGAGTCGTCTTATCAAAAGACGGTCTCTCAAATGAGCACTTGTATTTAATTTATACCTTGAGTATACTATTTACAAAAACCCGTTTTCGGCCCTTATTAAGCCCTTTTAAAACCTCTTCATTTAATTATAGCATAACCCCTTTTCGACCTATCCCATTTTTTATCCAACCTTATAAAACCCTTCTAAAAACGAGCCGAATAAAAACTCTCAAAATGAAGTCCGACACATTAAACACCCCAAGTCCCCAACCCACACCAAAATAGGAATGCTTTGCGTGTCATATCTTATTCTTCTAGAAAGTCCAAATTCAGCATTATAAAAGCATGAATTTAGACCTTAATCAGAATATAATTTTCATCTCCTATAACTCCTTTTCCTTCTCTATCAAGTCTCCCCATCTTCCTCCCTCGAAATCCCCTTACTACTTCTAATGTCGCTTATCAATGGATTCCCTACACACATCCGCAATTTTCATGGACGACCGATTCTTTGACTTCATAGACGAAGAAGAATACCTTCAAGCCTCCGCCAACCGTCGTTCTCCTATCTCTGTATCCCCCTGCCGCCAGCCGCCACGACGTCGCTCGCTCTTCATCGGTATTCTTCATCTTCTTCTTTCACTCGGTTTAGGGTTTGGTTATTTGTCAGATGTTTCTTTTTCGTTCTTTGATTAGTATTTTTGTTAAGGGCCTTTTCTTTTCTTGAAACAATGAATTTTAAGAATACCAATTGTTTTTAGTAACAATTGATAAATTATTAATTTACAAAAACTTCGTTCTGGATTTCTTCTTGATTTTATTTTCTTTCTTGATAGTTGATTCTTGCCATTTTTTCCTCAAGATCCTTCTCTATTTTTCTTCTTTCTTGATTCTTGATTCTTGATTCTTGATTTTTGCCATTTTTAATTTGTTTCTTCATCTCTTATGATTGCCGAGGATTAAAGATTACCGAAGATTACAATAACTTATGATTGAAGTTTGCGGATATGATTAGTATTTTTGTTAAGGGCATTTTCTTTTCTTGAAATAATGAATTTTAAGAATACGAATTGTTTTTAGTAACAATTGATATATTATTAATAATTTACAAAAACTTGGTTCTGATTTTCATAGTTAAAACTTCATCTTCTTTTCTTGATTTTATTTTCTTGATTCTTGCCATTTTCCCCTCAAGATCCTTCTCTATTTTTCTTTCTTTCTTGATTCTTGATTTTTACCATTTTTATTTCTTCATCTCTTATGATTGTGAGGATTAAAGATTACCGAAGATTACAATAATTTACTATTGAAATTTGTAGATTCTTGCCATTCTAGTAAACACGTAGTCCAAATTGAAAATCTCAGTAGTTAAATTATGACTTAGAAATTGACAATTGAAGTTTCATCAACGGTGCGACATTTTAAAATAAAAAGCTTATAAATCAAATTAAATGGAAGAAATTACATTGCAAGTCGACAGTAGTTTATACTATATATCTTCATTAGTTTTTTGACTTTAATATTTAAATAATGATTTTCGTTGAATTTAATATTCAAAGTTGTGCTCATGATATTTTTTGACGGACGGATAACTATAATGTAATTAAATTTCCTAATTAATTAAATTTTTAAGTTTAGTACTCAAATCATAACTTAACTCAAAAGAAGAGAGTATTGAATATTTAAAGTCTTCTAAATTAAAAATTTTCCTCTATTTATTAATTATCTTTTTATAAAATATTAGGCCAACCTTAACATATAATTGGTTCAAAAGAAATCGTTTTTTTCAAAAAATTTTGAATAACAAATTGATAGAATTTTCTTTTCCTTTAATCTAAATGATATAAATGAACTCAATTGTAGATAGGAAGTATAATATATTTCAATTGTATCTTTTAATTTTAGAGTGCTCGTCTAATATTCTTGCTTTGTGATTCTTTTATTTGAGTGAATAGGGTATAGGTGATTCCAATCAAATTTTCCAGCGGTGGAATCTGAGTTCCCAGCGGTGAAATTACGATTTCCTGTTGTAGAATCTAACTTAAAGGCAAGCATTGAAATCAACCTACAAGAAAAGGCAGCAGAAAATGAGTTTCACGTCCATCGGAGGAAAGCAATGACGACGAAACCTAAGGAAGAATACTCTTACCGAGTAGTTCAAAGGTGATGAGTAAGAAAGCAGCAACCAGAGAATCAAGATTGAGGTCCATGATTGAGCGGGAGTAAGAAGAAAACCTCGCAATGGGGAGCAGGGCCTTCAGGTCCTAAGACATTGTGCAATACATGTGGGATAAGGAACCCGTTTGGTCGATTATGTGATGAATATCGTCCAGCTAGGAGCCTAACATTCTGCCCTAATCTTCATTCAAATTTGTACCGAAAGATTATTCAGATGCGGCGGTGCTAGTCAACTTGGAACTCGTTCATCGTAATTAGGTTTCCTCAATTTCATCATTTTCATTCATTCCTCAATGCTGTTTTTCCTTTTTTTGTGACATGACATACGCTATAAGATACAAACATAGATTTTGTGTATTTGCTTGAATTGTGGCAAGCATCCCTACTTAATGGATTTCAATTGGACTATCAATTTTGTGCATTTGTGTTGCAACACAAAGATTGTGAGTTGTCTATGATACCATATCTTATTGAAATTTGTATAAATCATTCTTTTAATACAACATTTGCTTCTCATTAACATTTGGATTAAATGTCACTGAATTTAAAAGCAAACTTTGGTTTTTTGATTTTGTAATATTACGGAAATTTTATGATATACCACTGAATATTTAAAATTCACCATATATATACCACACAACATTTTTTAATTGACCATATACCATTGAGTTTTTATACGTTAGCATAGAATACCATTAATGACAACTTTCGTCAGTGTGCTATTTGTGGTAAATTATTAATTCACCATATACCATTATTTTTTTTCTGTGTCAAATACCATTATATAAGAAATATTACTGCAGCCATAATTAATTGATGTGTACATTTGAAGTGATTAGATCTTAGTTTTCGAGACGACCAATCCATATACCGTATCCAATCGAGATTTAACGCATAATTTTGAACCAAAATATTTAAATATGAGCTGATCCATGACTAAAATTAACTCAACTTGTATATAGAATCAACTAATTATATAGTCGAACAACCCAATTTAAATGTCTTGAAACATGGCGCATAGTCCATGGGTTCTTGATTCATGGACTATTTTAATGTATTTTTATGAGTATTTTTATTTATATATAGTCAAACCCAACATAGATTAAAAAGTATAATACAAATATTTTTACGGAAATTTCATGATCCATGGAGTATTTTTATGTAGATTATAAGACCTCATTTAAAGTAATTAACTGCATTCATCGCTCTATTAAGTATGGGTTACTTATCTCAGTTTGAGCAAATACACAAAATCTATTTTTGTATCTTATGGAGTATATCCTGGCACAAAAAAGAGAAAAAGAACATAGAGGAAATGACGATGACGAAATTGAGAAAACTTAATTATAATGAACTTTAGAATTCTGAGATGACTTGTGCTGCCGCATTTTTATGAACTTTCGGTGCAAATTAGAATGAAGATTAGGGCAGAAAGTTGGGCTTCTAGCTGGATGATAATCATCACATAATCGACTAGACGCGTACCTTGTTCCACATGCATTGCACAATGACTTAGGACCTGAAGGCCTTGCTCGCCATTGCGAGGTTTTCTTCTTACTCCCACTCAATCATGGACCTCAATCTTGATTCTCTTGTTGCTGCTTTCTTACTCACCTTAGAACTACTCGGTAAGTATTCTTCCGTCGGTTTGGTCGTCATTGCTTTCCTCCGATGGACATGATTTTTTTTTTTTTTGAAACAGATGGACGTGATTTTTAATTTTCTACTGCCTTTTCTTTTCGGTTGGTTTCAATGCTTGGCTTTAAGTTAGATTCCATCGCTGGATTTGGCGGCAGGGGGATACAGAGATAGGGGAACGACAGTTGGCGGAGGTTTGAATAGTCAAAGAATCGGTCGTCCATGAAAAATGGAGATGTGTGTAGAGAATCCATTGAAAAGTGAGATTAGAGGTAGTAATGAACGATGCGGTTAAGATGTTCGACGAAATGTCTAGTGTGGGGATTTCGAGAGAGGAAGACGGGAGAGAGTTGAAAGAGAAGGAGAAGGAATTGTAGGAGATGAAAAAGGTGTTAGGGATGTTCTTAAGGGGAACCATTAATTAGGTATGTGATGAATACTTTCTTTATATTACATATGAATGTTTTAGTTATCATGAAGTTGATTTCTTGGATGAGTTAAGTTCACGCTTTTCAATTGCAGATCCGAGAGACTCTTTGGACGTATCCGAGAGACTCTTTGAAGGTTGTCTTTCATCCCGCTTTACACATTACTCATTGTTACCAGAAGCGAGAAATATACTTGGTATGATGATGTCTACTTTTTTTTTTTTGAATATTGATGATGTCTACTTGATTTTGCTTCATTTATGAGATGATATTATGTGTAAATGATGGTTGAGATTCTTATATGTTGCCAATAGATTTTTTTGCAAATTGATTCTTTTTTACTATGCATTTTGCTAGGTTAGATAAAAGCATGTGCATGTGATGCAACCTTTTCTAATATAGTCAAATTTGTAAACTTGCTAAAAAGGTTTGACCGACCATTTACGGATTTGCAAAGTTAGTATTGTGAGTTGTCAACCTATTTACGAATAAAATGCAAAAAAAAAAAACACATAGTGCTGATGAATTAATCACTTTTATCTTATATGGAATCTATTCCTTGATTTTGATTAATTTTTCACAATTATAATCAACAAAATACTTATGCTAATAAAGTGCTACACATTAATACAATATGACATTATTGCTTAACATCACCATGTTAGCAATGGAGTCTTATAGTTTGAATCATCAACCATTAATCTAGTTTCTTCTTGTTCCAAAAACTTAGATACATCATCATCCTTTTTTATAACACTTGGGTTTGATTTAGCAAATGCAAGAAGCTCTAAATCTTGCTCAAAAATAGCCATATCAGCTTCCTTTAAGGTGACCCAAGCTTCAATCCCACCACCTTGGTTAGTCTCACTCAAAGCAAAAGTGTTTTTGTACCCTAAACTAACCAAACTTAACCATATTGGCTTTCCCCACCCAAAATCAGCATCATACAATCCATCTCCACATGTGCTAAGACACTTAAAGAAATCAACATCATCCCTCCTTAGCAAGCTCCCAGCTTCATTGAATAGCTCGCGGATTACTGTGTATGCATCTTTGCCTTGTAGCTTCTTTGCATAGTTGTTAATGGCTTCTGATTTTCCCTGTCTTTGCTTTGCTACTAAATCTTTCAGCTGCATAATGTTTTCGCCATTTTCTTCCATTTTTGCTACATAGTAGCCGACTAGATTGCCAATGCTAGTATCTGGTAGTGGTGGCAACGTCCTTCTACGAATGTTCATGGATTGAGACATTGCTGATAGTGCTCTACAACTTGAGTTTGCTCTTGATGCCTTCAAAAAGGGAAGAAAAAACTTTGTTATGTTCATGCTAGAACGGTACATATATGAGAGATTCTTTAACATGTTTATGTGTTTGCAAGAAAGATTGGCAACGTCCTTCTACGAATGTTCATGGATTGAGACACTTAAAGATTGGGATCCTTCAAAAAGGGAAGTAAAAACTTTGTTATGTTCATGCTAGAATGGTACATATATGAGAGATTCTTTAACATGTTTATGTGTTTGCAAGAAAGATTGGCAACGTCCTTCTACGAATGTTCATGGATTGAGACACTTAAAGATTGGGATCCTTCAAAAAGGGAAGTAAAAACTTTGTTATGTTCATGCTAGAACGGTACATATATGAGAGATTCTTTAACATGTTTATGTGTTTGCAAGAAAGATTGGCAACGTCCTTCTACGAATGTCCATGGATTGAGACACTTAAAGATTGGGATCCTTCAAAAAGGGAAGTAAAAACTTTGTTATGTTCATGCTAGAACGGTACATATATGAGAGATTCTTTAACATGTTTATGTGTTTGCAAGAAAAATTGGCAGCGTCCTTCTACGAATGTCCATGGATTGAGACACTTAAAGATTGGGATCCTTCAAAAAGGGAAGTAAAAACTTTGTTATGTTAATGCTAGAATGGTACATATATGAGAGATTCTTTAACATGTTTATGTGTTTGCAAGAAAGATTGGCAACGTCCTTCTACGAATGTTCATGGATTGAGACACTTAAAGATTGGGATCCTTTAAAAAGGGAAGTAAAAACTTTGTTATGTTTATGCTAGAACGGTACATATATGAAAGATTCTTTAACATGTTTATGTGTTTGCAAGAAAGATTGGCAGCGTCCTTCTACGAATGTTCATGGATTGAGACACTTAAAGATTGAGGTCCTTCAAAAAGGGAAGAACAATCTTTGTTATGTTCATGCTAAAACGGTACATATATGAGAGATTCTTTAACATGTTTATGTGTTTGCAAGAAAGGTTGGCAGCGTCCTTCTACGAATGTTCATGGATTGAGACACTTAAAGATTGGGGTCCTTCAAAAAGGGAAGGAAAATCTTTGTTATGTTCATGCTAGAACGGTACATATATGAGAGATTCTTTAACATGTTTATGTGTTTGCAAGAAAGATTGGCCACGTCCTTCTATGAATGTTCATGGATTGAGACACTTAAAGATTGGGATCCTTCAAAAAGGGAAGTAAAAACTTTGTTATGTTCATGCTAGAACGGTACATCTATGAGAGATTCTTTAACATGTTTATGTGTTTGCAAGAAAGATTGGCAGCGTCCTTCTACGAATGTTCATGGATTGAGACACTTAAAGATTGAGGTCCTTCAAAAAGGGAAGAAAAATCTTTGTTATGTTCATGCTAGAACGGTACATATATGAGAAATTCTTTAACATGTTTATGTGTTTGCAAGAAAGATTGGCAGCGTCCTTCTACGAATGTTCATGGATTGAGACACTTAAAGATTGGGATCCTTCAAAAAGGGAAGTAAAAACTTTGTTATGTTCATGCTAGAATGGTACATATATGAGAGATTCTTTAACATGTTTATGTGTTTGGAAGAAAGATTGGCCACGTCCTTCTACGAATGTTCATGGATTGAGACACTTAAAGATTGGGATCGTTGGGAGGAGAGTCGGCGGAATCATCTAACCAATCAGGCGATGATGACGATGACGAATAGGATCATGAGTTTCGGGCCACGATCAATCAACATTCAACAACTACAAATAAAAGGTATGAAAAAGAACTACGTGGGCTTTGATTCCTTGGGGATACGTAGGCAGCTTAGTATTCCTTCGGGATACTAGGTTCAAGTCCATTCTCTCCCTTTTTTTATTAATCATCTTTATCGTTTCTTATTAATTTATTTTTTTTTTCTTCTTTTTAGTAAATATTTAAACTAACGATGACAAACAATGAATTTCGCTAATAATCTAGTAATCAACGAAGTTACGTCCGCATTATTATTTTTATATTAATAAAAGGAAAAATAATAATGGAACTGATGGTCCGACCCACCTGACCCGGGAGTTTGAACAGCGGCATGAACCGCCAATGTACCGTTTGGAGCCGCCCGAAACCCGAATCCGAACCGGAAATGTTCGGGTCTGATTCTAGATGGAACCGGAATGGAACGGGCTCAACCCGGACCGTGGCCATCACTAGTTGTAAATATTGAGGAGAAAATAAAAGGAAATAAATTAAGATGATTTGGGCAAGTGTAAAGATAAGGTTTGATGAACGACGGTAAGGAAGATATAAAATTAATCAAATTGATTCTTTTTTACTATGCATTTTGCTAGGTTCAGATAAAAGCATGTGCATGTGATGCAACCTTTTCTAATATAGTCAAATTTGTAAACTTGCTAAAAAGTCTGACCGACCATTTACGGATTTGCAAAGTTAGTATTGTGAGTTGTCAACTTATTTACGAATAAAATACAAAAAAACAAACATAGTGCTGATGAAATTAATCACTTATATCTTGTATGGAATATATTCCTTGATTTTGATTAATTTTGCACAATTATAATAAACAAATTACTTATGCTAATAACGTGCTACACATTAATACAATATGACATTATTGCTTAACATCACCATGTTAGCAATGGAGTCTTATAGTTTGAATCATCAACCATTAATCTAGTTTCTTCTTGTTCCAAAAACTTAGATACATCATCATCCTTTTTTATAACACTTGGGTTTGATTTAGCAAATGCAAGAAGCTCTAAATCTTGCTCAAAAATAGCCATATCAGCTTCCTTTAAGGTAACCCAAGCTTCAATCCCACCACCTTGGTTAGTCTCACTCAAAGCAAAAGTGTTTTTGTACCCTAAACTAACCAAACTTAACCATATTGGCTTTCCCCACCCAAAATCAGCATCATACAATCCATCTCCACATGTGCTAAGACACTTAAAGAAATCAACATCATCCCTCCTTAGCAAGTTCCCTGCTTCATTGAATAGCTCGCGAATTACTGTGTATGCATCTTTGCCTTGTAGCTTCTTTGCATAGTTGTTAATGGCTTCTGATTTTCCCTGTCTTTGCTTTGCTACTAAATCTTTCAGCTGCATTATGTTTTCGCCATTTTCTTCCATTTTTGCTACATAGTAGCCGACTAGATTGCCAATGCTAGTGTCTGGTAGTGGTGGCAACGTCCTTCTACGAATGTTCATGGATTGAGACATTGCTGATAGTGCTCTACAACTTGAATTTGCTCTTGATGCCTTCAAAAAGGGAAGAAAAAACTTTGTTATGTTCATGCTAGAACGGTACATATATGAGAGATTCTTTAACATGTTTATGTGTTTGCAAGAAAAGTTGGCAACGTCCTTCTACGAATGTTCATGGATTGAGACACTTAAAGATTGGGATCCTTCAAAAAGGGAAGTAAAAACTTTGTTATGTTCATGCTAGAATGGTACATATATGAGAAATTCTTTAACATGTTTATGTGTTTGCAAGAAAGATTGGCAACGTCCTTCTACGAATGTTCATGGATTGAGACACTTAAAGATTGGGATCCTTCAAAAAGGGAAGTAATAACTTTGTTCATGCTAGAACGGTACATATATGAGAGATTCTTTAACATGTTTATGTGTTTGCAAGAAAGATTGGCAACGTCTTCTACGAATGTTCATGGATTGAGACACTTAAAGATTGGGGTCCTTCAAAAAGGGAAGGAAAATCTTTGTTATGTTCATGCTAGAACGGTACATATATGAGAGATTCTTTAACATGTTTATGTGTTTGCAAGAAAGATTGGCCACGTCCTTCTATGAATGTTCATGGATTGAGACACTTAAAGATTGGGATCCTTCAAAAAGGGAAGTAAAAACTTTGTTATGTTCATGCTAGAACGGTACATCTATGAGAGATTCTTTAACATGTTTATGTGTTTGCAAGAAAGATTGGCAGCGTCCTTCTACGAATGTTCATGGATTGAGACACTTAAAGATTGAGGTCCTTCAAAAAGGGAAGAAAAATCTTTGTTATGTTCATGCTAGAACGGTACATATATGAGAAATTCTTTAACATGTTTATGTGTTTGCAAGAAAGATTGGCAGCGTCCTTCTACGAATGTTCATGGATTGAGACACTTAAAGATTGGGATCCTTCAAAAAGGGAAGTAAAAACTTTGTTATGTTCATGCTAGAATGGTACATATATGAGAGATTCTTTAACATGTTTATGTGTTTGGAAGAAAGATTGGCCACGTCCTTCTACGAATGTTCATGGATTGAGACACTTAAAGATTGGGATCCTTCAAAAAGGGAAGTAAAAACTTTGTTATGTTCATGCTAGAACGGTACATATATGAGAGATTCTTTAACATGTTTATGTGTTTGCAAGAAAGATTGGCAACGTCCTTCTACGATTGTTCATGGATTGAGACACTTAAAGATTGGGATCCTTCAAAAAGGGAAGTAAAAACTTTGTTATGTTCATGCTAGAACGGTACATCTATGAGAGATTCTTTAACATGTTTATGTGTTTGCAAGAAAGATTGGCAGCGTCCTTCTACGAATGTTCATGGATTGAGACACTTAAAGATTGGGATCCTTTAAAAAGGGAAGAAAAATCTTTGTTATGTTCATGCTAGAACGGTATATATATGAGAGATTCTTTAACATGTTTATGTGTTTGCAAGGAAGATTGGCAACGTCCTTCTACGAATGTTAATGGATTGAGACACTTAAAGATTGGGATCCTTCAAAAAGGGAAGTAAAAACTTTGTTATGTTCATGCTAGAACGGTACATCTATGAGAGATTCTTTAACATGTTTATGTGTTTGCAAGAAAGATTGGCAACGTTCTTCTACGAATGTTCATGGATTGAGACACTTAAAGATTGGGATCCTTCAAAAAGGGAAGTAAAAACTTTGTTATGTTCATGCTAGAACGGTACATATATGAGAGATTTTTTAACATGTTTATGTGTTTGCAAGAAAGATTGGAAACGTCCTTCTACGAATGTTCATGGATTGAGACACTTAAAGATTGGGATCCTTCAAAAAGGGAAGTAAAAACTTTGTTATGTTCATGCTAGAACGGTTCATATATGAGAGATTTTTTAACATGTTTATGTGTTTGCAAGAAAGATTGGAAACGTCCTTCTACGAATGTTCATGGATTGAGACACTTAAAGATTGGGATCCTTCAAAAAGGGAAGTAAAAACTTTGTTATGTTCATGCTAGAACGGTACATATATGAGAGATTTTTTAACATGTTTATGTGTTTGCAAGAAAGATTGGAAACGTCCTTCTACGAATGTTCATGGATTGAGACACATAAAGATTGGGATCGTTGGGACGAGAGTCGGCGGAATCATCTAACCAATTAGGCGATGATGACGATGACGAATAGGATCATGAGTTTCGGACCACGATCAATCAACATTCAACAACTACAAATAAAAGGTATGAAAAAGAACTACGTGGGCTTTGATTCCTTCGGGATACGTAGGCAGCTTAGTATTCCTTCGGGATACTAGGTTCAAGTCCATTCTCTCTCTTTTTTTATTAATCATCTTTATCGTTTCTTATTAATTTATTTTTTTTTCCTTCTTTTTAGTAAATATTTAAACTAACGATGACAAACAATGAATTTCGCTAATAATCTAGTAATCAACGAAGTTACGTCCGCATTATTATTTTTATATTAATTAAAGGAAAAATAATAATGGAACTGATGGTCCGACCCACCTGACCCGGGAGTTGGAACAGCGGCATGAACCGCCAATGTACCGTTTGGAGCCGCCCGAAACCCGAATCCGAACCGAAAATGTTCGGGTCTGATTCCAGATGGAACCGGAACGGAACGGGCTCAACCCGGACCGTGGCAATCACTAGTTGTAAATATTGAGGAGAAAATAAAAGGAAATAAATTAAGATGATTTGGGCAAGTGTAAAGATAAGGTTTGATGAACGACGATAAGGAAGATATAAAGTTAAAATTTAGAGTACTTACGGTGGCGAAGACCAAAGATGACCTAAACGACAGGAGTGGAAAATGATATGAAGAATTTAGACTCAAGTGTTCAGATTGTAGGGTGTGTAAATAATAGAAATGAATGGAGAAAAAGAATTTACGTGTGTAACAACTAAAACAGATTATTGATCATTCATGTAGATACCAATGTTTTGAGGTTTAAGGCATTAGCATTGTTGTTGTATTGTTCATTTTATGTTGTCTTCTTTTAACGGCCCGTTTGGTAGGTGGTAATAAACCGCGGTAATGAGAATGAAAAATTAGTGTAATTTTGATTGAAAAATCTCTTGCCTACCTTGATAGCCATGCTTGACAACCTTCAATCATCTCATTTTGTGCATAAAATTCATTCCAATGCATTACCAATGAGAGAGATGATATTAGGTGGTAATGGAAATTTGTAAACAAAAAAACTTTTTTGTGATCAAAGTTTCATTACCATGAGAATGACATGAAAGTTTTGATTAAATTTTACACTATAAATCATTCCCATTACCACCATTTAGTACCACTAACCAAACGGGCCGTAAAGGGTTTGTATAGTCGGGCATGCCCATGTTAACTTACCCTAGTTGCACATTTCCACAGTAGAGATGAAACAGCCTCAACTCGAGTTGGCTTAGGCACATCCTTACTCATAACTCTAGCCTTAAGCTTCACAATCTTTGATCCATCAAACACAAACCTTCTTGTAATTGTCCTGTCCCTATCTAACTTAAGTTCATGTTGTGTACTTTTCAAGTCCATTGGTGGGATCAATGAAGAAGCTACATACTCGGGCACAACCTCCTTACCAGACCCGGAAGCCATAGATGACCATCCCCTCATAAAAGCCGAAACTGTCCCACCATCAGTGATCTTATGTGACCAACAAATCCCAAGAGCCATTCCTCCACATTCAAACACATTACTTTGAATATGAACAAGATCATTATCCATCCCCATTTTCATACTCTTAGACTCAATATCAACAGGAAGGAATTGCTTTAATGCATTAGCATTTGGTTGTTTTAAGAAATCCTCTAAGTGGGTATTAACCTTAGCTTCCAAAAACTCAACCCCTGCATCATTACAGTCAATTGAAACATGATCTTTGATTCTACCCGCGAATGGGTAGAATCGAGTCAAAAATGGAGAAAGGGATTGTTTTAGGTGATTTACTCGATAACTTGGCTCGAGTTTTTGGTTGTGGAGGTCTTGTGTAGGGTAGAAGAACACCATGGGAGCGTATACGGAAGGTGAAAGTTGGTCTAGGAGGGAAAATTTGTAGTTACGGAGGTAAGAAGGGGTAGCCATGGAAGGTTTAATGTATTGTCTAGCTAGTCTTGTGACCTTGATTAAATCCGCCATTGTTATACTTTGTTGTTATTGATACAATGGAGGTTTTGTGCGGAATACTGAGAGTGTTCTGTTCTTTAGGGGAGGTTTTGTGAAGCTAAGAGTTCATGGTTAAACATCTATATATAATAGAGGAAATTAGCACTTTCTTCATGTAAGATGTTCAATCTAGAAGAAAAGGAGATTTGTTGGTAATATGAAATATGATGAGATTGTTAGATTTGGTTGAGAATTTAGTCAATCAGACAAAGATCTTTTCTATGAAAATCTATGGTGTACGTATTACGTACATCAGTATATGGGTTTGTTTGACAAATGATTGTTGGTTGGAGTAGTTGGCTGGTTTGATCAACAAAATATATTGACTGATTTGCGAACAACTAGCGAACAACTATAGACTAGTTGTTTAAGAAGAATGTATTGATGATTGGTTTTAATTATTTATTGACTGTTTATCCGAGAAAAACTAAGTAAAAAAATTAAAAAATCATTAAAAACTGATCATGTAACTTTTTAATTTCGTCTCGCGATATGTTTGACCGATAAAAAAATTAAAATTAAAAAATCAATTAAAATAAGTAATTGGTCAAACAAACCCGTACTATATATTTTTGAAATTATTTGTGAATATTTTGTTTAGGACGTTGAATTTATATGGTCAAACAAGATTAGAAAATACAGCTGTTTGAACAATTTTTAAAATTTTTATATTAATGTCACAAATTTTGTTATTCGATCCTGAACTTGAAAATAAAGGAATGAATATGAACTAAAATGGTCATTTTCAAGCTGATTAACAATCAGATTGGTAATAAACCCAAATATTATCAAATGAAAATCTTAATTGGTTAAATATTTGGTGACTTGGTCTTAGGATTTAATCTGATGTTGGAACAGCAGAATTAGATACGTAATGACACAATGATAATACTAATTGTTGAAGTGCCTAGCTAGATACGAGTTTCCTATATGTGAGTTGTCCCACATCGGAGAAATATAAAAAATTATGTTATTTTATAAATTTGAGGAATAAAAAGAACCATCAGCGTGGACTGTGTGGTTAAAAAGAGCCCTAAATATTTTCTCGATTCATATTGCGGTAAAACAAAGTTAAATATCTTACCGGTTTGCTTTCCTTGAAAATAGATGAAACGTTTATCATTATGATCGAATTTGTTTATTTTAATATTATTATTTTTTCTATTGATTTAATCTGATGGTGATGAGTCAAAAATGAAATTTTTTTTGAGTCAATTTGAGGCACACAAGTTTAGCATGGATGGAAAGCTCATAATAATTGTTATCTGTGAGGTTAATAAATCCCCTTATGTAGTAGGATGTGCTAAGGTAAGAGTTTTGTTATTTTAGTTTATCTTTTTTGATTTTGTTTATTTTAATATTATTATTTTTGTTTTTTTTTTTTATTGAGATTTACAAATTACGGTTATTGAATGAAGTATATTATATATCTATTGATGCTCCCCATATCTCAAGATCTCAACCATATCAAAGGCAAATCAAATTAGCTAATAATAATCTGGTCGATTTGAGACTAACGCTGCCACTTATATCCTCCTTTTGCAGGGCTCTTACTATTTTGAGATAAAATCGACCGCTTTCCTCTAGTTCTCCATGTGAAGGGAGTACGAATATGGATTATTCTTCACCTTACCTCACTCGGACCTTGCTTTCTGGCGGAATATTAAGTATAATGATAATGATGATAATTATTTAGATATTAGTCTTGTCAAAATAAATTTGGTTTATTTGAATGAATATGATTGGACAAAGTATAGAGTATGTTTACGTTTATGAAAAAAAAAACAAAGAGCACCAACGGTCTTTTTGGATGGATATGACATCAAATTGAATACAATTTGGTTGGATTGTAGTCTGTAGATTGTAATGTCATACAATCATTTTAATATATGTCGTTAGCCGTTGGAGCTTGGAAAACTCTTGATATGGATTGGCGCCAAGAGCGTTGGATTATGAAAATAGAATTATTTGTAAGAAAATATTTTATGTTTTTTTAATTTCACAAATTTTTTAAGAGATGGTCTCACTGTGAGATACGTTTCATACTTAAGTTAAATAGCCTAATAATGGAAACTTTTGGCATATAAACTCTTGTTTTGAGGTCGTTTTACCGTGAGACGGTCTTATTCAAAAACGACTAATTAAAATTTTGATCATAAAGATTAGAACAAATTATTGTGAGTAATACAACTTTCGTTAATCCCCCTATAATGATACCAACTCTTGATTAATCATGAATAATACCAACTTAAGAGATTTTTTTCCTAGAATAATACCCACTTTAGTTTATTAATAATTTACCAAATGTTTTTTTTTTCATATAATCTCCTATAGTTTGATTTTTAACATGTCAAATATATTCTAAGAAAACACCCTCAAAGTTGGTATTATTCATAGTTAATTAAAAATTGGTATTGTTGTAGAGAAATAAGTAAAAGTTTGTATTAGGAATTAGATTTAGTAGGTGTTAAAGTGTTAGAATTGTTTTGTATTGTGAAAAAAAGTGCGTGATTAGGAATTTCTCCAATATTATTGTAGCAAATAGTTTTATATGATCAATATAGAATTATAGATTTCTATTTGAAAAGAAAATATTTTAAAGTTTTGTGGATTATCAATTATCAACTAGAAAATGAATATTCATACATTATAAGAATTTTGTTTTGATTCAATTTGATTTATTTTGATTTGTTGAAAAGAAAAGAAATAAGAACAAATATTTATACTTTATAAGAATCATATGTTAACCTAGTCAAGGACTTCAATTAAATCTCATCACCAATAAAAATAAAAAATAACTATCTTTTCCCTTTAATTTTAGTACTTCTCGGATCCAAGAATCGAGTAGAAGGACATGATTAACTGTCACCACACTTTTCATTGTGTCGTCGCCCTTTATAAATTGACCTTTCAATATTGCATATAATAAATTTTATAACTTTATCTCTCTAAATTCAATCTAATAATCGTTCAACTAAAATTCAATATCAAAATAATATAAATGATGAATTTGATCCCAATAAATATTTAAATAATAAATGAATTTAAAATGTTTTTTTCTGATTTATTTTTAATAATTTTTATTTTTTTGATTAATCAATATTTTTAAAAGTTTTATCATCATCAATAATTTTAATTTACAAATAAAATCAATAGTAGCATTTTTGTATTTTCATTAAATTAATTGTATGAGACTGTATCACGGTGAGACGACCTTAAAAAATTAACCATAAGCTAAAAATTTTTATTATTAAATTATTTTATCCATGTATCACTATATCAGACATATCTCATAGCGAGACTGTTTGAAAAAAATCATTCATCCTAATCCTAGTATAAATTGAAACCCAAGTTCTAAATAAAGACACTTTTTTCCATAAAGGAAAGGATTTCCTGATCTGGGCTCTACATGTTGCCACAATTCTGCTTCTTGAGCCCTCTCCAAATTCAAATTTAAAAATCTACACTATTTATTTTTATTTTTATTTTTATACATTTTCACTTACTACTCAAAGAAAGTAACCGTTTTCTTCTTCCACCCTTCTCTTACTCTCTCTACTCTCTACTCTCTCTCTAAAAATACAGAGCAAAATCAATGGCTGAATTAGCTTGTTTAAGACGTTCATTTTCTAATCCTTCTGAAGCTTCCCCTCAACTCTCTGAGGTTTGTTTTTTAGTACATCTATTTCTTTTACATTGAATTCTTGCATGTTTTGTAAGGTGGGTTTTAATTTTCTGCCCGTTTTCGTACATTTCTGTAATGGGTTTTATTTTTCTGCTTTTTTTCTTTGATCATTTCTAAAATGGGTTTTATTTTTCTGCCTGTTTTCGTACATTTCTGTAATGGGTTTTATTTTTCTGTTTTTTTTATCATTTCTAAAATGGGTTTTATGTTTCTGCTTCTGTTAGCCCATTTTTAAACTGGGTTCTTGATTTTTGTTGCTGCAAATGCTTGTTTAAGATGGTAGGAATAAATTAATGAAGAAGAATCATGAATCATCCATGTGGTTCACCAATGAAATGATTGGTATTGTTGTAATTGGAACCTACATTACGATGATTCACTGTTTTAAATGATGCTTGAAGGTTGAAGGAGATCTATGTTGCTTATACTTTGGTACGAAGTTTTGATTGATTTGTCAAGAATGATTGCAAATTCGTATCATAGGATAAATTTTGTATTCCGTAACAAGAGAATTTTAGTGATATTAATGCTTTTTGTTAGCATTTTCATGTGATCAATATACTTTGTCTAGTAAATCTTTTTATGTTAGAGTTCTTCTCTAAGAACTTTCTTGCATATTGCAAATATTTGCTTTGCATAGAATGTGGATACTCGTTTGTTCCATTCAATTTGCTACTTTTTAATATGAATTTGTAGTATTTTGTGTATGTTTGGTAGGTGGTAATAAATAGGGGAGTGAATATTCATGAATCGATAAACATTATTAATGTAGTACTTTTAAACCGATTTGATTACGCTATCTATTAGTGCATTCTAAAAGGGTTGTTGATTTCTCTCCCTCCGTACTTGATCATTTAGTCCGTCCCTTTCTACTTTATGATACACAATTAAGTGATTCCTATCAGTTTCTTAATACTTGTGCCAATTATTACCGTTGCAATCTCTTAGGGACGAAGTATTAGTGCGTTTTGAAAGGGTTGTTGATTTCTACTCCTCTGTACTTAATCATTTAGTTCGTCCCTTTAACTTTATATTGTTTTTATTTTGGATAATGTCCTCGTCACTTTTTCAAATTCTTATCTGCACATTTTCTCTTGTTTTCACATTTAATCCTACACACAATTTAGTGATTCCTATTAATTTCTTAATACTTGTGCCAATTATTGGTGTTGCAATCTCTTAGGGACGAAAGAATTATAGTTATTGTGAGCACCAATTTTACTTGTCTTTGAGCATCTTGCTTTACCGCAACAATATTCCATTACGCTAATGCCATCAATTGGCTTCCATCTAGGTGGGATTTAGGGATTGTATGTAGGCAACGTTAGCCTTGTTTGTTAGTGATAATAAAGAGATTGTTCCGATTGATTTTTAGTAGCAAACATCATCTGAAACTTCACATGATAGAAATTGCGTGTGATTTAATAAACCGTTTTAATATAGCCCATTATAATCTAAAACCAAAGACTATTAATATAAGGGACAATGAACATCATACTATAGGTTAGTATAATTAAGAATTGCTTTTGATAAGTTTAGCAGGATAATTAATCAGCAGATTTTATCTGATAGGGAGATCCGCTCCGTGCACTAGGAGAATCCATATCTTTTGGAAGATATATGTCAGAATCCTTAGCTTGGGAGAAATGGTCTACTTTTTCTCACAATCGTTATCTAGAAGAAGCAGAAAAGTCTTCCAAACCTGGTTCTGTTGCCAAAATGAAAGCTTATTTTGAGGCTCATTACAAAAAGATTGGTGCCAAGAAAGAAGCCGTCCTGCAGCAGGCAAACATTGACTCTAATTACGTTGAATCAGAAGTCGATGATCCCCATAACATGGAACTTGTCTCGAGTTTGAGCTCCCCTATGCTGACCGAAGAAACAGTACTTCCTAATGAATCTCCTAAGAAAGATATTCCTGTTGTGGAAGAGACTCTTCTCGATGTGATTGTCAGTTTAGATGACACTAACGAAACGAAAGAATCACAAAATGAGAAAGCCAACATTGTGGAGCCTCGTCCGAGTGTGATTGTCGATTCAAACGACATGTCTACTCGAGCAGAAGAATCGCAAAATGAAAAAGCCAAAAACGTGGAGCCAAGTTTGGATATCGATTCCATAGAGAATCTTCCTGAGGTTCAAATGTACCCATGTGAGGATGCCCAAGTAAATGTAAGCACAACAGAGAGTTCTGTTGAAAGCAAATTAAATCAATCTACAGGCGGATCGGAAAATGCTATTATTCTGGCTAGCCCAGAAAAGGAGATGACTATTGAGGTATAGAATGATTCATCTTTTTTCTTAACTGTGGTGTATGTATTTTTCTGTACTCAAATATTACTGTTTTTCATACTCCAGAAAGAAACAAAGAAGGATAATAAGTTGGGTATCAAGAGCAAGCAGAAATTGACAGATTTGACAGTGAAAAGTTCAAAAAAAAGCAATATATCCAAATTATCTTCCTCTCTTGCAAGGCTTGCATCTCCTGTTCGGCCGAAAAAGGAAGGCAGTGGCAATCAAAAGGTGGTTGAGAAGAACAAATCAACTTCAAAGTTGGTTCAAATGTCGATCAACATTGAATCTGATACCAAATCAATGAAGAAATCACCAGTTTCCCGTAAATCAGGAATTGGGAAGGTCTTTACTCCTTTGGGCAAGATTATAAGAGGAAGTTTCGTCACTCCAGCTCCAAGTACTAGTAGGGTATGCATCTTTTTCTCTCATGAACCATTCGACATTAGTCGATTGTATCCAACACAGCTAGCTGGTTTGATCCTCTCCCTTGAATGTAATGTGTATATGCCATTGTTATTGCATCTTTTTTTGTCGTGAACCATTCGACATTAATCAACTGTATTCGACATTAATCGGAGGTACAACTGATATCCCTTTTCTATTGCAGGCTTCTGCGACTAGTGTTACACGACACCCCTCTGCGACTCCTCTGTCAGAAACAAGGAGGTGTGCTCTTTTCTAAATGAAACATTCCTCTTTCTCCTGTTTCATGGAACTTGAGCCTTCATTTTTTTTGTTCCTTACAGAACCAGAATAGCTCTTGAGAAGTCATTTACAAGGAACAGAACATCAGACCAGAAATTGCAGTCGCCCTCTGTGAGGTAAGAAACACTCAAATGTGAAAATCCTGATATTCACGATCTTTGCCTCTGAAATTTTCTCGTCTAAGAAACCATATCACATGCCAGGAATATGAAGTCTCCAGCAAAAACTTCCGTCACATTTTCTCCTTTCAATTTTAGAACTGAAGAAAGAGCTGCAAAACGTAGAGAGGTATGCCCGGAATTTGGTTTTCCATCCTTTTGATTTATCAAGAGTCAGCTTATCCTGACCTTTTTTGGTGTTTTTACGCCAGTTTTTCGAGAAACGATTGGAGAGGGAAGCAGAAAAACAGCAGCTTCTCGATAAAGCTAAGGTGATGCTCTATAATTCATGCTTCGGAAATTCTATGCCGCAATAAAAAAGTTGCTTTTCTCCTGTCCACATTAGTCACAATGGCGAGGTCTTTGCGCAGGTTATTCCGAAGGCTGATTTTAGAAAACTATCACAGAGTGTGAGTGTTTTCAATGCTGCAGTGGATACCAGAAGAGAAGTCTTAAGTGATAAAACAAAGAAGGTATTCCTTCTTGTTAGCTTCTACTTTTATACTTTTATTACACGAATCTCAGTTCTAAATACCTTGTTTTTGTTTATTGCCTGTTACCATGAAACGACGTTGCAGATAATGTTTGCTACCAAGGATCCATCGGAAACAACCTCTTTGTTATCACTAACAAGTTAGGTTGCATACATTAGACCCCCAGAAACCCCGCTTTGGTGGGAGGGCATTTTTGGTATTGGGTTAATGAGATGGAATGAAAAATACGATCATCGCCAGAAATCTAGGTATTCGAGTTCTCCATGTCATGTCTCCCCAGCTAGAAGCTAACTTTTGTTATTTCTTTCAGATTCCTCTTGCGCCACCACAACCACCAAAGTCAGGTAAACTGTCGACCAACTTGGAAAGAGGCAAATGCTCGCAGCCTCCTCGATGTAGTTCTAAATCTGTTTCAGGAAACAATAAGTCAATTCCAGCCACTCTTCCGGCTAAGAAGAGACATGAGAATTCGTCTCCTAACATCCTTTGACAGTGAAACCGAAATTTGGAGAAATCGCTGGACTCTCAAGGTGTTTGCTTTCCACGTTAACCTGTGTATTGTATTCATTTTCTCATGAGTGTACAAGTTTTGACAATTGGGATGGTTTTGCATTATATTTTTCTAAAATATGATTATGGTGCAGCACTGCTGTGCTTGTATAGAAGGTAGACTGAAGGTATAAAATCAATGAATCATTGTCTCAGTCTATTTGAAGTTATTTGATTATTTCAGTTGTAGCTGGAAATAAAATTTTTGATTTAACGAGTCACAATCATCTATACGTGTACAGATCCAACCCGGCTGTTAATTTTTTATGTTATAGTTGGATAACTCAATATTAGTAAACCTTCATTATCATCATATAATGCACATAAATGTTACAAAAAACACATGTTCAATAATAACTTTCAATGTTGTACATGGCTCAAGAGTCAAGAGTCCTCTATACTCAGAAAAGTTAGGGGTTATAATCCAGCACCTAGCAGCGCCAAAAGATCACATCTTGGAGGTCTCTATTATGAGCGCGACTATTTCGTGATCAAGAGAATAATAGCCCTTGATCAAGAGGGTATTCCGCCCAATCTATAGGATACTCGGTACCCAACTTTGGTAGATACAGTGGCAAAGGGCTGTAGAAGTCGTGCTCCGAAAAATTGCATCCTGTGAATCCCATGCAATCAAACCCGAAATCTTTTGAAGTAACATCACCATATTGTATCAATCGATGAATCAAATCCTCACCCAGGAGTCTAGAGGGCGATTCACACATTAAAATCTGGTTTCTTAGCTCATATTCAGTAGTCTCTGCGGTTAAGCTACCTGGAACGGAAGTCTGCCTTTTCATCTCTAGGGCCCCAACAGAGCTAGGCTCAAAACCTGGTGTGTCTATGAGATGATTCTCCTCAGACTGTGTAGGAAACCGCTCGAATAGTGGTTGTTGTTCCTTCATATCGTCGACTCTCTGACTAAAGTTCTGATTCTTCGTGTCAAAAACACGTCCAAAAGCATCAACATTTGAGACAGAAAAAGACTCGGGTGCACTTTCCAAGTGGGATACTTTCCCGGTATCACATCGACCCTCATTCACATTCAACGGTTTGTTATTAATGAGGTTAAACGGGCTGGTTCCACTTACTGAAGGACTGAGACTGACATGTAAAACAGGCTCTAGAACATCATTACTGATGTGTGGAGCAGACTCGAGAAGATTAGGACTGACGTGGGGAGCAGGATCAAGGAGATCTGGACTGATCTGCTGCTGTAATATGCGCTCTACCGGCTGGTTGAAACAGGTATCCAATGTCGGAAGGGCCTTAAAATCAGGTTCAAACTGGAGGTCTGTAGCTTCTCCGCTCCAAGGGTACCGACTAGCTACATGAGAGTCCAATGATGTATGCTTGATGCTCATATCTAACGATCCAAACGTATGGGCGAGGCCTAATCTAGCATTCGGAGGATGAGAACTCTCAGAACTAAAACATACTCTATGTTCCGTCAATGGCAAAAATTTGCTGCTCTCAGGATTACTGTCAAGAGATCTAGAATCTATATTCTCAACGGGCAACTGATTTCCCGGATATACATACTTACTACTAATGTCGTTAACTTGCCCAAATGAGGGTTTCGGAAGACCAAGTATTCCTCTGGATTCTTTGCAGGAATGATCCGGATTCTTCTTTCCACCACACAAGCTTTCGAGTTTATCTCCCTTCTGTATCCGACTCAAATACAGTCGGTATTTCTGCATAACTAAGAAAAATATGTTTATAAATTATGGAAAGGCGATGTCAATGTTGTCTAATGATGCACAAACTCGACATATTAAAGCAAACGATAAATGAAAGATATATTGACCTGCAAATGGCTCGCGACATTTTCTCTTGTTAACCACGGAACATTCATCATGTCCAGTATCTTCTTTGGACCTATTTCTGCAAAACATACAACAGACAGCATCTTATCTTAGGACCTAACCATAAATGCCGATAAATCATAAACATATCTAAACAGGTCGGAATTTAAAGTGAATTAACTACACTCACTACTGTCGCTGTCAATTCCTAACTGATTTACAGCTTCGACAAATTTTTGATGGAGCTCGACTGTCCAAACAACTCTAGCTTTCTTTGTCGTGGAAGGATCACTCGAATCTTTCTCGTCATGCTTGTTTTCGACATCTTTTCTTTTCCTCAAAGACATTTGATCACCTCCACAATGTCCGTCATAATGATCTGTTCCATTTCTATCTTCGAAACAATCAATATCTCGTACTTCCTGCATTCGTTTCCTCATAACATGCTGCCATATATTCTTAAGTTCCTTCATTCGTATGGGTTTGAGTAGATAGTCGCAAGCTCCGTGTTGGACTCCTTTCATCACCCTACTTGTTTCTCCGTCCACAGACATCACTGCACGACAGCACAAGTTAACAATTTAATGTAAGCCGAGACTGTTTTTGTTTTGTAAATGTGAAGAATGTATGAAATTTATAACGACTTTTCAAATCGATTAAGGCTAACGTACTGATTACTGGAAGATCCATTTCGAGTCCCACATGCTCAAGAAGTTTAAATCCATCCATGTCGGGCATATTAACATCACTTATGACAATATCGAAACCATCCTTTCGATCACGAAGCAACTTCAAGGCTTCGCTAGCCAATCCACATGTAGTCACTGAACAACCATCACAAAGATAAGTATTAGAGTGTGCTTAGTGATTAATCACAACGGTATCTAAGGCTTAATCTCAAGTCTCAACAATATAGGATCGGCTTAACGAGTCAACCAACTAAACCGAACTAAGTTTACTATATCCAATATCCATGTACTGTCGTTCAAAAATGAGAAGAATAGAGACATCATAAAATTGAAAGCGAAAGAAATTGCTCCAAGTGGGTGCTTTAAATATTTGTAATTCTTTGCAGTTCACGGTTTTTCTAATTATAAGAACTCTTCTATTTTCTGATCCTTTTTAAAAAATGAGCTTCGCGTAAAATCAATGTCCTAGACAGCAATTTTAAATTCATATGGACAGAATAGGTGGGTTTTTAGGTCAATAGACTAAAAACGTTGTTAAAGTCTTACCTAAAATATAAAGTTCCTAATTATAAAGTACATACTTTTGAAACAATTTAATCAAATTGATTGAGAATCTAATTCTAGAATACAGAAATTTGGTTTATTTCCACACATCACGTGAAGCAAGCAATAAGACCACATGATTAGACTGTAGTATGATTCATTTTGCTCTACACTTTTGCAAACCTTTGTTCCGCACTATCTAATAGGAGTACTAATCTACAACTAAAAATAATATTTTCTCTGTTCTGTTTTTGTTGCTATATTTGTATGGGCACGAGAATAAATCAAAGGTAGGGAGAACATATAAACACAATTCCACCCTCCATGGAAAAAAGCAGATGAGGTATAAAGTAGGATAAAAATAGAGATAAAGTAGATATTTATATGATGGAATGTAGCAAGTGATATGAAACTGTCAAAACTGGAAAATGTAGAAAGTATTATGGACGAAGTACTATTAGTTTTAAGAATTACTTTTGAAAGAGATAGTCTCTCAATGAAACAATCTCTTAACAAAGAGTTCATATGCTGATTAATACGTATTAGTTCGCTATTCAAATTTCAAACCATGTGTTGGACGCGTCACCCACCTATATTCTTCACCTTCGTTCATTCCTATTTAGTGTATTATGCATTTAATGTAAGTGGAATTAATACGATTCAGAGTTAACATAATTTTAATCATTCGGGAGAATCAAGTCTTGTCTGAGCACCGATTATGTATTACTTTCCCTTAGATAAAAGTTATGGGTTTAATTCTCGCTTCCCCATCCCTCATCCAACCCAACACAAAAAATGAAACACAAATGAAAACAAATAAAAAGAGCAACACTTGACCGTAGGGTTTCATGAACATCAAAACAATATTTCTCTTTCAATTCATCTTGAACTTTACTTCCTAAAAAGTAATACTCGTCTCTACATTTGTATACTTCTATAATATTAACCCGACTAAAAAAATTTAAGATCTGTTTTAATTATATTATCACTAGTATCGTTTCTGACAAGTTTTAGGCCTTAATACTAAAAGTTCGATTCATGTTATATGCTAGACTAAATCAATTTGGGTCCTTCTTATGTTGGACCCTAGGTGGTTGCACTTCAAAACTACCATCAGAAACGACCCTGTCGCCTAAGCAGACTCAAACGTGAATTCCCTAAACTTGAAAAACCCATCTTAACTCAAACCATCAAAAAGTCAAATTCACCATATAAACCATCAAAACAACAAAAAAAACATATGGGCAATGCGAAGAATTCATCAAAACCTCTTTTTATCAAAGACAATAGACATAAACTTGAACATCAAGAACAAGTTGTTCCCTCCCCAGACTCTGATCATAGATTTCTATGAGCGGGATACACTGGACATGATAATGATGATCAAGTACAAGTTATAAGAGAAAAGGATGAATGGAAAAAAACCTTCATAGGAGCATTTCTTAAGCATCTTTTCAAGAATTTTCAACCAAGTAGGATCATCATCAACAACCAATACCCTTAAACCAGAAGGAAATGCATCACTTCTTGGTGATGAAAACCCATTTTCCATAACCATTTTCAACAATTTTGAGACCAAAAAAAGTGGAAAAAAAGAATCACGTGGGTTTAAGGAGGAAATTAAATTTAAGACAAATAATTTGAAGAGAAGAAACAAAAAGGGGATTATACTTATAATAAAGGGAAGGAATTTATGTGGGTTTTTGTTATAATTATAGCGCTTTCAATACAGAGCTTTAACAGAAAAGTTCCGCGTCTCTTTCAGTCCGGAAGGTTTCTTTGTTTTTTTGATGGTTTAATTTAATTAAGGGAGTAAGTAAAGATAGCTATAGCATATAAGGGAGTATTGTCTCAGTTGGAATAAGTATTATGATTAAAATATTATTTTCGATTCTCATGTTTTTCTCCATTTTTCTTAGCCTGAAGGCGAAGCTAAAATTGACAAATTCTTTGATGTAATGTTTGGAAGCCATTTTTTCTATTGAAATTTAGAATTGACTTAAATTTATTGTTTGACAAATCAACAATATCAAATTTGAATTTGGGTCAAATTCCACCATTTTTTTTAAAGTCGTTAGAGTTGAGAATTTGAGAATGATTACCCAAACTTTGTTATTTTCAAAATTTTCATTTATGATTTTATAATTGAAATGTACAATTTAAAATGAAATACTTGTTCTCAAACACTACATAAGGGTTTTGTGCAATTTTGAAAATTACATTAATTTTCTAACAACTTTGTATCTTTAAATACTTAACATAAACTATACTATTTAATATTAAGGCTCTTAATTTTTTAAAACCCTATATACACAAACATGTTCAACATGCTCAAAATCTCTCGTATTTGATCTACCCTCTAATCAAAAGATAGGTAGAACCGTAGAAGTATAAGGGAAGAAACCTAAAATAAACGAATATTTTGGCATCGAGTATAGTAATGCATAGTGAACTTGACTAGTAAAACCTTTATATTCTTCTCAATCAATTAATTTTTTTTAAGTTAAGGAAAATTCCCAATAAATAAAAGAAAAGTTAGTGATAAATAATTTAACTATAGTTTCCATCTCAATTAAAGAGTAAATATCACTTTTTGAAACAGAACTAAATTTAATTCTCACTTAACTTTTTAATTTTTTTTATTTCCTTTATCATCATATCCTTTAATCCAAAAGACACCATGATATAATAAATTGACATAAAGAGTTGTTTCCATGATAAGTTTAAAAGTGTTATGAAATTTAATAATAAGTCAATAAAATAAGTCGTCCCTAAGTAGAAAGAACATTGAGTTAGGCAAATGGACTATCTTTATTAAAGCCAACCGAATTATTAATGTCAATGTGTCATTTCATTAATATTTAGAAAATGTGACACCCCTTAAATCACCTATTATACTTTTGTTTTTCATTATAATAATAACATATTTATTATTCCTTGGCCAATTTACTTTTCACCTAAAGCTCTATGAGACTATGTGGATTAAAGATTAATCTAAAAATTCCAAATTTATTAAAAGACTCTTCCAGCATGCCGCACAAGACAGGATTTGAGTGGAGGTTCCTAAAAAATGCGGACAAATCATACTTGTTTCTTCAAAGAGGGAGTAAAGAGAAATGCGCGCAGTCAAGAAACCCCCAATTAATACCTGTGCCTAATAAGGATCGAACCCCAAACCTTCTGCACCACATGTAGATGCTCTATCCATTAAGTTAGAAGTGATTTTCGTAAATTCCAAACTTAATGTGATTGTAAAATAAACTCATACAATATTATTTAATGGTTCAAAGAAGTATGCCTAAAACTACATAATAAATGTCTTCATTCACTTTTTATCAAAAGAAATAACACAATTTAAGTTAATAGTTAAAGTTTTAAGATACTCTATCAAACTCTCTCATACGATAGTCTTAATTTGGGCTAGAAGTGTATATTTGGTACTAAATATATCACTCAAAATGAGAGATTGATAAGATTCATATTAAGAAATCAACTCAACAAAAAACTTATACTGATGATTAAAGTCTTAAGATATGTTATATTATATCCTTTTATTTTCATTTTAAATATTCTTTTTCCAATTTATTAATAAATTTTAAGAGTTGAGATTGAAACATTTGTGAAGTTCTTCTTAACTTCTTATAAAAACATTATATTGTAGCCTAATCCTTGTTACTAGCTAGTTATTAGCCCTTAATTAAAATAAAGCTTATAGATCATCACTATGTTATGCTAGATGATTCCTTTGGTCGCGCTCTCCAATGTGGGTATGAGTTGTCATCGTCCCTCCCTCTCCAAACCCTATAATTTTCTCTGAGCGAACCGGATATGGGAAAGATGATGATGATGTCATCATCATCACTATGTTGTCACCATCCCATGCATTTTTATAGAGATTAGTTAGAAACAATGGCATGATCCACGAAAATTGATTTAATTAATGTTATAATTAAGCATTGCTAATAGTTTTTGACTCATGCATGAGATCACTTGGTGCCTTTCTATGGAATTGAAAACTCAAAAGTGAACTAAATTTTAAAAAAAATTGAGTAATAGTGACTAATATAAGAGTAAAATATTAAACTCAAAAATAAATCTTATAAAACCAACTATACTATCATTCTTATATTTTATATATTTTTTAATTTTATATAAATAGGTTTTTGATTAATTAATAACCCGAACCATGATTTATATAAGTCTGGACCTGGATTCCCCTACCTAGCAGGGTTGTCTCGTTTATTTTTGGCCCCTAAGTAAAAGATAAAAAAATCCTTAAAAACTCAAGGTATATGAATAATGTACTACTCCCTTGTTTTTATTGTTAATATTTGAATTACTGAATCAAAAAAGCACTAATAACTCATATATAACTAGATAAAAAATGTAAATTATATCTAAGTAATTATTCAAGTTAATATCAAACATTGTATATAAAAATAAAAATTTTAGACCCTAAAAATTTGGGGCCCTGAACGGTAATCTGCAAGCTTAATAAGTATTCCTAAACTTTAGCATAATTTAAATTAAATGTATATGATTTGGCCCATTAATAACCCTAAATGCTATAATTTTGACTTATAATTAATGGGTGTAACACTTTTGAGAGAAACACCTAAAGATATAAAGTAAAATCCTATTATTCCAATTAGGAGTATTTGTAAGGTGACCAATCATTCGCATAATTAAATTGTATTATAATAATAATCAAAAGCATCTTGTTAATTAAAAGATAATTGGTTTTGCTCCAATATACTTTAAAGTTTTAGTTAGAGAAGTTGTCCTATTTTAACAGAATTAATTAGAAAAATTACTTTTTGATAGAAATTAAAAAAATTACTTTATTAATTAAACAAATTAGTGTTGTAGTGAACCAAGTGTACTATTACTAAAAACCCTCCATTTTCAGGTATAGGATTATTGCATTTTTAATTGAATATTTTTTGAAGAGATTATTCATTATTATTCATTATTTTAATAATTAAAACTAGCTTTTATAAGTCAAAATTTGTCAAAAGCAATCTTTTGAAATATTTTATCATAGGATACAGCTGTTTTTATTAAGAAAGATAATGGCAATTCAAATATTTTCCTAATATTTAGCATTAAATATATTCCTTCTCTCTAGAACAAAATATACAATCAAAGAGGAATATATTTAATGCTAAAATTTAGGGAAAGATTTGATTTGCCATTATCTTTCCTTAATAGTTTTTACCTCATTTCTTTTGCAAAACTACCTTATAATTATTTTTGGGTCATTGACATGATTTTGAATTATAAATTCTCAAAGTTTTTTAGATATTCCACTTTTTTTTATTTAAGACTACTTCTTTAATTTTTATTCAAAAAAAAAGTTTTTATATAATTAAAATTTATTTTATTTTTAAGGTCAAACATCTAATTTTGCAATTTTTTATCAAAAATATATATATAAAAAATAATATATTAATTATTCAATAATTTTGGGTTGAAATCATATTAATTGAAGAAATTTATTCAAGTCTTTGGTTAGAAATCAAATATAATATATCGATTCTAATACTTTTTGGATTTAAAATGCTTTATTAACCCATTAATTATATATCTATTATTTTAAAATTATGAGGGGTAATTTGTTGATTACATTTTATTAAGAGCAAATAAAAGTTGATTTCTATGAGTTAAACCTCTCTGAGAACCTGACTATGAATAGGGGTAGTCGAAGGATTTGTATTCAGGTTTTAGACTATTGATTTTCTTCTCAGAAAACTTATTGGTGTTCTTGCTCTCTTGCTTGCTCTCCTTTCTGTTATATTATTTTTATTAAGTTTTATAATTGTTTTTACCTAAATGCGTTTTATTTATCTCTCATGTGGCATGACGTATCTTAATCTTTCTCGAGTCGGAAGACTCCTTTTGGCCACACTTTCCTTTATGGGTACGAGTTGTCGTCGTCCTTTTCCTACCCTATCCATAGTCTTTTTGTGAGCCGAATACATTGGGTGAGATGATAATCACATTTTATTAAGAGGTTTTTGATCAAAATGTTAAGGACAAACTCAAGAAATAGAGTAATATATACTCTAGAGAAAGGTTAATTTAATTAATGTACTTCTTCCATTTCATAATACTTGCTATCAAGTATGACATTTTTTCACATAATATGTCATAATCAGTAGCAAGTATTATGGAACGGAGGAAGTATAATATAAACATTTTTGTTGGTTGCAATTGCAAAATGCTTATTAAGGGGCAACAAGTGTACATTTTTAGAATTAGATAAAAATGAACCCATAAAGAAGCGACATATCCCATCAGAATTAGGACAAATCAAAGGTAGGAGTAATGCTGTCACTATATTTATCTATATAAATGGGGTAGAGTGTGAATTACAAGCTTTTTAAACAACAAATTAATACCAAAATCTAATTGGAGATAAATAGGTGATTTCTAATTAATTTTCTTAAATAATTTATGAATTACGGTTTTAAAGTTTAGTATTTTTTGAATTACAAAATCTATGTTTATTTTTTGCGAATTACAGTTACCAAAGTTTTAAAATTTGCAGGTGCAGGCTAAAATACAAAATCCTGACCATTTTGGTGGTTGGAATTTTAGGTTAAGCGGTCGAAGTTTTGCGTTTTTTACCTGAATCTATAAACTTTGATACTTTGATGGCTGTAATTCGCAATAAACCAACATTAAGGCTGTACTCCGCAAAAATGCAAGATTTTAAGACTGCAATTCACAAATTATTCTTTTATCTTTTTGTTTATCTTGTGGGTTTATGACTCGCTTTTTCTTATTATTTATCTTGTTTTGCTATTGGTTTTATTCGTAGGTCTTTTCGAATTGAGTGTCTCTATCACAACCTCTCTTAATAAGGATATGGTCTATCGTCTTTCTACTCTTCCTCCTAATCATGTCTTCTATATATGAACATAATATACTGAATATGATGATCTTCACATTTACGATTTTTTTTGTTTTAAGGCTAATTTTATGGGGTTCATTAATATTTTAATTTCATCATTATTACTCTATGATTGAGTGTCATCTATTAATCAGAAATCATTAGTTTAAGTTTTACAAATAGAATCCCTAATCATATTTTAATGTTACTTATTTATAGAAGTCCTAAATGGGAAAGACGGCTTAAGATGACATCAAGGATGGTCTATGAGTAATGATGATATTAGCAACGGTAAAGTGATATTATTAATGATTATTCCCTAAGGTATGGGTCTAATTATTTGAGAAATTAATTAAATGCTAATCAATAATTTAATTATTATCAGAATTATGGGTTGGAATAATGTTTGAAAGCCTTCATATTAGTCCTTAATAGTAGAGATTCGATTTTGATCACCACCTATAAAAAAGATTAATTTTTCTTTCTCTTTTGCTTATTTTAAAAATTTTTTTATTTTAGTGCGATCAGAAAAATTATATTGCTACTTCAACCATATTGCCAAAGATTAGTGACACCTAACAAAAAAATATGAGATTAGTGACCTGTTTATTTCGTTGCTCTTATTATTGGCAGATTCAGATGCTTATCTTATTCTTCCTCGAGCCAGGAGATTCTTTGGTCGTGTTCTTCTTTATGGGTATGACGTATGAGTTGCTACTGTCCTTCCCTTCTATAGTTTACTATGGGCGGAATATACTGAATATGATGATGAATTTCCTTTAGAAAAGATATCTTTGCACTTTAGGGGGCTCATCCTTGTTCTTGACCAACAAGAACTTAGAGTACATATACTCCACTAAAATGTGCATTCATGTTCACAAACATATAATTTTTTTTTTGGTATGATGTGATTTTTATTGAGGTGTAGTACTATTAAAAGCATCATTAGTGCATTCATGTTCCTAAACTTTGCTAATTAATTACATTTATTTGATTATACAAAAGTCAATTGCTTATTTATCTTTATGCTCCTATGCAAGACATCATAATGTATACTTCCTCCGTTTTATAACATTTGATCGGATAGAGACATTTTCACACACAATATATCACACTCAGTATCAAGCATTATGATATGGAGGAAGTATATAGTAAAGCCCTCCAAGGTACTTATTTTTTGTTCGGTCCTAAGCTTTTTCATCATTCTTGACCATGAAATTTGATGGTTGTTTGTTTTTTTAAAATTTCGATCACACTCAAATTACTCCAATTTATTGTGTTTTTCCTTCATTTCTTAAAACATTTTCATGGAATTATAAATATATATATATATATATATATATATATATATATATATATATATATATATATATATATATATATATATATATATATATATATATATATATATATATATATATATATATATATATATATATATATATATATATATATATATATATATATATATATATATATATATATATATATATATATATATATATATATATATATAATTAAATTAATTTGTTATTTCTTAATGTCGTATGTTAAATTAAAAATAATATAATCGAAAAAATAATTATGAAAGTTAAAACCTTAACATTTTAAATTTTAATGTACGTATAATATTAAAAAAAATTATGAGTTAACCATTAAAAGTTTTCTTTCATCTTTTTGATAGTTGTTCGATTCTCACAAATTACACTATTCATCAATTTTCCCTTTCTCTTGCACGTAAGAACTTCATACTGGAAAATAAAAGATACTCTATTATTTAATTATTATAAATACGAAATTTAATTAATGGGTTTAAACACAAATTTGAAAGCATAATAGGAAGGAATTAGAAGTTGAAATAGTAATTAAGTAGCCTTTAGTGGGGTTAGAAGAAGGTAGTGGAGATAGAGAGTTTTCAAAAGGAACTCATCAATTTGGCTCTAAAAATTGGAATTCCCACTAACACTATATTGGTTCTCTCGCTTAGAAGATCTTTTTCGAGTCTGAGACTCTTTGACCGTACTCTTTTTATGGGTATATGAATTGTCGTCACTCTTTCCTCCTCAGACCCTGATCATAGTTTTTTATGAGCGGAATACACTGGTGTGATGATGAATAAAAATAAAAAAATAAAAATATTAATCTACTACACACTTAAAAGAGAAAAAGGGGGTGACTTGGTGTCAAACAAAATGAGGATGAGTTCCATCCAACTTCGTAGAAGGTGGATGTTTCTTTTCTTTATTTTAATCAAAAGCAAAAAGAATTTTAATTCACCCATTTATTACCTTCATCTTTTATGCTCACAATTTGATGCCTCAAATATTGTTTCTCCTATTTATTTCTACATTTTTTAAAATTTATTTAACATCCCTATATTCTACAATCATAGAATATTTTAGTAGTTCAATAAATTAAGCTTATTGAAGATGTTAGTCAATTTTCTCTTTGCCATGGTTCCCTCAAGTAAAGTTCTTTCTAGGATTTGTTATTTTATTAGATAGTTGGACTACTAGCGTTTATCATCAACATCGTATTCAGTGTATTCCGTCCATGGAAAATTATGATCAGAGTTTGGGGAAAAAAGGACGGCGGTAACTCATATCCACAAAAGGGAGCACGGCCAAAAAGTGCCCTGCTCGAAAAAGAATAAGATAAGATTCTGCAGCTGATGGGACTAATAGTTAGACTATTTGTGTTGAATTTATTTATTATTTATATTTTTCAAAGTGTGTGAGGGTAAATAGTTATATACTCACATTGATACGAAATTATCTTTTATAAAGAATATTGGATTTTACTAAGATAAATGATACTTAACCTTTGATTTTGAGTATCATTTTTATTAGATTTTATCAATAAAACTACCTAAGATTAGCGGAATATTTATCTCTACATTGAATTAATTCAGTTGCTATTATGTGCTATATGTTACATAATTAATTACTAATATGTTTTTAATCAAATAACTCAAACCATGATATTGAGATCTAGATTCTCTCCTATTGATCAACCGAATAATAATACTTTCTCTGTCCCATAAAATTTGCTCTATTTTTCTTTTTAGTTCATCCAATTAAATTTGTCCATTTCTATTTTGGTCTGACCCACACTTATTTTATAATTTTCATCTACACATTTAACTTATTTTTTCATCACATTTAAACATGTTCTCACTTTTCCATAAAATATTACTTTATTATTATTTTTATAAGTTTTTCCACTAAATATGCAATTTTGATGGACATAAGGATTACTAGATAGGCTTTAAAATCAGTTAGAAATGCCAAGTCAAATTAAAGAAATTATGAAGCAATTATGATTCAGGATTGTAGGTCCATGGCCAATATGGGCCTCATGCACACATAAGACATTCTTAATATCTTCAAGTAATCTCTTGAGAGACCGTCGTTTGTAAATACGACTTTAAAAAGTTCAGCCCAAATCCATATTTAGAGTTGTAACAATTTATATTTAATATTGAATCTGGGCTTTTGAGAGTCGTCTTTACAAAAGACGGTCTCATGTAAGAATTTGTGTAATATCTTTTGTATGTACAAACCAAAAGCCATTGTTGTTTAGATTGTATGAGACGGTCTCACAATAAGAATCGTCCCATACTTGATTTAAATAGCCTAATAATAAAATTTTTTAGCATAATGAACCTTTGTATGAGTTCGTCTTACGATGAGACGATCTGGTACAGAAGAAGCTGAAAAAAGAAAATATGAAATCCCATCATAGATTTCGGATATTATCATGTTCATTGAATTTTAATATCTTGAGTTTCTTTACGTAGAAATATTTAATTAGATATGAGAATAAGTGATTTGAATTCAAATATGCAATATGATATGATTTGATTTTAAAACGTACATTTATATAAAAAATCAAATAAAAATATGTTAATTTAAACGTCTTAGTCAAATATCTCTTTGCTTTAGTTGGGGAATCGATAACTAAGTTTTTAATTATGTGATTAACTAAATCAATTTATTCTTAAGCTAGGATAATTACTTGAGATTCTTGAAAGGAACTTTAAAATGGAAAGTGTTAAAACTTTGATAACTACAATATACAAGAAGTTAAAATAAGAATCACAAGTGAAGTTTGGAATCAAATAGAAAATTATGGGTCAAAATCAACAAAGATAATTAGTAGATTTGATTGCTAAGATATTACCGTTAATTGTTAGAGATTAAAGTAACAGGTCTAAGTAAATAATTGTTATTTGTGCTTTCAAAAAAAAAAATAAAAAAAATAATTATTATTTATGAGAATAACAAATCACCTTTATTTGGTAGGATTTAATAGGGTGAGAGTTTTTTTAAATTTATTTTATTATTATTATTATTTTTTTGTCTTTGTATGGTGATTCACAAATCATGATTATTAAAGATATCACATGTTTAAATTTCAGGCACCCCTTTTTTAAAGTTGAATAAATATGAGGATGGTATGTGCTGCAAAAATACTTGTACTCTAAAGGAGTCTCTAGCTAGTAGTGGCGTATATTAGAACATATACAGGGCCGGCCCTAGGCAAGGGCAAAGCGTACTTACGCACAGGGTCCTTTAAAAATTTTAGTTTTCAGTTAGTGATAAGGTTCGAACTTTTCTATATATGTATTCAATAGTTTAGGGGCCATAAATAATCTTTCGCCCCGGGCCCCTAAAAACCTAGGGTCGGCCCTGAATATATAATATAATATGAGGTATTAATCGTTAGCTTAAACTTTTAGTTGGGTTTTGTTCCGGTAAAAAATCGGAAGCTTATCAAATAAACGAGTACCTTCGGGTGTGAGCGGTGGTCAAACGGAGCTTGATTGGAAAGGCATAGAATACCTGAAAATAAACACCAATGACCCCGGGTGGTCCCCGGGGACGGTGCCTCCAACGCCCAAGTTAGCACTTTAATGAGTAAAATAGCCTAATAGGTCCTTCAAGATGAAAAGTGACAATCAGGTGGATTACTACTTAGGACTATTATTTCGATTGATCCATACTCACATATAAGCTTTATCATGTAGAATAATATTTTTAGAGAGATCGAGATATTTTTAAATAATACCCGAATATAATTAATTATGGAAAAAATTAATCTCATAATGTGAGCCAACCTTTTAATAAATAATGGCGCTCTCTTATTGATCTCTCACGTCCCTTTAATAGGAGTATAATGTTCTCCTATTTTTTGGCCCCCTTCTAAACCCACGGCCCCAAAGGCCTTATATAGCCAAATCTAAGCTTGAGGTGGCACCTTGCCACGTAGGGCACCTCTGGTCTCGACACGTGTCACACACGTGTCACCACACATGTACGCCATGTGGCGCTTTGCATGCAAGCTACGTGGTGCGGCTCTGTCCCGTGATACAATTTTATTGGTCTAGAGTCTGGGGGGCAATTGTTTGGGAATAAAATATAAGCTCGCTGGTATATGGACTAAGAATAATACGCTCATGAGATCAAATATTTTAAAGATATGTAAAACGTTAAAGTGGATAAAATTGCAACACGGGACAGTACCGCACCACGTAGCTTGCATGCGAAGCGCCATGTGGCATGCATGTGTGGTGACATGTGTGTGACACGTGTCGAGACCAGAGGTGACCTACGTGGCAAGGTGCCACCTCAAGCTTAGATTTGGCTATATAAGGCCTTTGGGGCCGTGGGTTTAGAAGGGGGCCAAAAAATAGGAGAACATTATAATCCTATTAAAGGGACGTGAGAGATCAATAAGAAAGCACCATTATTTATTAAAAGGTTAATGGCTCACATTATGAGATTAATTATTTCCATGATTAATCATATTCTTCGAGTCAAACGGAGCTTGATCGGAAAGCCATAGAGTATCTGAAAATAAACACCAATAACCTCAGGGTGGTCCTCGGGGGCGGTGCCATTGACGCCCAAGTTAATACCCACATATAAACTTTATCACGTAGAATAATATTTTAAGAGAGATCGAAATATTTTTAAATAATACCCGAATATGATTAACTATGGAAACAATTAATCTAATAAACGTGAGCCAAATAATAAATAATGTTGCTCATTTAATAAGGTGTATGTGTGTTCTCTTTTTTGACTCTCCCTTAAACCCACGGCCAAGAGGCCTTATATAGCCAAACTCCAAGCATGACATGGCATCCATGCAACGTAGGACACCTCTAGACTCAACATGTGTCACACATGTGTCACCACGCATGTACACTACGTGGCGCTTCGCATGCAAGCCACGTGGTGCGGCTATGTCCCGTGTTACAATTTTATCTACTTTTCGATTACATGTCTTTAAATAATATGATCTCACGAGCGTGTTATTTTTAGTCCAAATACCAACGGGCTTATATTTTATTCCCAAACAAGTTCGTTCTTTGATATGGATGATATTTATTTGACTTAGCAAATTACTTTTGAATATATATAGATAAATAATTCATATGTAAAAAAGTGGCAAAAGAGGAGATCAATATTCAAAAGAGACAGAAAATCAAGGTAAAGGTGAAGAATAAAACAGATTTTGATCCAAATTCCATAAACCACCAGGAAACAAATATTTAAATTAGAAGTAATAAGGAACATACCAGCTTTCGTATTTTTAGGGGCTAATGAGAATATAAATTTCGTAATAGTTGTTAATACTTAATTGTTTAATTGTAATGTAGGATAAGTCGAAAAAATGAAAAAGTGACATTTACTCTTTAACTGAAAAAAGATTCAGTTGTTTTTCAACTCTTCACTGTTTTTGAAATGAGAGGCACTTTCACTCATAAAAGATCAAACTTGAAGTTTAGACGGATGTTCATGGTATAAAAAAATATGCAAGTATATGATAAAATAGAACTAAGCGACTAATGACACAAGATTTAAGACGGTTCATCAAATTAAGGCTACATCTATCATATCTAGTTAAGATAGTATTAACACAAATTTTGTGAGAGACGATCTCTTTGAGAGACCATCTCTAATTGGATTGACCCATTAGGGAAAATGTAGAGTAATGTAAGCAATAAGCTTTAATGGATTGAGCCTGAGAGACTCTCTCAAAAAGACAGTATCTCAGGAGACTGCCTATTAAATATAATTAAATTACTATGTATATATCATATTTATATACAGCCCTTATATTTTTATATATCTTTATATGTATACATTATATTTATATATCTTTCTTATACTTCCTCTGTTCCATTATGCTCGCTGCATTTCAATTTTTACGCATTCCAATGCGTTATTTTGTTTATTTATATGTTGAATTATACAAATCTAAAAATAATAAAAAGTTAATATTATGAAAGTATGCGATTAGACGATTCAAACAAGATCTCACCTGACTATATTTTTACTTACACAATAGTGTACAAATAAGCATAAACGATAAATAGTGTACAAAATCGAAATATAGCGAGTATTTTAGAAAGAAGGAAGTATATTTTTTTTTTAATTTTTGTATCTTATCAGATCAATTTCAATGTTAGCAGCTTCTCAATGTTTCGACTTTCCGACGACCGCAATCTCTCTCCTCGAGTTCCTTCGTTACCTCCGCCGCCGGTATCATCCTTAATTCAGAATTTTTTTCTCCAATATTCGTTAATTCGAAATTAACAATTTCTTGTTGATATCTTAAAGTTGCTCATTGTAAATTGTTGTTGAGGGTTTCAAATGTGATGATGATTGATGGAGCAGGAACATAAACCTTCTTATTAATTGCTTTCCGATTTTCTTATCTTCAGATTCATTTGTTTTCTAGCTTGAAACTGTTCATCATGTAATCGAATCAGGTACATTTCTCAGTTTTTTCAGTTCAGTTGATTTTCTGTCAATATTTTATATACAACGTGAATGAAATGCTGTAAGTATATAACTATTAATGGAAATAATCCTTAGTTGTTAACAATTCATTGATAAAATTATCAGGTTAGTATTAAGCTCATTTCACTCTACTTAACATTTTTGTTTCAACTTTCACTAATCTGGGGACATATGTTTTGAACTTTAGTTATGTTATAATTGTCATTTTTTCTGACTTTAGTTTTCTAAGTGCTACCATTCTGAAATTACAATTGGATTGCACAATGTTTCCTGACATATGGGTTGAACAGTTTGTAGGCACAAAATGTGCTACCTTTGATATGCTTATGGTTGAAAGATATTATCACTCCTTGTCCCTTTGTATTTACTACGCAATGCACCAAAACCTAGAACTTTGATTCTTGCAATATAGGAAAAGGAAAGGGAGGCAAGAGTAGAAATTTTCTAAGAAAAACTGGGTGCTAAAAAGTCAACAGTTCAGAATTGTATGTTTGACATTTTCTTCAAAACTTATGATACAATTCAAAGGAAGCTACATAGAAATCGCACAATTTTTAAAAGCAATAAGAAATTTTACACTAATGCTTATAAAAACATGTAGTTTAGTCCATTCACCTCACCAGATTACTCAGAAGTCAATCTTCTTTCTGTTTTCCATTTCTTTCTCCTCTCCCTCTCTCAAATAACCCAATGGCCGATGTGCTTGTTTCCGTTGCTGGTAAGCTCATTGAAGGTATTGGATCTGCTGTCATTCAAGAGATTTGCGACGCTTGTGGTTACAAATCTGAACTTGAAAGCCTCAAAGAAACCATCTCTAGTATCAGGAGAGTGCTTCTTGATGCGGAGTCCAAGAGAGAGCTCACCAATGAAGAACAAGGCTATATTGGAAAGCTCAAGGATGCTGTCTATGATGCTGATGATTTGTTCGACGAGTTCCTCACCCTAGCTGAGCTGAAGAAACTTCGACCAAATACCAAGCATGGCAAGTTCTTTGGAAAGGTTAGTTCTTTCTTTTCTTCTAAGAACCAAGTGGGGGTAGCGTATAGGATGTCTCGCCAAGTTAAGGAAATTAGGAAGACCTTGGATTGTATTGTCGCTAACAATAGATATGGGTTTAGTGTCGACTACAAACCTATTATTAGGAGGAGGGAGGAAACATGTTCTTATGTTGATGCCAAGGAGATCATTGGGAGGGAAAATGAGAAGATGGCGGTCATAGATATGTTACTAGACCCTAAGGTTGATGATGTTCAGTTCTTGACTATAGTTGGAGTGGGAGGGTTAGGAAAAACAGCTCTTACCCAACTTGTATTTAGTGATGGAATGGTTGAAAAAGCGTTTCCAGATTTGAGGCTATGGGTTTGTGTCTCGGACCAAGATGGGAAGAGTTTGGATGTGAAAACAGTCCTTTGGAAGATTCTTGCACTAGTTACTAGTAGAAAGAATAATATTGCATGTGGCTCTGATGAACTGGAAAAAGTACAAAATGAATTCCAGAAATATTTCAGAGGACGTAAATATTTGCTTGTTCTCGATGATGTGTGGAATGAGGATCTTAATAAATGGCTTGAATTGCGAAGATTCTTATTGTTAGGTGGGGTAGGAAGCAGGGTTATCGTTACAACACGCTCAAAAACGACAGCAAAAATCATAGGTGATACATGTATTTATAACCTAGGTGGTCTTTCTCCTGAGAGTTCCTGGCAATTGTTTAAAGTAGCAGCTTTTAAGGGAGGGCTAGAACAAGTAGACCATAAATTAGTTGGGACTGACAATAAGATCGATGATGAATTTGTGAGGATCGGGGAGAAGATTGTTGAAAAATGTTGTAGTAATCCTCTTGCAATAAAGGTTGTAGGAAGTCTTTTGTATGGACAAGGCATACATAAGTGGAGATCATTTGAAGAGAGCGGGTTGGCTGGAATTGGTAATGGTGATAATGATATTATGTTTATATTAAAGCTTAGTTACCATAACCTTGCTTCCTCTTTGAAGAATTGCTTTACTTACTGTTCATTATTTCCTAAGGACTTTCCATTTTATAAGGATATGGTGATTAGTGGTTGGATGGCACAAGGCTACATTGTTCCTTTTGATAGGGGTCAAAGTAGAGAAGATGCTGCAAAGGAGTATTTTTCTATTTTGTTGCGCAGATGTTTTTTTCAAGATACGGTGAAGAATAGATTTGGTGAAATCGAGTGGTTTAAAATGCATGATTTAATGCATGATGTTGCTCAAGAAGTATCGAGGGAAGAGATTTGTAAGGTGAGTTCTATGGCAAACTTGGGAGATAGAATTCGTCATGTATATTACTTTGGTGACAAATATATTGAAAGCTGCTCTAATAGCAAGATCCGTTCATTTATAGATATGCATCATAATAAGCCTGTAATGATTAGAGAAATAGATAGCTACAAATGCCTTAGGAGGTTGGACTTGAGAAATTCTCAATTTGGTGACATGAGTTTGTTGCATTCTATAGGGAAGCTACTGCATTTGAGATATCTTGACTTGTCTAACAAAAAAGATCTGGAGGTGCTTCCTAATTCGATTACTGAGTTACATAATCTGGAAACACTAATCTTAATCAATTGCATAAATTTGAGACAATTACCAGAACATTTTAGCAAACTAGTAAAACTTAGGCACTTAGATTTACGATGGTGTGATCTAAGTGTTATGCCTTCAGGCATGAATAAATTGACTAGTCTTAGAGTGTTACCAATCTTTGTGGTAGGTTATGGGAACCTCAAAGACCTATTAGCCTTTACCAACATAGAAGGAAAGATCCACATTAAAATTAATGCAAACTACAGTGGTGTGGAAGGAGTGAATGAGGGGGAGGAAGGGTATCTGAAGACTATGAAACATCTCACAGAAGTTGAAATCACATTTGATCCACGGTGTGTTGACTCTGAAGTAGTGATGAAAAAGTTGGAGCCACATTCAAATGTCAAGGGGTTCAGCTTGAAGGGGTACTTTGGTAAGAAAATTCCAAGGTGGGGAACGGAAGATAATAATTGGGCAATATCTCTTTCACATCTTGTTGACATTCAACTAGATAACTGTCCAGAGCTGGAGCAGATGCCATTGCTGAGTAAATTACCTCATCTAAAATCATTGATATTACACAATTTGAGAAAGTTGGAGTATATGGAGGATGCAAACAGTGGTGGCACCAATGCAGAAGCAGAAGAATCAATGACATTCTTTCCGAACCTTGAATCTCTTAAGCTTAGTCTCTTCATAAGATTGAAAGGATGGTGGAGGGGGGAGGGTTTGGTTGACGCTGATGATGTCTTGAGGAGAAAATATAGATTCCCCCGCCTTTCCAAATTGAAAATCACCTCTTGCTTTAATCTGACGTCATTTCCTTCTTGTCCAAGCCTAGAAGAACTCACATTGTCAGGGAACCATGAGAATTTGCAGATATTGGAAAACCTGAAGGATAAAGAAGAGGATGAGGTTAAATTGAAGATTGTAGATATTTTGGACAATAACGTGGGCTGTTTGAAATCAATACGATCCCCGTGCCTTACTGCACTTGCTGTAAGTTTTGGTGATGTAGGAATAACGTCAGAAGTTGGGGAGGTATTCCAAAACCACGCTTCTTCTCTACAAAAACTTACAATATATAATTGGTTCTTCACAAAAAGACACTCAAGTCTTGCAGGGTTAGGGCTGGAGCATCTCACCTCTCTGGAACTACTTGAATTTGTTTTTGAGGAACCTTATTATTCTGGTGTAGAGCGCAAGTACGATGACGATGACGATGGTGAAGGAATGCCTTGGAAGTCACTGAACCAGAGCCTACATACCCTTCGATTTCATGAACATGAAGAGATAAGGAGGTTGCCTAGGGGGATACAGTACCTGACTTCTCTCCAGACCCTCCAACTTTGGCGGTGTCATAGCTTGCAAGCTCTCCCAGATTGGATGAATTGCTTATCCTCCCTTCGCTCATTGTCCATTTATCAATGCATTTCCCTAGAGTCGCTTCCCGGATCAATTCAAAGCCTTATTTTACTTCAGAGACTTGAGATTCGTGAGTGTACAGCAGAGCTAGGAGAAAAGTGCAAAGAACCTGACGGGGAAGATTGGCCAAAGATTCAACATATCCCCCATATTGAGATCAGGTGAGAGAAGTACTATTTCATTCTATGCATGTTCTTTTCTCGGAATTTATACTTGGTTTCTTACATTTACATGTACTTTGTGGAGTACTCCCAACATTAGTTCTTTCTTGCATATTGTTCTTGTACTTATATTGTTTTTACTTTTTGCAACTCCCCAATTATATCCTCTAATTTAATTTCTGTTTTAGGCCCCTTCCTCGAGATTTTTCATGTAAGCAATTGATGATTTGTGGGACTCGCGTTGAAACTTGGCCCGAGACATCTCGACATATGAGGTTTGTATCAAGCTCATCTCTCTCGCTCTCCATCCACAGTTTATAAGTAATCTAACATATTTTCATTCACTAATCTGAATTTTATCGATCCAAAAAAAATATCGATCCTTTATCATGTGTGACAAAAAGTTCACAATGTTATCACGGTAGCGTGTGATGGTTGCAATGTCGTGGAAGCAAAATTTCGCCTGTTACAACACATTTCGCTAAATTGTGGACATCGCTGTGTGCATTGATAGAAAATATTTACTTTATCATAGTAATTTTAGTATTTCTTAGAGCATATATTAGACCTTAGTTATTCTGTGATATCAAGTCATAACTCATAGGTTAGTTAACGGGGTTTTGCATAACTCTAATCTCAAAATTCTATATAAAAGGTCATTATATATCGGAACGACCTTTTTTAGTTACTTACCAATTGCCATAGAGCATGTATTGCATTTTCATTTTTTAATTAGATATTGGTAAGATTCTCTTGATTATAACTCGTTTCACTTTCACAAATTTTACTACTTAAGATGAAGTACTTTATATAGTAATAGTTGTTAGTGTTACAAATTTTACAAAGCACCATGTATTTCCTAATATAGTACTAAATTACAAATTACAAATTTACATGAAGTACTTTAGATGAAGTACTTTATATAGTACTAATTATTAGTTAATGGGATTTTAGTAAATTACAGTTAGAGGTACAATAGACCATATGGAAAATACAAAGCACCTTGTATTTCTTATATATAAAAGTACTTGGAAAAAATGCCTCTAAATAACCAACACTAATTCAATCATATGTTATTGTGTGATGGACAAAGCTTTTTACTTCATTTTGTTTTTCTCTTTGTACTTAGCATCTACATTTTGTTTATTCCAAATTTCATTTGACCAATTGTTATTAATCTGGAAATAGGGATTCTTGGCTCGTAACGGAATATGGAGGTAGCTTGCCATGATGTTGAATCGTTGAGGTGCTTGTGCAATGTGCAATTGATCGAGCTTCGTAATAGGCTGTTGGCTTTTTATTAATTTAATACTCTTTTGTCCCTTATTATTTGCCGTATAAGTCTTGAATGGACGACTTGGTCCACTCTAAAATAGTGTGCGTACTTTCATTTGAAGAGTAAAATCAAGTAATTTAATTCGTTGTGAGACATTGAATTTTGTTTCTTTTGTTGGATATAAAGAGCCCATTTCCAGTACAGAGCTGAAGGTAGTCAAAACAGCAACTTTTCTGCAAGATCATGTTTGTGATAAGTTGGTTATGGGACTTTATCAAGTGTGTTATCCACAAAGCCTAAATTTGTCAACTTGATCTAACATACCCAATTACTAGTAATTAGTTATTTGTTATCATGGCTAAGGCCTAAGATGCTATTTGTTCTTGTATCAAGTATTAACATATATATAAGTATAATATACTCAGCGAGTCACGAGAATTAGGTCTTGTCTCATTTTGCACAAGTACTATTTTTTCTTGGCAAGATTTGGGGATCCAATCTTACCTACCCAGTATTCCAAAAAGAAAGCAGGTCTCCTGAGAGACCATCTATGGCAAAGACGCTCTCTCAACAGTCCAGCCTAATGGCTAACATGACTATTCAGTTACTCATTTAACAAATGGGTTGGTTTATATTTATTCGTCTATGCTATAAACGGACTATAGTAAGAATTTGTGAAAAGAAAGTATTAACATACTCGTAGAATGTTTTCTAGCATGTATTAACATACTGCTTTTAAAGTCCTTTTAAAAAAAAGATGCATATATTGAACTTTTTTTATGATAATTTAATATGCTAAGGAAATGTTTTGAATTAAAAGTTCCTAATTATTACCTTTTGCTGGATTTTACCTCAAATTTAAGCATGTTTTCATGGTAATTACAGGTGTGCCCATGGTTAAGTGGCCACAATATCAAAGTAATTTTAAAATGAGGAATTAATCAGTTATAATTCTTACAAAAGACGGTCTTTCGGTGAGACGCACACTATACATTAGTTAGATAGCTCAACTAATACAAGTGTACCTTAGTATGGAAAAAGAAGCTACCCTTGGCAAAGAACCAATTTTAAGGGCAATGAAATAGAGGTAAAAAAAATATAATGTTAATTTATATTTAATATTCTTCTAACTGTTGTCTAAGTCACCAATAATCAAATGGCAGGAAATCAAGAACATAAAAAGGCAATATTTTATTGAAATTAGATCTAATAGTAATAGCAATGGAAGTAAAGTAAATAAATGATAGGAAATTAAAAGTGTAAAAAGAAAAACCTAAAGGAATCTTGTATATTATAAATAGGTTTTTCTAAAGCCTTTATATAAAAGGCTAACGTAATTATCTTACTAAATTCCTTTTATCATTAAATTCATAAGAATTATACTTAAAAAATTAAAATCACTCAAAATCGATATAAATAAGCAAAATGAGTAAAGTAACATACATAATTTTTCCAAAATAAGCACAAAATTACTAATAACGACCATTATAAAGAAGTATAAATCATGTGAATAAGTACAAATGGTTGCACTTATCAATATCCTTCTTAGAGTTGTTCAAAACAGACTTAATGATCCGGAATTTTACTCGACCTTTTAATCGAACCTGATTTGACCTAACTTCAAAAATGATTTACAATTATGTAAAATGAATATAGACACAAAACCCAATTTCAAACCGACCGAAAACATCTAACCCGAAATGAACCTGATTACCCGAATAAACACCTCTAAATTGTAAGTAAGCTAGTAAGCTAAGTTTCTCAGTAGGCATTAAAAATATTGTAAGTAGGTATTTTAAGTGCTTTTTCGGTGGGCAATGAAGATATTGTAAGTAGGCATTAAGGATAATATAAGTAGGCATTAAGGATACATTAGATGGACATTAAGATTTAACAAGTTGGGTTAGAGAGATATCTCTAAAGAAGACAGTCTCTCAGGAGACCCGGCAACAAAAATAATAAATCATTATTAGTAAACTTGACCCTATCTTCCCAAATGATAAACCATTATAATTAGGGGAAATAGAAGACAAAATCAACAACATTAGGGGACTCTTGATAAATAACTGAGATTTCAAAGGTTAAGTACAATTTATTTTATTAATTTTCTGAATGGCCGAAAGGGGTACTTACTTTTGCCTTATCTCAGCTGAACCATTATAGTAGACCATATTAATTATATTATTAAAAGACCAAGCTACAAGTGAATAGAAATAACCTTTTTATTTGAGTAAACAATGTAATTAATAAAATTATTCAAAAAAAATTCCACCAATTTTATTAAAACAATATTTTAATCAGAGTTAAAACAAAAAAAATCGCAAAAAAGAGGAAGGGAAAATTAATCAATCGCGAAAGATTCAACCACTGTACCAATTTATAATTTTCAATAAAGATTAATATTGTTATTGTTATTATTATTGTTGTTATCATTGATGTTTTAATTATTATTATTATCGTTATTAATTTATTAATTATTATTGAATTTTTTTCTGCAAAACATTGTTAACATCTAAAATGTTATTGGGCAAAAAATGATCACTTTGATAATTATAAAAATAAGGAAAAATTACCTAGAATAATCCAAACTATTCATGATTTTCCTACAATAATCCCAACTACTGATTAACCATGAATAATCCCAACTTTTAGGGGTATTTTCCTAGAGTAAACTTGGGTAACCCGATGACCTGCTATAGTAGGTAATTCACCAAAAAAATAAATTAAATATTAATTTAAAATTAAAAAATATTTTTGAAAATTTACATAAAAAATTCTAAATAATAAAAAAATCATAAATTTTTTATGAATATTTTTTAAACATTTTTTTTTGACATTTTTTAAATTTATCTTTTTTTTTAAAAAAAATAAAACTTACTATAGCAAGTCATCCGGTCACCGGGTTTACTCTAGGAAAATGTCCCTCAAAATTGGAATTATTCATGGTTAATCAATAGTTGGGATTATTGTAGGAAAATCGTGAATAGTTGGGATTATTCTAGGTAATTTTTCCTAAAAATAATAACTCAAAATGGGGATCAGAACAAGAATACATAAACCTTATATTCTCCTAGAAATATTTCCCAACAACAAACAAACAATATAAGCAAAATAATAAATTTAATTGAAATAATCAAAGAGGGTTGGTTGGCCAATTGCTAACTTCCTCCTAGAAACCTTCCCCATGTCGCAGAATACAAATTATTTTGCAAATAAATCATTAATTGAAGTATATAGAATATATAAATAAGACTTAAGATGTTTTCCGATTAGGGATAGGAGTAGTTGGAGGCGTCATATCCAGGTTTTAGACTTCGGTTTTTCTCGTTAGAGTCGTTTGGGGCGTCCGTGTTCTTCTTGTCTGCTATAGTCTCTTGTGTGTCGTGCGTAGTTTCTATGTCTTAATTTTTTTGTGTTACATGCGTGTCGGATCTAATATGTGCCTTTCTCACATCACGTGGCAGGTATGCAAGCTCTAATCTTAATCTCTATCTTCTCGGAGCCGGGGGACTCCTTTCTTTTGGTCGTGCTCTCCTTACGGGTATGAATTGCCGCCGTCCTTCCCTCCCCAGACCCTGCCCATAGTTTTCTATGAGCGGGATATACTGGGTTGGATGATGATGATGTTTTCCGGTTTCAAATTTTAGTTATTTTTTTATTTCAAAAACTACGTTTTTTTATACATGTTAGCAATATAAACAACATCATCTAAGAGGCGCTATTTCATATAAAAATAATTGATCAAATCAGCTAACAGCTTCAACCAAAAGCATTCTTTGTCAAACAAACTCTTAAAATATAACGACGTTCCATTATTATATATATATCAATATGAAAATATGAATGTATGATTAATTTATCAGCAAAGAAAAGGAACAAGGTCTAAAGTCATACAATTACAAATAATTATGAAGAGAAAGAGTCTAACTAATATTAATTCAACAACTTGTATAGACCATATAAAAAGATCACCAACCAACAACTAAAACAATTATTTATACCAACTTAGAATCTATTTGTCCAAAAAGAACCATATATTCCAAAGCACTAGAAGATAATGAGAAGCACAAATCATACTTTTGTACCTTAAAAAACACAATTACATATATAAAAACTCCCACTATTTTATCATCAACCAATTATAGATTGTGCTTTCTTTAATTTCTCCCAAAAAACACAAATTTTATTGTGTATTTATTGAAAAGAGAAATATATTGTGTTTCTTCTTAATAGTGTGAAAGAGAATAATGGAAATGGTGTATTATCAACTTGGGAAATCTTCATACAAGGATTTGCTCAAAGAGCTTGAAGCTGATATACAACATGCTAATGCCTTGTAAGTTATACCTAAACTCCGAGTAGCTTTTTCATTAGTTTTGACGTTTTATCATGCGTTTTCTTTACTAAACAGCCAATCACCAGCAATTAATTTTTAACATTCAAGCTAGCTGAAATAATAAATCAGTCAACAACCAATAACAATCGGTTAACCTTCAAAACTCCTCCTGATTATACTTCACTCTCAGGAGTATCAAAAATGGTGATCCCAACTAGCTAGCAGAGGTATATACGCGTGTGAGGGTGCCTCACACGCGTACATGTACACCCATGCTAGCGGGGAACACCATGCTTAATCAGTTTAATTAGGAAAAATTGGTTATGGAGTTTATTGTGATAATTCATAGAAATATTTATTTGGGATTTTTTTGTTTGAAATTTCTTATTTTCAGGGTAGCTGCAATTCCTAAACCAAAAGGGGGTGCTTGCCTTCATATGAAATTGGATTATAATCAACTTTCTCCTTTGTTTTTCCTCTTGCTCCAATGGTTTGATGGTTCTTGTTCTTGCTTTTTACCATCTTACTTCAATCTATTCCACATTCTAATATATGAGGTAGGTTGGTTTTTTAGTTGTGTACTTTCTCTGTCTCATTTAATTTTTAAATTTTATTCATCTGATACTAAAGATAAAAATGTAAATGAAGCAAAAGAATAAATCTTTTGGATAATTAGTTGAAATTGGTTGCAATAAGAACACATATTGAACAAGAATATATTTTCCAAGTCCCAACCATATAATTAATTGTGAAGCTAATTTGATATTTAAAATTATTGAAATTGTCAAAATAGGTGTATCAAGATGGAAGAACACACATGTCTAAACTAGGGAGCAAGGCAACAGTTAGAGAATTTTATGGTATGTACTACATCACCATCCACATCATAATAAGAACATCATTTAATGATTTTCCTCTATACAACACTCAAATTGCGTTTGTATCATATACAGCCACATAATGATATTGACGTAATAAAATATTATTCTTAAAGACATTCAAAGTCATATCTAGTTCCAATGATTTTTCCTCCCAACAAATTACGTACTCTCCTACTTAGGGGAACCCTCGTAAATTTCCATGTATTATATAATAGCAAAACATTACAACGATAGGCGTTGCTTAGTGGTTACGAATACAGGTTTTAAACTAGAGGTTATGAATTCAAATCTTACCTCTGGTTATTTGTTAAAATTATAACTATATCCCGTTTGACTTACAGGCCAAGGTCCCCCGCTTACTATATAGTATAGTTACGATTTAATATTGTGTTGAAAATATAAAACATCATCCAAGAAATATGAATATTTTGCTCATTTAAATAGGATTTTATATATAAAAATGTGGTCCTGCATTAATAAGTATAGCTAACTTGATTTGTACACAATCAAAATTGGCAGCTATAATACTTCCATCTCTAAAACGGCTTCATAATGACTTGGTGGAGCAAGAAAGTAGTATTACTTTGACTTGTAAAAGTGAAGAAAAGGAACAATTATTAGGGCATGGTAGAAGTATTGATCAAGAAAGAGAGGAGGAATGTGGGATATGTTTGGTTCCAACTACCAAAATGGTCTTGCCTAGTTGTTGTCATGCAATGTGCATCAATTGTTACCGCAACTGGTAAGTGTACATCAACCTTAACATGCCGTATATATTTCCAAATACAAGTTTAGAGTGTGAGTGACCGTGCAAACTTATTAGTCACTCGGGCTGTTTGGCAATTAGATGTTGGCTGAAGTTGTTAGTTGGTCTAACCAACTAGACGTATTGGTTGATATGCAGGGGTGTTTTCAAATAGCTAATAGTTGATTACAGTAACTTATTTTGACCAGCTGATTTTGAATTCGTTGTTATGAGCAGCTTGTTCATAAACAGCTTATTCATATCAATAAGGTGTTTCCACAAGCTAGTTTACCAAACATTAGCATTGGTTGGTTTGACCACTCAACCCAATATTTGTATCAAAATAAGCTAATATTGCTCAAAAAGCCATTTTACCAGACACCCCGCAAGCTTTAGCCAACTATTTAATCAATTGTTTGGTAAAAATTAGTTATTGGTTGTTAGGCTGTTTATTAGAAGAAATATAGGCCAAAAACCCTATAAAACAAAAGTAAATATTAACCCGTCTGTCTTTTTGAAATTGCTCCATTCTCCTTTATTTTGTTTTTGGGTTTTAATGAACAAGTGGGTAATGTTTTGTAATAATTGTAGGAATACAAGGTCAGCATCATGCCCCTTTTGCAGAGGAGGAATAAGAAGAGTAAAGTCAGAGGATTTGTGGGTTCTGACAAGTGAATCTGAAGTGATAGATGCAGAGACAGTTTCAAGGGAGGAACTGTCAAGATTTTACCTTTATATTCAAAGCTTACCCAAGGATAATCCAGATGCCCCTTTCTGGATCTATAATGATTACTTAATCTAATGCTAATACTACTCATTAAGGGATAATGTTGTTTAACGATAAGGGCTTAGTCATTTAATTAGTTTCAATTTTCTGACCTTCTTCAAATATTGGTTGAAGAAGTACTCAGAAACAGTACATAATAAAGTACATTTACTGGTCAACAATTAACCAATTAGGAGAAAATAATATAGATTTCATGTTTTGACAAATTCCCATCTTTTTTTTTTCATTTGTGGTTGCCTCTTGTTGTCATCAAAAGTCAACCGAAAACATCTACGTTATAACAGGGGTAAAGTTGTGTACATTCAAATTCTGTATCTTCCCGACTCTTGCTAGATGGAAACCTTGATATAAATCGCTTAATGACACTTGGATAATAGCGATAGTGTGTTTTTGAAGTTTGATCGGTTTTATTGGCGAGAAAGTAAAAGAAATTTGTATTCAAATGTTACATGACTGTAAACATGGAACAATTATTGTATGATGTACCAAAATCATTCAAATGCCAAGCAAGTTAAAAAAGAGTTTAGCATCACAAAGATTATGAAGAATAATGGCACCTCCATTGCTGACTTGCTTCAACTCATCCTTCCCGAAAATGCCTGTGCAAACTCCTACAGCCAAAGCACCCCCTGATTCGGCTGCCTTAATATCATTCGGCTGCAGACAAATGTCTATGTAAATCAGCTCATACAAGAAGCTTAGATTTAGGAATCAAGACGCAAGAATAACTATCACTTACTGTGTCTCCAACGTGCACTCGAAAATCAAGTTTCCTGTGATAGAGCTTTTCAGCTCTTTGTGCTGCGATTTTGACGAGGTGAGCTCGATCAATATGATCACTCCCAAATCTGCAAACCGGTTTTTATCAGTAAATCCTATATCTGAGTTTCGGTTCTCAATCTGAAACAAGTATACTAGAAAGGATGGAACTTTGAATACTGACCCTCCAATATGCGGAACACTAAAATATTTCTTGATACCCAACGCGTCCAATTTCATCCATGCAATCTCTTCCAAATTACCAGTGACCTAAATATAGGTAAGATAAAGACATCCTTAGCCTTTGATGCCGGAACTTGAGCATTTGAGTCATTCAGGTAGAGTCCAAGTGTCCAACTCGACTATTTTATGAAAAAAATTCATCATTTTGTTCGCCTAAACTAAAGTGTAAAAGTGTCCTACCTATGCCTGAGTGTTAATTAGACATGGTACCGGCTAAGTCGGACTACAATCAAACTAGAATAACTATCAAAAGTCATTTTGAAAAGAAATCAAGCTAGCAGTGAGCTAGCTTGTCACATGCATACTCACCAATCCAATGAGCACGTTATCCATTGATGACAAAGCTTGAAGAAGAGATTCAACACCCGAAAGAACTTCAAGACCCTCTCCTATGTCTTTAGCGTTAGCCTTTGCATATTCAGTCATTTTCAACATCAAAACTGGGAGTTTTTCAGTCGCAACCTAGCTTGATACAACACAAGAAAATGACATAGCGAATAATGTGCTATAAAAATTGCGTTGAAAATGAAAAAAGAAGCACAATACCAGAAAGCTACCAACCTCGGATGATACACCGTAGTGGAAAAGCGTGTTAATGAGGATTGCGGGATCAGTCAAACCATGAGGCTGTAGTAAACAAAATAATAAGATGTTATCAAGCACTAATTGAATAAACGGGAACTATTACATAACTGAAAGCTGTAAGCAAAAACAACAAACATAACATTCATCATTCAAACACTGATCCTACAGTCCAGCCTTCTATCTTGATCAGAGTGAACTACAAGCAAAATCATAAGAAAAAACTAACACGACGCACTTAAGACTTAGCATGATGGCACCTTGACTTGCAAAGTTTTATTTAATAACTCATACGACTATATTGAATCGAAAATTAGATCTTGAATGAAGCACCTGAATAACATCGATAGTACCATGGATGCCAAATACTTCGAATAAGGCATGGGAGAAGGCTTGATGGAGATGGTCAAACTTGGAGCCATTTCTCTGCACTAAAGTTCCGTCAATGTCGAACGTCACCAGCATTCTCTTTACTTCCTGATTGCCTTGCTTCATCTTCTGTGAACACTCCATAAACTTGTTTATATCTTTATACAATATACTCTACAATATAGTCTTGTATTGAAGGGCACAGGATTTGGCCACAGTTCAGGCTGGCTTATTGTGCTTCAACCAAAGGGAATGGATAAGTACTCAAATTAGATATAGTACAAAGAAGCTAGACTTTACTGCTTTACAAGCAGCTACTACAATAAGAAGTCAATGAACTTCATTATTTTTTTCCTTGTAAAATTAGCAAATGGGAAACTTTTCCCCTTAACTTATAATTTAACACAACATTGATGGTGATGTTCCAACTACTCCAATTTCTAGCTATTGCATATTTGCATCAGCTGAGTTCTCCCACTATGTTTTTCTACGTACCGTCTTTTCAAATTTCGATCCCATCTTTATTTTCGGCATATTCAAAGTTCAAACAATAAAAAAGGGAAAACAATAAAAGGATTATTCCTTTTCCTAGTGAGATTGCTACATATGATCTTTTAATTTGAGTTTTTGAGGTAAAGAATGTGGCAATCCTGGTGGGACAGAGGAGTATAGTCGTGCAAAAATTATGAAATTGTCGAAATAATTGAAATTTGAAGTGGTGGTCAATGTTACTATCGCGTGAATCACAAATTGTACCTCCATTTAAGCATATGATTAAAAAGGTTACAAGAGAGCAATTACATAGTAAGAATCATAATGTCTAATATATCATGTATACTGCATAATTAGGGAACCACATTAAAGGTTCAGCAAATTCAAAAAGCTCTCACAAACAGCGAGACTTGGGAGAATGACAGCGCCTCCAATACTGGCTTGCTCCAGCTCTTCCTTCTTAAAGATGCCAGTGCAAACTCCTACTGCTAAAGCTCCCCCGGTTTCAGCTGCTCGAATATCATTTGGCTGTAAACGAACAAGGGTGTTATGAAAGCAAAGAGTTAAACAACATTCCATCACCCCCAATGCCAGTCACTATCTAGTCTTCCACCTAAGCTGGGTTCGGTGGGTCGGAATTACATAATATTGCAACCTTATTTGTGTAATAACAAATAGGTTGTTTCCGAATTCTAATCGACTCTTTAAAGCAAACATCATCAGCAACTTCACATAAACAAAAAGTACACATTGATCTAATGAGTTGTTTTACTATGATTCATTACAATTAGAACAAAACTACAATTCTTTTGCTCCGTAAAGAATCGACTAGAAAGCAAAGAAGCAAACAGAAAGAAAATATATTGATAAAGCAAAGATTTCGGAACAAAAATAACTTCTACATACAGTGTCTCCAACATGCACTCGCAAATCGAAATTCCCAGGAAAAAGTTTTTCTGCTCTTTCTGCAGCAATTCTGACAAGATGACTTCTATCGATGTGATCGCTCCCAAATCTGAGGAAAAGGGTCATCATTAGTTACATCTTACGAATAACAGACAAAGATGACAAGTTATAGAATGATGGTTTTCTCAACAAACCCTCCAATATGCGGAACACTAAAATATTCCTCAATACCCAAGCCTTTCATCTTCAACCATGCGATGTCTTCTAAGTTTCCAGTAACCTGAAAACGCAATAAAAGGTTAAAGACAATAAAAAAAAGAAGCCAAGTGCAAACTTGATCAAAGTTGAACAAATTGAACATTCACAAAAACCATTTTTACGACAATTACGACTAGCTTGATTTGAACATAGCTAGATCATGACCTTTTTACCAAGAAGTGTCTAAAAATTTACATATTGCCTAAAAAATCCAATGAATGATTTTAGAAAAAGAAAAAAGAACTACGATCCCAAACCACTTTGATCTCTAATGCACCAAAAAAATGAACACCATCAGCACCTGGACCACTCGTCTTATTTCCAGTCCTAAGTTCTCATATCAATCAAATAGACGGCGTTGTCAAATCAAATAGCTTATGTTCAGGTCCATGTTTAATTTTTAAATGAAGACATAATATTTGTTATGAACTGGAATTATGGACTAAAACAGTAAAATGGAAATTGAAAAGATTAAATGACAAGAGAAATTACACTATTGAATTGATGATAAAAGAACGATTACAAGATAACGAACGATAGATTCAAGCACTTCGAGAAGCTTGAGGTCTCCTAATATGAGTAAAACCCATCCAACAAATGTATTACAATTTTCATCATCCTAATGACTCTCTAATTCCTCTTATTTATAGTAAAACTACCACTTAAAACTAGCTTATTCCCCAAGTTACTCCTAATATGGAAATTACCTAATTACCCTTTCGTAAACCATTATCCCCAAATACCAAGTCATAGCAAACTCCAAGACCAAAACTCCTACCTGAATATTCAAGCATAAATTTCAAGATGTCGTAAGAGAAAACATATTTTGAGAATAGTTTTAAGGTAACAAAAAATAGATATATGAATTTGTATAGGATATGAAGAAAAAGCGTGTCTATAAGAAAACTTGCCAGTCCAATAAATACATTATCCCTTGATGACAAAGCTTGAAGAAGAGATTCAACACCAGGAAGCACTTCAAGACCCTCTTTGATATCTATGGCATGATCCTTTGCAAATTCAATCATTTTTGACTTTAAATCAGAGAGCTTTTCATTAGCAACCTTCATAACAGAAGAAAAAGAATAAGAACCTTATATACAACTACAAGTGACAATATGCAAAGTGAAAACATTACATTAGAATCATAGAACGAAGTTATAAATAACCATTTGGAAATCAGGATTAAAAAAAATTAATCAAGAGATGTCACTTTAAGAATGGTCCAAAGTCCAAACACTGAAGAGAAACACAGTTCCAAGGCAAATCTATTTGATAGGTAGGGCATTCATTGAATATTTCTGTTGAGTTGTGACTTGTGTCTCAATAAATAAGTCTTGGGTGTTGATATAGAGACTGGGTATGTATAGCGCTGTGTGTTGTGTGTTAATGTGCTTGATGTTGTGTGGGAGCTTGTGGTTGCATGAAATACTGGTTAAGTTTGGAAGATGCTCAAGCATGCAGCATTAAGCACTTAATTATGGCTGTAGCAAACAACTGCACTGTGAGTGGATGAATGGCTCAGACTAGCAGCTGTGGCAGCATGTCTATGTGCGCTGGAGAAGAATTAATTGTGTGAACGTATAACAAGCATTGGCTGCAGGGAACACATCTGTTCGAGCAAGCATAATCCATGCTTGGGCAAACATCTCATTCTCAGGCGAGCATGCACTATCATTTCCAGAGGCACTCTGCCCATTCGCGCCTTAGGTGCTCGATCGATCACTTCTCAAAACCTCATTCTTGAACGAGCACACTTCCTTATTTGTGTATTTTTGATGATTAAATCTGGTTTAATTCTTGAGGTATATGCCCATTAGCCTCATTCAACACCAAAGAGAGAGAGGATTGAGAGCCAAAAAAACTAGAATATGTTCTTGTGATCAAAGTTTCATTACCATGGAAATGACATTAACATTTGATGAAATTTTACACTATAAATCATTCTCATAACCACCATCTAGTATTACTAACCAAACAGGCCGTAAGGGGAAGATGGTAAAGTCCTTATAAACCAAATGTAAAATCCCCACCAAATCATGAAATATCATATAAATTGTTTCGTTACACCGATTGCAATGGTGCCCCTCATATATTGCCTTAACTCTGGAATCTAACTTCTAAGTTCTAACCTAACAAGTTCCAATAACATAAAAATTGTTGTGAATTCTAACTTCGAAATTCTAACCTTAAACATTCCGATAAGTTCCAAATTCCAATTTTGAGATATCATATATATCGTTGTGAATTGTGATTCGCAAAGAGAAAATTGAGAAGTAAAAGCAAAAAAAGATGACAGAAGGGTGATAGATTACTAACCTCAGAAGGTATCCCATAGTGCAAAAGCGTGTTCACGAGGACTGCTGGATCAGTCGAACCCTGATGCTGCAAAAGAACATCAGTTTTCCATGAATACCAAATGATTCAAATTCAACTTGATACACGGAATTCCAACTCGATACCATCATCATTCCCTTTAATAACTCTAATAAGACTCCTACCTCAAATACATTGTATGTAAAGTGAAAATTCAAACCTCTATTCAATCATAGGGAGGTTATTATGCAACTTCAACAACAAATTTCAAAAAAATCAGCAAAAGAGATAAAATGATTAACTTCATTGAGTTCCAATTAAGAAAAATTAATAAATGCTAACTCTTGACTCCATTAAAAAGAATTGGGAATGAAGTTCAATGTCATTTCACCATTCTTTATTGAATTTCCATGTGTAAGACTGTTCGGCTTTTGACAAATTTAATAGTCATGCAATTCTCCTTTAACAATCTCATCTTCTTCACAAAATTCATTCCAATGCATAACCATTTGAAAATGTGGTATTAAGTGATTATGGAAAATTGTGAATAAAAAACATTTTTATGATCAAACTTTCATTACCATGAGAATGATATGATATATCTTGAACATTTACACTACAAATCATTCTTATAATCACCAATCAGTACCAATAAGCAAACGGGCCTTTAGTGTTATCTTCAGATTGTTAGGTATTCCAGAATTTGTATCAAAAAAAAAAAAGAAGCCTTTTTAAGAATCTAGAACAATATAAGCAAACAAAGATAAATCATTGATGCCCACAAATCAAATCATTAACAAGATTAATGCCACAATAGTGTAAATCTTGGTGGGTAAAACTTAAAATGAAAATGATTCCCAAATCCCAATCACACTTTTAATGAAGTTTTTTTAAAAAAACTAACAGAGAATAAATAATCAATCAGAAACTAGAACAAAATAAGCAAAAAGAGAATCAAACATTGATACCCATAACCCACAAACAAAAGTCATTAACAATATGAATGCCACAATAGCGTAACTCTTGATGGGTAATAAAACTTATAATGAAAATGCATCCCAATTAAACCCATTATGAAGTTAGAAAAAGTAAAAATTAAAGCCATGAAATTAGATGATGAGTAGAGTGTAATACCTGAATGACATCGATGTTACCATGGATTCCAAAGACTTGGAGGAAAGCATGAGAAAAAGCTCGGTGATGAAGATTGTTAGAGGTGGGGCCAGTGGTTCGAATCAAGGTTCCATCAATGTCAAATGTCACTAGCACTCTCTTCCCCTTTTTTCCTTCTTCCATTTTGATCCACCCCTATCCTCGTTCGATTTATTCCCAATCATTATTATTAATTTATTACTACTTCTAAAATCTAGGGAGTGTTTGGATGAGAGATTTGAGGAGGGGAAATGGGATTTTTATCCCAAAATAAAGTTTAAGTCTTTGTTTGTTTAAAGGAACGAGAATGATGATGGTACTTAGAATAAGAAAGTTTTTATGACAAATATCTCGGAGGGTGGTATTTGAGGGTGGGACTTTATTTTTTGTGTTTTTTTAACTTTTCCAAACAAACTACTCCCACATATAAAGTCTCATAACAAAATAAATAAGGGATGAGATTCTTTTTTTTTCAAAGCCTCGTAAAGTCTCATTCCCACATGCTAAATTATTTGATTGGTTAAGGAGTATGAACCATACGAGTGGCTTTTCATTTGGGCTCGGGTTATCAGTTGTTTTCAAATAAACCAGTTGTTTATGACGATGTTAAGTAATATATTATTTGTTGGACTTTTTAATATACAAATGTAATGGGTTAATAAGCTAAAATTAAATTAGTTTTTCATTTTGACTCTACCTGGCTTTTGCTAGAGAAAAAACAGTTTGCCAAATTATAGTGTTTCGTTTAATAGTTTATTGGATAATTTTAGTTTATTTTAGCATAAATTGATGATTGGATGGACCCTAAGGCTAGTGTTTGGTAAATTGGTATGAATATGTTATTTCTAAATAAGTTGCACCTAATAACGTATTTTAAATCAACTATTCTAAAACATTGCTGAACCAACAAAATCGGAAGCCAACTACAAAGCCATATCAAACACCATAAGATAGGTTTGTTTAGCAAATGGTTGTTGGCATGAGCAAAAAGCCACAAATCAACATTCGTTTAGCACAAAGTCATAAATAGGTGTTTGGTTTAAACTATCATTATTGGCTAATTCAATTAACTGAAAAATTTGACTGATAAGGTACTTGTGTTAACCTACCATTTTAATTAACTATTGGTAGTTTATCAAAGAAATAGTGAATAAAAAACAAAAATCAAGTTAATACCAATATAAAAGTTCTTTCTAATTAATGCTTAAAAATCATATTCTAAACACTTTTGTTAATCTTATCAACAAAAAACCAAAACCTATTAAAAAGTTTATCAATCACAACTTAATATTTGGACTTTTAGTTAGTTGTAAATATTTCATTTGGATCATCAAGTTACTTAAGAGTTAAAGTATTTTAAGTCGGTTTATAATCGAATTATATGTTTACAGTAATTTTTAGATAATTTTAAATTTACATTCAAATAGGTTAAAATAAAGTGATTACAAAGTCGAATAAATATCGAATCTGTATTAAAATATCAAATCTACATTAAACAACTAAAGTTGGTTGCAGTGCCGTTCCTAATAATGTTCGGGCCCTAGGCAGAAAATAGAAAATTGGCCCTTATATAGTTAAAGTTTTAGTTCGTTTTTTAATATAGTTTGATGATCATGCACTTAATTAAGAAACTCAATATTGTAAATTCAATCCACATTAGAAGCTATTTATGCAAAAACAATTTCTAAATAATAAGAATTAACTCAATTTGAGTCCTTTTATGAGCTGAACTCTAGGCGATTGCACCTCAAAACTATCTTCAGGAACGACCCAGATTGGTTGGTACTTGGTAGGTAGTTTTAGATCCTAACCCAAGCACTTGGCGCATAACACACCGACCCAATACATCGTGTAAATTAAGCTCGACCTCTCCGTGTGCTTTGTACCTTTCTCATTGGTCTCAACAACGTAACACTATTATCAACTCATCATTTATTTCTCACTTCCCCACAAATAAAAACAAAATTAAAATCTTCCGACTCCCAAACGACGCCGTATCTTTCGTCTTCTTCCTTCTGCTTCCTCTCTCCTACTTCTTCACAGAAATCACAACACGTTTTTAGATCTACAGACTACAGACATTATTTTTCACACAGTAGTCAACTACTTTCATTTTCACTCTCTCGCTGATTAAATTATCTTCTTAAGGTAATTCTGCTTGATTTATTGCTGTTTAATTCATTGTTTAGCGTTTCTAATTTTGATTATTGTATAAATATTTCTCGTGATATTGATTTTGATGTTATTTTTTCTTTTTTTTTAAAATAATTGTTTTGGCAGATTTAAGTGATTGATACTGAATTGTATCGTTGATTAATTTGATTGAATGTGAATAAGAATGTCGGAGAATTATGATTCTGAAAATAATCCAGAGATAACTGCATCAATTGATAATGATGATGATGATAATGTTATTGTCGGTGATAGTTCTGAGTCAACGATTAATCAGGTATTGATTATTTGCTTAAATCTTTTTGATTCATTCCTTAGTTTACTGCTTTTGAGTTGTTTACTTATGAAGTTATGATTTTTGAGGTCTTGATCAATTTTTTTTTGTAGACTATAACTAGATTAATCCTAGGAATGTGACAGATTGGATTTTTTTTCTGGTTTAGCTAATGAAGGATTTGGAAGGTTGTAATATTTCCTCTGTCGCCATAAAGATGCAACATTTCTCCAACAAAGCTCTTAATTTGAGTAATGTTGCATCTTTAACGTAATCAATTGGCAATGATGTAAAATTTTTAGGTTTTAATTAGGTTGAGTGTTTGAGTTTTGAATTTTGAATTTTGAGTTCCTCGAGGAATGATGTTGAATAAAACATTAGTTATTCGTTGATTTTTTTTTTAATCTTAAAAGTCTAAATCTAAATTGAAATGGCTATTTTAACTATTTATGCCTTTTGAGTTACTACATGAAATCGTTGATGTTAAGTTCTGCAATTTGTAGTTAATATTCTTTTTGAATTAATGTATTAATTTTGGTGTTCTGTTGTATGATACAGGAAGTGAGTTCAAGGGAAGCTAATTATGATAGTAATAACAGTAACGACGATGGGGTTATTGTAAATGCTGATCATAATGGGAGTGGTGGAGATTCTGATGGGGTGGTTGTCTCTGATGACGCTGGCAGGGAGGATATGTTTCTTGATGCCCCAGAGGATTTGGGAGCTGATGGGAGAGATTCAACAGGTGAGCCTCAAGAGAGCACAGAATGGGATGAAGACAGAGTTCATGAGTCCCAAACTCGGTTTAGTCGGTTGGACAATGAGATGCAGAATGATTACATGGTGGATGAGATGGAGAGGCTTCGAGCCATGCTAGATAAGACTGTAAATGAGAAAGAAAGCATTGCGAGAGAACACAAGGTTTTCTAATGTTCTCCCTGACATATGCCTTGTAAACCTATAGTATTTTAGATTGTGTAATGATCTTTTTTGGGGCATTTGTGATGCAGGATGAGATGGAGATGGCTGTAAAAGGAATTGCAAATCTTCGAAATCAGATGAGGGATATGATTAATAAGCAGTTGTTAATAGATGAAAATCAGTTCAGATCTCATGAAGATGCAGAGCAAACGCCATTACATGAGTTGATACACGAATGCTCCACGTTTCTTAGGAGTTTCGTGGAAGAGTTTCAGGATTTGAATACAAAATCAACAGAGGCCTCAGTGTCACGTGAAGTTGTCAATTCTTATTTGAATTCTGCTCAAAATGAGTCTGCAGAGATCCAGTTTCAGAAGGACCAGTACATGGAGGACACTACAAATAGGATGTTGAGTTCTTTGGCATCTGTCGTGTATGTAGGGGATTTGTTGGATAACACTCTTGTAGGGAGGATAGCGCACATTGAGAAAAGTGTGTTTTCCTTGATTGAAAACTATAACTGGTTCCTATTTCAAGGTGACCAGCTTAGGCAGTGTTTGGTGCAGGTAAGGCCTGATCTTGGAGAGCAGACTGACTATGGGGTTATTTTTGCCGCAGCAAATCAAGAGCTGTTTGGGTTCGCAAAGAAGGAAACAGATTTTGTTGAGAAGATGAGTCATTTGGAAAGTGAAAACAGTAAACTCATGGAGCAGCTTGAGACGCACAAGGCAATGTATGATGCAGCAACTGCGGAACTTGAGAAACTGAAAGCTGAACTAGACCAGGAAAAGCATAGATATTCCAATACCAAAGAAAAGCTTTCCTTGGCCGTGACTAAGGGGAAGGCATTGGTTCAGCAGAGAGACTCACTGAAACAAACTGTAGCAGATAAAACAAGTGAACTTGATAGATGCCTTGTTGAATTGAAGGAGAAATCCAGTGCTTTAGAGGCTGCAGAGCTAATTAAGGAAGAGTTGGTGAGAAGCCAGATTTCAGGTGCATCATTGCAGGAACTGCTAGCAGAGAAGGATTTAATTCTTGAAAAGTTAGATGATATTATGCTTCAGATTAGTATACCAGAATTTTCAATGTCAAAGGATGTTACTGAAAGAATCAGATGGATTGTGGATGAAAGGACTGCTTTAAAGGATGATTCTCAGAAATTTCATCAATTGGCTGATATCTTGATGTCTATCGAACTCCCTGATAACGTTTCTTTTTCTGATCTTGAATCTCGTCTTGTTTGGATTACAAAATCATATGATGAAGCAAAGGCTGAAATAGGAAAACTGCAGGATGAGATTAAAAGAACAAGAGAATCACTTAGTGAGGCTACCTCGGAAATAGGCATTTTGCAAGATGATAATATTTGTATAAGGGAAACTGCTGTCAGAGAGATGGACCACTTAATTGCTTTACTTTCGACAGTTCTAGTTGAAAGGGAATATATTACTGTGGAGTTGGAAGATATGAGTAACAAGTTTGAAACTACTGTTCTAAATGAACGTCAGGCTATATCAGAGAAGGAAAACATTTTGAGGATTTTGCAAGAAGCTTCTGGAGTCACAGTGGTTGATGGCCAGCTTCCTGAGATTGATGTGCTTGTGGAACGCCTAGCAAACATGAAAGAAGGAAACAATTCTACTCATGATTCATTAGAGGTCAAAGATGAAAATTTCCAAATAATGCTGAATCTCTTGTATGTTAAGGATCTGGACTCAGCACTCCATGAGAAATTGTTCCAAGAAGAGACCCTGAGGATGAAAATGGAGATAAATAACTTGTTAACTGATATAACTAGAGCTTCTGAAGAAAAAGCCTCTCTTAAGGAACAAAATGAGAAGTTGCAAAAGGATCTTGATCGAATTGAGGAGAAATCAGCTTTAATTCGGGAAAAATTATCAATGGCAGTGAAAAAAGGCAAAGGACTGGTTCAAGAACGAGAGGGCCTGAAGCAACTTATTGATGAGAAGAGTTCAGAAATTGAGAAGTTAAAGATTGAATTAGAGCAAAGAGAGCTTGCTATCAGTAACTATGAGAATGAGACTAGTAAGCTATCTCAGCAGGTGCTAAGCATTGCAAAGTTGGAGGAAGATCGCCTTGCTCTAGAAGATCAACGAAATCAACTAGAGAGGGATTTTTCTGTGAGCAACAGGTTGGCGAATGTACTGACAGAGTCTATAAATAGCATTGCTTTACCTGAAGATTTAAGCTTTGAAGAACCTGTCGATAAGTTGAAGTGGCTTGCTGGATACTTCAGTGAATGCGAAGCTGTCAAAGCTCAGGCTCAGCAACAGTTGGACAATGCATTGGTTGAAGTTGAAACATTGACTTCCCAGCTCTCAGAAGCACAGTCAAATATCAAGTCACTCGAAGATGCACTGGCAGTTGCAGAAGAGAAATGTTCTCATCTTTCTGAAGAGAAGGCAGAGCTTGAAAATGTCGGGATGTCTTTTCATGAAAGACTGGAAAAGGCGATGCAGGAGGCGCAATTGTTAGCAGAAGCTGATGCTGCTAAAAGTTCACTGGAAAATGCTCTTGCAGTTGCTGAAAGTAATGTCTCTAGGCTCAGTAAGGAGAAGGAAGAAGCGGAATCTTGCAGATCTCTTGCAGAGGTTGAATTAGAAAAGGCAAAATCGGAAATTACTGATCTGACTAGCAAATTGTCAGAAGCTACAGTAACCCTCAAAACATATGAGAACACAATATCTGATTTTGAGACCAGAATCGCTGTGCTACATGATGATAACAATGATGCCCAAATAGCTAGAAATAGCTTGGAGAATGAACTGAAGAAGCTGAAAGAGGAAGCTGATACCCAGGAAAGCAAGCTGCAAGAGGCACACACAAGTATAAAATCCCTTGAAGATGCCCTTTCAAAGGCAGAAAACGTTATTTCTGAACTGGACAATGAAAAGAAAGCTGCTGAACAGGAAATATCAACATTAAGTGCCAAACTCAGTACCTGTTTGGAGGATTTGGCTGGAACTCATGGTAGCTTGGAGAGCAGATCCTTAAAGCTCTTTGATCATCTTAAAGGACTTGAACTTATTGGGGAAGATACGTCCTTATTCTCTTTGCTTAGAAAATGTTGTGAGTCAAAATTGGAGCGCCTCAATGAGATAGAAGACTTGTGTAACATCATCAGGAGTCAGTGTGCTAAGTTGAGCCCAGAAAATAATCTTTTGTCACAGGTAAATTGCAATCATATGCTCATATTTGCTACTCTTTAGATTGCATTACATGCACCTGAACCTTTTTAGTGTTGGAGACACTAGTGAGGTAAATCTGTCTTTTGCTGAACTATTTTCTCCCTCAATTCTGTCTCTTGTTGTGGCTCTGAGGGCTAATACATAATTTTTAAAGTAAAATATCTTAACAGTGCAATCTCTGTATCTTTTTTTTTTTTTTTTTTTTTTTTCTGTCTTGAAGTTTCTGAAAATTCAGCTGATCTTGCGGTGGTGTTTATTTAGCTTATTACTGTTCTCTCAGGAACCTTCTTGCATAACAAGGTTGCTGTCGACTAGCGTTGACGACATCGTTGATTTTGATACTTATAGAAGTCAAGCAGATGCAGTAGAGGGTGATGATGTTTCTTTATATGCTCAGAAGATAGTGGAAGGGTTTCATATGAGAAAGAGAACCCTTGTTGAGAAAGTTGATAGTCTTTCTTCCTTTCTATGTGAGTGTGATGCTTCTGTTGTGCAAGAATTACAGACTATGAGCAAACTGATGATGTCTGCAGTTGAGGAGCTACAGTCTTTGGACCAGAAAGTGAAAAATGTGGAAACAGATTATCAGGTTTTGAAGGAAAAAGTGATCCCTCTGGAAGATGAAATTTCCATTTTGCTGTCTGCCTGTACTGAAGCTACTCAAGTGTTGCAGTTTGAAGTTGAGAAACGGATAGAATTTGGTTTATCTCCTCAGTATGAAAACCAAAATGAACCAAAGTCAAGTGAAAGCAAGCACAAAATAGCTACTGAATTGTTATCTACAACTAGAAAGGTTTGTGGTGTATGCGAGCAGTTGGAGAATGCAAGGAACGGACTTTCATCAGTGATCGAGGAATTGCAGAATAAACTGAAAGATCTCAAATTATTAGTAGACAATACTACGGAGGAGCGGGACCTATATAAAAAGAAAGTCTCTGATTTGGAGACTGATCTAGTTGAACTAAAAAACAATTGCAGCGAGCTGACATTGAAGCTGGAAAATTATCAAGACATTGAGGATAAGTTGCGGGAGAAAGATAGGGAGATATTATCACTACAGAGCAGTTTGACGATGAAAGAAAAAGGTGAGTTTGATAGCCTTCTGAATTTAGTCTGTATAATCCTTATATTTCATAAAAGTTGTCCAATAAATATTTACGACTATTGTGACTTGTGAGCACAATGTCTGATGTAGACATTTTTTACATGGTGAAGTAAGTTAGTACTCATTCAGCTTTGTGCTCCTTTGTTTATGTCTACTTTTTCAGAGGTGGGAGAAACACTCTTTTGGGCTTCTCAAATGAGAACCCTTATAGGCAGAACAGATCAGATCAAAGTTTCTCTGGAAGATTTTCAGTCTGAGGACATGGAGTCTCAGGATTCAGCCCAATTAAAGAAGCTGATGTATGTTATTGATACATTCCCAGAACTTCAACATCAAATTGAGTTGCTTTCCCATGAAAAAGAAGAGCTCCAGATTGCTCTTACAGAACAACATCGTGAAACAGAACTTCTGAAAGAAAGAATACGAGAAAGTATTGACCATGAGGAAGAATTGGTGATGGTTAGGAGCAAAATTAGCAGCATGGAATCTGGTCTTGAAAGAATCATTCAAAAGTTTGCTGGCAAGGATGTAGCTGGGGACCAAAAATCTGCTACCACGGATGATCTTTTACAAGTATTAGAAAATCAGGTAGTGACAACAATATCGGAATCTAGAAATTTGAAATCTAAGATCCATGAACTGGAATTAGAGGTCAAAAAGAGTGTCAGTACCGAAGAAGAATTAGCAAATATCAAAGGGCAATTGCTTGATCTTGAGGAAGGTGTGCTGAGAGTCATCAAGAATTTGGGAGGAGATATGGACTTGAAGCCTCTTGGTACGAGTGATTTGGTACTAGTTTTGGAGAAGATGGCAATGTCATTAACTTTGGAATGTGAAAAGTTGAAAGGAAAAGACCATGAACTTGGGTCAGAGATCTGGAAGAATAGTGATGAGCTAGAGTTAGCTAAGGTCAAAGGTCAGTTAGTTGATCTTGAAGCAGGTATGCGGAGGATTTTCCTGAGATTGAGAGGTGATGCAGCTAGGGATCAAGGGCCAATAGAGACTAGGGATCTTTTACAATTGCTAGAAAGGCTGGTCATGGCTGTAATTTCCGAGTCTGAAAATTCAAAAGCTGAAGTTCATGAACTTGATTTTAAGTTACATGAAAGCCAAAAGGCCGTGGATGAGTTATTGTTGAAGGTAAGAGTACTTGAAGAGTCGATTCAGTCTAGAGTCGCTCCTGATATCATTCAAGAAAGGAGCATTTTTGAAGCACCATCACAACCTTCCGCATCTGAGATTTCTGAAGTTGAAGATGTGGTAATTATCTTTGTCTTTGCATTATTATATTTCATTCCCTTAAGTTGTTGACATGCATAAATTTAATTCTTCTCGATAGCGTTGTTCACAGGTGTCTTCAATTACCGTGGGATAATAATTATTAAGTATTGAGCACATACGTTTTTGGCTTGTTATTATGAACTCTAGCATGTAATTACATGCTACTCCCTTTGTCCCATAACTTTTGCTACAAGTACAATTTGTGAGCAACTTAAGGCAAGGGAGAAAAAAATGATGGGGAAGTAGGAGAAATGTGTGGATTACATGTAAAGATGAGTTATATGTGTGGATGAGATTGAGAATTAAAAAATGGGTGTGGGTCATGACCAAAAAGGAAATGTGGCAATCCTTAGGATGGATTAGAAAGGAAAATGTGTCAAAACCCGTGCGATAGAGGGAGTAATTAGGATTTGCATCATTTTGATGTTAATGTTCATTTCCAACTCTCTTTTTCTATTAGAGAGTAATGATATTATTATATTATTGTCTTGGAGTCTGAATGTGATGTTTACCGTGATAATGCCGCTTCTATGTGGATTACTGTAATTGAGCTGTGGAATTTGAATGATAATGTGTTACTGGAATCAGAGATCAAAAGGCATATCAGTACTGAATTTTAGAATCTAGAAGTTTGAATGAGCGCCAACGGTTGTATAACTATAAATCTTCTGTTCTTTATGCAGGGCCCTGTATCAAAGCCTACCATTTCTCCTGTTCCATCTTCTACTCATGTGAGAACGACATGGAAGGGGCCAAGTGATCATATTGCTTTAAATATTGATTCAGAATCAAGTAGATTGATTGATAATGAAGAAGCAGTTGAGGATAAAGGTCTGCAAAATGAAGGGCTGAGAACTATCTGATTTTCATTTTAATAATTCCAATCTGGGATGATTTATTCTTGCTCAATTTTTGTGCAGGTCATGTTTTCAAATCTCTTAATACATCTGGTCTTGTTCCAGTACAAGGAAAGTTGATTGCTGATCGGATTGATGGAATATGGTAAATTTCGTGTATCTATTGTGCTCATACATCTTATACTTTGCATTGTTTTTGTGCTCTAAATTTGCATGGTTCCCTCTCATAAATCATTGGAAACCCATTGGTATGAACGGATGGGTGATTACTGATTATCGGAAGAAATAAGTTTATACAACATTTACACTTGTTCGTTTCTAAATAATAACCACATTCTACCATTGACCATCCGCCATTTCTAAATTTTTCAAGGTAAAAATTTGAACTTTCCTTACTGTAACAAATGATAGTGATTCTTTGATATCGCAAAATCAGTATAGTGAAAGTTGTAAAACCTTAAATTATGATGGTTGATAAAAAATCAAGGAATTGGATGTTTGCATTCTAAAACGGATAGAACCACTGATTATTCCTTTCATCTATGTTGAAAATATACTCTACTGTTGCGGAATTTTATGCAATGGCTGCAGTTTTGACAAATCTGTAAGATTTATGTAGCTAAATTTTCATTAGTCAAGTAGTCCTAATTTGAATGACTGGGTAAAGACACTTTATTTGCTGTTATAAATGCTGATTTTGTACGAACGATTCTTGCAGGGTATCCGGTGGCCGATTGTTAATGAGACAACCACGAGCACGACTTGGCCTCATCGCATATTGGCTTGTCTTGCACATATGGTTACTAGGAACCATTTTATAACAATGTATGGCTGTAGGGGTAGATTTCTAGGCAACAAAACTTCAGAGTAATACGTTAGAATTGTATTAGAAATAGTGTTATTTACTTTTTTGATTATTTTGGATGATGTTTATAGTCATGTATATGATCCATTAAATTCATTTTTCAATAATGTAGTTGTATTTTTGCTTCACCAATTACAACGACATAGTCCCATTCTGGTAAATATAGTACCTACTAACCTAGCTTCTACTAACCTAGCTACTAACCTAGCTTTACATTGGATCGTGTTTGGTTATCACTCGAGAACTAGTCATTAGCGACTAATCGCTAATTCACTACTTTTTGATCAACTTTTTGATGTCATAATTCTTTTTGAGTGAATTATTTACAAAATTCCACCTCCTTTCAAATTTAGTGTCTTATTAGTTAATTGGAAAATTTGCTTTAAAAAATCCGACCTTTTACTTGTTCTCTTTTAAAAAATCCATCTTTTGATTATTTTTTAAAAATCCGACCTTTTGCCTCGGTTTTGTGTTATAGAACATTTTTACTAGTGACCGGATAAATTTAAAAATTAATCATTTATTAAAAGAGAACATGCAAAATGTCGGATTTTAAAAGAGAAGAAGCGAAAGGTGGGATTTTTAAAAGAGGACAAACAAAATGTTGGATATTTAAAAGTAAATTTTCCTATTCTCATTTTTTTTTAATTCGAAACTAACTGGTTGTTCAGGTAAGTTAGGGAGATATGTACTATAAAAGAAAACGGAGGCAAAGAGTCGGACTTTTAAAAAATATATTATTATTATTATTATTATTATTATTATTATTATTATTATTATTATTATTATTATTATTATCAAACAAAAAACCGTAAAATTTCGTTCACTCCCCTAAATGAACATGAGACGAGACCAACAGGAAGAAACAAAAATCGTCAGTTTGCTATTTTGTTCTTCATCTGTAAGAAACCTGAATAGAAATGGGTCTGCTCACAGCAAATTACTGGAGATGGAGATTTGCTTGTAGCTGCATATCTAGCAAGACCCACCTGGGAAATTATCATCTATTGAGTTAGTTTCCTCTTATCCTTTCAAATTTCTGTATTATTTTCCATATTGATGATAATAATTGCAAATTGTTGATTACCCAAATCTCTGACATGTTAATTCAAGGCTAGTTATTGCTCTTAAATTCTCAAATTTGTAAAATTCAATTCTTTTTGTTCAATTACAACCTTAAATTATAATCTCAAATTTTGCAATTTTAGGGTACATTGTTGAACATTGAGATTATATTTTCAGGCCAATTTCATTGTGGTATCAATGGTTCAATGGGTAGTTGTTCTTCCCGACTGCCTCATGTAAGATTATAATCATGTAATTTAATCATCAATCTTTATTTGATGATGATAATTTTTGCTGGAATTAAATTGAATTGCTTTGTTTTGTATCTGTGATGTAGAAATTCGGAAATAGGATAGTGGTTTTTGCGGGTCGAAAATCGGCTAAGAAACCGAAGAGAATTAAAGAACAACAGAGTGAAGTGAGATTGGAGACTAGTAAGAGTTCATTTGATGATAGTATCAATGATGAATTTGCCTCTGTGGGTAAGAAAAATGAAGTGAATTTAGTCCCAAATGCAACTCCTTCAAGGGGTGCTGTTCTCCAGGCCTGTACTGTTACTTCTGGTTTGATTGCTGCTCTAGGCTTGCTTATTCGGCAGGTGAGTCTTCTTAGCTAGTCGATCCGTTTTTGTATGCTTGGAACCCTAGTGCTAAATAATGTGCACTTCTTATTAATGTACTGTGAAATTGATCTTTGCTTTCAAGACTATCCTTAACTAATTTCTTACTTTTACAAGAATAATATTGTGTATAGCCAATCTTGCAAATCAATGACATTACAACTCGTTTGGTTGCTGATAGTAAATGGTGGGAATGAAAATGAAAATTATGTAATCTATTAAACACTACTCATATTTGTCAAGGTTTATGATCATGATTATCTTACTCTATTCATTCGTTTTCTTCACAAAACCCATTCCTACCTCTTTATCACTGGGAAAGATGGTGCTAGGTGGTAATGGAGGTTTTTGGTTTGAGGATGGGGGCTATACTACCATGGGAGTGACATGACATAAAAAATTAAAGCTAAAACTCATTTATATTACTACCGTTTATCGGGCGTCTAATACCAATAAACCAAGCTCTCCATTGGAGTAATGGAATGTTGTCGTGATCATGGTGATAGTGTTGGATTAGTTTCCTGTTTCTCAGGTGAACATGTGTCGATTCACAGTCTTAAATTCGATATGCTTATAACTAATGACTTGATAATGAGACAGAAAAGTGGCCAGTATTCATTCCCTTTTCTGGCACCGGACATATTCTGAGCATTTTCTCCTTTGCTATGTAAATTGGCAGGTATCACAAGTTGCATATTCAGAAGGGTTACCTTTCTTTGACTGTTCTCAAGTATCGTGTACGACCTGCTCCTTTCCCCAAACTTTCTTCCATATACTTTGGAAACATCATTAGCACTTATATGGGGTTTCGCAGTGTAGTACAGCAAAAATGTGTATATCATATAAATTTATATCTGGTTTAGGGAGAGAACCGGATAATGTTTATTTTCTGGCAATCTTTTCATCAAGTAACGAACTCAATGCACCGAGTTTTTCTTACTTCAGAGCATAGGATTTTTGAGAGCGATATGTGTCAATAATCTATAGTCTTCTGATTGATGCTGTAGCTAGAATATCATAAGCTAAATTAGTACTACCTCCTATTCAGCCTAAATGTCTCATTTGTTTTTCGGCACTATTCACTTATCACTCTTAATTTGTATTTTACTCTTAATCTATAAGTTAAAATATAGTCATGTGGGATCTTGTTTGATTCGTCTCAATACAAGGATTATTAATATCAAATTTTTATAATTTTTAATTAAGAATAATTTGAGATATTAAGAGTTAAAATGTTGTCTCGGCAAGTGTGAAAAACTAAATAGGACATTTAGGCTGAATAGGAGGGAGTATAATATAAAAGATTGCTGTTGTATTTGAAATTTTATATCCTCAGTTTTGCAATTTTGGTGCTTGAAACATCTACAAAATAAGAAAAATTTGGTGCTGTTCTGATAAAATCAGTCTACTGAACCAGTGAAAACTATTGCATGGAGTGTTTGTTGTTTTCTAAATTTTTTGATTCTGTTGCAACTTCGTCGATTTAACTCTTACTCTGTCAAAAGAACAACTCAACCAAAAGTTTAAGCTAACAGTTGATACCCCAATATATGTTAAACACTCAATCATGCATGCCCCCTCACACTAGAGCATTTTGGTCTAGAAGTGTGGATGCAGTAACATAGTGCTAAATATTCCACATGAAATGAGGAGTAAATATAACTTAAAGTCGTGACCCTTATGTCAAGTTAGCTTCTGATACCATGTCAAGATACTCAACATTGACAAGGAGCCGAACTCTCTACTTAGCTTGTTCTAACTTTGCAATAATATTGTAGAAGCATAATTATCGAGGGTGAATAATTCCCATCTTTATTTCAGTTTCAACTCAAAAGGACAGATAAAAGGGCAACCAGCTATATTATTTTTATTTTTCAAATTGCTTCAGCTTGTCTGGTGACATATACTTAGAAGCATGAGAGTGATAAGCATTTCCTGTCTCATGCAGTTGATTTTCAGATGTGGCATCTTGAGTTGATTGTGGGTTTAGTTGTGTTAATATCCACGTCGAGGTATATATTACTAAAGACGTGGCCTGATTTTTCTGAATCAAGTGAAGCTGCCAATAAACAGGTACTTAAAGTTCCCCGATGTCCAAATAGGCTGCTCGCCATGATCAACGATCTTTAGTACTAACTGATTATACTCATCTCTTTCAGAAAATAAACGATTTAGTTATTTTCTGCGTTTTCTGCTTCTAAAATTCAGGTCCTGACATCCCTAGAAGCATATGATTATCTGATTGTTGCCTTTCTTCCTGGAATTAGTGAGGTTAGGATTGAGAATACTTCTATAGCATAAAAAATTTCTTGCATTCGATCATCAAATTGCTTTCGCTCAACATAATCCTAGCTGTTGGGGTATCCAGGAACTACTTTTCCGTGGTGGACTGCTACCTCTTCTGGGGCTTAACTGGAAATCTGCGTTGGCAGTCGCAGCACTTTTTGGTGTTTTACACTTGGGGAGTGGCCGGAAGTCTTCCTTTGCTGTTTGGTACACAATTTTTTCTCCGCGTCATTTCATTGATCTACCTTCTGCTTACGTATGCGCCATTTGATGGTCACTTCTTTGTCAATTGGTAGAAGTTGATGAATTTTCTCTTTCAGGGCAACATTTGTAGGGCTTGCATACGGCTATGCCACCATTGCGTCTTCGAGCTTGATCGTGCCAATGGCATCTCATGCACTGAATAATCTCGTTGGTGCCGTCTTTTGGCGTCAGACGTCGAGATCTTCTCAGCAAATATCTAGCTAAAATAATTGATGAATGTACATGCTGAATTTTAAGTTCAACGTGGCAATTGGTTGTTGCATATAGTGTATTGATATCTGATCTTGTAAAACAATTGTCTTCACTTCTATAGTGATCATTTATTCACCAATTTATCTTGTTGGATTTGTTCTTCTTATAGAAAGATATATTCAAGTTCGTTCTTGTTAGATTCGTTATTTACATTTATCAACGCCTATAATATTTAGTTATGCATAATTTAAGATATTATCATGTCTACATAATATCTTGTAGTATGTTACTCTTACATGCTGTTATGAGTAAAATATATTGTTGAAATCCTCTTGAAATTTGTCAATTTTGTGAATGTTGGCATGGATTGCAATAATATGTTAAGTTGTTACATATCCGAAAAATAGGGCCAAATTGGGAAAAAATTTATCAAGTTGGTTTAGGTTTAAGTCTAGCTTCTAACAAATATGTATTGAAATTGGGCCAAAGTCCTATTGTGGAAATAGTCCTTTTTGACACCAACGTACTTACAATGAAAGTTAAGACGAACGAATATTGAATTACAACGAGCTTGAAAAGCAAAATGAAGAAAATAATACTATTATGTGATTTGAATGGCATTCTAGGAGGCTCTCCTTGAAGCAATGCTTTTCCGCTTCGATGACTTGGAAATGTAATTTGAAGTCTGTTTCTAGATATAATGAACGATAGTGACGAATTTAACACACTTTCAACACTCAATAATCAGATTTTAAATGGAAGAAACAAAAACAATTTTCTCAAAGAAATCCATGGTTGTTGCAATTGGATAATCAACTTCTTACTCAATGGAGATAGCTTAGCGCCACGATCAGGCGTGGTAAAAGTTAATTCGACTTGTTAATCAAACTAAAACCTAAATTGAAATTTACGGATTTAGTTTGAGATTTTGACCCATTCAATAAAATTGTTGACTCGACTTGATCAGATCAATAAATGAGTTAAGAGTAAAGTTGAAATCCTATGAAATAACTCCTTACAAAGCTCTTAATTCTCTTCTCTGTTTTTGTTGTGCGTGCTTCTATCCTTTTGTGTTTGCTCTATTGTGTGAATATGATCTGGACTAAGACCCGCCCTAATATATACAAATTAGATACGAACTCATGTTAAGGAACCAAGTTGCCGGATAATCAAACGGGTCCGTTTTTTTAAACAACCCTAACCACTAGTGAACAGTTGGCAGTTGCTATTTACAACCCATAACTCTTTCACGTGCTAGTTGCTATCATATGCAATTGCAAATTTCATAGGCATTGTGCACTAAGGTCAGCAACAGATATAATAAAAGTTGCTAAATGACAAAAATGCTCATTCAACTCAGATCTCTACAACACTAACTTAAACTAAGCTTATGGGGTTTCTCTAATTTCTTTCTACATTTTTGGGGTTTTCCCTAATTTCTTTATAGTACATTTCTGGGTTGTTTTCATTCTTTTGCTTTCTTACAAAAAGAAAAAGAAAAAAAGAGAGAAAAAGATAAAGTCTTTGTAATTTAAACATTCAAAATTAAGGGTATTGTAGCTCACAAGCCATTGAATAGTGAGAAACTGAAAGATTCTTTGTTATGGAAAAGTAGCTTTCATGGCAGCAGGTGAATACTGAGTTACTCCATTTTTTGGTGGTAAGTGAAAGTCTCAGACTTTGTTTTTTTCTGTATCTTTTGGCTTCTTCTCTTTTAACTTAATTGCAATTTTTGTACCTAATTCTTCTATTAACCTTTTGTCTCAAACCTCTCTTTATCACTGGGATTTTATGGGTAATTTTGTTCTATTCAGTTCAAATTTGAATTTCTTTTCATGCCCATTTGATCTGAATTCTATCTGCTTTTTTATATCAGTAATTTAAGAAATGTAATGTGAAAACTGAAAACCCTCTTGAAAGATCTGAACTTTTTACCCATTTGATATTTGAATTATGTTTACAAATGCACACTATTGCAGACTTTTCAACTGAAGGATTGAATTTTATATTGGGTTAATTTGGACCTTAACAAGTAGTTGAATTATAGTTGGGTTGGTGTGCAAGAGGGTCAATATTTACTGCGTTTTGAGGTTGTGTATGTGTGCTTAGAAAAGAGAGAAAAAAATGCTGTGTGCTTGCTCAGGAGAGCAATTCAGATTTGAGGAGCCGGCTCCTCGGTCACCGGAGTCGTTGGCCACTAGGGATTTCTCGGTGAGCGGCCTGTCGTCGAGGACGGGTGATTTGAAGAGTGTTTCTTCAAGGACTACAGGAGATTTGGGGTCAAAGTATGAAGATGCCCATGTTGATGAAGTTGAATCCACGTTGAAGGAAGCTCTTTCATTAAACTATGAGGTACTATTTCAACTTTCTTTGATTGGGTAATTGTGATATAATTAACTTGTTGATTGAAAACGACCTCTTTGTTATCACTAAATTGGTAAGGTTGTGTATATCTGATCTTTCAACCCGCTTAGGTGGGAGCCACATGACGGCATTGGGGCAATGAAAGGTGGTTGTTGTGGTTTGATTAAGTTTTAATGGTGTCTTTTAGACAATGCTGTTGGTACTATGTCCTGTTTTTTATATTTGTTTTCATTCTTTAAGCCCAGAAAATGGACTGAAAACTGGGTGAACATTTCAACTTCCTTTCATTGGGTACTTGTGATTTAATTAAAGGGTCTATTGGACAACCTCTTTGCTATCATGTGACCCTCAAATCCCGCCTAGGTGGGAGCTAATTAATGGTAATAAAATGTTGTGGTTGATTAGGTCTTAATGGTGTCATTTATATGATTATGTATTGTTAATATGACCCATTTATATGCTTGCTTTCTATTTTTAAGCTCAAAAATGGGACTGAAAATTGGGGAATGTTTCAGCTATATTTCATTTGATACTTGTGATCTAATTTAAGGATCAGTCGGAAAGAACCTCTTAATCATCACTAACAAGGATAGGGTTGCATACAATTCATAGTGTAAAGACAAGGCCGCATCGCATCGTATTGGCCTCATTGTAAAGGTTTTCAAAATAAATGAACCGATATTTCTCGCATTGTAAACGGGTAAATTAACCGCATTTTGGGCCATATCAAGCCGCATTACTTCTGTTACTGCATCAACGTTCCATTATCGCGATCGCGACCGTTACCCCATTTTTACACTATGGCGTACATTCGACTCTAAACCCCACCAAGTTGGAAGCTGCTTATTGACATTGCAATGATGGGGATTTTGTTTTGGTGGTTTGATTAGGTCGTTTGGACAATGTTGTATTTTAGTATGTCTTGTTTTTTATGTTTGTTTTCATTTAAGCTCAGAAAGAACTGAAATTTGGGTAAACATTTTAAACAGGAAGCTAGAGCTTTACTGGGTAGGATAGAATATCAAAAAGGGAACTTTGATGCTGCTCTACAGCTTTTCCAAGGCATTGACATTAAGGTATTAACCCCAAAGATGATTACTGCAATTTCAGAGCGCACTCGACCTCGAAAAGTAAAATCGAAGGGTAATAATCCTCTTGCCGGTGTAATGTCTTGGCATTCCGTCAGTCTTCTTCTCGAGGCCATTCTTCTAAAGTCTAAGGTCTTGCATGAACTTGGAAAAATTTCAGGTATTTTCTTATGGTATTTATAGAAGTATTGTATGATGTATAGAATGTGTTATGTACAGAACTTTATCATTTATTATGAAAATAAAGACCCACCATTACGATCTGATCTATTTGTTCTATGCTGTCGTTAATGATCTACCAGAAGCTGCTCAGGAGTGCAAAATGATTGTGGACATAGTTGAATCTGCATTACCTAATGGAATGCCGGAAAAAATCAGTAACGATAATAGAATGCAAGAGATGTTTCACAAAGCGCTGGAATTGCTTCCTAAACTTTGGACGGAAGCAGGGTGTCTTGATGAGGCGATTGTAGCATATCGTCGAGCTCTTGTAAAGCACTGGAATTTGGATTCTTCCAAATTAGCTAGTGCCCAAAAGGAGTTAGCTGTTATATTAATTTATGGAGGAATTGAAGTTAGTCTTCCCCCTCAACTACAAATATGGGGTCCAGCTACCCCTCGGAATAATCTCGAGGAAGCAATTCTTTTGCTATTTATCCTTATTAGAAAAGCAACTTGCAAAGAAATCGAATGGGACCAAGAAATCATGGACCATCTCTCGTTTGCTTTGTCCATGTGTAGTGGCTTTGAGTTTCTCGCTCATCATGTGGAGCTAGTTCTTCCAGGATTCTACGACAGAGCGGAGAGATGGTACTTTCTTGCTCTATGTTATAGTGCTGCCGGGCAGAACAAGACAGCCTTAGATTTAGTGAGGAAGATTACAGGAAACTCGGAATCTAAGCACAAACCCCACATCCCTTCTCTTTTGTTGGGAGCAAAACTTTGTGCGGACGATCCAACACTTGCCCAAGAAGGGATAACTTATTGCCGCAAAGTTTTTGATTTGGCTGGTGATGGAAACAAACACTTTGAGGCTCAAGCTCATAAGTTTCTCGGGATTTGCTATTCAAATGCTGCTAGAACCTCCATATCAAACTCAGAAAGAGAGATGTTTCGGAAGGGTTCACTAAAGGCCCTGAAAAAAGCCGCTTCAATCGCAAAGGATGACCCTGTTTTGATGTTCAACCTAGGGCTGGAAAACGCCGCACAGAGAAATCTTGACGCTAGTTTCAGCTACACAAAGTCGTACTCCAGTATGATGGCGGGCAGTTCAGGGAAAGGGTGGAAGCTTCTGGCTCTAGTAGCTTCTGCACAACAGCAATACGAAGACGCAGAAGACATAGTTGATATTGCATTGGATGAAACCACCGGTACCGATCAGCTGCAACTTTTGAGACTAAAGGCTGTTCTACAGATAGCTCAAGATAATCCCAAGCAAGCTATAGAAAACTATGTACTTCTGTTGGCTCAGATTCAAGCAGCAAAGAAGCATGATACTCGGACACCTTTTCCGAAGGTATGTGGATTTTCTGATTTTTGTTTGACCTTATACCGTATTACTCGCATCCGACCTATGTTGTCATTGTTTTTGTTTATATTATTAATATATTTGGATATTAAGAGACATTCATCTGTTGCACATGCTATCTGCACCATGTTCAGCACCTGGTAGTCCATCCGGTGGCTATTATAATATTGATTTGTATATGGTGCATGTGATATATATATATATATATATATATATATATATATATATATATATATATATATATATATATATATATATATATATACAAAGTTGTCAGGATCGGGATTCTACGTAGGATCGTTGAGGAGTTAGGATCGAAATCGGTAGAATCGGATCGTAGGATCGTGTGATCCTACAAATATGCATTAATATGCTTGAGATAACGGATTTTCAATTGTATTTGTTCATTTTTTTAGTTTTAAGGTTTATATTTATACTTATTTGACTTCAAATAATAGGTTTTGTAAAAGAATACCTTTAATAATCATTTTTAAGATGCGAATCAAGAAAAACATGAATTTTAGTTATATTAATTAATATAATTGTTTAGATATATACATATATATATACATAAGTAAAATCTGATATATATTTTTTATGATTGAAATTACCCTTATAGGATCGGATCGCAAGATCGTAGGATTGTAGAATCGTGTTATGATCCTACTACTTAAATCTTGGAGCTATGTAGGATCGTTTGATTCTACCGACATTAAGATCCTACCGACGATCCGGATCGGTCGCCTAATTTTGGATCGTAGGATCGTAGAATCATTGATCAGGATCGCGATTCTGATAACCATGTATATATATATATATATATATATATATATATATATATATATATATATATATATATATATATATATATATATATATATATATATATATATATATATATATATATATATATATATATATATATATATATATAAGTGAGTTTTTTCGAAGATTTAGTAGCATATCCTGCATGTCGTATCAGCGTGATAATGTGATCTAAACTTTTAATAATTCCATGTCAGACAATGGAAATGAATAATTTAGAGATTGAAGCTTGGCAAGATCTGTCGAACTTGTATACAAAGCTCGAATCATGGGGAGATGCCGAAATTTGTGTTGAAAGGGCAAGGTCGATTAATGTTTACAACCCCGAAAGTTGGCATGTAGCAGGTAATTTAGGTTAAAGGGGAAGTGGGGGGATATGAATATGATTACGTACACTGAGTCGCAATTTGCTGATACCCTTGATCTCTTTCGTACAGGCATGCTTTTCAAGGCGCGATCACAACACAAGGAAGCACTCGTCTCATTCTCTGTCTCGCTGTCGATAGATCCAAATTACGTTCCTAGTTTAGTTTCAGCAGCGGAAGTGTTCATGGAACTCGGTCCGTCTTCACTTCCAATAGGCAAAAGTTTCTTGATGAACGCCTTACAATTAGAACCAACTAATCATGATGCGTGGTTGCACCTCGGCTTGATTTTGAAGAAAGAAGGTTTAGTATCACAGGCGTCGGATTGTTTCCAAGCGGCATTTGAACTGAAATCCACAGCGCCAATCCAATCGTTTTAATAAAGCGATTTCCAGCCTCGAAGATAATGGAGCTCATAGAGTGCTTCTAAAAATGTCAAGTTCATGTGTGATACCCAACTTGTCTTGTTAAAATCTGTATTTCACCTGATATTTTTGTATAAAGCTGAGATTTCTGGCTGAGCTAATTAGTAGTTCATTGTTTCCAAGTTCCAACCAAATGTGCTCTATTGTAAGTTGTAAACTGCTGTGTTAATTTTGCTAAATTTTCTTGTATGTAATTTCCCACTTTGCATCTCTTTACTTAGTAACATGTCAAATCTAAGATTTTTAAAACATATGAGACGTCTATATAATCAGCTTATTTCTCTAACTGGTAATTTTTGTATGTGTATATTGAGACAACATAATGGAAATGTTCACCTGAAAAGCGTCTTATTAGAGAATTTGTAGATTCTGTTAGAAATGGTATCACTTTAACGTTACAACTTATAAGTGATCACTTTAAAACGTAAAGTTTATACTGAGTCAGCCCAATAGAGATGGTCTCACTGTGAGACCGTCTTAAGAATTAGTGAATAAGTTTTAGGAAATTTTAATTTCCTAAATTAACGTCTTCGTGTCCGAATCTAAAGTTAAGTATGTTAGTTGTTACCAACAGCAAACAAAGAATAATAGTGAATAGACATGTTTTGATCTTTTTTGTCCTTCCCGGCACTATGATATTATTTTTCTTTTGTTCGCTATTAGTAAAAACGAATATAAAATTTTAATTTTTACCAATTTTTTTGGTTCGTTATTAGTAATAGCGAACATATTTGACCTCAGTTTTGGCACAAAAATGCCAAAGAAACTTATTTTGCGTTTTTTTTTTTTTTTTTTTTTGATAATAAGCTTCTTTTTTTTTTTCCAATTTTTCGGAAAAAAGCCAAAACATCAAAATTGGGCTTTATAAATTCAAGGCCCTAGAGTCCCAAAGATCATGTGCAAGTCACGCTCTACAAAGGTGTTTGTCTCTTTGAATTTTCTTCAACCATTATTTTTATTAAAAAAAGGAATGAAGAAACCGAAAGCATTTTGTGGAAAGTGACGCCAATGACCATCAGTTTGAGTGTATGACCAGATCACTAATGGAAGATAGCAAAACCCATTAATGGAACCTTAAAAATAGAGCTTAAATTCTGTAAAAGTCACAATGAAGGGATGTGCAGTAAATGGAGGTTGTCCAAGTGACTATGTTGCCTTTTCTATATCAGCCTTTTCTCTCTTTTTGTATGTTTCACTCTCCCCTTTTATTGATTTTCTTCATTCTTTAGTATTCCTTCTTCAATTCTAGTCCTTGCCCAATTAATTTTTTATGTTTTGCTATGATGGGTTGATCTTTGTTTCAAAGATTTTTGCTTTTTTATGCTCATTTTTGTTTTATTATGCTTGTTCACATCTTTAATTTTAGTTCTTGCCCATTTTAGTGATTTAGTTTTTCACTGATGAGTTGATTTTTGTTTCAAAGTTTTTTGCTTTTTAATGCTCAATTCTAGTTCATTTTTTGTTAATTTATGCTAATTCACACCCTTTAATTTGTTACCCATTTTAGTGCTTTAGTTTTGTTTTGATGGGCTGATCTTTGTTTCATAAATTATTGCTTTTTTATGTTCATTTTTGGTTTATCATGCTTGTTCACACTTTTTTTTGATTAATTTGATGATATGGGTTTGGGTTTTTGGTTAACTTAATTGAATTTACTCTTGATGTATGATTTGGGAATCAATATGTCTAGTATCTAGGGTAGGGCAATGCAAGTGATCAAACTTTTGTTTAGGAAGGAAATCTGTTGATCTCCTTAAGATGCAAACTTAAATTTATTGGTAGTTTGCTAAAATAAGTCAGTTTTGTTCATTTGTTGTCTCGGCTTGGGATGTTTGGCCAATAACCCATTTTTTTATAAGTAAATAGCTATATCATTCTATGTTTGATGATACAACTTCAAGCTGGTTTATTTAAGTACTCCCTCTATTCCTTTGAGTTTGTCCAATTCACTATTACGTGGGAGAAATTCCACACAATTGGGGCAAACTAAAAGGGAATGATAATTTTGGACTTATACACAAGACCCATACGAGAGGAGAATTGACTACCCACAAACCTAATGACGTTCCATCTTAAAACCAATTGGTTTTAGGATGGATCTTCATCGGGTTTGTGTGCAGTCAATTCTCCTCTTGTGTGGGTCTTGTGTACAAGCCCAAATTTATCAAAGGAGCACAATTGGTGTTTGCTTGCTGACAAATTTTGTGTTTCCGCATAAGTTAAACAAGAGATATGAAGTTATTCAATGTATAAGTGTCTTGATGTTTTGGTTGTTATTTTGTATTAAATTATGTTATTTTCTGGATAGGCTTCTTGCCCGTTCGGCATTGCCGTTCCTGTGTTTCAGGTTGTCAATTCCTAAAGGTAGTACCTTCTGGATTCCAGCTTTGCAGATTCTTGCTAGCTTCAACCTTTTGGTATCAGTTGTGGTAATGTCTAAGAACGAGTCTTTTCTTGTTGCTCTTTTGGCACGGATGCATCTACTATCAGGCATTTGTGGTTAACCCATCCAACTAATTGTTTTGTGTGTTTTGTCTTAGATGTCGGTCAATCTAATCAAAATTGAGGGAAGGCATTGGTGGCATTCTTGTTATATCTGGGCAGGTAATACATGATTTCATCATCTTCTTTAATGATAATTGTTTCTTCTGTTCATTTTGTCCATATCTAACTCTCTTTCAGCTACCTGTCTACAGTTTGGGTTGAAGGGCCATTTGGATTTGGTTTGCTTCTCAGCTGTCGCGTTGTACAGGTCTACCATCTCTTTTTCATTTTTGTCAAGTAAGTCAAATTTTTGAATGCAGAAACTTCGAATTTTAATCTCAGGAAGCGGCTATGATGATTGATAAGTCACATTTGAATCTTTATTTGGAAATCATATGTAGCCTAATTTTCTGAACTTTAATCTCAGGAAGCGGTTACCACCCGTAAGATCACATATTTTTCTCCCTTTGCTTCTCCTCCCCTGGGTTGCTGTGGCTGCTGGTAAGACTGTTTACCTTATTGATCATCTTTATTGTTTCCCTTATCTATAGTGTAAAATGGATCATCAAATCATGCGCACTTCTTATCTGTGTAAAGTTGCACATGATATTTGCAACCAAGGGTCAATTGGAAAAAATCTCTTTGGTAACTAACAAGGGTAAGATTGCATACATCCGACCCCCAATTCTAAATTTAGCTTCAGTTCTGCCATTTCTGTTCGATGTTTTTCCTAACCCTGAATATTCTTATGCAGTTATAAATTTGAAGAAACCACTAAACCAAATTTGTCAAATGTCTGCTTTGTGGGTCACTTCATTGGCCGTCTTACACTCTCTATACGTTGTCATATTTTTTGGGTTGACAAGGTCCATCCATCATGTTGATTTCAGATTCAATGAACTCAAAGACCTTTGGTGGGGAGTACTCGTCTCTACATTTTCCGTTGGTACGCTGCTTTTCTCTATCAAGTTATGATTGTATATGATAAGAAGCAAGAGAGATAACTATATGCTGAAAGGAAAGATAGAGTTTTCTCACTAAATTTCTGATAGTTGACTAGGATTCATCTCTATAACACAGCGTATATTCTTGAAAGGTTATATGTTGGTTTTTGGGTGCCTTGACCTTGAGTCCACAAGGACCTTTGGATTAGTTTGGGATTCCGCTAGGATTGTGTGGTAACAATAGTAGTATTATGTGACGTGTTTTGAAGATAGGATGAAAATGACTCATAAAGCTTCACAGAGAGTAAAGTCAAGTCGGCTTTCTAATGGCCACTACGGAATAATAAATATAACTTAACAATAGCTAGTAACAATAGTGGTATTATATGGGGTGTTTTGCTGTGTCTTATCTTGTATTCACTACGGAATCTTTTAGTAGTTGATTTTCTATTAAACATGTTATTCCAAAGCCGTGTTCTTGCATTTATATTTCTGCTACTTTTTCAGTATTCTGGGTGGTTGCTTATGTTTTGAATAAAATTCATGAAGATGTTGAATGGATTCGACTTGCCTCCCGATTTCTGCTCGCTTTTACGGTGAGCAACTTTATTCCCATATATATTCTGTTGCAAATCAAGTATTCAACATACCGTTTTGACCGAAGTTCACTCTTGATGGGTTAACTAACATTTCCGATGAAACTTTGTGGTTCTCAGACAAGCATATTAATTCTGGCATTATTTTCGTATTCAATTTCACAACCATTGCTGTCGCAAATTAGCCTGAGGAGAAAAGAGTGCCTCAGATTTGAAAGCATGGGCCAAGCTTTAGGCATAGCTGATCATGGCATTCAACAACAGAGACAATCAGTTACTGCTGACCGCAATGAACCTCTGGATAAGCTTCTTTTAGATAAAAAATTTCGTCAATCCTTCATGGCTTTTGCAGACAGGTTTGATTTCGTAACCTTTTTCAGATAGTGACTTCATATGTATCTTTCTGAAACTGGTTTGTCTAGCTGATTTAGGAACCCTTTTTTCTCCTGTGTCCCGGGTTCTTGTCCATTATATTTTCTAGGCTCAAGATTAATTAATGATTACTCGCACTCCGATCATAACCGTCACAAAATCTCAATTCAAAGTAATTAATGACTTCACCAAATTGCTCTTTAAGTAGGACGGACCAAAATGGAAAATGCGATGGAGGGAGTATATTCCTAGGAATCTCAAATAGCATATGCAACTATTTTTTCTATACGGAGGGAATTGGGATTAATAATCAACTGTTCTTTGTACCTTTCTGTTATCATGTCACATTTGAGAGAACATCAACGCTTTTTTTGTTTAATCTTTTGTGCTAATAGATTATTTTCGACGTGCAGTTGTTTGGCTGGGGAGAGCGTTCACTTCTACGAGGAAGTCCTGGAGCTTGGAGAATTACCTACCGATGACTCTGTACGAAGAATCTATATGGCAAGGCATATTATTCAGAAATACATTGTTGCAGGTGATCCTACGACATTTTCTTAATGATCCGCCAGGAAAAATACATTAGATTGTTGATAGTATATACGTATTTGATTTATATTCAATTAGTGAGAAAATCATTGAAAATGCTCGTATGCTAGACCAACCTAAGCAACCTTTGTTTCGGAAAATCTTGCTTGTGGCTGTATTTTGCTGCTTATCTTTTTCATGTTATTCTTGTACATTTTTCCATCTATGTCCGACAATAATTTGAGACGGTCAAACCTTTTCAAACATTTTGGATAAATCACAGACAAACTAGTACAGATAATATTAGGGCTTAGAAGTTCATATTAGTCCGGTCCGAGGGATATATGCTCATTTTAGTTGAACATATTTTATAGCCAGTGGCGGATCTAGTGTGATGTCACTGAGATCAGTTGACATCACTTAAATCCAAATAAAATCAAATATTATATGTAAATATACCCTAGATGAGTTGGTTAGTGTATTGCCTTCCACATATGTGACTAGGGATCAAAACCTAATAGGCGCATTTTACTTTAGTTGACATCACTCATTTTTTTCCCTGGATCCGCTAGTGATTATAGCCTTAGACTCATACTTAAAATATTCAAATAGGATATATTACGGTTATCTTCACTATATACACTTGAGCTTTGATCTCACGTGTGTGTTTCACCGAAACCTTTCCCTTTTTATGTGATAGTTTTTCGAGAGAAATGTACGTTGTAGATATTTTAACGAAACGGAGGATAGTATAAAGGACTGGATTCCTATGTTTACTTGCTGGGGGAAGCTTAATTTGATTAAGGAAACTTGGTGTGTACATGTGATTAACAACCATCAAATTTCAGGGGCTCCTATGGAGGTGAACATATCCCACCGTACTCGGCAACAAATTTTGAATTCTGCTGATCTTGCTCATCCCGATTTGTTCAAAACCGCTATCTACGAGCTTTTGCAATTGATAAAAACAGTAAGCCCATTAATCCGTTTTACTACTTTACACCCTACAATACTCCTGAAATTGACGAATGTTCGCCTTTTTGAATTTCATTTCGGAAGAACTTGGCAAGGGATTACTGGCTATCCACTTTTTACATGAAGTATAAACAAGAAGCCGATTCGAAAGTGAACGGACATGATTTGGAGTTAGCAATGACTTGGAACGTTACTCCACGACTCAGTTGTGTTCATGCTGCAGATGATCCTTTTCACCAAGATAATCTTCTGAAAGGTTCTGATGTTACGCCGCTACAATAATTGTTGATCACCCATAACTTTTGGAACGTTTGTCTTCCGACATGATGATCCATATGACCTGTGACCAGATCGGTTGAGCACGTACATGGATGAGAGAAAGGAAACGGGTTTTTGGAAAACTACAGGTATTTTTAAAGTAAATGCTGTATATGCAGGCAGGCACACGACTAACATGTTAGATTAGGGGTTCTAGACATGTACATGGTGCCCGACTGTACAACGGTACATGGGCTTTAGTAATCGTTTTGAACATGGTATCAAGTGATTAACGACACATTCGGCTGTTGGTACTGTGGTTATGAGAATGAACTAGTAGTGTATATTTATATGATTTTTACCATGTTATATCAAATGGTTAAATACACATTTGGTTGTTCAAGCACTAGAAATTAATTGTTTGAGATCATATTCTAAGAAATTATAATGATTTATTGCTCAAGAATTTAGTACTATTGAATGTAATGAGATTAGTCTTCCCTTAGCAATAGTGTAACACAAATTCTTACTTGAGATTGCTTTTTTAAAGACGGCTCTCAAAAGCCCAGTCCAATTCTAAATATATATTGTTACAATTCTAAATATAAATTTGGGCTGGACTAGTCGTCTTTACAAAAGACGGTCTCTCAAGAGAACATCTGGTCTGGTGGTGTAATTTGTTTTTGATATAACCCTTCAAACAAAACATAAACACAAGTTTTATCAACAATTTGTGATGATCTATGATTGATAGCTAATAAGGGAGGCTAATTGCTCCCAAAATACACTGGACAGATGATGAACATAAGAGCTACAATTCCAATGATTCCGGCTATTAGTATCCACATGCTAGGTCCCGAATCTATAGCTTCATCAGCTGTTAGGTCTAGTCGACACGAATCTAGATCACCGATTGTTCTGTCCTTGATCTCGCGTAATTGAACTTCATTGTTTGTTACTTTTAATGTCGCAACAGAAATATCGCGCACTAAATCAGTGAAGGTCTCTTTTCGAAAGGCCTGCATTAGAGTGCAATTCAAAAACGATTTGTTACTTGTATATTAGACTCCCTCCATGTGATTTTGCGTTCGATAGTATCGGCTACAAGCTCACGAGGAGAAAACGGTAGGATTGGAATTAATGAGAATTTAGGGACGAAGACTTACGAAGCCAAATCCATCACCATGAAGAGCAGCCGAAGGCACAAGGGTATATGCATTACAATGTTGATTCAAGAAAAGCTTAAGATAGGGGGTTTCGTCGAAAGCTGCATCGACACCACCTTGTTCACTTCCTTTCGATAGAAGATCGAGGAGTTGTTCGACAGTCGAATAGGGCTTCAATTGTGACTCCGAAAACCCTCGTTGAGTAAGCACATTATGAACAAAAGAACCCGTTTGGTATCCCACGTTTTTCCCATTTCTTATGAAATCATTTATATGTTGATCTATAAGGGGAGTTCTTTTAGGTGCTACTTGCAAAGAGATCATTATTGCACCTAAACATGTTGTTAAGACCACCAATATTAGGATGCATAGCACAGTCACAAGTCTTGTACGTTTTATTGCTGCAATTTCTCCTACATAACATTAAAAAGTGAGCGTGAACAATAACATAAACACATGAAATGTTGTCCCAAAGATTATATAATAACAATATATTTCCTTAACAATATATAGCCGATCTTAAAAAGAAATCGTATTATTTATAGTTCTTTATTTAAAGTGGAATAATTTAAAGTGGACAAACAAAATGAAACAGAGATAATTAAATAATAATAACCTTTGTTATGAGGTTGTTCATTTGTTCCTTGAGAGCGAACATATTTGCGTTGCCAAAACCAAAGGAAAAGTGCAAAAGTGAAGCAAATGCCCACAACGGCCCCTATTAAAGCCTGAGGCAATCGCCGAAGAAAAGATGTTCCGGCGTTTCCTGGCTTGAGTCGTATAGGAACTAACATCGATACTCCCGTCTCGGAGTATGCCATCGTAAAATCAACCATTTCTGTTCTGAAATATCTTATCGAAATGTCGCCCACTGCTGCATCATAATCCTGGGATACCCGTAATATATAGTTTCATGCAAAACCGTTAAGTCCGTGAAAACTCTAAAAATGACGTTAACAAAATGTATTACCAAAGACTTTAACACTTACGGCCTGTTTAGTAGGCGGTATTAAATGGTGGTAAATTGGTAATGAGAATGAATTATAATGTAAATTTTCATCAAAAGTTTCATATCATTCCTAAGATAATGAAACTTTGATTACAAAAAAGTTTTTTTTTTGTATACAAATTTTCATTACGCATAATACCACCTCTCCCAATGATAATGCATTGGAATGCATTTTATGAAAAAATGAGATTATTGAAGTTGGAAAAACATGGACATCAAAGTAGGTAAAAGATTTTCAACAAAAATCACACTACATTTTTCATTCCCATTAAAATCGTTTATTACCACCTACCAAACGGACCGTTAGGGGTATTTGGCAAACAGTTGATAGCTGATAGCTAATTACATTGATTGATTTATTGACTGGTTGAACTTGCTGATTTGAATTTACTACTATGCAACTTGTTAAAAAACAACTTATTCATAACAATAAGCTGTTTCAATCCGATCAGCTATATTTTACCAAACACTAATATTGAAATATTTGACCACTCAACCCTATATTTATATCAAAATAAACTAAAATTGTTTAATAAGTTATTTTGCCATTTATTGTTGGAAATAATAAACAATATTTAGAGAATATATAATTAGTAGAATAATATTTTAAGTATTTAAAAAATTAAGATATTAACTCTAGAATAAAATCAAAGATATTCTACTAATTATTCTCTAAATATTGTTTATATTCTACTAATTATTCTCTAAATATTGTTTATATATTACGAAAATTTAGACTACAAATGATTCTCATTAGTATAGTACCGTTTAGTATCAAAAACCAAACTGTAAGTTAAAGAAAAAGATAACGTACCCCAGAAGAAACAGCTCGAAGCATATCATCATAAGTGCCATTCATAGAGCCATTAGGCCTTTCAAAGGGATAGAAATCAAACAAAACAGTGTACGGCATGGCCGAATTCACAATTGCTTTAAACATGTCGATAGCATAACCGCCAGATATCAACTCTTTGGTAGTTGGATCACGCTTCACATCCACAAACTCAGTAAACCCATCCTTAACTGGAACTACTATCCTTAATCTCGTACTGTTTCTTAATATTGTCGTCTGATTATTATTATTATTATTCCCTGCTTGCTGGCCCATTATTGCTAAATTCTTCATGCTTAACATTATTATAATCACCATGTTACATTTTAGTAACACTTTTGAGGAATTTAATGATGATGAACTCCTTATTAAGTTTTTCATCATATGTCAATGTTAATTCTCTTTTTCCTTTGTTATTTTGTTGATGATGAAGATGGAGACAAGAAGAGTTTTGTTGAATTTGGTGTTATTATTATATTACAAAAATATACTAAATCTAATAATCTAAATATTATATTAGAATATTCCACCTTAAGGCGAGAGAAATCTAATTATATTATGAGTGAGCACAATAATTATATTATGTTTAAGTAGTTTACTCTTTTTGTCCTATTCAGTTTGCATCATTTATCATTTTGATCAATTCTACTTTAATCTGCATCATTTCTATTTTTTGAAAAAGGCCTATCACTTTATTTTAAATTTATCCAAATAATTTTTTATTTCTTTATTTATTACCATTATCTATTGTTTTCTTAAAAAACTTCCTCTTTGATTCAATTCTAGTGGGACAGAGAATTATACTTTTTGAATGTATAACTTTCGTAGTTGGAGATAACAAGTAACAATTTACTAGATACGATCATGAGTTCGACACTTACCTAAAACTATTTTTTCTCAACAAATTATCTACGACATTAAGTTATTACTCCCTCCGTTCCTATTTGTTCTTCCTATTTGAGTTTTTCACAAATATTAAGAAAAGTATAATCTTTGGTAGTAGTGGGTATTATTTTAATTATATAGTAATAGAGAGTAATGATTGTATTGGAATTATGAGAGGAAAAAATAATTAAATAGTAGTGTGAAGTAATGATTGTATTGGAAGTATGAGAGAGAAAATAATTAAATAGTAGTGTGAAGTAAGGAAAGTGGGGTTTTAAGGGGTAAAAGTGAGATGAAAACTTTCCAAAAATAGAAAGTATTCTAAAGTGGAAGAACTTTTGAAACTACCCGTTATAGTAAGGTGGAAGAACATAAAGGAACGGAGGGAGTACTTCGTAACTTTTTAAAATAAAATTAAGTGTGAACTTGAATCTTCCTTGCCATTTCTTATCTTTGACTTTTATTTTAATTTCATTACTTTATTACAATTTGGTAGAAGTTTAATATTTTTTTTCATGTCATACTTCCAAACAAACTTGGCATGATTTAAAAAATGAGTTTGCATCACTCATAGAATTTTTTGTATGTCATACCATCCAATGCAAGATTTTTTTTTCAATAATCAATACATAAATTTAACGTATTAATAAAACTTAGGCCTACAATTAATTCTTCGTTCCTTGAACAAATGAAGAGGTAATGGAATTGATAATGTCCATTAATATTCCTTCTTGAAATGGTCAATTCAATATACAAGTCGTCACAAATTGGAAAATTAACAACTTCTATATAACAATAATATGCTTTATCGTTATAAATTAGTGCACCGCGGTACACCATTTTTTTTATTAATATACAATTTATATTATACTAATAAATTTGAAAAATTTTCTAATGTCACCCTATAGAGAGTTTGTCAAATAACGCTCGTTTATTGGCTATGGAAAAATAATATTGCATTTGATTGTGACCAATATTTCTACCATTAAAGTTTCTTTGACTACCATATATTTATAATTCAATTGAGTAAATTAGAGAATACTGTTGGAGATACTTTACATGTGAGATAAGATCTCACATCGATAAAATAGTGGGTTGTTGACTTGCATATATATAGTGGGTGGGCTAATCTTCTACCATATGGTTTTGGGAATCAAAGAACCTCACTTAGTGTATGTGCAAGTCAACGCTCTTGACCCGCGGGTTTGTGAGACCGAGCCCACGGGTGTCCCGTGTCTAAACGAGTGGGCAACTGTGAGATTATGTGACGAATTGTCACGGCGTAATAAATACAATATATTACATAATGCATTGTTGACAATTTGCAAAATTACATAGTTGATTCATACATAGAACCGTCAAATTAAGTGTTTTTATTACATAATATCTCTGTTTTTTTTACGGGTCAAAATCATGGGTTTTAGGTTTTGGTCAGGCCATGCATTTTACTATTCTACTAAATTCTTACTTATATTTATTCACAAATTCTATCATCATATTTTGTTAGTCTATCATCATATTTTAGTTTAATTAAGTTTCAACAGGCTGAGCCTGACAGACCAGCTGATTTCTATTATTATCATTTATCTTTCCATTTCCATCAAACGAAGCAAAATAAAACTACTTGCAAAGATATTTTTCCCATAAATTTTTCCATGAAAACAATTAGTCTTAATTTGTTTTCTTCTTGACTCAAGAATAAATTTCTTACTCAAAGTCAAATGTTTCACCGTCACAAATGACACACAGCCAGCAAGATCAACCTAATTTGTTTCTTTACATTTTTATGTTGAATAATAGATAATGTCGTTTTAAGATAAAAAAAAATAGATAATGTCGTTTTAAGATGAAAAAAATAGATAATGTCGTTTTAAGTATAAAAAAAACGGATAATATATTTAATAATTAAAGATTTAGTAAACAAATACTCCCCTCATCTTATTCAAATACATTATTTTTTATTTTGTGTTGTGTCATTCACTTTACATTATTTTCTTATTTGGGAATGAACTAACCAGTTTTCAAAATCCTATCAATATATTTTAAGGGTGTTTGTCAAACGGCTGATAATTGTTTATAGTGGCTGATTTAACCAGGTGATTTGTTTAACTGGTTTGACCAACTGATTTTGAACCCGCTATTATGAACAGCTTGTACAAAATCAGCTTATTCATATCAATAATTTATTTCAACCAACTAGTTCACCAAACACTAATATTACATGGTTTAACAAACTAGTTCAACAAACTAGTTCACCAAACAATTACATAAACCTCAGGGTTACTGCGCGAATTTTTTAAAAGTTTTGGTTACCAAGTGGAAAACCCAAAACCTCAGGGTTACCACGTGGAATTTCTCTTAACTTTTTATACTATCATATGTTTATATGTGTCCATGTTAAAATACCGGGTATTGCACGGGATTTTACACTAGTAGTATAATAATTAGCCAAATAATTAAAAATCAAATCACACTGTATACAACATTGGGGACAATACGCAATCAATATAAAATTGGGAACAACCGCCAACAGCTATGTAAAAATTATTAATTATACAAAATCCAAAATTAAACACAAACAACGTATTAATTACATCTAATAATACTTTGGATAAAAATTTCATTTAGATAATAATGACGAATTTAAGCCTAATTATCATCCTAAGTACACTAATTATCCTTCCAAAAACATCATTTAGTAAAGATTTTGTTCCAAAATATGTACAATATGCTTGTCCAGAAGGTAAATTTACTTACTCTTCCGGCGGTACATTTGAATCAAACCTTACAAACATTCTTCTAAACATCCTCCCGACCAAAATTTCGCCGGACGGCTTCTCGAAATTCAGCGTCGACGATAAGAGCGTCGATTCGATCTACGCTTTATCTTACTGCCGAGGAGATGTCGCCGGCGGAGCTTGCCGGAGATGTGTCGAGGCTGCAGCGAGAAGTGTGTTGCAGCGATGTCGATTGCTTAAGGAGGGGATTGTTTGGTATGAGGAGTGTACTTTGAGGTATGCGAATCGGAGCGATATGTTTTCTGTTGAAGAATTTGAGGTTACTCCCAATCATCGACACTATAACTTTTCTGGAGTTTTCAGGTATTATTATTATGTACTTATTTTTCAAGAATCAAGTGGTTCGAATTTGATTTTCATATAACTTTTTCTCTATTCAAATGTTGATTTGTCTCAAGTTGAGGAACTTTTTGGTTGTATTCTTCTTTATGCTTATGAGTATGAGTTACCGTCTTTCTTCTCTTCTTAAACTTTGATTATAGTTTTCCATGAATGGATATACTAAATATGATGATAATATTGAGGGTGGGGTAAAATAGTTTTTCTAGATGTTATTGAATTTTTGATTTGTAAATAATAGTAAAAGATAATTTGTCAGGATATGCTTCTTCAGTTTTCAAATGTACTTTTCACTTGTATTCCACTTAAAAGAGAGAGAAATTTGATTAATGTTTTTGCATATATTTACAAGATAAAATATATTCATGTGAAATCTCGTTAGATTCGTCTTAATGCATACCTATTTATTATGTATTTTTTATAATTTTTTAGTATGTAAAGTTAGAGATATTGAGATTTAAAATTTGCTTTGAAAACTGTACAAAAAGTAAACGGAAAAATTAAAACAAATGACGGAGGGATATATTTTCATATCTCAACTCCTTATACAAAAGTTTTTGGGCAAGTGTCGAATAAAGCTAACTAAAAGGGCTATAAACATCATGCCCAATCATAAAGCCTAATAACAAATCGAGCTGTGATACCATGTTAGAATTTAGAAAGCAACCAAAGGAGAAGAGGTAACCATATACAAATTAAAAGTTGTTCACTACTAACACCAATTGGTAGCTAGTAATAGGAGTTACCGCACAAATTTATAAAGTAACATATCCTCTTCTCTTTCTCTTGTGATTCGACAACTCACATATGTATAATGATAAGTACTTTAACAAAATAAAGCTATAGATTTATTTTAATTTGCATTGTTTGGTTCAGGTATCTTGAGAAAGAGGAGACAATTTTTGATAGCTTGATGAATAGGCTTATTCAGGAGGCTTCTAATGTAGGAAATCTTAGTGGTTTCGCGAAGGGAGAGTCCAACTTATCGAGGTCTGATTGGGTGTTGCGCGCCCTCGTACAATGTCGGCCGGACATTGTCGGGGTTAATTGTGAACTGTGCTTAAGACAGGCGTTAAGGCAAAGGGATGGCTGGAATACTCCCATGGTTTTTCTACCTAGTTGTTATATTCAGTTTGATTTGTATCCTCACGCACACCTTAGTCCACCTTCTAAAGGTATTTATGCAATTTAAAGTAGTCTGTTTTTTTGAATTTGCTAATAAAAGTAATATTCTTTTTAATACGTCATTTGTGAGCTATTGAATTAAATGTCGCTTTTACTAGCCAGCTTAAATGACGAAATAAAAAAATCTAATTTCTCTAACATGGTGTAAAAATGATTACACTTTTATTATTGTAGGGGATGATGGAATTTCTATTACAATTCTAGCACCTGTGGTGATTGTGGGTGGTTTGTTGTTATGTTGCGTCATTTATCTCATACTTCGTTATTGCAAGCGGAGGAAGCAATCTCGTCAATCTCAAGGTGTGTTTTGAGGTTAGAGAATTTTTATAGATAATAAAAGATAGAATTGACCATTTTGTAGTAAATGAACTAAACCTAGCCTGTCGCAGTTAAAAGGAAAATTTCTCAACTACTAAAGCTAACTCATAATTGCCGAGTGTTTGATAATAACTAACTCATGACAGTCCATCTTGTAAAACTAAGTTGAACTTATTGTCAATGCAAGCATTTATTGTGAAAACACAACTTTATAAACCAAGGAGATACATGTGACAATGAGAGAAAGAGCTCTAACAACATATTTAACATGCACATACACCATCTTTAATTCATCGATGTGAGAAAAACTATTTTAATATTTTTGTCAAGGAAACAACTTAGCCAAAGTTTAAATTGATGGTTGTGCTATCAAAATATGCTATGTACTCTAAAATAGTCCATCCTCATACAGAGACTAATTACTCACTTTAAATGAAGATTGGTTGAGATTTAAACAATTGCTCTGATACCATGTTAAGAGACTAAGTCAATTAAAAGTGAAAGTGGATTGTTGAAAATCCAGAATATATTGTATACTACTCCCTCATTCCTTAAGAAAAAGTTCCTATAAGGAATGTTCATGCCTTCATGGGCATTAAAAAATATTGCTCTAATACAATACAAGAGACCAATTCATTCAAAAGTTGTGGATATATTATTTTATTAATATAAATTTGACGGAAGAAAGTGATAATCATAAATATTAAATATATATTAAAAGAAAATTAGTAAAAAATTATAAGGACCACAACCAATAAAAAAATATTTATAAAGTTAGTGAAAATTAATCATCTAACACGCACAATATTCCAATATGAAATTTACCGTACCTAAATGAGAATTTACAAAGTTAATTTTCTCCGCTATTAATGCAGATCATCCACGGAAATTTACAATGTTGGAGTTAATTTGGGCTACGACATGTTTCGCAAGTAAGAAAATTTTAGGTAAAGGAGGATTTGGGAATGTATATGAAGGAACCCTTTTTGATGGTACAAAAGTGGCAGTTAAAAGGTTGAATGTGTACACATCTTTACAAGGTGACACTGAATTTATCACAGAAGTTGCAGCCATTGCAAATCTGGACCATCATAACGTCGTTTCCTTGAAAGGTTATTGCAGTTTTCTACGCGAACGTATTTTGGTTTACGAATACGTACCTAATAAAACCTTGGAATATCATTTACATGGTAAGCTTCGTTCATCGTTAATTATTCCAATTATTGGGCCCCACTTTCAATGGCGGAGCCACATTGGGTCACCTGGGGGCCGGAGTCATGTGCCCCTAGGCGTTTTTTAAAAAAAATATTAAACGTAGAATTTTCTATTGGTGATAAATATTCCTTCATTTTAGTATTTTTTTTTGTCTTATTTATTTATTTTATCACATTTTTTAAATTTGGTTAGTTATTTTAATTTGTTCAATTTCTTTTTGTGGTATACTGGTATGTCGTATTTAAAATTTTAGCAAATAAGAGTAAAATAGTTGTTAATTTTGCAAATAAAACTCTGCCGAAATCTCGTCCACTAGTTGGTGCCACCTGAGACTCCGGACCCTGAATCCGCCATTGCCTACTTCTTTTACACAAATTATTGTATTAGTCTATTAGACAACTGACATAGTGAGAAGAACCTTGTATATATGTGTTTAATATATAGTCCAATTAATTAATAAATAGAGTATTATAGAAATATAGATTCTTTATTTGAAATTAAAAGAGTAACCCTCAATTATATGTTGTTTCTAAAAAAATTGCTCAGATCTAAAAATGTAATTAAATTAAAAATAAAGAATATTTAACATAAATTAAATTTGATACTCCTTAATTAAAAGGGTCATATACAGTCTGATACTTTATATAAGGAAAATCAGCTCAGACTGTCTTACCATGAGACAAGCCCATATAATTAGTTCATTTATTAATTGATAATTTAAGATTGTAAGTGATCATTTTAAGATTATAAGTTATTACTCTGAGACTATGAAAAGTGCTTATTTTGAAATTGCAAGTGATCACTTCAATGTTATAACTTATATAAGTGATCAATTTAAGACAAAAAAAGTGTATATTGGGTTAATCCTATATAGAGATGGTCTCACCATTAATTGTCTCATTTAAGAATTAGTGTATTTATAATTATATTTATATATGTGGTAAATATATTTATGTTTCATTTAATTCAAATATTTTGAATATAATTGCAGGCTACGGTCAGGAATTGTCCTGGGAAAAGAGAATGGCAATTGCAATTAGTCTAGCAGAAGTTTTAGCGTTCCTGCATGAGAGTGAGTTAACGTTCTACCATCTTGGGCTATGATACATAAGCATATACAACTATTATTAAAATAAATATTTAGTTATAAAATCAGAGTAAGTAACACTTTTCAAAAAAAGTACTTGACATGATTCTCGATCACAATATATACCTAGCATAAAATTGATGTCTTTATTGGTCTTTAGTATTTATCTTCTGATCTCTCAAATTATTTTCGTAATTATCTCATTGTGATAGAATTAACCAAAAAATTACGTTGTTGATTTATGTTATATATAATATACTCTATTAATATATTATTATATTTAGCTTGGGTGAAATGTAAACTCGTAATCTTCTACATTTTTAAATCTGATTCCACATTAAAAATCAAGTGTAATCCTTAGATGTGTTAAATATATATGCTCTATCCTAATACAATACTTAGGGTGTGTTTGGATTGAAGGAAATGGAGGAAAAAGAAGGAAAGGGATTTGAAGGGAGGAGATATCCCTTGTTTGGATAACAAATTGGGAGGGAAGGGATTTGGAGGGGCGGAATTTGAAAGTAAAATTTAGGCAAGTTTTGTTAAGAAGACAATCTCTCCTAAAGAGGGAAGATTTAGAAGGAAAATAATTTCCTTCATTTTCCCTTCCCTCCCTTCCCTCCCTTCTAAACAAACAATATATACTTTCCCTCCTTATCTCTCCCTTTCCTTTTTCTTCTTTTCCTTCCCCTTCCTTTCATTTCTTTTCTTTCCTAATTTGCTATCCAAACATAGTGTTAATGATAGTATTATTAAGTTTTATACTTGAAGCAACATAATTTACCGAATATTTTGTTAATCATTTTCCTCTACTAATCTGATCAATGTGGTATAGGGGAGCCTGCAATCATACATCGAGATATAAAGCCAACTAACATTCTGATCGATTCAGAATTTAATCCCAAGGTAATACATACATATCATCAAAAGTTTAAATTAATGGTTGAAACCCCATGAGTCCTTTGGCTAGAAGTGCGACGCGACACACGCCCTCCTCATACCTAACGTTGAATATTCCACTTTAAATGAGTGTAGTCGTTGAGATTCGAACCTGTGATCTCTTATCATATTAAATTTTGATACAATGTCAAAGAACTAACTCTATCAACCAAAAACTTAAGTTGATGACTGAGATCATAATATATTTATATACTGCTCATACCACAAATATATATATACATATATACATATATATATATATATATATATATATATATATATATATATATATATATATATATATATATATATATATATATATATATATATATATATATATATATATATATATATATATATATATATATATATATATATATATATATATATATATATATATATATATATATATATATATATATATATATATATATATATATTATATATATATATATATATATATATATATATATATATATATATATATAGGGTCAAGTTCCAGTGAGAACCAAGCTTATATGAGAACCGTGAGAACCAATCGCCTTGATAAAAATGTGTTACTTTTTTATAGAAAATGTGTTACTTTTGAACAAAAAACCGTTACTTTTGTTTTTAAAAAAAGTTGTTACTTTTTAGCATAAAATGTGTTACTTTCAAAAAAAAAATATTTTTTTCAAAAAAATAAAGTAACACGTTTTTTTGGAAAAGTAACACATTTTTATGTAAAAAGTAACACCTTTTTCTGTGTTTTTTTCAGAATTTTTTTCTTAAAGTAACACATTTTTGTCCAATAGTAACATAAAATACAGTAACACATTTTTACCCATAAGTAACACCTTTTTAGTAAAAAGTAACACTTTTTTGTAAGGCTGATTGGTTCTCACGGTTCTCATATAAGGATGGTTCTCACTGAAACTTCTCCCTATATATATATATATATATATATATATATATATATATATATATATATATATATATATATATATATATATATATATATATATATATATATATATATATATATATATATATATATATTTCAAGTAATAACTTAATTAATTACTTTCTATGTTTCTTTAATTTAGCATCTTAAAACTCAAATATATAAAATATTTTAAGTTTTAGGGTATAAATTCAAAAGGAAAGAGCTAAAAAGTATAACGTTTTATTTCCAATTCCACTAATTGTTGAATTTCTACAAATATTAGGTTGGAGATTTTGGAATAGCTAAAGTATTTCCAGAAAGCCGAACACACATGACAACTATAGTTAAAGGATCAGAAGGGTGAGACCATACATATTATGGTTTGACTACGAAAGTCAACCATTTTAGAATTTCATAAAATGGTTAATTAATTAGTTAATATTTGGTACCAACGTGCAGGTACTTAGATCCTTACTATTTTGCAAGTCAACAAGTGACAAGGAAGTCAGATGTGTTTGCATTTGGGGTTATTTTACTTGAGTTGATCACTGGTCGGAGAGCAACTTTTGTTCTACAACATTCCAGACCTACAGAGAAGATACATATTATGTACTGGGTAATTAATCAACTTCCCGCCATCTACCTTCTACTTCTTCATTAACAATTTTTAAATGTTGTCTAGTACGTTTGTTACTGTAACATCCCGACCCAACGGACCATTGGTGACTACTCATAAAGACTATAAACTGGCCTTACAAATCAATACATGTCTTTTTGGTGCACTTTAGCCTCATTTGTGCGCACCCGGAAAAACTTAACAGGAAATCACCAATTCTAAGATTGCTCCCCACCAAGCATGTTTAACTGTGGAGTTCTTAGCAAATGAGCCCCATGAAACGAAGATGTACCTTGTTGCTATGAGTAGTCTATCAATCCTTTTTAAAGCTAAATCTGGATATCGCGTCGCAATTAATTACTGTTTGTTCCTTATTTCAGTACTGGGGTAAAGTTTTTGGATTATAGCTAGCAAAATGACTCATTATTGAATCATGTGTATTCAACTATTCGTATACATGTGAAGTTGCACATGATATAATCTACCAAGTTGTGTCAAACGAAAGTAAACGGTTGCGTACATCCGACTCTCTCATACCTCACCTTAGGTCATGGGAGTTACGTAATGATATTGTTGTAATAGATTGAACCTAATTTTAAATTCATTTTGTGGAACCAACTCAACCAAAAATTTAAACTGATGCAAATAATTGCAGGGCGAGCCATTGATTAAGGAAGGATTAGAAGTAGGAAACTTTGAAGCTCTAGTTGACCAAAATTTGACAAGTATTTATGACTGCGATCAGATGGATCGAATGGTCATTTGTGCGGCTGCTTGTGTACGTACTTCACCGGATCAAAGGCCAACAATGACACAGGTTATTAATTACTTCTAAATTTTTGGACTATTATTTTTTTCTAACAATTCATTATATTTCATAATAATTTAAATAACAACTAGTCTCGTGAGATACCGTCTTTCTGATAGTCGTCTCTTAGGTGTTAGTGTATATAACATATCTTAGGGCCTCAACCATCAGCTTAAACTTTTGGTTAAGTTGGTTCCTTAACATGGTATCAAACGCTAGGGTGACAAGAGGTCATAGGTTTGAATCTCAACCACCCCTCATTCCAAGTGGAAAATTTAGCGTCATGTATGAGGAGGGCATGTGCTGCATCCACGCTTATAGTTCAAAGGGCTCTCGTGTTAGGGGGTGTGTTAGAGTATATAACATATCTTAGGCCTCAACCATCAGCTTAAGCTTTTGATTGAGTTGGTTCATTGACATTATACAAAATCTCACAAGAGACGGATTGGGCCAGCCCATTATCCTTTAACTGATTTTTTTTATTATAATATCAATTATATTATGTTATAATCCTAAATGTAAGGTATTATAATCTCGAATATACTATTCTATAACCTCAACTATAAGTTATTATAACCCCAAATAATTTATTATAAGTTTATAACCCCAAATATATTATGTTATATTTTGGGCTGGGCTTCATGGATTCCGTCTATAGAATAGACGTCTCCCATGAGACTTACTGTTGACATTAGGCTCAATCCATTAAAGCTTATTGCCTATATTTACTTTGCATTTTCCCTAATGGGCCAACCCAATTAAAGATAGTCTCTCAAAGGTTATTTTGATCAAATGGATTGACAATATTTGTAACTATTTTTGTTTATTTTACATAACTATATTATCATATACTTCATTAGAAAAAATAGAATTGTATTTTTCAAATATAAAAAACTCTTTGTTGTTTTCCAAAATACGCTACTTTATTTTTCAAGTATATTTTCAACTCAAATTCTAAACTAAATAAAAGCAGGTTGCAGAAGTGTTAAAGGAATCAAGCGTATCAAACGAATTAGTTGGAGAATTGAAGGAGAGATTGCAGAGATTATGGCAAGCAGAACCCCATAATATAAGGATCTCTTTTAGCAGTTCTTCAGAAATAAGGGTAGGACAAATCATGAATGAAGAATGTTCTAGAAGTGAAACTCCAACCACTAACTATGGCTCCTGCTCCTTCCGAAACTTCGATACCCCTGATCTTTACTATACAGCTTCACCTACTCACCCTTCCGCTGCTTAAAAGTGCGCAATTTTTTTGGTTGTCTACGTTGATGGCAGGCGGGTAAAATTATACGGGTTTTGTAAATTTCGCCCTAATTGGGACATGTATGAGTATGATTTGGTGGGTAGTGAGCGAATATGGGTATAAAAGTCCTATCTATCATGGATAGTGAATAGGCAGTAGATATAAGGTCTTAACCGCCCCACCACATATAGTCGTCCGCCCTATATCAATTTATATCATTTTTGTATATTTTATCAAAAACTATGGACAAAAAATTAAAAACATTAATTTTATTTTGTTAGAGTATGGTTAAATTATAATCACGGCGATCATGATGCCAATTGTTGTGTTGTTGTGTTGCCTTCTATATGTCTAATAACACCGGTGCTTGAAAAAATTAAAGCGGGACAACATTAAAAATCAAATATTGTGGGAAAATCAGGCCCGAGCCTGCCTATGCTATGCATGGAATATGGATCATTCTGAGCACACAAAGGTGAAAGGAGAAATAGTACTTGTAAAACCAAAGGAAGAGACTGATCATCATCATATATACCCAGTGTATTCCGCTTATAGAAAACTATGATCAGAATCTGAAGAGAGAAGAACGACGACAACTTGTACCTATAGAAGAGAGTACGATCAAAGAAAACCTGAATCAGATGAAGAGACTAACTATAGTAATAGCTAGCTAGTATAGTGATCCAATTAATTCCATCTATTTTACAGCTGAGAGTCAGTTCGTTAATAAGCATGGTCCATTACATATGACCCATAATATAGGACCAAATAAATATCATGAACCAAGTGCTCCACCACTTCCAAAAGGATATGTCAACAGACAAACTTAATGCCCTATTTAATGGATCATATGACCCATCTATTATATACTTGCATGCACGCACGTAGTGGACACAAGTTAGGTATATGATTTTTCAACAACACAAATTCTTACTTCAGAAAGACGGCTTTCAAATGCGCAGTCTAATTCTAAATATATATTGTTACAACTTTAAATATAGATTTGGACTGGACTTTTGAGAGTCATCTTTACAAAAGATGATCTCTTAAGAGAGCATCTGTTTCAACAAAATTGTATAAATTAAAAACTAAATGGTAATTTTGGAAGTTAGAAAAGAAAATATAGATTGGACTCTTAAAAGACGTTTATATTATAGGCAGTATCTCAAGAGGGAGTCTGAAAAATTATTTGTTTTAATTAAAGTGTGACAAACGAATTTATAATTAAACCTAAATAAACTAGTACTCCACAAGAAAAGAATATGAAAGGAACTACCATGTGCTAGTGCTAGTACTTACCAAAATTTATTAAAATGTACATTTATTTATTTATTCATTCCACTTGAAAGTTGAAACCCATAAATGCAAGAAAATAACCATTCACTTCCCAATAGAAAACCTTAATCAATCAAGCCTTAGCTTCAACAATGGCTTCCTCAACCATGGATTGGAATGAAACCCTAATCTTATCAATTTCCATGATAGGATTCTTTCTACTCTTCATCCAAATCCTCAAATTCATCAAATGGGTTTATTCCATGTTCATAAGATCCCCCAAGAAATTAACCAATTATGGGTCATGGGCATTAGTAACTGGCTCAACCGATGGAATCGGTAAATCTCTCTGTTTCGAATTAGCCTCAAAAGGACTCAATTTAATCTTAGTGGGTAGAAACCCACAAAAACTCGAAATTACATCAAATGAAATTAGGGTTAAGTATTCAAAAATCAAGATTAAGAGTATTATAATTGATTTTGAGAAAATTAGTGGGGAGGAAATTGAAGAGAAAATAAAGAGAGAAATTGAAGAAATGGATGTTGGGATTTTGATTAATAATGTGGGGTTGGAAATTGAAGGGACGAGATATTTCCATGAAATGAAAATGGAAGGATTGTGTAGTGTATTAAATGTTAATATTGGGAATGTAAATTGGGTAAGTAAAGGTGTTCTTCCAGGTATGTTGAAGAGGAAAAAAGGGGCAATTGTTAATGTGGGTTCTGGATCTTCTGGTGCTATTCCTACTTACCCTCTTTTTTCCGTTTATTGTTCTACAAAAGCGTAAGTTTTTAGCCTTATTTTTTTTTTTTTGGAAAATTACTTTAAAAACTTTCAACAACTATTCGCGGTTTAAATATAAAACTTTCAAAACTCCTAATTTTAAACCCATTTTAAATTTGAAGTACCAATACAATTTTATGACCTGTTTAACCGGTTAGGTGGTTATCATGTTGTTAAAATGGAAGGGTACGTGAAGGGTCGTGTAAGGTCAAAGGGGTGAGGTGATTAATATCTTGGATTTTAAATATAAAATGGGCCTAAAGTTAGGAGTTTTGAATAATATAATCAATTGTTGAGATTATATTTAAACCGCAAATAATTGGGAGTTATTAATGTAATTTTCCCTTTTTTTTATAAAGGAACAATTGAAATGCTTTCTGGTTCCATAATACTTGTTATTGGTTGTGATATTTTCCTACACATGTCACACTCAGTGTTATGGAACGGAGGAAGTAAGATTTGATGATTTTTTATTCAGCTGGTCTTGGGCGAAACTGTCTCAAATTGAGACAAGAGTGGTTGTGATATTTTCCTACCCTATTTGCGCGCCTTTCTCTTTTTTTTTCTATTTTCTGGGCATATTTCAATTTTAATCTTAAAGGTATTAATTTTAACCTTAAAGATATCATTTTTAACATAAAGTAGTACTTAAACATATCAATTAAACTAAAAATTTCAATTTTCAATGAGACGCCGTCGACCTTCCTTCCCCAGACCCTGGCCATAGAGTATCTATGTGCGGGAACACTGGGTATGATGATGATGATGATGATGAATGTTTAAGTACTACTTTATGTCCAAATTGATACCTTTAAGGTCCAAATTGAAAAATGTCCAGAAAATGAAAAAACCAAAAAATAGAAATCTTGAGGGCAAAACGCGCGCGTGTAGTACACGTGCCCGACAATGGGCTGACCCAGATCTCGTGTCGTCCAAGTTTTGAGTTATTTATTTATCTTAAATAAGATTGATTGCAAAATTATGTTTTCATAAATGCTTTAATATAGTATCATAGGAGTCACAAATTGTTGTGAGAGACTCATTAAATATATGGGTTAAATAATAAAATTAAAAGATGGTAATGGAAATAATTTGTAAATAAAATGATCAAAGTTTTATTACAATGAGAATGATATGAAATATTTAATGAAATTTTACATTGTAAATCATTTATATTACCATCTTTTAATATACACTAACCAAACGGATTAAATGTATATAAAATATTTTGGTAATAGTAATTTCTATACATGTTTGGGGCGAATTGTCCGTAAGAAATGACAAATTTGTAGAATTACGTAATTGACAATAACATTACTTATGAGTTATGTGCACCTTTCCAAATTCCAATCACATCAAATGAGCCTACCTCATTAGAAGCTGAAAATCATGAAGACAACCATTACTTATTTAGTTTGTCCAACTCAATTTAGTGTTTAGACCAAATCACAAAATTTAGTCCCAAATTTCATTTCAGGCTATCCCTAATAAACATAATAAGTACTAACTCTTAATTAATTTTAATAGTGAACCTCTTTTAAAATCATAAGTAAAATACCTCCTTTCCTCGTTATTTGGGTTGCGTAACATATCTCTTAAATACTATTACTAAATGGTGTTATAATGTTATCTCAGATATATCGCTATGTTCTCAAAAAGCTTGACATTGGAATACAAGCAGTTTGGAATTGATATTCAGTGTCAGGTAACAATGTAACATATATACTTGCACATATTTTACGAGTATATACCAAGTTATAACGGTCTGTTTGATTAGTGGTAATAAATTGTAGCAATGAGAATGATTTATAGTGTAAAATTTCATGGGTGCAAAATCATAGGGACGGAGGGAGTATTAGATTCTCATTCGTCATTCCCATTATTTAGCCCTGTTTATTACCATCTACCAAACGATGCCGTAAATGTTCACTATATTATTTGGGGATATAAATTCTTTTAAGTGCAGATTCCATTGCTGGTAGCAACAAAAATGGCATCCATAAAAAGATCATCATTCTTTGTTCCGTCACCGGAACAGTACAGCAAAGCCAGTGTAAAATGGATAGGTCATAACAGCAACTACTGTGTTCCGTACTGGACTCATGCACTACAATGGAGTCTAATGAGCTTGGTTCCAGATTGTTTGCTCAATTGGATTCTTCTCAAATATTTCATCACCATCCGTACCAAAAGGCTTCATAAGGAGACCAAATTCGCCGCCTAGTTTTCATCCCTATTTTTTAATCTTTATGAATCACTCATAGATGCTTTGTTCCTTTGAAATTGCTACTAATAATAATATATTTTTACTTATAATTATATGTTAATTAATATCAGTAGCAATCTCACATGTATAAGGAGTGTGTAATTTTAGTGGTACCTACATACTACTCACAATTTAAGTAGATATTTGAGTGTTTGGTAAATACTCTTTCCTATTCAGCTTAAATGTTCCATTTAATTTTTTTACACTTGTCGAGGTAATATTTTAACCCTTGATATTTCAAATTATTCTTAATTGAAAATTATAAAAAATTGATATTAATAATCATTGTGTTGAGACGCATCAAACAAGATCCCACTTGATTATGTTTTAACTTATTGATTAAGAGTAAGATACAAATTAAGTATGATGAGTGAATAGTGCTAAAAAACTAAATGGAACATTTAGGCTGAATAGGAGGTAGTAGTATTTTTAATTGGCATGTTTAAATACTTAAAAGTATTAGATATTTATGTTGGCTTTTAAGGTAGATGGATAAGTCTATTTTGGTAAATGTTTGGTAATATTCCATTTGATATCAATTATTGACTATTTATTAGAGGAAAACTGGACTAATAAGCTGAAAGTGTTTTGGCATTGAAGCAACTTGGCTCAAAAGTCATTTACTGAACAATTTTTTTTACGTATTCATTAATTAACACATTAAAAATCAAAAGTGAACTAAAAAATAAATTAAAAAGTGAATTAAATAATCATTCACCAAATACTTTTATATATATTTAATGTTTATGGTAACTACTTTTTCCATCAAGTCTAATATTCAATAAAATAATATATCATCATTTAAATAATGAAAAATTACCAAAAATAATCTAAATTATTCATGATTTTCATACAATAATCTCAGCTATTGATTAACCATGAATAATCCTAACTTTGAGAGGTATTTTCCTAGAGTAAGCTTGGGTAACCCGATGACCTACTATAGTTTCGGCACTATACTATACCAAAAGAGAAAGATGAAGAATGGCTTGAAAGAGACAGGGACTGGAACTCAAAATTCACCAAAAAAATAAGTTAAATATTAATTTAAAATTAGAAAATGTTTTTGAAATTTACATAAAAAATTCTAATTAATAAAAAAAATTATAAAATTTTTTATGAACATTTTTTTAACATTTTATTCTAATTTATCTTTTTTTCTTAAAATAAAACTTATTATAGCAAGTTATTCGAATTTACTATAGAAAAATATCCCTCAAAGTTGGGAGTAAATAGTTTGGATTATTTTAGGTAATTTTTCCCTTTCAATAATTCTACTTTTCTTTATTTTAGTAAACATTCTTTGCGAGAAGTTCATTAAGAAACAAAATTTATTTTTCTCATAATAACCAAACTAAAATAAAAGATTGGTTGAAAAATTAACATTGTTGGATAAAATTGTGATTAAGTCAATTATAATTTATAATCAGCACTCAGCAATTTTTTCGGTGCGTCCTTTGAACTTTGAAGGTGTAACAATGGAGAACCCTGAGAAAATTTCAACTTCCAACCAACAACTACAACAATTATCTGTCATGCCAGCGGAAGAACTTAAAGCAGTCTTCATCGACACCGATCTTGATACTCATTTCGCCGTCTACGTCTCCTCCCTTACTTCTATCGGTTCTCTCAAACGTATACTCGTTTTCTCCTCTTTAATCTTTCATCTTTTCTTTGAATCTGCGTGTTTTAGTATTTTTGATTACCCCTTTTGGCCCTTTGTGTTCTCAAATTGCGTTTTCCGCATTTTTTTATATATGGGTTTTTCTTGTTTCTTGTGGGTTTATAACATTTTTGCTTATCTGCTTTTTAGGGTTTTTTGTTGCCAAATGTGATTCATCGGATGTCTTAAATCATATTCAACTTCTTATCTATTTTTGTGAAATTGAAATCAGAAATAGCATCTTTATCATAACTAACAATTATATAATAGGGTATTCGTGCATTGGACTCCAATAGCGCATTGGGGCAGTGAAATGTTGAAATGCTGATGTTATGAATACAAATCATTTATGAAAAAAAATCCACTAATTCTTGAAGATAATTATTTGTTGGGATATTTTGTTTCATTACTTTTTTTTTACTTTTGAACAGCAATGCTGGGAATGTTAAGTTCATGTGGACTAGTGCAGTACCAAATACCAATGTTGTGTTGTGACTTTAACCCTAGAAGATGCATTTGAAAATGTCAAATGAGAGCAAGTTTGCTTACTCTTAATTTATATATTGTGGTTGCAGAACAAATTGCTGCTGAACATTACAAATTCTTTCCTGATTATGGGGCAGTCACAATCAAATCCCTTTTGGTATTTTCTTTTCTTCTATTAATCATGTTTTTATACAACTGTTTTAATAACTATAGTGTTTACCCTCGATATCATTCAACCTCAATTCTGTTTATGATCAACAAAATTTTCGGAAAATGGCACAAATTTTTCCTGACATATGCTTTTTGAATGCTTGTTCTTGTCCGTTGAAACATGTAGTTTTTTGTGGGAGATGGAAACTTTGTTTTTAAAAGATCGGCTAGGTTTGCTAGAGTTAGTAATGTGTGGGTGATGGGCTAAGCGAGGTGATTTCTTAAAGCGATTGCTTAAACACTTGCAAAGTCTAAGTCAAGGGCCTCAAAGTGCCCAAAAGCCTCGGTAACAAAAGAAGCCCTTTTAATGCAGACACCACCAAATATGTTCCCTTTTTTTATTTAGCTATAAATTTTTGTATCTTGTTCTGTTTTTTAGAGTTTTTATTTTTTGTTTGAGTTTTAGGTGGCTTACGCTCAAAGGGTAGCGTCTTTGCTCGGCTCTACTTTCTAGGGTCAAGAGAGTAGAGAACCTTAGCGCCTTGTTTTATGCTCTTAAATGGGCTAGCTAAACTCCTTTGAGCTATTTTGTATGGAGTTGAGCTAACCTCTTTTTCTGCTTTCTACATCATGAAAGCTTATGGTAATGTTTAATACTTCCACCAAAGTATTTGTTGGATTTTTTGACCTTACAAATCATCTATGTGTTTGTATATGTGTTGTGATGAAGTGATTAAGTTACAAATGAGGCCCTTGACTTAGACTTTGCAAGTGTTTAAGGATGAAGTTACAAATGAGGCCCTTGAAGTGTTTAATCACTTCATCACAACTCATTCCCCCTCTCTTCTTCTTTAAAAAGGTTTTCTTGGAAAACAAATTTGGTGCTGAAGGATGAAGTTACAAATGATTTTTTTTGTTAAATTGTGAGTTGTGATGAAGTGATGAGGACTAATATATGCAGCACATGATCCATGGATGACGATGTGTGCAAGCCCATGTGTAATGTGTGTGTGTGTTCCCGTGATGCGCATAAATGCACCCCGAGCTTGTAAACGTTACTAATATCGCGTTTAAACTCTTGTCTTGCGTTCGTGTGTATGGTCCTTTTTGTAGGTGAAACAACAAGGGATATACTATCATCTTTCAGACACAATGCTTCTTAAAACTGTTTTTCATGGTGTAGCAGATTCGTGGATTGTATTTGCTGATATTTGGGCACCGGCTTTGTCTCAGAACCTTGATGTTTGTAAGCACTTAGAACTTTCTCCCCATACTCATTATGATGTTGATCCATTAAGCCAGCATCCTGTGATAAATCGGGTCAAATGGTCAATGTGCATTATCAACATTTTACTATTAGTTAGTTTTTTCTGTTTTGTTGGTTTGGACAACAATTATTTTAGTATTTGTTCGTTGGGCTTAGGCTATATAAAAGCCAGCCTTGTAATGTTTAGATAGCTTTTGGATTGGGAATAATAATAGTTGGAGTAAGAGGCAGACTCGAACTTGCCCAACCCAACATACAGTTTTCTTTACTGATCTTGGTAACAAACTGATTTTGTCTTGGCCAGTCTGTTACACACCTCAACATCATTATGAATCTAAGCGCTCAAGATCAGCTCTTCAGCCTCATGCGGCTTTAAACATGGGTTCTGAGAGTAAGAAAAAGTAGGACAATAAAACAAGGCAAGCGTGAAATTGGTAATGGTAAATCTTATATGCAACTCATTGAAATCAGCAAACATAATCAAAATCAAAAGTGTTAAACTTCGCTTTACGAAAATAACTGTTCACATATTTAGAGGAAGAGAGGGGGAACTTGAGTTGGAATTGGAATGAGGTGTAGAGGGTCAATAATTTTATTTTCAAACAATGAAATTTGGCGAAGTGTGTCTTTTCTAATGGAATTCATGAATAGGTGCCTGCTTGAAAATAGCTGAAAATGCTAACAAAAAAGGAAAAAATAACTGGAAGAGAAGGTATTAAGACTAATGAAGAGGCATTACCATCACACACAAACAAGGTTCCAGAACTGTATCTAAACAATGTTCCGAAACAGTTGTCACAACATGAGTCACTGAACCTACCTGATAGAGGAAATACAGTCGAGAAACATGTCGCTCCTATGAAATCAGAGAAAACTGTTCGCCAAAGGAAAAGGAAAAACAAAAAAGGTAAAAGCTCTGGCACAGCAAACCAGGACTTGTATAGTAAAAGACCATTAGATTGTCAAACAGCTGGTGGAATAAGGGATATGTGGAGAACTAAGCCAACCGGTTGGTATTAGTAAGCGTGAAAAATGTTTAGAAACTATCAGTGAAAATCTTATTCGATGCCAAAACAAGAAAGCTGTTCCTGGGAAAGACCATCCAGTATCAACTGTGATTCAAAGTGGAAAATCTAAGAACAGGAAGCAAAAGAAGCGACCTGTTGCTGAACAACAGCTTTCGAGCCTACCTGTTAACCAGCATTTAAATATACCAACAATGGGAACTGAAGAAAGAGCAAGTATCAATTAGAAAAGAATCTAATTTGCTGGACCGATTAATTAGATTAAACAGCTGGAATTTATTAATTGGAGAATGAACTTTCCCTCTTTTGTTTTCTGGTGTGGTAGGGGGAACAAGCTGATGATATCATCACAGATGCGAATGATATTACGTTGGAGTCAGAGAACACTGCTAAGAAAAGGAAACTAAATAACAGTGAACAAGAATGTAGAAAAAATGCTGATGTTGTATCACCGTCACCTGCGAAAGAGCAACAAAATGAGGAACATAAGGAAATGGCTGCACCCATTAGAGTAATTCAAAGTGACAGAGATGGTGTTTCCTGTCCGAATTTGAATGATTTAAGCAAGGCTTCTGGAGTTACGACGAGAACTCATGCTTTAAATCATGAAAGTCAAATAAAGACACAAAAACACTATTTCCGTGCATAGATTGATAAGATTAAATTTAAGTGATTATATGAAGGCTGACTCTTTCATCTTTACATTACTTAGGTAGAGCAAGCTGATCCTTTGACAGATAACAAGATTAGAGATACCCAAAGCCAGAAAGAATCACATGGTGAAGATCATCATGATGGATTCAGCGAAAAGGATCACTTTCAAGTAAATGCTGTTTCAGCTGAAGCAGGGCTTCTTGAAAAGCCTAGGACTAGTAAGATGAAGGCAAAGAATATTGATCAATCTTCATCTATTGACATGCCAACTACTGGAAACCACTTTGATGGATCGAAGAAGGGCAGAGAAAATGTAATCAATGATGAAAAGCTCAATACATCCATACCCCTTGGTGCCAAACATTCAACTGTATCTAAAGAAGCGACAAACACCCTACCCGAAGCTTCCCACAGTCCCCGAAAAACTATTGTTTCCACCGAAGGTGAGGGTGATGGTAGCAAGTCCTCTGGAAGTAAAGACTTTATGATTCAGCCCAATAAAAAGGCCAAGAATCAACCTTTAAAGCTAAAAGAGGATCCTTATGTCCTTAGAAGATCTTTTGTTTGGATGCGAAAATTCCGAACACTTTTGCATTGAAGAAACAGTTGTGCTCTTCAGGGGCAATTTTTGATGTATCTAGTTCAAGTTCTGAAGAAGTACATGGAACTGATGCTTCCGGTTCTAGCTCCATGATTTCACCACAGAATTCGTCTTCGTCTGATTCACTCTTAAGCATAAACTAAAGGTGCGGTGGAATCAAAACATGGTGATGTGTTTGATTAAACTCAACTCTTCAAGAGTTCAAGTGCATCATATGTTTATTGATATATTGCTAGCACAGTTGGGAACTTGATTTTATTCTTCGTCTTAGTGCTAATCTTCTGTTATACAAAGAGCGCAGTTTTTAGTTTGTAAAACAAACCATCCTGAGGAAACCCCAGATAATTTCCGCGGCATTTCACTTACGACCAATTGTTTTCTGCAGGTTATCAGCGATCCACATAAGCTCGGATGGTGTTCACAGTCACAAGACGAGAGTCGGCCGACCAAGTTTGTTCCTGATAGTCAAGCAATTATGTAAGCATCTTTAGTTGCTTGTTCTTTTTGACTCAATAGCTATTATATTCAGGAATCAATTTGATCACTTTTGAGGGAGTTGCGACCTATGAATCAATTATGTAATGAAAAGATTTTCGATACTTTTATCTGGTTCGCCTATATGTATATATAGCGGCCAAAGTGAATGGGAGTATTCAACTTTGCTGGTATGATCATGATTATAGGTGTACAAAATAAACCCGATGACCCGATATTCATCCGATCTTGTATCGAAACTCGAATTGATCCGACTTAAACATGAATTTACAATTATGTAAAAACCAATATGAACACAAAACCCGATTTCAAACCTGCCCAAAACACCTGACTCGAAATTAATCCAATCACAGGTCAAGATGGAATTTGTCCCATGAGGCCATGACCATGAAACCACACCTAAATATATGGTTTTATAAATATAATACTCATTCAATAAATAAAATTGATAAGATTTAATAAATAATTGAAAAAAAGAAATAAAATATATGATTTTCTAATACATTAAATAATTTGACCTAAAAAGTATAAAATCAATCAATATAAATAATATTATTGTCATAATTGAAAAGTAATGAAGTCAAAGATATAAATATTAGTCATAAAAATAATTACCTTATCATTGAATTTTGTTGAAAATTTTTTTATTGAAATTGTAACATGTAAGCAATATTAAATAGCGATGATGTCAACGTATTATGAATCATTAATAGTTATAGATTTGAAAAAAATTAAATTTGTCTTCCTTTCTTATCGTTAGGGAATCAAAAGTTGATGTCAGCAATGAAATATACACACGCTACTTATATCGTGGCCTTGAAAAAATTAATTAATCTGAGAAGCCATTAATTGCGTAATTAACGGATCACTGCCCAACATAATGCAGTAGGGAAGCATCTAAGTACCATGTTTGTTTGAAGCACGCCTACAATATCATTAAGTTTATTAATTAGTATAACTAAATTTTGTTTTTTTTTTTTAATTTTTTTAAAGCAATACTAAATACCACTCCTTATTCATCTTGATTGTTCCATTTAATTTATGCATTTTATTCAATGTATTTATTCAATCTTCAATATATTTTTAATTATGTATGATTAAAAATTATAAAAAGTAACATTAATAAGCTTTACATTAAAACGAATTAAATAAAATTTTATATGACTATATTTTAACTTATAAATTCATAATAAAATATAATTTAAGAGTAATAGATAAATAATATTCCAAAAGTAAATACTCCCTCCATTCCTTTTTGTTTTTCCACCTTACTAAAACGGGTAGTTCCATAAGTTTTTCCACTTTAGAATACTTTTCATTTTTGGAAAGTTTTCATCCCACTTTTACCCTTTAAAATCCCACTTTCCTTACTTCACACTATTATTTAATTATTTTCTCTCTCATACTTCCAATACAATCATTACATTACACTATTATTTAATTATTTTTTCTCAAATACTTCCAATACAATCATTATTTCCCACTATTATATAATTAAAATAATACCCATTACCACCAAAGATTCTATTTTTCTTAATCTTGGTGAAAAACCCAAATAGGAACATCAAAAAGGAACGGAGGGAGTAACACACATAAGATAAATAAAGTCTCATTTTCTTATATGGCAAATTCATATTAATTATCTCATTTTTTTTATCAATCTTTTTTTACCTAAATACCCCATGTCACATAAGTAAAGATCAAAATACCCCCATTTTTACTACTCATAACACTCCAACTACCATCTTACAATTAATTTAATCAATTAAAATACCCTAATTATCACCTTTTTAATGAACCTTACACCACCCTAAATAATCGTTTCCAAGCAAATGAGACAACTAAATTGATTCGGAAAGACTATTTGACTTAAAGAAGATAAAAGGGTTTCTGCCTAACTTTCACAAGAAGTAAAGAAAAAGTGTGCATAATTAAAACAAAATAATTTGTATTGGACAATATATATGTCTTTAAATGGTCATCTATTATAAATGGTCGAAATGTTTGATCTCTAACCGAAAGATCATAAGTTCAAATGCTGGTATCGACACAATCAAAATATGACTTCATGTACTAGTGGATTTAGAAAAAAAAAAGAGTAATGTCAATATTTTAAAATAATCTTTATGGGAATTAAACTTTAATCATGTTATCATGTAGAAGACAATATACTTACCAACTAATCTAGCCAATGGCGGAGCCACACTAGGTCACCTGGGGTCATGTGTCCCTAGGCGTTTTTTTTTTAAAAAAAATATTTAACGTAGACTTTTCTATTGGTAAGAATAAAAGTGTTAAATTAATACTGAAGTTTTTGATGATAAATACTCCCTCATTTTAGCAATTTTGTCTTATTTATTTATTTTATCACATTTTTTAATTAGGTTAGTTACTTTAATTTGTTCAATTTCGTTTTGTGGTATGTCGTATTAAAATTTTAGCAAGTAAGAGTAAAATAGTTCTTAATTTTGCAAATAAAACTCTGCCAAAATCTCGTCCACTAATTGGTGCCCCTAGGACTCCGGACCCTGGATCCGCCACTGAATTTAGCGTATGTTTACATGTATTTTTACAGCTACGCAAATGTATGATGTAGTTTGCTTTATTAGGTAAAATAAAAGCCAATGGATCTTTTTAAAAAAAATTCTTCAACTAATTATAGAATTCATGTTAACTGTTGGAGTGAAATTAGAGAACCTATGTCCATTGAATGATCTGAAAAAACAATGCCAAATTAGCATCCCCAAAAATCTTGGCTCATTGGCTGCCTATTGCCATACTAACACAGCTAGCACTTTGTTGCTATCTATTTTCGGGAACATGCCTAAATAAACACAATACACACTTTTTTTTTATATTTTTTAAAATAGTGTATATGAAGTATTATTATTTTATTCAATAATAAATTTCACAAAGGAAAAAGTGACGATTGGGTAAACATTAGAAAATTATTGAAAGAAAGTTAATAGAAAAAGTTAGTGGAAAATTGAAGACCATAAACTAATAAAAAGTGTTAATGAAAAATATATGAGGATAATAAGAAATATAAAAATATTAATGAATATAAAAATGTTATAATAAAATTGATGGAAGACATGTGAGAACCGTACATATTATTAAAATATTAAAATGCGAATAAACAAGTTTATTTTTTCCAGAATTTATAATTTAAATAGAAAAGATTAATTAAGAAATATCCCAAAATAAGTTGAAATAGTGGATATTAATAATAAAGTTGATAAAGTATATTTTAATTTTAAGTACAAAAAAATTCAGGCAATTCAGCTCAAAATCGTAAGGTCTTTAAAAAACCGAAAGGTATCATTTAAATATTCACATACTATACTTCTACTTTATATGATTAGAGTAATTAAAAAGCAACAAACAATATAATTTGATGTCTGTCACCTTTGTTCATTTAATCCATCCTTTTTTATTAGGTATCTTCTATTTATTTATATTAATGTGCCAAAGCTTTTCCTAACTTAAAACTAAAGACAACCATTTTAAACTTTGATACCTACAAATATCTTAAAATACTCCTATTTACATAATATAAACACAATATTTTCTCTTAAATATACTTGCACAGTGGAAAAATCTTGCATGAGACTATATTATTATAAGACGAATCCATACAAACAGTCATTGATAAAAAAACATAAAAAACAATAAAATTTCTTTTAAATCTCTTTCTATAAATAGTTTTTCTTTTAAATCTCTTTCTATAAATAGTTTAGACGGACCTAATTGAGAATTAATTAGTGGCAAGTAAATAGGAGTAATATGGAATGGAAGCAATATTTTTGGGTATTTCACTAAATAAGGCTCCATAAACAGTTAAATATGGTGTATCTATATATACTCCCTCCTATTTACTTTAAGTTGTAAGGGTTTAGTTTTTGACACTTGCCAAGACAACATTTTAACGTTTAATATTTCAAATTATTGATATAAATGATCTATATATTGAGACGAATCAAACAAAATTCTATACGACTATGTTTTACTCCCTCTGTTCTTTTTTGTTCTTCCAGTTTACTTTTTGCACAATTTTCAAAGCAATTTTAGCGCCTAAATATCTCTAAATACGCATTATAAAAAATTATAAAAAATATATGATAAAAAAGTATACATTAAAACGAATCTAAGGAGATCTCATATGGAGATATTTTATCATCTATAAATGTCTTAAAAATCTTAATCAAATTTCTCTCTCCAAAAATGGAATATTCTAAACGGGAAGAACAAAAAAAAACGGAGGGAGTAACTTATATATTAAGAGTAAACTATAAATTAATTAACCAAAAGCGCTTTTAACTCAATGGATAGAGCATCTGCATGTGCAACAGATGGTTTGAGGTTCGACCCCTACTAGGGGCAGGTATCAATTGGAGGGAATCTTGACTGCGCGCATATCTCTTTACTCCCTTCGGGTATGGGTATAATTTGTCCGTATCTTTCAAGAAAAAGAAAACCTCCCATTCTGACCCAGCCTTATGCGGAATACCGAGAAGGTCTTTTCCTTTTCTTTCCTAAACTATAAATTTAGTGTAATAAATGAATAGTGCCCAAACACAATTGACAACTTAAATAAGAGGGAGTAATATATAGTGATGCAAAGAAATTAAATGTATAATTAATTTAAGCATCCATCATTATATTACGAATTATTCCTAAAGTATGAAGCAAAAGACTCGACTACCCATATTTTTTCTTGACTAACGTACAAACAAAGAATAATAATAATAAACAAAGCAAAAGGCATTTTTAGAAACAACCAAAATTTCATCAATGACCGTTGTATCAGTTTCTCCTCATAATTTTATAATATTAAAAATCTTACTAAATATTCAATCAAAAAATGATTTCACCAATCAAATAATATAAATAATTTATATAAGTAAATAACTACTTATAAATTACTCTTTTTCCGAAAAATAACCTCCGTATCCAACCCGAATCCATCAACCTTCTTAACCCGAACCAACTCGGATCTTTTAAACAGCTTCACTAACGGATCCACCCCACTCAAATCATTAGCAGAATACTTATCTGACCGTGTAGAAAGCGCCACGTGTAGAACACAAACCCCACCGGGTTTTAACGTCCGTTCGATTTCTCCAACAAACTTTTCCGGGTAAAGCGCGTGATCAAAAACATTGGAGAATTCAAAATCGAACGAATCATCTGGAAATGGTTGATGATGAAAATCTCCATGGATTACTAATGGCGGACATGGAACAAGATCGATACCGATTGAGTCGGATACTCCGACCCGACGAAGAGCCTCGACTTCTTGCCCGACCCGAGCACCAATACAGAGCGCTTTAGAAGAGTTAGATAACAACGAAGAACTTTTCAACTGCGTAAAAAAGACGGAAAATACTCGGATCTTACGATCCCAATCTCTGGTAGTCCAAATATGGCGGAGTTTAGGGTTAAGAGTTTTGTTGAGTTGTTTTTGAATGTAGGATTCGTATGATGTGTATCCGGGTCGGATTTTTATACCCGGAGTTGTGGTGGTTATGGTAGTGGAAGAAGGGGTTGTTCGGAAAGAGAAAACGAAGAGGAGAGGGAGGAAAATGAAGAGAGAGAAAGTGAAATAACGGAGAAGAATGGGGATGAGTTTTGATGGTGGAGATGATTGTGTTTGATTGTTGAGTTTCATATTTGCATGGTGAGCTTTCTCTCTCTTGGCTTGTAATGGCGGAGCGTAGAGAGAGAAAGTCAGAAAGAGAAGGATGGAGAAAAATGGTGAATTAAAGAGAGAAGAAAGAAGTCAACAATGCAAATTCGAGAGTTTTATACACACTTGGAGCACAATTTGTCATGCATTGCTTCACGTGGCAGCTAATTTGATGCATTTAACTTAAGGGGAGGTCTTAGTAAATAACGGTGATTTATTAAAATTAATACTTCCTCCGTTTTAGTTTACTTGTCTCATTTTCTTATTTGGCATTTTCATATTACTTGTTTCATTTCTTTTTTTGACTAGCTTTATCTTACCTAAATACCCCCACTTTTCCAATTTCCAATACTCCACTACCACCTCTACAATTAATTTAATCAATTAAAATACCCAACTACCACCTTTTTAATGGATCCCACTCAACCCTTAAAATCCGTGAAAAGTCAAATGGGACGAGTCAACTGAAACGGAGGGAGTAAATTATTTTTATGTGGTAAGATTTGATAAGATGGAAGTTTTATAATTTTAATTTATATTTTTGATTTTGTTTGTTTTACTATTATACTTTTGTCTTTTTATAGTAATTTACAAACCAAAAAAAGGTAAATTAAAATTATAAAACTCCTATTCTATCAAATACTACCACATAAGGTTGAAAGGGTGATTTATTAATTTTACAAATCACCGTTATTTATGAAGACATCTCGGTTTAGCTTAAAACCAACATGATGGAAGTTTTATAATTTTAATTTATATTTTTCGATTTTGTTTATTTTACTATTATAATGAGTATAAATTTTTTTTTGACTATCTAGTAAAGAAAACATAATCAAATCAAAATCTGAAATTAGGAAACATAATCTAACAAATCAGATCATAATCTGAAATTTTCTAGTTAATTATTATTTAAGTATTAATTATTGTGCTACAAGTTGTAACTTGTAAGGTATACTTCCGCCTTTTGTGACTGATGATCAATACTCCCTACATTGAACTATACTTATAAGCAAGTGGCCTATCAAGTTATCATGCATACATTGTGCACAGTACACAATTATACAAATTTGGACAAATCTTTCATTTTTCTTGTTTATTTTTGGGTTCGAATAAAGGCGAAATGTTAGGAGGATTTATTCCATATTAATAAAATAAAAATAGTGTGTAGTGTGTACACTTGATAAATTATTAAAGACCTTATTTTCATTGTCATCTGATTTTGGGAGTATGAGAGAGAATATAATTAATAGTAGTGTTAAGTAAGAAAAGTGGGGTTTTAAGGGGTAAAAGTGGGATAAAATAAAAAATCTTATAAAAATACCCATTTTAATAAGATGAAAAACAAAAAGGAACTGAGGGAGTAATTTGTGCTAGTTGTTAAGTGTTAAAAATCATCTAGTGCTCAAAGGTGCATTTATAAAAACTAGGATTGAACATAAGCATTCAATATAACATATAATTTGTGACTTTGTGAGAGTTTTTTATTTAATAAAAAATAAACAAATTAAATAAAAAAATAGAGGTAGTATGTACTTTCAAATAAGTGGCAATAAATTAAGGGTAATGATATTTATAGCCCTTAGGGCTATACATAAAAGTTAGTAAATTATACTCCATCCGTTCCTTTTTATTTGTCCACTTTACTTTTTACACGCATTTTTTAGCAAATTTTAAGCCTTAATATCGCTAAGTACGCATCATAAAAATTTATAAAAACTACATATTAAAAAACTTTACATCAAGACAAATCTAACAAGACCTTACATGAATATATTTTATCATCAATATATACTCCAAAAATCTAATTTAAATTTCTCTCTCTAAAAGTGAACAAATTTAAAGTGGACAAACAAAATGAAACGAAGGGAGTATTTATTATCAATAATTTTAGGTTTTCAAAAGAATCTAGTATAGAAAATTGAGACTAATTAATAGTTTTTTATAATTATTTTAAATTTCCAAGAAATAATTTATGATAAAATAATAAAATATAATTAATTCTTATGTTTTCAAAGCAAAAACAATAATGAATTACATTGAAATTATACAAGATTCTTTCTTATATACAGCCGTTAGGGCTGTATATATCATTTTCCATAAATTAATTGAGAATATGTAAACATATTAAATAAAGATATCATCCTTGATCTTTCAAAGTATTTTTCTAGCCATTTATTGGATAAAGTTGATAAAACCTACAAAATTCAATATGATGTTGTTTTGTAGGTGGAGATATAGTATTGAACATTTTGTGGTTCAACACCAATATTAATAATTTAATATTAAAAATAAGAAATTATGTATAAAGAACCCATAATTAATTTGTTTCTTAATTTAGTTTTTAAATATATATTATTTTAGTTAATTAAATTCTCGAAAAGTGTTCGTTAGCTTTTGTCAGATTGATATTTATATTGAGATTTGAGCTAGATATTTCATACTCCTATATGTTTAAAGAATTATAATTAGTATTAGGGGCTTTAATTAATGACATAATTTTATCTAATTTGTATAATTCAACAAATTATAAACCAAAAAAATAAAATAGTGAAAAGGTTGTCGACGTATCTTTTAACATTCATACAAATATTTCTTATACTTGACCCATCATAACATATTTAGTTTGAAAAATAGCTAGGTATTAATATTCAATCACCAAATCTAATTTGTCACAATATTTTTTAAATCATGTTCAAAAACTAAAAAATGCTTAAGCTTATAGTCGAATTAAATAATATGTTATATTATATTATACTCTATTGAATTATTCATTTTAAATAGAAGCAGGGCCGGCTCAATAGGGGGAGCACCATGAGCTATTGCTCAGGGCCCCGATTTATAGAGGGGCCTCATATTTTTTCCATAAAATATTATAGTTAGAGTAATATCAAGTATATATTCAAGAGGATTGAAAATAGAAAAACTAATATAATGGGATGATGATTATTATTATTTCTTATTAATTGACAGACATATTTCCTATTGGTTCCATATAATTATAAAATTTAGAAATATTTTTATATACTATTAAACAAATTTACAAATACTAAAATGTAATAGAACAAGTTTTAGTTTTTAAGGGCCCATAATTTATACTTTGCTCAGGGCCTTTGAAATGTCGAAAACGACTCTGATTATAGAAGTAATTGGTTGAAGACTTGAAGTCAATATTAAGGGATACATACATAAAAATGGGGAGGAGTATATTACAAGTAGAAATGGCATGACTGCTTTTGCATCTATAATTAAACAGTGTGAATAATGATAATCTCCCTAATTACTGTGCTAATGAGAAATCATTAACAATAATGGAAAGTGAGAATAAGATTAAGTAAGCTACGCTGGCATAGTGAGCTGGCTTACGTCGACATATTAGACGAAGACACTTAGCAAACTTTTGTCGGTTAATTATTTTATTCATATTTTAATCTCCATTATTGCAAATGATAGGTATTTCTTCTTAATAATCTACTATATACTCTTAGGGGCCCATTTATTAGCTGTTCTCCAATCTTATAATCCTATTTATGCCTTGATTATTAGCATTAATTTACTTCTTTCTTTTGTTTAGAATATTGTTATTATTTTCTAGGTAGACTGATAAAAGAAGAGGAGTTTGTAAAAATAGAACCCGTGTTAATCTTACGTGAATAAATTTGATTGAAAGGTTTATTCGAGGATTATATATAGACATTAAAAAATTGAGTAATTAAGTTTTATATTTTAAAGGAAATATTACCTAAAATAATTCAATCTATTAATTAAACATGAATAATTCGAACTTGATGAGGGATTTTTCTAGAGTAAACCTGGATAACCGAATGACCTATTATGAAGTTTTATTTTTTCAAAAGAAAAGATAAAGTAAACTATATATTTATCTTAAAAAGGAATGTTAAAATTTATATAGAATTTTTTATGTAAATTTTCTAAATAGTCTCTAATTTTATATTAGTTTTTAGTTATTTTTTTGTTAAATAATTACCTACTATAATAGGCCATTCGATTATTCAAGTTATTCTAGGAAAATACCTCATAAAGTTGAGATTAATCATAACTAATCAATATATGAAATTATTGTAGAAAAATCATTAAAAAAATTAGATTATTCTACATAATTTTTCCTAATTTAAACTAACAATGTAGGATTATTATGTTTTGGAGGATATTTTGATCTAATAAAAAAAAGAAGGAATTGCAAATAAATTATCTAAAAACAATTGTCTCTTTTCATGCCGGATAAGGAGCTGCTTTGCTTTAACAAAGTTGCTTTGTTTGTTGTCATGGACTTTCCAAGTGTTGGTTAAACTTCAAAAGTCATTATTTTTTTTATTAGAAATTATTCTTAAACAATATACTCCCTCCATTTTCATTTGTTCTTCCCATTTGGAATATGGGAAGAAACCAATATAAACTATAATTACAAATAGATACTATGAGAGTTGAGTAAAATAATATAAAAAATAAAGGTTCTATTGATTAAAGTGTAAGTGTAATAATATCATTAAATTTCATTGGGTGTATGTAAAGTAAATGCATTGGGAATAAACGTGTAAATTAATTTTTATAGATTAGAGTGTAAGTGTAATAATTTCCTTGAATTCTATTGGTTACTAAAATAGAAAGATTCTAAATGAGAAGAACTTTTAAAAATTTCCAAATGAAGAAAGTGAGAAGAACATATGAAAACAGAGGGAGTACTTAATTAATAAAGCTATGGTCCACGAAAGAGTAAGTATGACAAATACTTTTTGAAATAGTATATAAGAAATTAAGAATTATATCTGAAATCAAAAATAATTATTATTTATTTTAATTAATAGTTAATCTTTTATAATCTTAATAGTTAATCTTTATAGTCTCTTGAGAGACCGTCTCTTTGACAAACGTATCTCAAGCTCAATCCATAAAAGATTAATGCCTACTTACTGTATTTTTAATGTTTACTTATATTATTCTTAATACTTACTTACCGTACTCTTAAATCTTAATATCTACTTTTAATATCTTAAATGTCTACTTACATCATTTTTAATGTCTATCTACAATATTTAGAAAATATATAATAGATTGACCCTTAGAAATAGTCTCTTAAAAAGACTGTCTCTCACATAAATTTATGTACACTTAAAATAACAAATGTAGGCAAAACCACCACACTTGTGAGTTTTGATTTGTGATCCAAACACCAACACAACACTTGCAATTCATTTGGCACAATTACCCAAATACTACAAAATCCGTTCGCAATCCAATTTAACCCCACCCACTTTACCTCAGCTAAATAATTGTGATCTTCAATGATATTCATTCTTATTAATATTATTAATATAGATGAAAATCGAATATTAGAGTTTACCTGGAGATTTTACTTACTTATTTTAAAGGGAAATTGTCGGAGAGGAGAAACCGAGCACATTTAACTCTTGTTAGTATTATAGTTCAGTTTAACATTTTGTTTTTTTCATCACGATGAATTTAAAAAGTTTAATTCTAATCATCTATATAAAAGGACTAATTGCATCTCACCTTGACTATGAGAAGATTTTCATGCGTGTAAGGTGTTGTTTGGATGTAGCCCTTGTTGAATTGAACATTTTATTCATGGTCAAGTACGTACGTACATTTATGTATGGCTTGATTGAATCATATCATAATAACCCATTTATTTCGTATGGAGTTTAGTGTACATAGAGAAGAGAACTTTGTTTCAAGCAAATCATTTTAGTATAAACCTTAAACATAAACTTTCATGGTTAATAGTCAAATGGTTCGTTTAATGCTGGGGGTTGTGTGGATCATTGAGCATTGAGCATTGAGCATTGCGCATAGGTATGTAGAGCATTACACGAAGTTCAGATGAAGCCTATAACAACTACTCGAACGAGAGATTCAATGCCATAAGTACAATGCTCTCCAACAAAGATAAAACTTTTGTCCGTCAAGTTGCTCAAATGAGCAACATCTCATCTTATGTAAAACCTTTAATTAATTTTTTTAATTGAGCTAGCTAGTAGCTTCATATAAATTTTATTAACACATAATACAAACACTAAACCTAGCTAGGGGGAGGTAAGTTGTAGGCTTGTAGCCTCATTGGTAAACCTTGTTAAATTTGGTGTTCATGTTTATTATTGCTTTGCATTTTCATTAGATCACTTGCACAATCGTTTGTTTTGTTATTTGTTACATCTTCAAGCGACAATATTCAATTCAATTTAAACCTGCTCATTACATCCTCTCCTCAACCGTAACCACTAAACAACACCTAATAAAATACATACTCATATTGGTATAGAATTTGTAATATATAGATTTTAACAAAAAATTTAAGTTGATAGTTATGATTAAATATATGCTAATAAATAATATATATATTTATATGCCATAACCATTGATTTAGTTATGACTCTATACTTAAATGACTAACTTAATTGCAAATTATGAAGATTAAAATTACTCAAAAAAGCATGGCAAAAAGTGTTGATCAACATAATAGTGCTAGAAAATAAACAAAATATTACAAATAATTTCCCAGCACAATTATCCAAAAAGCAAAAATAAAAATAGTAATATAACACATTATTTATCATTTATCATTAATCATTAATAATAATAATTACTAAACTTAATTAATTATTGAGATTTCATTCTGTTAAGTTGGTTCAAAGCAGGCTGCAAAATATTGTAAAGCACCCATCCAATTGCAGGCAAAACCACAAACAACAATAAAGTTCCTCTGTTATCACTTCCTGCACTACTCTCTGCAATCCTACCAATTTCTTCACTTACTGCTTGGGCCTCTTGGGCTGTTAACAAAAGCCCAGCTCCAGTCAGCCCACTAAGCCCAAGCCCAACTACAAAACCCTTCTCACTTTTCATTCTGTTCAACTGGTTTAATGCTGGTTGAAGGATGTTAAACAATACCCACCCAATTGCTGGAATTATGGGCAGTAAAAGGGCCAGCCCACGGTTATCATCTGCAGCAATATCAGCTATTTGTTGGGCTGCTAAGGCCGGGTCTACTGAGCCCAGGGTAGCAAATATGGCACCAGCAATAGCAGGGGCAGTGATTATTGGGCTTGGGTTGGTGGGTAGTTTGGAGGATCCAAGCCCATTAGGAAGGTTTTGGATTGGTAAGAGTGAGATGGGTTTTGTAGCGGGCTTTGATGGGGTAATGGTGGTTTTGTTGGTGTTGAGGGTTAAGCACTTCGCATTGAGTACCGCCATTGCCGCCATTGTTGCCGCCATTGAAGATCTAATGAAGGGGGAGAGAAATTTAATGAAAGGAAGGAAAATAATGGAAGAAAGGATATATGATCAAGAAATAGGGTTGAAGATTTGTGAAGAGGAAATTAGGGATATAGTATAGTCATATAGATGTGAATTTGTGATGTTAGTAAGGTGAAAAATGAACCAATAGAAATGTGGTTTATAGATTCTTCTCTTATCTCTAAGATTGTGTAGGATATGTTTTAGACCACATATATAGTATATAACCCCACCACTATTTTCTTATCAACTTGTCCTAAGTATTAGTTTTTGTTTTTCTCATCCTTAAATTAAAGACTAATACTCCTATTCTTTTATATCAAGTAATGTTGAGTGAAAAAAAAAAAAGTAATGTTGAGTGGTCTAAACTCCAAAGGGGTTTTAGAACATTGTATGGTTATTTGGTTTGGACTTTGGAATATAATTTAACAAATATTTTATTTTATTAAGGAAAAAATACCTTGAATAATCCAAATTATTCATGATTTTCCTATAATAATTCCACCTATCTATTGATTAAGAATGAATAATTCCAACTTTGAGGGGTATTTTCCTGGAGTAAACTTGGGTAATCCGATGACCTGCTATAGTCTATAGTAGGTAATTTACCAAAAACATAAATTAAATATTAATTTAAATTTAGAAAATATTTTTAGATATTTACATAAAAAATTCTAAATAACAAAAAAATCATAAATTTTTTATGAATATTTTTTTAACATTTTTTTCGATATTTTAATTTAATTTATTTTTTTTTAAATAAAACTTGATATAGCAACTCATTCGGTCACCGGGTTTACTCTAGGAAAATGCCCCTAAAAGTTGGGATTATTCATGGTTAATCAATAGGTGGGATTATTGTAGGAAAATCATGAATGATTTGGATTATTCTAGGTAATTTTTCCTTTTATTAATTACTTTAATTAGCGCTCTAAAATAATTGTTAAAATAGTGTATTTTGGATGTACGATCTTATCATTGTTAATAACAGAAAATTGTTTCAAATATGTTGTTTTCAATTGACTCTTGATAGCAAGTAGTAGTACTCTTATTATTTGCAACTTAGAAGAATAAAAAGTACTCATGGTTTGATGAATTGTTCAACCGCGTATAGTCGACAACCATAATAAAAAAAGCTATATTCTTTTCTTTGTGAGAAGGTATCTTAATTCGAATTAGACATAAGTAAACTGTGCTATTTAATTATCAAAATACATTTTCCTCTCTATTTTCCTCCCTTTAAAGTTTTTTGAAAGAAACTAAGATTGCGTTGTTTATTGTAGCTAAGTCATAGTTGGTATAATCACTCTTAGCAATTTCTCATTCTTTTGGAGTTATCTCATCATTTATTACCAAATATTCACATTTACATGTAAAACACTTTATTTTACTTCCAATAACTTTCAATTTAATAAAGATGTTGTTCCAAAATATGTACAATATACTTGTCTAAAAGCAAATTTACTTGCACAATCCGCTGTATATTTGAAGTAAAACTGTAAAATTATAAGTAATAATTACTTCAAAACTGTATATGTTAACTTTAAGAATGTAATTAATCATAATAAGATTGCAAGTGATTATTTAAAAGACGCACATATCATCTTAATAAAAATGATCTTTCCATAAACCATTTCATTTGAAAAATTGTGCAAATTTTAATGGATTACATTAAAAACTACTAGTTCATCCCTAGATAACTATCCATACACTTTGTACATGGCTCATAACCGACTATAGTAGACTAGTATATAAGTGTTCAATGGGTCGGGTCGGGTCGGGGCAGGTTAAACCCATTTAAATACGATTCAGCTTGATCCGTTTTTAAAAGTACATAAAATATTTTTTTATTATACTTTATAGACCCTTAGAGCTTAGGTCAATTCCAACTATGAATATAACAATATCATATAAAAATATAAAAAAATGGTAAAATATTTTTTTTAACCAATTTCTATAATTATCTAACTCGACCATTTACATAAAGGCCCGTTAATGACCCGACCTGTTATTGACTCAACCCACTAATAGCCCGTTAAGTCAACCCGCCCTCTGGTCTAGTATGCTTATGCCGATAAACCATACCAATGACCGCCGCAAATGGCTCATGCAATTTTAGTCTCACAACTTACAAATACTAATTAATTTATTAAAATCCCATTTCAACACAAAAAATCAATTTCCATTCCCCACCTCTTCCCAATCAAAAATATCTCCATGATAACATTTTTCCTATCTGCAATTTTTTCGTCCTCGCCTAGTTTCCGGCTTTCCGCAACTTCCCTGTAAATCCTATCCCAACTTTCTAGGGTTTATCAGAATCCATAAAAATGTCTATTTTTCTGTCTCCTCTCGGACCCAAACCCTATATCCACCCCTACCCATCTCATGTTCGGACCATTCAAACTCCAATCTTCCAACGAACCCATTTCCCGCACCGAAAATACCCACTTCCTCGAACATCACTTCTTGTAGTTGCTAAATTTGGGTTCTTAAATTCTGGTCAACTACCGGACCCAGAAGTATTCGAGGGTCCAATTAAGGACTTGTTTGGCAGAACTGAAGCATTTCTTTACACCATTGCTGATGCTGCTGTTTCTAATACTGATGTTGTTGATGCGTCCAATACTACAACTAAACAGAATGGTGATTGGCTTTCTGGGATTACTGCGACCATGGAAACTGTTCTTAAAGTAAGAAATTTAGCATATTTCTAAACTTTTTAATACTGTGTTTAGTTGTGACTGTGTTCTTGAATTGTGGAATGGTTGGTTGTTGTAATCCTGAATATTCTTTTGCTTTTGATGGAAAATTGAACAGGTATTGAAGGATGGATTATCTACCTTACACGTGCCTTATTCTTATGGGTTTGCTATCATTTTGCTTACTGTTCTTGTTAAGGCGGCTACATTTCCATTGTCCAAGAAGCAGGTTCTTTTTCCATACTTATTTTTTGATTATATTTGTGGAAATTGATATATTATGATTTATGCTGAGTGAAATGTGATTTTAGCGGATATATTGGTTAGTTTAGGGTTAATTGTAGGGATGGTTTTGCTCATATACAACATGAATGATCGCAACGGACTACCAAATAGGAGGCCCAGTTAATAAATGAGACAAATACTTTCTATTTTAAGATAATAAAGTATCCGGTAGTAGATCTTGATATGAAACAATTAGGGCCGTAACAACGTTTTTCGTTTATTTGCTTTACCTCTGAATTCTGATTATCTGTAGTTTGAGTCTTGGAATGTGTTCAGATAACACTTGAGGAACAAAGATTGGGGAGGGGAGGTGAGGGGACGAAAGGAAAGAGTGGTGAATATTCCTCCCAAATCTTTCCATTCATGAAAGGATTTGTTTTATGGAGAATAAGAAGGACAATCCCTCCAATTCCTTCCTAGGCTCTTTCGCAATTGGAATTGGAGGGATTGTCCTTTTTATGTTGAATATCATCTCTATTTCCCTTCCCCTTCTTTCCTTCCATTTTCTCTCGTCAACAGTAGAGCTCACAAGTTGGGACTTGAGTAAAAATGCTGGAAAGTTTATGGTTGACATTAAAATCTTACATATTTGGGGGATGCTAGTTCCTTTATACTCACGGGTTGATAAAAAAATTTTTGGTTTGTTTTCATAAATAGGGATGTGAAGAGAGTGATCTTGAAACTTTCAATTGATGCAAAGATTTTTTGCTTGAACAAGCATGCGTTATAACAAGGTTGCATTATATTTACTCACAAACCCATGACTTATTTTAACTTTATAGTCCTGGTTGAATGTTAATTTTTGAGATTTTACCCTTTTCAATTGTCGTCGTGCTCAATCATGGTTAGTCCTGGAAGGCTGGAAATGAATGTTATACATACAAGGTAATGAGAATCCACCATAGATGTGATGAGGAGATTGATATTGAATTGGAAAAAGCATAATTCAATGTAAGAAGACACAAAATATAGTGACCGGAATGAAATCAATATAATAAAAATCAATGTGCTGCAGTTATAGTAATTTTAACTGAAGAGTCTCAAACATACCTAAATTTTTTACTTTTAGTTGTGGATTGATTTGGATTTGTTAGTTGTATAATTGACTGTTATGGTGGTATAACTTTTTAGTAATTGATGTAACAATCTTCTATGTAGCTGTCACTTCATTAAGTTTATTATAGTTAAAACGGAGATTTAACTGGATTAGCATATTATGCTTGCAGGTAGAATCTGCTATGGCCATGCGATCTTTGCAGCCTCAAATAAAGGCTATCCAGCAGCGATATGCTGGAAATCAGGTAGCCTTGTGTCCAATACTCCCTCCCTCCCTTATTCCTAATCCTGCCCTTACTTTGTGGTGTTTATGTGTTTGGAGTTTAGAAAGTTGTGGATCGTTCTACTCTCCTTTGCAGAAACAGGGTTTTGAGGATTATTTTAGGCTCATTGGAATTTAGACAAAAAATCCAATGACTTGAGTCATGATATGGTTTTGACTTATTCGCGTAGTTTTTTTTACTCCTTTAAATTAATACTTCTTCTCGTTTTATTGATTGGCCTTATTTTACTCATGTGCAAATTTTATCAACCCTGGTCAATGGCCATTGAATCTGTCATTGACTCATTGTATCACAAATCCATAATTAAATTACAAAATGGTATTCATTTGAAAGACTTTTCAGATATAGTCGAAATTGTATCTACTGCCTCTTCCCTGAAGTAGTGTAATCTACATTTGAGTTGGAAGGTGGTAAAGCTTTAAAAGGTGCTTTGAAGGTAGCTGTTCATGAGATTGAAGCTTATTCTGTTTTGTACATGTAGGAAAAAATTCAACTTGAGACAGCTCGGCTTTATAAAATCGCAGGCATAAATCCATTTGCAGGTAAATTGCAGTGTTCAGTTTCTGTTGTGAGGTGCACTTTCCAGCATTATAGTTTTCATTTATATTCAGTTGATCATTCACGTCTTATGTTTTCCTTCTTATCAGGATGTCTGCCAACGTTGGCAACAATACCAGTGTGGATAGGTCTCTATAGAGCTCTCTCCAATGTTGCTAATGAGGTATTACAGAATTACGTTCTTGTTGCCATAATTTAGCTTTAGTGTTGCATTAGACCTTGAATATGTTGCTATTCTCTTGTACTTTTGAAGGGACTTCTGACAGAGGGTTTCTTCTGGATACCGTCCCTTGCTGGTCCTACAACTATTGCTTCCCGGCAAAATGGAAGTGGCATTTCTTGGCTTTTCCCTTTTGTTGTAAGTCCTTTATGACCTTTACTTCTGTTCTGATGCTGGCCCTACAACTATTCCACATGATGCCTTCCCCTTACTCTTATAATGTCATTGTTCTCACAGGATGGACATCCACCACTTGGGTGGTCAGATACAGCAGCTTATCTTGTTCTACCACTTTTATTAGTTATTTCACAGTACGTATCAGTCCAGATTATGCAGTCGTCTCAGGTTTGTCAACTCTTTTTATCTAGTGAAATTGTATTTTTATTTGTATTTCTGTCCTTCATGCATTTCTTGTGATGCTATTTAGTTTTTGTCGGCTGTTATATGGGTCATACATAGTTGAGATTCTTTTAAATTTTTACATGGTGCCTGGCGGTAGTGTACACATGAACCTCTGGTCTTACCCAATACATCCAATGGCAATTCATCTAACATTTTTGGGGCAAATAGGTTTTGAAAATGTCCGAGAAAGCCATGGATAAGTGGGAACTTATCTAAATTTACTTTTTTACAAAACGTACTTGGTAATCCTTGGTGATATAATTATTTCCTTGTATTTGAACATCTCCGATTCTGGGTTGTTTAATGTAGAATTGAGAAAATAGAGGACTAATCATATGCTGGCATGGTTTAGACATTATGTAGGATCTCTTTGGCCTTTTTAATTTAAATCTAGCTATTGTTTATTTTCCTCTTCATATAATTTTAACTGATTTTCTTTTTTATTTGAACTTCAGCCGAATGATCCAAACATGAAAAGTTCACAAGCACTGACAAAGTTACTTCCTTTGATGATCGGTTATTTTGCACTTTCCGTACCTTCTGGTCTAAGCCTTTACTGGTTAGTTCCTTCTGTTGTGATTTAGTTTGAACTTTTACTTTGTTGTCTTAGACCAGCATTCATGAGTAAATTCTTTTTAGGTTCACCAATAATATCTTGAGCACACTTCAGCAAGTATATCTTCAGAAGATGGGAGGTGCAAACAATGCGTTAGTGCAGCTTAATGAAGAAATTTTCAAAGAAGAACGATCATCGCCTGCCGAAACTGTTTCTAAATCAACATCAATTCAAACCGAGGAAATACCTCCTTTCACAGTCACAAAATCAACCCAAAAGGAGGAAATATCACCTTCCACTGGGTTACGGCCAGGAGAAAAGTATACTTCTGTTCTTTACTTGGTTTTTTATACGGGGTTCTTTTGAAGTCTTATCTCAATTTTGAACAGGTTTAAGAAACTAAAAGAGGAAGAAGCTAGAAGAAAACGTCTAAGGGAAGAAGAGAGGATGAAAAAGGATGCAGCTGCAGCAAATGCTGTATCTAAGACGGATGCACATGATAAGCAACAGAACTCGGTTGTAGCAGAAAATGGTCATGTTTCTAATGAGGAAGCTTCTATAAACGGGAACGGCTCTTCCAAGGAATATCAAGATGCACCGGAAATTACAAGTGAAAATGGTAGGCTTATCAATGGCACTGATGACGAAGATTTGGAAGATGTAAACAAGGTATTCTTTCCTTTCTCCACGTTTTTTGAAACAGTACGTCTTGATTCCGAAGATTAAGGTGCATTGTCCTTCAGCAAGCTTAGGGTTTGTTTTTGTATCGTTTGCTACAACCAATTATACCTTTAAATGTTTGGCTTAAAAATTGACACTTCAATTGACCATGGGCTGGAAAATATGAAAGTCGTATTTACCATATGCAATTTAGTATGACAAATAGAGCGAAATTATCTCATGAAACAATGCCTTGTGTTTTTCAGAAAGCTGTTGAGGCTCATAGTAAACTAGGTTCCACGGACAGAAATTCTGAAGAGGAGACATCTGTCAGTTCTTAATCCGAGAGCAATACAAGTTTTACGCATCATAGCAGCAGAAATTCATTTTATTCGGCCAACTAAATCATGAATGTGGAATCGTCTATACTCAACCTCAATGAAAGATTGATATCTCCTCCGCTAAACCCAATGTATGCAAATAACAAGGTATGTTGCTATATTTGCTGTATGCTAATCAATCTTTGCAAAATAGAACTGAGAAATACTGCCAGAAGTTAAGTTGGCTCCCCCTCCCCACCCCCCACAACTCGGCTTGTATATTGTAGTCCTGATGAGGAGAGCGATAGCAACGGAGAGAATATGTTTGAGTTAGATCCATGTTCGGATTTTGTAATGTCTGATTCCGTTCAATTGACCAACTCTATCAACGTATGTTAGACTTAGAAATTATGATATACACATCATACTCATACGAAATTTGTAAATGAGTTGAAAATTTCTCAACGTCAAAATACGGAAGAATCCGTTTCCTTGAAGAGTAGTTTGGCTATGCATGTTATTTCCAGTAATTCTGTATTCCAATCATTTCTCGTTTTGTTATTGGTTAATGCAGAATATCTAGGAATTGTCTACCTTAAAGATGTTGACTTTTTTTTGCTTGTAGTTGTAACTATATTGAATCGTGTACTTAGCAATGACTGCTCTAACAAGGAACCTGTATATTGTATTCCTTGCATACAATATTGTATTATCAGTAATTTTCTGGGAAGGAAACCCTAGTTGACCCACCGTGATTCGCTTCCTCCTCTTTTTAGTTCATTTAATCCTATAATTCCTATCCTATATTCCAGTTAATGAAGGTTACAAAAACTACACCAGAAGGTTTCCTGAGAGACCGTTTATAGCATACACGGCACTCTCAGCAGCCGTGCCCAATGAAAATTTCAGTTGTTAATTTTGGAAAGTGTAAAAATGGGCTGACTCATTACACCCGTTTATGCTATAGACCGTCTATAGCAAGAATTTGTGAAACTACAAAGACTGAAAGCACAAAGCAGTAGTCGTACGTAGGATTAGGATTCTGACTCCATTCTAATCTTATCTCTACTGAGTGCTGACTACTCCCTGCTGACTGTGCACGTGGGCTACACTTTTGTTGTAGTCTAAGTAAATAACGATGATTTGTAATATTGACAAATCACCCTTATGTAAAAAAATTTAATAGGATGGGATTTTAGGATTCTAATTTATCTTATTTTTTTGTTTACGCTATTGATATTTTAGTTTCAAGTGTACGATCTAAATGTTTGAAAATATTTAAGTTATATGGTACAAATTTAAAGTAACGCACAGGTATTCATTTATCATGACTAGGCACGTTTATACCCACTAATTAATTACATTATCTACTAGGAGTATGCGACTAGTACATGCTTTACTAATTGTTTAGCCATGCTATCGCTACCTAATACTAATAGCGCTTCCCAAAAAAAAAAAAAAAAATACTTACCGTGGTTCAACTCAGTTACCCCAATTTTTGTTTTATTATCTTTATCGCCCGTTTGGTAGGTGGTCATAAATGATGTAATGGAAATGAAAATTTAGTGTAATTTTAGTTGAAATCTCTTGTTTACCTTGATGACCATGTTTGTCTAACTCCATTCATCTCATTTTCTTCATAAAATTCATTCCAATGCATTACCATTGGAGAAGGTGGTATTAGGTGGTGATGAAAGTTTGTATACAAAAGAACTTTTTTGTGATCAAAGTTTCATTACCATGGGAATAATATGGATCTTTTAATGAAATTTTACATTATAAATCATTCCCATTACCATCATTTAGTGCTACTAACCAAACGGACTGTTAATCTATTATTTACTCTAATGTTATTAGTTACACATAATTAACACACACACATATGTTTTTCTTTTTAATTCATTTCACAATATTTGTTACATCACTAAAAATTGCTGATTTCTTATTACTTCCTCCGTATTTGGTTATTTGCAACTTTTACCAAAAATGGCGTATTCTATTATTTGCAACTTTCTTTTTTTTTTTCCATTTATAGAAAGTTTTTTATTACTTTTTTATTATCTCTCTCTTACTTTTTTAATACTCTTTCTTACTTTTTAATACTCTCTCTCATACTTTTTAATACTCTCTCTTACTTTTTAATATTATAATACTATAATCCCACCCCATTAACTTCATTAATCTATTTTAATACACTACTAAAAGTTTTGCCTAGGAGTCCGTGAAGGACCCCAAAGTTGCAAATAATTAAATACGGAGGAAGTATTTTATTCTTACTTCGATTTTATTAATTCTTACCTTTTGTTTTTACTTAAGGATAAAAATATTGTAATTAATCAATTATTTTCAATATACTTGTATAAAATCGAATTGAAAATATAAAAAGTTGAAATTAGAATATGAAACATAGGTAGTATGAAAAGTTGATAATATGAACATATGCATTAAGACAAATTTAATAAGCTTTCATCTGATTATTTTTGTTATATACTGTCATATCTATTTAATCAAGCTAGAACATTTGTTAACATTTATTATACCTTAACTTTTAAAAATACTAAGAGTACATGCATGGCTTGAACTAATTCTATTTATTCTCATCTTTTATTTCATTTACTTTTTTTAATAGTAATTGAGTGACAATTAAATTAGATGTTTCATTGCGGAATCGGATACAAGGCCAATATTGTTGACAATTAATATTTAAGTTTTATGTTAAAGTTTAAACTATACACTTATAAGTATGATATGTGTATCGGTTAAGTCAATATGAATTTTGTTACGTGACAAAACTAATTTGAGTTCAAATCTTAGTATACATTTTTTTCAAAGTTTTTAAAACAATTTTTTTATTCAACTTTAATTCGATATTATCTAATTTTATTTGTGACTATTCTTTTGTTTCGGAAATACTCACTCCGTTCTGAAATAGTCGCTATATAAGGATTATTAGTACTATTCATCTTTCAAGCTTATTATATTATTGCGACTGATATGTTACAAAAAATATAGTCAAGTAGGATCTTGTTTGAATCGTCTAATCGAATACTTTCGTAACATCAAATTTTTATAAGTTTTAGTTAAGCACAGGTTAAGATTTAAATGATCGAAGTTACGCATTGGATTGCGAAAAATTTAAAATATAACAAGTATAATAAAATGGAAAAATAAGACATTAGAGTAATTTTTTGAATGAGTAGGACATCGTAAATCAGTAACAAAAAATCATACCTTGTAAGCAACGCGTGATAAAAATTTCCAAGCACGTGGGTATGCATGCCTGACCGGTACACATAATAACACATTAAGCAAAACTTTTCTAAAGTTACAGGCTATTAATTTAAGACATTAATTGTATTTGAATCACCCAAATTCTGTTTTTCAAGCGGAATATTAGATTGATGATGACGATGATGAATTGTATGTTAAATCAGACTAAAAAAAATAGTCTCATCACAGAATCGTTTTATTTAAGAATTTGTGTACAATTTTTATTCGTAAAATATTAAAAAGCCCGCTAATTTTCCATTTTAAAAATATATAATGTGTGAACCACGACATGGCCCACATCCGACCCGTTCCAACCTCTGGAGATGAGAAAACCATTTTAGCAAAATTAACCAACACAACAAGCTTGTTTGTACCAACTGAAGTTTTCACATGTCTAGGTAAATCTGTAAATGGATGGCATATTATTTACCGTTTGGTTATGATTATATTAGATGTCGGCGAATTACTACTTGGTACTGATCAATGATTCAACTTTAATTACCTGATAATACACCTACTTTGATTATTAATGATTGGAAATGTACTAATCATGTAGGGAATGTCATTCATTGCATTAACTAATAATTTTGGACTTATAAGCTTGTACCAATGCGCTATTTAACTATAGGTGCTCTCTTGAGAGACCGTTTTTTGTAAAGACGACACTTAAAAGTCCAGCCCAAATCTATATTTAGAGTTGTAACAATATATATTTACAATTAGACTGGACTTCTGAGAGCCGTCTTTACAAAAGACGGTCTCAAGTAAAAATTTGTGATTTACCTATCCTTTCCCTAGCTCAAGGCGAAGTCCGAGTTTTTGATTAGGGGCTAAATAGCCTAATTTATTTAATAATTTACTGTTAATACATTAGCAAAATAATTATATAAACATTATATAAAAGCAAGATTAAATCTAATTTTTTTCTAAAATGAGAAAATTAGAATAATCTAGGTTTTAAAAATTTATAACCTAAATGTTTTGGATGACAAGAATTTGTTAAATTATTATACAAATTAAAAATTTTGCAAATTTTGCATTTTGTGGCACAAATTTTCAAATTGTAAATCTTAAACTTCATTTCTATAATTTTGATCACTAAATTATATTTAATTGTGTGCTACTTAAAATTACTATATATTATACCATAAATTATTAAATAGGATCAAACTAAAAATACAATATATCGTATATGTTTAAATTGAAGGATCATGCCTTCATCATCCCCACCTGTAGCTTCATCCCTAGGCATAATTTTTATTATGTCAAACTAAAAATTATATATTATATACTATAAATTTTTAACCTATATATTTAGTACATATGTTTAGATAACAAAATTGATAAATATAATAATTTTACCTCACTCTATACGCACGGTATGAAATTTAATTTTGGGGTTCATACTTTTAAACTCAAATATGACACAAAAGGCCAAAAACCTAAGCCTAAGGATATATGTGAAAATTTTGATAATTTTAGTTAAAATTTGATTAAAATCTTGCAAACTTTTAATATTACCTTTTATAACATCTACTTTTCAAAAAAAAAAAAATAAATAAATAAAACCTCTTATAACATCTATCTCTATCTCTAACTTGTAGCTACTCTTATTTTGTTAGTTACATTGTTTTATATAGTTATTAATATTTTTATATTTTATGTCATTGAATATTACACTCTTTACTTTTAGAAAGTTTTCTAATTTGGAGTGAATTAAAAAAATCTTATGTGATTATTTTCATTGATCATATTATGTTACTCTTGAGTCTCTTTTTTAAAACAATTCTAAAATATTGTATAGAACTTGGGTAAAATAAAATATTCATAAAACTAAACGTTCATATTACAATACATCAATGTGTTATTACTTAAACAAAGATTAAGTGAAACAAAACTTCACAGTGTTGCCCATGCGTTTTCATTTAAATTATAAGTACACATAATTAACAAATAATTTTACATGTAGACCAATATAATAAGTGATCTAAAAATCATACATATTTGAATTTTTTTAGAATGCATACAAAAATTTAAAAATATGCTAAAGAAAAAAGTTAGACCCAACATATATTATATCAGAGTAAGATAGGTTTTAATCAAGTCAGGGTAAGACGAAGTCCAAGCTAAGTTAGAATGGTAGAGATAAGAGTTGAAGGCAATCAGGCATATAGGTTTTAATCGGATTATTTTCATGTCGGGTCAACTTCTATAGTAGGGTAATTTTCAGTTGGGTCATGTTCGGTTTCGATCGGTTAAATCAAGAAGGAAAATATTTTCTTTTCACTAAATAATTTTACTGCTTCAACAACGAGATATAAACTTAAAATATATGATGACGTAGAGATAAAAAATTAACAAAATAGAAATGAGTAAAAATGAAGATAAAAAATTAACAAAATAGAAATGAGTAAAAATGATTGAATTTTAATTACCATTAGGTTTGTCCTTTTTTATTATTTTTTAGGCTAGATCATTTAGGGTTTGTAAGTCAAAATGTTCAAATTACAATACATTGAGTTTTAGTTCAATTTCAAAATGAATCAAAAATAACATTTATACCAGCAACTTATACATACTCTAAAGATCGTAAGTTACAATATATATGAACTTATTCCACGCTAAAGTAGCGTGTACCTTTCTATTTAAAAGCGAATTAAGTGATTCAAGAAAAAATAAAAAATAATTATAAAAGTACGGATTATGGACTTTTTCTACACTAAAATAGGGTGTACCTTTTCCATTTAAAATAAAAATTTACTAATCCAAAAAATAAAATAAAATTATAATTATTGCATATTATTTTTTTTATTTTTTTTATTGCATATTATTTTAAGGCATATTAAGTCCATATAAAACTTAGCCTTGAAATTAGGTTAGGGTTAGACTCAAAATAAAAAAGAAAAAAGACTAGGGTTAGTTTCTAACTATATAGCATAGCACCCTTAGTATTCATGTCTAAATTAAGTAAATTTTTTGTGTCTCATCAATCTAAAATTTATCAAACCCAAACTTTATTTGATCCATAATAAGTTCATATATAATCACAATCAGAAGGTCTTAGTAAATACGATTATTCGTAAGGTTTAATAAATCACCCTTATATGGTAGGATATGATAAGGTGAGAATTTTGTTATTTTAATTTATTTTTTTTGATTTTGTTTAATTTAATATAATTCTTTTTATCCTTTTATGGTGATTTACAAATCACGGTTATTGATCAGTAATTTTTGAAATCATAATTATTCTTAGTTGGTTTCTTGTTTCACCACCAAATAGACACCTCATCATCAAGCTTGCTCCCCTTCCTTTAAGAAACGTACACCAAATGAGGAGAGGATTGAGGAGAGAGAACGCTTCTCACTCTAGGAATACCCAATTTAACTTTTTTATCTTTCATGTAATCCATTGAACAAACCCATCAAAATTCTCCTTTCTCAACCCAAAAAATTACTATATAATTATCCCACAAATTATCTTTCTTTATTTCATATTCTCTTTTATTGATCATCTTATTACATAAAGTTGATAACTTTGAAGATTTTCATTTGGGTATCATCCCATTTTTAACCTTCTAATTTCATTGATTTTATTTGTTGTTTTAGTCAAGTGTTAAAAAATATTCATGGGTTTTGATTGAAATTTGATATTTCATCAGATGTAATCATCATTTCCCAGATTTTCTTTCGATCTATAGTGATCATGTTGAAAAGATATGATTTTGGATGAAGAACAATGAAATCAGTTATTTTGTGTTCATTTATGTTGTTTTTTTCAGTTTGATGACATTTTTTTTAACTCCTATTAGTATATATCTACATGATCATAATCAAAATCAAAACTTTAATCTACTTCTATAACTAAACGCCACCCTAAATATATCCCCTGTTTCTTTGTACTTTTTTGATCACTCTGTTTGCTTTTTAATTTTGTTGATTGTTCAAAGTTTATCGAATAATTATTGATCGTTTGATTTCAAATTGATTCTGGTACGCAATTTCCTTTGATTCTTTATGGAATATCCTCTTCTTGGAAGATTGGTATTCTTCCTACAAAAGTTTATTTTATGCTTTACATTCTGTTTGTTTCTGAATAGAATTTGGTCAATCGACCCAATCTTTAGCCTTAATGTGCATTTTTTCTGATTATCTATTTATATTTGATTCATTTTGGATCAATTTTGGTGAGATGATGGTACTTTATGGGATGTCCATATGCTTTTTTAATTGGGATCATTTGGTTGCAATATTTTTTGTAATCATGAAGGAATTGTTCATTGATTATTGTTATGATCCAATAATTCATGTACTCAACCCGACTCAACCCGACTCGACCCAAATCTTTTAAGATTAGACAAAAGATTAAGACTTTGACATTGTTTTTGTTGTAAGTATTTAGATTTATAGTTTCCCATGTAAGAGCTTTTTTGGGAATATGTAGCAAACTCTAGGGAGTGAGGGAGAATTTTATTAATTTCTGTGCATGTTGACTGTTGTTCTTCTGCAGAACAAACTTATCTTACTTTTTATGATTGGGGAAGATTTTGATCATGATTTTTTTCTCATTTAGGTTTTCAACTTGAATTGGGTTGGCAATTGAATAGTACAAAACTCAAGGTAGTTATTTTTTCCCTCAATTTTAACAATGTCAGAGAATAAAGTATTCCAATTTATGATGATTTATTATTGAATAAAATGTCCTAGATTCTTGGTTAGTTTCATCCAATTGAAGAATTAGGGCACTGCAGAGTAATTGAGCAGTGCCCAAGATGGATGCCACAACAAGTGGAACTGGAACAATTCAATTCTGTAACATCCCTGAACAACCCATTACTGCCACCCTAGTCACCTCGCCTCGATCCTCGTTTGTCCGGCAAGTAAGACATTGTCCCGGCAACTGGGTTCCCGGAGAATTCCCCTTAGCAGCAAACCCTTCTATTGTTCTTCATGTTCTTACTGCTTGCAAGTTAGACCCTCAAGATCTTGCAAAATTGGAGGCAAGTCATCTCATTGCCTTAATTTTATTGGGTATTCTTTGTTTTTTTTTAAAAAGAATTGATGATGCTGCTGATTTGAATTGGGTTTTTCATATTTGTTTTTCAGGTTACTTGTTCATTCTTTAAGCAGCCAGCAAACTTTGCCCCTGATAATGATTTATCTATAGCTGAGCTTGCTGCATCAGATATGTGCCAACAGAGAGCCATATTTAAAATTATGACTGATGAACAAAAGGAGGGTTTAAAGCAAAGATGTGGGGGATCATGGAAACTAGTACTTAGGTTTTTGTTAGCTGGTGAAGCTTGCTATCGAAGAGAGAAATCGCAAGCGATAGCTGGACCGGGACACAGCATTGCTGTGACTTCGAGTGGAGCCGCTTACTCATTCGGGTCAAATAGTTCCGGGCAACTGGGACATGGCCTTACACCGGAAGGGAACGCGGCTGATGAGTATCGGCCTCGTTTAATAAGGTTAAAAATTCTGTCCTAGGCTTTTTCGATTGAATGGAAAATATTGCGGGCACGAAAGGATTTAACAGAAATCGTGTTTGTGCAGGTCCCTGCAGGGCATTCGGATCATCCAGGCTACTGTCGGGGCGGGGAGGTCGATGTTAATCAGTGATACCGGGAAGGTTTATGCTTTCGGGAAAGACTCGTTTGGGGAAGCTGAATATGGGGTTCAAGGTTCTAGGATAGTGAATACCCCACAACTTGTTGAGTCCTTGAAGGATATCTTTGTAGTCCAGGCTGCTATTGGAAATTTCTTTACTGCTGTGTTGTCTAGAGAAGGAAGGGTTTATACTTTCTCTTGGGGTAGTGACGGAATTCTCGGTCACCAAACGGAGCCTAATGATGTACAACCGCGCCCTTTATTAGGGCCACTCGAGAATATCCCGGTTGTGCAGATTGCAGCTGGATATTGCTACCTGCTTGCTCTTGCTTGCCAGCCTAGTGGCATGTAAGCATTTTCTTCACCCTCTTTTAGATGATGCTATATTCGTTTATTAATGATGACAAGGTCACAAGGGTATATATGGTTTTGCTTTGCCTTGCTATTTGTCTAGCTTATGGCGTGTACCGGCTAATTTGTTACGCAACCTCATTTTTTCAGAATGGTATGGTTTGCCGTTATCCAACACGCCCTAGACTTTACTTTGATCATAGCTTCTATGAGCAGAATCACTAGGTTTGATGATGACGATGATTAATGACAAGGGTTGTTTGGGAAACGTATTATTTTTCTTAGACGAGATTGTTTGTGATCAATGTACTTGAATTAAAGATCTTTGAGTTTATTATAGTTAATGGAACCATGAAAATACAGTTAACAGCCACTTTGTTTATCCTAGGTCGGTGTATTCGGTGGGGTGTGGATTGGGCGGAAAACTCGGTCATGGTTCAAGAACAGACGAAAAATACCCTCGATTGATCGAGCAATTTCAAACATTGAATCTTCAACCCATGGTCGTGGCTGCTGGTGCTTGGCATGCAGCTGTTGTTGGTTATGATGGAAGGGTGTGTACATGGGGCTGGGGACGTTACGGATGTCTTGGGCACGGGAATGAAGATAGTGAATCAGTTCCGAAGGTTGTGGAAGCCTTGAGTAATGTCAAGGCCATTCATGTTGCCACAGGAGACTACACGACTTTCGTTGTATCTGATAGTGGCGATGTATACTCCTTTGGTTGTGGTGAATCTTCAAGCCTCGGACACAATAATGGTGCCGATGGACAGGTCTGTATTTACTCTCTGGCTAAAGTTATGTATTTATCATGTGATTTGTTTCTTCAATTGTTTGACGTGCGCGTTTTCGACAGGGGAATAGACACACTAATATACTTAGGCCAGAGTTAGTGACATCTCTAAGACAAGTGAAGGAACGCGTAGTGCAGATAAGCCTAACCAATTCGATTTTCTGGAACGCCCACACATTTGCCCTTACCGAGTCCAACAAACTATACGCATTTGGGGCCGGAGACAAAGGACAGCTGGGCGCAAAGCTCAGCGAGAATCAGATTGAAAGGGGCAATCCAGAGCTGGTTGATGTTGACCTCAGTAGGTAGATACTAATCACTCGTATTAACATCCTTACCGTCATATTTTCGTGATCATGAATACCGTCTATCTTTATCGTCGATATTGCATATGAATCTCAATCGTCTTATTGCGTAGAATTCAGCATCTCTTCTGTAAATAGCAAAAGGTAAGATTGTTTTTAGTTAAGAACTTTAATGTAGGTTCTTAGAAGGTGCCTAGCCAAATTAGTTTGCATTGCCGGACGACTCAAAAAACCAAATTATGGTTTGATGCTTAAGGCATTGAAGTTTAATTTATTTGATTAGCTCGTTAACAAATTATGTTTAGCAATCTTTCATGAATTGATTTATTTGTTTACTCCGACTTTTTTAATTGTTTTTTCTCTCATGTCTTCATTGGCTTAGTTTATGAAGTGTGTGTACTTCGTCCTTTCCTGATTATATGTTCGCATTTCAGCTAAATTACTTTGAAGACTAGTTATTACTTGTGATCTTGATCAAATATTTGTAATTGCTGGTTGACAAAAGTGATACCAGTTAGCACTTGTCTATTATTTAATTCTTATATCTGACATTATATGATAGACATGGCTGTTTTATTTATTTTTGGATCCTAGAGCGAAAAATGAAAAGGATAGGTGTAATAAATAATATGGTATTATACCTAATATCAATTTTTGTGAATATCAATTTTATACATAAAAATATATTTTTTGGGTCTTAAAAAATTCAAGGTTCTGGACGATTGCTCGCTTTGCCCTTGCTAATCGATGGCTATGATGATACATAAATCATAATGCTTAATTAAGTCATTATATTTACTAATTATTTGGCAAAGTTCAGCAGTGTAAGGATGTTTTGTCTTGAGTAGAGATGTTTTATACAAGTTTTGGATTGATTTTTATTCAGGTGTTTCAAATTAGTTTAATATTGAATTTGGTGTTTACATTATTTTTTATATAATTTTACATTTATTTTAAAGTTGGGTGAAAGTTAAATTCAATAATATAGTCGGATTATGTCGAATTATCAGGTATGTATTGGACCCTTTAGTTTCCTTTAGTTTCGAGTGTCTTAATCTATATTCATATCTATCATAACTGTATTCAATTAAAGAAAGTGTTGATTGCTAACCTCACAAAATTGTCGAAACATAGAAAAAGAGGCATAACCATACTGGTTCGAGAAATAATTTTGTTATTGAGGAGATGATTGTGACACTTCTGAATTAAGTTTTTTATTTGTTATTTGATAAATTGAAATGGGTCACATAAGCACTTTGTGGGTCCATTATGTGGACGCACCCAAGGGACATCCGTAGGCTTGGGCTCACAAACTGTCATGAAGGGCTGGAAGCCTGGAAAGGGGTAACATAAGAATTAGTAATAAATAATACATTTTTTTTTTGAAGAAGTAATAAATAATACTTAGTGATTAGTTAAGTTGGGGGAATAAATATAGAGATAATTAGTATAAATAGTTTTTAGAGGAGTTTAATATTCAAAAGGAGAGATTTCCAAAAAAAAAAAAAAAGAAAAAAAAAGGAGAGAACAAACCTTTTGAATATTTGTGTATATATTTTGCATACAAATTGTCAATTCATATACATTCTGTTTTGTCATTGGAAATCTCTTCTTTATGGCCAAGCCAGTCCATTACACAAACCCACAAGTAACGATCGTTAACTTATATATATAATTGATGAAGTTTACGCTTTTCCAAAACTATTTAGTAGTAAAAGAATTCCTCACTAAATATTGTATATAAGCTCACAACCCACTATTTTAATGATTTAAGTTGCCTTATATACAAAGTACTCCTATTTTCAACGTCTCTTTTGTCCTCAAACTATTTTTTCAAAATCTTTGATTACTATCAATCGTTACTTTCAAGTATCTTTTTAAAACTTAAAATCCTATAAGCAATTTTCTTTTTATTGCTTGCTACATATTTTGAGTATAGCACTTGGTTTAGTTAAATAAACTTAAAATCTAGAACAGCTAGCTCTTGAGAGTATCTCAACTCTCAAGTCCAACCCATTAAAGATTAATATCTATGTGATGTCTAGTTTTATTATCCTTAATACTTACTTACCGTAGTTTTTAATGTCTACTTTCAATATCTAAAATTTCTACTTATAATATTTTAAAAAAATATAATGTATCAGCCCAATTAAAGATGATCTCTCAAAGAAACGATCTCACAAGAATTTGTGATGAATATTATTACCTAAAAATTTCAAACTTATTTTCTTCTATCTTATGTAATCATTTATAATGACGTATTAACTTAATGAAAATTAATTATATATTGTAATAATTTAAGATGGGAGGAAAATAAGGCCTTAATGATTGGGTCAGGATGATGTAGCAATTTAGGGTATAGAAAGGATTAATTTGAGGATAGGGTGTCTTAATCTTGCACCTTTACAACAAAATCTTTTGTCTTATAAAACCCGAATTAGTTCTAATATTTGATCCATATCAAAATCAAATGTGGACTTTTTTTTTTTGAAAGGGGCATTTTCCTTTTATACTTAATAACATTTTTATTTTAGTGATATTCTTATTGTTTTCTTCTTTTTTTTTTTCCATTCATCTTTCAAATTTAATCTTATTCATAAAATTTTGATTGATTTTAATATTTATAAGGAGAAAAGGAGAATGTTATACTTCACAATTCATTGTTTGAAAAGGTAAAATAATTTTTTAAAAAATATGGTAAGGTGTCATTATTGGTAAAAAGAAATAAATCATGATTGAATGTCATTATCATGTCATCATAAGATGTAATACTAGAGAAATTTCTTGGTAATGAGATGATGGATGCCTTATATTACCTCTAAATCTAAAATAGTTCTATTCTGTTAAAAAATACTATCACTATCAGTTGTAAATATAATGAAATAGATAAGGTATTATACTATTATCTCTATCCTAAAATTATAGTATCATTTGTGATTTTAGTATTGTTATTATTCTGTCTCAATTTGTATTTTATTATTAACATATGAAATAAAACATAGTTATATGAGATTTTATTTAATTTGTCGTCAAGGTTTTAATAATTTATAGAACATAAATAGTACAAATGTGTCAAAAATTTTAGAAGATAAGTATTAAATATATAATTCTAATAGGCATCTAGATTGCCCATCTAGTTGAGCATCTTCCTAAACTTCATTCCCATTTCTTGGAGTGTTTTTTTCCCCTTAGGTAAAGCTTAAAATGCAAGATATATGCCTTTCTAACCCTAAAATGCTTGAAAGAGCAAGTAGTGGTTGTCATCTCCCCTTCAAATCCTACTTTTATTTAGGGTTTGAATTAGAAACATTGATATCTATTCCTTTCTCCAGTTAAGTCGCTTTATCTTATTGATATTTTTTAAGGTGATTTTAAATTTTATGTTGGCATTTACCTTAACTAGTACTACGCTATTTGTTTTTTTGATAAATTGACCGACTTTTTTTGATTTGTCGCTCTAACTTTTACAAGAAATCTACTTCCTCCGGATTTTATTAGTTGCTACAGTTCCTGTAGCAACTACTGTTCACTAATTGATCTTATTTGATGTATACTTCTCTATGTATAATGTAAAACATAGTCAAGTGGGATCTTGTTTGATTTTTTTATCTGCATACATTTTCTTATTTTCTTTCTGCATACTGATTTTTTTTAATACTTATATCATTTATTAATATTGCAATATTTAAGAGACGAAGAGAGTAAGATTTTGTATTTGGCATAATAGGATTATTTGTAAGCACCTTTGATTTTTATGTATTTAACAATACAACTAAAATGATGTAGAATGAAAGCCTACTAAAAGTTCAATTCTATTTTGAATTCTATCTCGAAATTTGATTGTCGATGAAAAGAGATTTTTAGAATCAAACGTAAATCGAACCGTATACATATAGGATTTTACAAACATGAGTAAACTAAGTAACTAAACATGATTGTGAATTCTTCTATATAGAAATTTATTTATTAAATATGTTATATTTGATCGATTATTACTCTATTGTAGATGTCGTATGTATTTTCATCAACGAATTATAAAATTCCTTTAAAAAAAATTAACTATATATAATACATGTCACAAGTTTGAAGTCAACCAATAATTGAAACAGAAGGTCTCCTGAGAGACCGTCTATGGCAAAGACGATTTTCCTAACAGCCCAGCCCAATAATTTTAAATTTTAAAATAAAATTAATGACTAATCAGTTACTTATTTTGCAAAATGAGCTAACGCATATTTACCCGTCTATGCTATAGACGATAGAATTTGTGTAATTGAAAAAATATTATAGACCAAATGTAACCATATATATAAACCAAATAAGAAAATACAAACTAAAAATATGGTCCATTTAAGTCCATGTAGGCTTTGCCTTTGAAAACCCACTTTTCAATATTTTATAGATGGGCCTCCCGCATACGGCATATCAGAACAAAGAAGTTGGGCTAAAAAAACACTTTACTTTTCTTTTTTTTTTTTTTTTTTTGAAGAAAAGACTTTACTAAGCTAAGGCAAATTTTGGTATTTTCTCGTATAAAATCACAGATATTGAATCGAATCAATATATAATATCACAAAAATATGTAAGTTATGACACCTTACTAAAAGTAGCCGATTGTTTTCCCATATACGTTAATCATTTTTTTTGTTCTCATATGGCCCGCTGTTACTAACAGCGAGCGATTACTTAAATTGAGATAAAAAGTCTGCCGAAAATCACCTACTGTTAGTAACAACGAACAACTTTCTAACTTAGATTTTTGGAGATTTATGTGCTTATTTTATGAATTAAATTTCTCCAATACCTATTTTGAGATTATTTGTGCATTTTTGCTTATTTTATTCTAATTTTCCCCTAGTAGACTAGAAACCAAAATTTAGCCAGCAACGTTTTGGAGGTATCAATTGTCGATGTACATGCATTAAACATTTTTTTACTTTATTTTTATTTTGATTTACTTTTATTTAATTTTGATTTTATTAAAATATGGAGTGTTAAATTTTGTTCAATTATATTACAACAATTATTATTAAACTTCAATAATTTATCGTCAAATGATCAATAATTATAATATTGATAAATAAAAACATGCATGAAAGAGAATCGTTTAAAATATTTAAACATCTATAAATAATTAAAGACGATATATTAAAGAACCAATTAAAAAGATAAAGTTCAATTAAAAAAAAACTAAAAAGAGAATCGGGAAAACCAAAAATTATGGGACGTGGCCTACATCAAGCAACCTCAAATATTGTAGTACTATTACACTCTTTTATATTCAACATAAATGTTTCAGTCGATTTTTAATGCTATTCATCAATTACTTTTAGGTTGTGTTTGGGAACTAGCATTTCATTTCAAATTAATGATTTCAAATATGGAATCATGAATGTAGAATTTGAGAATGACAAGGTTAGGGAGGTCATTCTCAAATCCTCATCTTTAAACCATTTTGATAACAATTGTGGATTTGACTCAAATTCAAATTTGAAATTCTAATGTTTGCCAAACACTAATGTTGAGTCAAATCTATATTTTCAAATCAAATCCTCATTCCCAAACATAGCATTATTTGATTCGTCTCATATACAAAAATACTTGATATAAATTTAGTTACTTGAGAGTCAATAAAATGCCTGCGAGGTATTAACAAATGGTTGGCTAATGTAATAATAAATATGGTATATAATTTTTTCTTCGATGTAGGACAACTTATATGCGAATAATAATGAGCACTATGTCAAGGAACCAACTCAACCACCAAAAGCTTAAGCCGATGATTGAGACCCCAGAATATATTATATACTCTAACACACTATAACACAATCCTAAAACAAAACCGTCTTGAATTATTTTTATAAAATCTTGATCGACAAAGTCTTAATATAAACTTATGAAAGTATAAAAATAAGTGTATACTATCAGTTTTATAAATTTCTCATATTGTGCACATGCATCTGATACCCTAATGACGGGGAACCACAAGGTGGTACGGGTACCAAAAAGACCTATTACCTAAATTAATTGGAGTTTTGCTGATAATGCCAAATCAACATTGTTAGTTATGGTCCTAACTGAAAGTTCAAAACAATTCCCAAATCCAAACTATTACAATAAAATTAAAGCTTGTGGTCCTTTCACCCAATTTCATTATTATTCACCATTGAAGCACAACGTGTTATAGCCTTGCCTACATGGTGCGTGGGCAATACTCATGGTATGACTGACTGAAAAGTTATATACTTCCTCCGTATTTAATTATTTGCAACTTTGGGGTCCTTCACGGACTCCTAGGCAAAACTTTTAGTAGTGTATTAAAATAGATTAATGAAGCTAATGGGGTGGGATTATAGTATTATAATATTAAAAAGTAAGAGAGAGTATTAAAAAGTATGAGAGAGAGTATTAAAAAGTAAGAAAGAGTATATATAAAAAAGTAAGAGAGAGATCAGATAATAAAAAAGTAATAAAAAACTTTCTATAAATGGAAAAAAAAGAAAGTTGCAAATAACCAAATACGGAGGAAGTATATATATATATATATATATATATATATATATATATATATATATATATATATATATATATATATATATATATATATATATATATATATATATATATATATATATATATATATATATATATATATATATATATATATGCAACATTAATTTAAAAATAAATTAACAAGAAGTATCATCATACCTAGTATATGCTGTTCATAGACTATATTTATGATCAGGGTTTGGGGAGGGAAGATAGACGACGTCTCATACCCATAGGGAGAGGGTCAACAATATACTCTTGTTAATTACAAACGCCATGAAAGCGTTCATTTGATAATAATAATAATAATAATAATAATAATAATAATAATAATAATAATAATAATAATAATAATAATAATAATAATTGCTAGAATAAAATATTTGATAGAATATTTGTATATTTTGTATATATCTTGCAAAATATTATTTAATTATATAGTTTTCATAAACTTTAGATAACTTGATGTATACATTCTCATGAATTATGAATGAAAGGCAACCAAAATCATTTCTACCAAGTCTTTCGTGTATTTGTATATTTTGTATATCTTCAATATACAAATATTCTATCAAATATTCTATTCTAATAATAATAATAATACTTACTCTGTTCTTTTAAGTTTGTCCACATTACTATAACAGACAGTTTCATAAGTTTGTCATATTTAGAATATACTTTCCTATTTTGCAAAGTTTGTCCACATTATTATAACGGACAATTATTAATTCACACCACTATTTTAATAAAATAATTCTCACTATTTGACAAAGATTCCACCTTTCTTAATAAAATAATACCTACTATCTACAAAGATTCTACCTTTCATAATTTGTGTGAAATCTTCAAATAGGACAATAAAAAAAGAACGGAGGGAGTAATAACTAACATTAAAGGCTATATTTGCATTATTCTTTTTCTATCACATCTTGTTTTTGTAGTCGTTTTCATTTCATTTAATTTGGGAAATCGGATGCCAATTAAAATTTAGTACTTATGTGTATTTAATAAACACAAATTTTTAAAACTCCTTAGTCCATCCTTATAATTCACCGTAAATTATTTAAAAATGTTCAATTTTGAGCGGATCCACGGCCGCTAAACTAGAGTGATATGATTCTTTGATTCTTCAAAGTGTATGGACCAACCGATACCTATTTGGATGTTTTAGGGCAAAATAAATGATGTGAAGTTGACTTTAATTCGAATATTTTAAATCAAAACCATATATATATATATATATATATATATATATATATATATATATATATATATATATATATATATATATATATAAAGTTTTTAACAAATAATTGTACAAAAACTTTATTATATTTTATTTTTGTGTGAGAAAACTCATATATAATTTAAATTGTATTTTTAGAAGACAATTTTAGTGTACGTAGTCAACAAGATTAATGCTAATGTAGAATTTAATTCTGATCATAATGTTTTTGGAATTGTAATTTGTATTATAAAAATTATGTTTAATGCTATTAGCTGTATTTATATTTGAATATGTCAATATCGTATTGCTGATAGAGTACATATAAAATATTCGTCAGGAGCTACTTAACAACTTAATTATTGATATTTTTTCGAGTTAGAACTAGTTGCTATACTTTTTCAATATAGATTATTCTGTGCACTATTTCAATTATTTTGATATTATGAAAATATACTATAAACAATTTTCAATAAAATATATTTATTTAAGGATGAGAAAAAAGGGTCAATATGGAAAATATGTATTGTGCCAACTAACTAATAAGCAATGATCAGTCAAGAATCAAGTGTAGCTGTTAAAAAAATTAAAAAGTGGCTGCCATTTAAAAACGTGATTCATAAACACTATAAAACAAAAACGTAATTGGAAGAACATAAATGACAAAATGTTAAAATTAATTACACCAAATTAGATTTTTGACAACCTAAGATTAATACATAAAAACTTCGCTATTCGTTTTTGTTTTCTATTTTTCATATTTTTTATTTTCCTATGTGAAGATCTAATTTCTAACCTTATCTTGTTATCTACCACACATCTATACATACATGTAATTAGTTACTTTAATTTATTAATAATCATAAACATACGATATTTAACGACCTATTTATTGGAGATATATAATTTAGGATCTTCTAAATGACAATTAATTTTCAAAGTAATTAATTTTATACTCCGTTGATGGCATGTTGAACAGACCTAGTCTATAGGGCCACACTTAATTTCATCACCCAAATTTCACTTTGTTTCACACTTTTTATCGTGTCGTTTAAACTATGTCCTCAAAATAATCATTCTCATAGTTTAAAACGAATAAAAATTAACAGGTTGTCTTATAACGACACTTGAGCCTCCTAATTTACTTCATATCTTACCTTTTATTATCATCTAGAGGGTATATATTGACAATATTTAATTTAAGAACACAAAAGTGAGCCAAATAGTACAAATGAAATTGGAATGTCTCAAAGTTAGTACCAACTATTAACTAGGTGATATTCTCAAACCACAAATTTGTTATCTCTGTAATAACCGGCCACAAAGTCACATTAGCACCAATCAAATTTTTTCAGATTCTTCATTAATTTCCCATATTTTTTAATTTATAAATACACCCCTTACTCTAACAATAATTTCCCAAATTATTTAAGAATACAAAAACAAATGGCATTTCAACTCTTGTTATTTTTCACATTAATTCTTCTTTCTCCTATTTTGATCAACTGTTCTATTGTCAAGGACCCTGAAATTGTAGCACATGAAGTACAAAAGTATGTCCTTTGATTCTCACTTTTTTTTAGTACATAGTAACTAGGCTAGGGTAGCACAAAATCTTTTACTAGTACTTCTATAATACTTCATCCGTTCTAAAAATAATCGCTGCATTTCGATTTTGTGCACTATTCATCGTTCAAGCTTATTTTACATATTGCGACTAATGTGTAAGTAAAAATATAGTCAAGTGGGATCTTGTTTGAATCGTCTAATCACATACTTTCATAATATTACATTTTTATAATTTTTAGATAAGTGTAGTTTAAGATATTAATGATCAAAATTGTGTATTAGATTGCGTAAAAAAGTGAAATGTAGCAAGTATTATGGAACGGAGGAAGTATTTCTTCCGTTCCTTTAGAATTACTTGCTACATTTCACTTTTACGCATTCCAATGCGTTAATTTGTTTATTTACATGTTATTTGAAATTATAAAAATTAATATTATAAAAGTATGTGATTAGACGATTCAAACAAGAACAATCCAAACAAGATTTCACTTGACTATATTTTTACTTACATATTAGTTGCAAGCACATAATCGAAATGTATAGCGAATATTTCAGAATTTAGGAAGTCTAATGTGAAAAGTTCAGTGTATCATAAAATCTGTTTTTTATTAGTGAAAGTATGTTAGAAATGTTTTCTTTTAGAAAAAAAATGTCACAAAATCAGGTTTTAACATACTCATCTAATCATCATAAAAAATTTATTATGTTGTATACTTAATTATATTCATCGGTGATAGCATTTAAAATCAATCGCTATTAAATAATTTTTGAAATTGCTCTTTTGAAACAATTTAATGTATCGTACACTGTCAATTTGTAGGCAAATAAGGAATGCTACGAGGAGGAATTTGGGATACCTCTCATGTGGGACCGGAAACCCGATTGACGACTGTTGGCGGTGTGACCACAAGTGGGAGCAACACCGCCAACAGCTAGCAGACTGTGCGATCGGGTTTGGGAAAGATGCAATAGGGGGTAAAAATGGAAAAATATATGTAGTAAAAAGTAATGAAGATAATCCATCAAACCCTAAAAAAGGAACCCTAAGGTGGGGAGTCATCCAAGATGAACCATTATGGATCATATTTAATCATGATATGGAGATTAAACTTAAACAAGAATTAGTGATGAATTCTTACAAAACAATCGACGGTAGAGGAGCTAACGTCCACATATCTAACGGTCCATGCATAACAGCACAATTTGTTACAAACATTATAATTCATGGTATACATATACATGATTGTATAAGTGGAGGGATGGCTACGGTACGTGACTCCCCACATTTACATGGGTGGAGAACAGTATCGGACGGTGATGGAATCTCTATTTTGGGATCGAAAAATATTTGGATTGATCATTGTTCACTTTCAAGTTGTACGGACGGTCTGATTGATGCAACTCGCGGCTCAACGGCTATAACTATATCTAACAATTATTTTACACACCATAATAAGGTTATGTTGTTAGGTCATGATGATGATTATGATGGAGATAAAAACATGCAAGTTACTATTGCTTTTAATCATTTTGGTGAAGGATTAGTCCAAAGGATGCCAAGGTAAATATTTAATTTTACCTTGATTCTTATTTGTTGCTTATTTGATTTTGGTAAAATTTTAACTAAATTATACTCCCTCCGATTCATTTTAGATGTTCCATTTGGAATTTCACGGATTTTAAGAGTTGAGTGGAGTCCATTAAATTGATGGCGGTAGTTAGGTATTTTAATTGATTAAATTAATTGTAAAGGTGGTAGTGGAGTATTGGAAATTGGAAATGTGGGGGTATTTAAGTAAAAAAAAAGATAGACAAAAGAGGAAATGGGACAATTCATATGATTTTGCCAAATAAGAAAATGAGACATCTAAAATGATCCGGGAGGAGTATTAATTTGACATGATTTAACATTTTATTTGTCCATTAGTGACATATATATGTAATTGTTATTATAGACTATAATGTCATTTATAAGAAATGTCACTAAATTCTATATCGTGTAAAGCTTTAGTATGATTTTTTATGCTGCTATAGGGATAAATGTCTCTAATTCACCATATATATCGTTAGAAATTTAATATCATCATCATCATCCTACCCAGTGTTTCCCGTCCATAGAAAACTATAGACAGGGTCTGGGGAGGGAAGGACGGCGGCAACTCATACCCATAAAGGAAAGCACGACCAAAAGGAGTCCCCGACGTTAGAAATTTAATATAATGACATTTAAATTATATTTTCACTAATATATATATTATGTAGTAATGTTTAGTATGCATTTGGCAAGTATAGTAAATGTTAAAATAAAAATTTGTTCTATTGATCAAGGTCAATTCTTGTAGAGAAAAACCATGGTTTTTTTTTTTTATTTTGTGGATGATATCCTTTTGACAAGATAAAAATTTGTTCTATTCTATAGTAAATTATGGAATAAGAAAATCTAGTTTAATTATTTAGTGAATGTTAATTAATATAGCTTAAATTTAATTTGTTAAAATGGAAAAAATTGGGATGCAGGTGTAGACATGGGTATTTTCATGTGGTGAACAATGACTATACCCACTGGGAAATGTATGCAATTGGAGGAAGTGCAGCTCCTACAATTAACAGTCAAGGCAACAGATTCCTTGCTCCTGATGACCCTCATAACAAAGAGGTAATTAATTAACTTTAATTCATCATCAAAATAAATTCAAACTATTCCTATTAAAAATCTCTTTTAAGATGTTAATATATGTACCATTTCAAAATTCTTTCTTATATTTTCAGTTTTAATATTAATATCAATATTATCAAGTACACAAATTCTTGTAAGAGACAGTCTCTTTGAGAGACCATTTCTAATTAGGTTGGCCAAATAGAGAAAAAAATAGAGTAATTATAGGCAATAAACTTTAATGGATTGGGCCTGAGAGACGTCTCTTAGGAAGACGATCTCTCAGGAGACTGACTGAAGTCAAGTACTCATCTTTTAAGATTTCAATATCTCATCTATGTTTATATAACACCCATAGATGTTATGATCAGATTCAAAGGTAAAGCAAAAATTGACATATTTTTTAAATGTTATGTGCAATTTCAAATAAAATGAGATTTTGTAACAGGCTTGTATCTATAAGCGCTTAATATATTATACTTCACTAGGTAATTTAATATTGACGCCCTTAATTTTTTAAGGGCATGTGCGATAAAACTTATTGAACATGCTCAGAACGTCTCGATACGATATTTGAATAACTTAATTTAAACCCTTTTGATCACAAGACTGTTTTTTTAATAAAAAAATGTAGGTGACTCAAAGAGAAGATACATCAGAAAGTGAATGGAAGAATTGGAATTGGAGATCAGAAGGAGATGTATATTTAAATGGAGCATTTTTCACTCCTTCAGGAAAAGAAACTTCCTCAACTTATACAAGGGCTTCAAGCTTAAGTGCAAGACCTTCTTCTTTTGTTGCATCTATTACTAAATCTGCTGGTGTTCTCAATTGCAACAAAAACTCCCTCTGCTAGATATCATAAACCTTGCACTCTATATTAATTATAATTATAAATTTTTGTGTTTTCTAATTTTATTTTTAGGAGTCTAGCTAGCTAAGCTAGCTCCCCAAATTGTAATTTTACAAGCATTGATTTTTATCCATATGTATAATTTTTTTTTTTTTCTCACAAAAATATCTTATTTTCCTTTTTAGTCAGTCTATATTCATGTTGCATTATTATACATTTTGCTCAATTTTCCATGAATTATTACATTTTACCGGCTACTATTTCTCATTTTTTTATTTACACTAAATTTATACATGGCCTAATTATTTTCTTCAAGTTGAAGTAAATATCTCTTTAGAATGGAAAAAAAATCAGAAATCTTATGATCAACAAAAAATGGGTACGTTTCAATGTATATATATATAGTTCATTAATATACATATGAAACGTACGTATCCTAATTTGCAAGAGATCAGCTATAGATTGTTGGCTGTTTATTAAAGAAAAAGTACACAAATAAAGAAAAAACTAATGGAAATATTTAACCAAATTTAATACAATGTTTGACTTTTTGAGCTAAAATAACTAAAAGTCAAAAGTCAACTTAAAAGTCATTTACCAAACAATCTAATATATATCACAAATTCTTGCTATAGACAGTCTATAACATAGACAGGTAAATATGGACCAGCCCATTTATTAAATGAGTAAACTGAATAGTCATGTCAGCCATCGGGCTGGGCTATTGAGAGAGGCGTCTATACTATAGATGGTCTCTTAGGAGATCTTCTGTGTATATATATATATATATATATATATATATATATATATATATATATATATATATATATATATATATATATATATATATATATATATATATATATATATATATATATATATATATATATATATATATATATATATATATATATATATATATATATATATATATATATATATATATATATATATATATATATATATATATATATAGAAAGACCTTCCAAGTCTGAGGTGCAATCAATTAATTGGCCCTATCTAATATACTTCCTCCGTTCCATAATACTTGCTACATTTTCCATTTTGGGAAATTTCATATTACTTGCTACATTTCCTTTTTAGTAAAAAACCAATCATTTAAAGTTATACCTACTCTTACTTTTATCCTACTCTATATCTAATTACTCCTATTTTTCTTTTTCATTTTTCAACAAATAATATTAAAAAATTCCAAAAAAGCAACTTTCCAACTACTACTCATCATTGCACAGTAACTCCTTAATATTTGTGCCCATGCAAACGTAGCAAGTAAATCAGAATGGAGGAAGTATATGCATTCTCATTGCCTCACATTATTGTCAAACAAATAATCTACATACATGCATTGTATCATCACATTGCATTTTCTGCCTTATTATACGGGGGTACGGCCGGTATTATTTGCACATTTACTGTCTATTTGGTTATTGGACCTATCGGCATTAATTGGTGATAATAATTAATATGAATAATTTTAGTATAATTTTTCTAATATATAAAGTTTTTCATTACCATTTAATACCTCAGTTTCAAACAGTAATGTATTAGATTTCATTTTTTAGAAAATGAGATTATTGAAAGAGAATAAGAAATTTGAAAATTTATTGTACCTCAAGTCCTGAATAATAACAATATTGTATTTAAAAATATATTATATGAAAATTGTTAAAATTTTCTTTTGTTAACCAATATTATATTCTTTTATGGCTAGCTAGCTGATAAAACATATTGGTTCATGATTTTTCAAGAAGACCTTTTTGACTCATTGCATAAACTCGGTATGTTATTTAGCTTTAAACTTGAAACTTAGCTTGTTCTAGTTAGCTTGTGTTTGAAAACATGTAATTCAATTAATTTTGATTTACGAAATATAAATGCATTATTTGAAACTAACAAGGTTGTATTTGAAAACATTTAATTCATTTAAAACCATCGATTTCGATTTAAGAAATTATAAATGAACTAGTCATTTTCAAAATTTTAAATTTAATTACTTTTAAAACAATGGTAGAATTAACTCAAACAGAACATCTATCAATTTAATTAGAAGAAAGAAAAAGAAAAAGTAAAGGCTTATAATGAAACAGGCCATGGCCCATGAACAAAAGCCCAATCCAATGAGCATGCATGTGCAACAGAAATTGATGTTGCAGAAAGCAGTGATGTGAAACACCATTACTCAAACCTAATTCATTATCTTAAGGGGACCCCATTAACAAACACATCAACACTCAAAAGGTTGGATTATACTAGTATATGGATAATTGGATATGCATGATAAACTCCAAATGATCTCTAGAGTTTACTATACATTCTAAGGTAAGGGCATGGGGTTAGATTACATAACAGTAGACCGTCTTATGTAAAGACGATTCTCAAAAGTCCAGTCCAAATTTATATTTAGAGTTGTAACAATATATATGTTTATAATTGGATTGGGCTTTTGAGAGCCGTCTTTACAAAAGACGGTTTCAAATAAGAATTTGTGTTAGTTATATTACACTTACTTAAATGACAATTTACATGAATCCTAGTGTTAGCGATTCCTTTGGAATATTTGAAAATAGCTTGATATCCACCATAATTCACTTTTCAGATTCACGATTTAAGAATAAATAAGCGTTTTGTGTGACTATGAGCTGATCTTATTTGTTGTTGTTGACTTTATCTCTTACAATGGTATTAAGACATTCAATTATAGCAAGTATATTATTGCAATATGAAGGAAATGGATGAAGAACATAGCAATAAAGAATAAAGCGACAAGTTGAATAGGAAATCTCAAAGTCTCAATGATTTCAAGATCTAAAATTCAAGACTTGTACTTTCTCTGTTCACCATATTTTCTTTTTTATCTGTTTTATAATACTCGCTATATTACTATATATATGTCACTAAATAATTTACAAATTATCTTATTTATCCATACTTTATTCTTTTTTCATACTTCTTATTTACTTTAACATTGTAGCACCCTTATTCAGAAATAACAATAATATTTTACTATAATCGATCATTTTCTTAATATTTATGTCTTGCTTAGTCTAAAAACCAAAAGTCCAAGGGAAGAACAGAGGGCACATGGGCAGAATGTGGATGCCCTCTCATTGAGGATTATGTCTAGTTTTAAGTCTTATGACTATCAATCTATCATTATGATATCCTCTTTTATGTGGGGAGCTAGCTGTGACCAGGGATCATACGGTAAACAGTGTGCTAGCCAAAAAAATTTAAGATCCTATTTATATTTATATTATTCCATTTTTTTAATTTAGTGCCTTTATTCAAGAGAATAATTATAAGTATTTGCGGGTTTAAAAAAATTATGATCAGATAAAGATATAAGAAATGTCATTATCATCATATCCAGTATTTTGAGAAGAGAAGATAGATGACAGTTCATACCCATATAAGAGAGTGGTCTGGGAGTTTCTCGGCTCTAAAGAAACAATAAATGTGTAAATGAGAATTTAAAAACATGCATTTTTATGTAAAAAAAAGAATTATAGCAAATATTGTAGGACGAACAAAAAAAAGTGTAGCATGCCAAAATCTCTTACTATTCATTTTGCTTGTTAAGGATTGAAAATTAAGATGCATTACAAATTTACAGCGTAAACATATTCAACTCTAATTTCATAAATAAATACTTAAGACTTAATATAAGTAATAGTCTAATTATTATACTTAAAACAATAATCAATTATGTTATATGACTGAAGTAAATAATATATTCCCTTTTATAAACTAATCATTATTTATGATATAGTTAGATTATCTAGTCATAATTTGATTTTCCATTAATTTTACAAAGCACCCTATAAGACTAGTAATTTGCATTCCATTTTGTTATTTCCACACTTCCACACCTTAAGGTTTTCAATTGTGAGTTTTTGCTCTAAGAGAAACATGATTTAGGACATGTATAAGATTTTTGATTGTACTAATCTTAAAAATAATAATCTCAAATATTTATTTATACAATATACGTCTATACAATAGACGTCTCAAATTTTGAAGCTGGCCCAATTTATAAATTAAAAAAAAAAAAACTGAATGGTGGTTTCAAAAGTTAAAAAGAAAATATAGGCTGGGCTTTTGAGAGACATCTATACTATAGTCAGTCTCTCAAGAGAGGGTGTGTTATTTAAATTTAATAAATTCCTTTTTGACCCTTACTTTTTTAAAATAAAATTAAATGGGCCTTACAAGTTACAAATTAATTGTGTGTTTTATTATACTCTAAATGAAAATAGTCGAAATCAAACACACCCATGTGCAATCGTTTCACTTTTAGAAAATTAAATAGAAACGTATATGAATAATCAACATGGTCTAAAATAGCTAAGTATTTAAAAAAGACAATATAAAAGTGTATTTATTTGTACTTCGTTATTAAAAATATAGTACTACTAATATTTATATTATTTTAATAATTTAAAATATTACTTTCCCGAACATCTTATTTTGTTCCTCAAAATATAAAGATGAAAATTTTAAAAAAATTATCTACAAAATTCAATATCAATTACATACCATCATCATTTCATCACCATATCTAATGTGTTCCGCTCTTTTACCAATTACCATATATATGTTCGTACTAAAACTACACATGACTTCTGTAACCAATGGTTGATTGTAAAAAATCTCTTTGTTAGTTTTATTAATAATACTCCCTCCGTTCTTTTTTGTTCTTCTCATTTACTTTTTGCACAGTTTTCAAAGCAACTTTTGAGCCTAAATATCTCTAAATACGCATTATAAAAAATTAAAAAAATTATATGATAAAAACGTATACATTAGGACGAATTTAAGGAGATCTCATATGGATATATTTTATCATATATAAATATCTTAAAAATCTTAATCAAATTTCTCTCTCCAAAAATAGAATATTCTAAATGGGAAGAACAAAAAAGAACGGAGGGAGTAACAATTAACAAGGGTAGTGTTGCGTAAATTTAACACTGTTAAACCTACACTAGATGGGATCCACTCAATACATTGGGGTAATTAATGAAAAATAGGAAAATAGAAAAATAGTGCTATTTCAGAGCATTGTATTTTGTTACTAGATTTGCCAAACAATATATTAATATTTTCTCACATCTTTAATGCTTTTAACATTGACATTTGCAAATTGCAACTAAAAATTGATTTTAAAAAATTGTTACAATACTTAAAAAGATAATCAAGCTAATTATAGAAGATGATTGGAGTACAAATTGTTACAATATATTTTACTTAAAAAGTGTTTGATCTCGTGAAGGACACCGACTAAAATTAAGCTGTATACAAAATTGGATTATTGGGGATCACTATATAATGAAACTAGATTAAACAAAAAAGGTGGGTTTTAGAAGTGACATTTTGTGTGAGATCAATGACATTTGATATTACTTTTTTGTACGTGCTTCATTATTGAAATATCAAAATTGACCTATCTCTTGTATTTGTCGAGTGCAAACTAGCTCTATAATAAAAATAGTTTTCTCCATTATTTCATAATATTTGTAGGTGCTAGTTACATATTGTTTTATATCCATCTATTTTGTTCAATGTTTTGATCTGCTTTAAATTATTTTGATAAAAAATATATATATAAAAAACAACAAATGATGTTCTATGGAAGAAAATGAGGATGAGATAAAGAAAATGAACGAGTTATAAAATGAAATTATGAAATAAAAAGTAATTAATACCCATTTCCAATAAAATTATGTAACCTAACCTATAATTTGGTCCGTATATTCATTTCTTGAGGGGAAACGTTTATCATACGTACAACTTCTTAATCATTTATGTATAATTAGTAGGAATGATCATAGATCCAAAAATCTATTAAACTCATCTCTATTATTAGGGAATAATTTAATCCAATTTTTTGATATTCAGTTGATTCAGATGTGGTTCAGGGTTCAAAAACTAAATAGATTCAAATCTGAGTCTAAGGTTCGAATTTGAATCTAGGGTCTTCAAATCTAAACTCGACCCAAAATTTCTTTAAAACAATTAATTAGAGAATGAGAATTGTCTAAATTGTTATCCAAAATTTGGAGGGACAAAATAGTTGCTGAAAGGTCACACAGTGTCGGTGAGCAACATAAGTAAGGTAGTAGGATTAGGAGTATATAATTCTGGTACCATTTCATCTCACGACTCTCAATAATTCATACAAGTAGACCATTCTCATTTATTTCCCAGACAACATTTCTACGTCACTCACTTTTCTTAACCGTTAACTATCTAACTATACCCAAAACTGCAATACTCACCAGACTTACTTTGTACGTATATACTTTTTTTTGTCACTTTGATATTTTTAGAGATAGTAGTTATATTTTGGCTCACAAAATAATACTATCAGTCGTTATTAGAACTTAAAGAGACAGAAAGAGTATCTCATTTTGTCGTGAATTATATCAAATATAGCATTTTTTTCCGGAGCAAATCTCTCATTTGAGGTTTACACAAATATTAAGGTAAGAATAGAACCACAACAAAAAGTATTTACATTGGAGTACAAATTATGAAAATGTAAAATAATGCAAGGAAAGGATCGTTACAACTAAAACCCACATGTACAAATTAAGGAGGAGACCATAACAAAAAGGTTTCCACCATTTCAAAAATCATTACCAAAAAAAAATGATAATTTGGGTAAACTAATTAAAAGCAAAATGGAACATTTATTCTAAATTGAAATACTAGTGGTGACTCATTACAATGTCCATATTATAAAGTAATGCATCATTATACTCAGTGTATCCAATTCATAGAAAAACTATGATTAGGATCTGAAGAAGGAAGGAAAACGGCAAGTCGAACCCATAATTCCACCACTTTCTTAATTTTTAGGTCATTTTTCATTGTAACAATTTGGTATAGAAGTATTAATTAGGTAACAAAAGAGCCCCTAGATGTCTTCAAGTAACTAAATGTTGTAGAGGCCAAAAATACAAATTTAATACATGGGGCCCCACTAAAAGCCCAATCAAATCCCTTATTTTTCACAAAATAACTAATTCTCATACTCTCTTTATATACACCCCTCCTCTAGTCTAGCTTCCATCCCTTACACTTGCTTTGCTCCCTACTAGTTACTACTCCTAGCTAGTTACAAGGAAAAATGGCATTTTATCTCTCCTTGATTTTCCTCATTACTTTTCTTTCTCCCATTTTCATCCACTCTTCTCATGTCCAAGATCCTGAACTTATAGCACAGGAAGTACAACAGTATGTTTTTCTTGCTTACATTACCATCATTACATCATATTCTTTTCAACTTATTATGTCTTAAAAAGACGATTATAGCCCTTAAAATGGTTGTAAATTTAATATGATATGGAGTTGAAAAAAAAGGCAAAATAAACATTATATGATTATTTTTGCTAAAAATAGTAATGTAGCTAATAATTTAAACATACTAAAAAGGAAAATAGTGCAAATATAATGAAACGAAAGAAGTTAAGTCTGATTATCACCCTCCGTCACACTTACGTTTTTTTGGTTCTAATTTTAATTAGTTGACGTCATATTTCCTACTTACAAACACAATATTAAATGTTTTTTTTAGAGAACACAACATTAAATGTTGCTAACTCTTTTTACACAAAATTGTAACACTTTCGTGTTTTATACATTATTATTTTGTAGGCAAATAAGGAATGCTACTACTAGGAGAAAATTAGGATACCTCTCATGTGGGACCGGAAATCCAATTGATGACTGCTGGCGGTGTGACCATAAGTGGATTCAAAATCGCCAAAGGTTAGCAGATTGCGCGATTGGGTTTGGGAAGGGTGCACTAGGAGGCAAAAATGGGAAAATCTATGTGGTAACGGACAATGGGGATGATGCAGTGAACCCGAAACCTGGAACCCTACGGTGGGGAGTCATCCAAGAAGAACCATTATGGATCATATTTGAACGTGACATGGTGATTAAACTAAAACAAGAATTGATGATGAATTCTTTCAAAACAATTGATGGTAGAGGAGCTAACGTCCATATAGCTGGTGGACCATGCATAACAGTACAGTATGTTACAAACATTATAATTCATGGAATAAATATACATGATTGTAAACGAGGAGGAAATACTATGGTGCGGGACTCCCCATCGCATTATGGGTGGAGAACAATATCAGATGGTGATGGGATCTCAATCTTTGGTGGTAGTCATGTTTGGATTGATCATTGTTCACTCTCAAGTTGTACGGATGGGTTAATTGATGCTATTCATGGGTCAACTGCTATTACCATTTCTAACAATTACTTGACCCATCATAATAAGGTTATGTTAATGGGTCATAGTGATTCTTTTACTAGTGATAAAAATATGCAAGTTACTATTGCTTTCAATCATTTTGGTGAAGGATTAGTCCAAAGAATGCCTAGGTAAGTTTCTCAATTTTTTTAATATTTCTTTTTTATTTGTGATATAGCTTTGAGATATACCAAATATGATGATGATAAAGATTTTCAGATAGGTCATATCATAATTACATCATCATGAAAGTTTAATTTTAAAGAAAGATCTAAAAAATCTATTGCAATGATTAAATTTAAGATTTATTAAGATATAAAAATAAGGTGATACAAACGGACCTGTTTCTATCACCTTATTTTTGCCAAACCAAGTAAAATACTAAAATTTAGTTGAATTTATTATTCTAGTACATTTTTGTTTAAAGATGAAGAGTAGAATAAATTAGAAGCTAGATAGTAGATACAAATCAATTTAGTATTCAAGGGAAGATTACAAACAATTATACCCGTATCCCCTTTAAAGAGAGGACAACGAGAAAAAGGGCCAATTTCGCTTTTATTATATAGTACTAGTAGATAGTAGATGTAATGGATGCTTAACTTTTAGGATTAATGGCAAACAATGGCAGGTGTAGACATGGATATTTTCATGTAGTGAACAATGACTATACCCACTGGGAAATGTATGCAATTGGAGGAAGTGCAGCTCCTACAATTAACAGTCAAGGCAACAGATTCCTTGCTCCTAATGACCCTAATAACAAAGAGGTAAGCTTTCTTAATCAATCTACATTTTTATTTTAGATTTGGTATTTCCTATTCTAATGAATTTGTGGTTACTTAGGGTTAAACAAATAAACATGATACCTAATCTTTGGTTTTTATGTTTCATACATTCTTTTGTATTTACTCCTTACCTTTTCCCATCCTATAAGGAAAATGATTTGTACAATAACATATCATATAATAATTTATCACTTTAAAATTGTAAATATAATAGGAACAAGCCAATAAAGATGGTCTTGTTGTAAAACCGTCTTATTTGAGAATTTTTGGTTTGCAAAAAAAAAAAGCCCTATTCAAGCTCATAACTCGTACACACACAATCTAAATGAAATAGGTCGGGCCTTTTAAAAGTAGAATGAGGTAAGAAATTTATATATCAAAGAGTTCCTTGAGTATACATAACAATTGTGTCGGTATTATAAAGTTAAAAGCTCTTTTCTTTTTTACTCCTCAATTACTAGTGGGATGCAGTAAACTCAAAGGAAAAAATGTTGAAGTCTTAAGGGAGTATATCTTATCGAAAAGTGATAAATTTTGTTAAAAATATGGTAGGTAACGAAACGAGAGGAATGGCCGCAAAGTGAATGGAAGAAATGGAATTGGAGATCACAAGGAGATTTATTACTGAACGGAGCATTTTTCACAGCTTCAGGGGCAGAGTCTTCTTCAAGCTACGCAAGGGCGTCTAGCTTAAGTGCAAGACCTTCTTCTTTTGTAGCGTCACTTACAATGTCAGCTGGTGTTCTTAATTGCAAGAAAGGCTCTCATTGTTAGATCAACCTACCGCTATATTTTACTTTTACTCTCCAAATTGTATTTACCCTAAGGAGAGTAGATAAAATTATTGTTTATCCTTTCTATAAATCCCCCACGCCCAACTTTTACCTCTGTTGATTTATAGATACACAACCTAAGCCTGCTTCTAGTAAAACAAAAATTGGAGCAAGAGAATTGGTTGTTTATAGTTTGTTCATAAAATATTATCCTCTGTTTCTTTTTAATAACACTTCTCCCAAGAAGCTCTAAAGGCAATTTGCCTTGAAAAAGATGGATATTAATTGTCACACAATTTATCTTCAAGTTAACATTCTGTTTATTCATCTAACAGTATTTTTGTGATAGGCTTAATTTTAACCGCCGACAAGAAGATTAAGTCCCTTTCACTATGGCTGAAATCAAAAAAAAAAAAATCTTAAACTAGTGATCATTGACTTATCGAACCAAATTAATCCGAGTTCAACATAAGTATATACTATAAAAAAGCCTTGATTATCCATAAAGGAAAATGCATCAAAAAGACTATTAATTAAATGGGAAAAGCGAAGGGCACGTTAGATAGTATAAAATGTCCCAAAAAAATCCAATAGTTAGATCTAGACCTAGTGCCCAATAATAATAATAATAATAAGAGCATGATACGTGATGAAATTCAAACTAATGGGAGGCATTGATGGGGTCAGCTCTCACATGGAATGCAGTAGCCACAGTTATCTCCATCACCTTAAATAATCACAAGACCACATTAAGATTGGGGAAGAGTAGGACAATAATATTCCAACCACAATTTTGTCCCTTTAAATAAAAGTTCGTATAAGCATTTGTTACCCTTGATCTTTTCTACTCCTTAAATTCAGCAATCTAGGAGAAGAGTAGAAGTATATTATTTCTGCTTTTAATTTGTACTTCAGACTCTGACATCTTTATCCTATCCTCACATATAATTATTATGCACAAATGTCGGCAACCCAACATTTACATTCAGTCAATTCACATTGCTAGTACAGTAGCAATAAATCTCATGGGAGCTTTTAGGTCAAAGTAGGACAAACAAAAAAGCTTAATAGTAGTACTGATACTAGTACCAGAAACGTAAGAGTTGGAAACGTTTCCAAAAATAGAAACCCGAATATTCAACATTTAAGCTCAGTTAAAAATTAAATTAAGGGGTGAATAGAGTTTGAAATTATCATGACAAACATGCCACTTAATGAAAGAGAATGGAATAAACCTGGACTGTCAAAATTCTGATGGTGTGATGACATCGTCTATCTTCAAAATCATCTTTACAACCTGGGTGGCGAGTAGAATCTGCTGCTGCTTACCGATCAAAGTCTCAAATACATTTTGCTCACGCATGTCATTTGTACCAACATCATTGCAATCTATACCGCAGCAAGAGTCATTATCCTGTTCAAATTGGAAGGAAAATCAAGAACCTGTTCTAAGTTTTCGCATTCTAACAGAAATGCAAGCGGAAAAGGCAAACACTAGTAATCCAAGTAGACTAAGCATAATTAGTTCAATTAATATAAAACCATACCATGCATAATTAGTTCAATTAATAAAAAACCATACCAAGAAATTTGAACCAACAGCTGTGCCAAGAAATTCAGAACCTAAGGGCTGTGTTTGACTAAAGACATTTAGATTGAAATTTTTTTTTTCAGTGGCAGTCGAGTTTTAAAACTCAACTTCCTTCAATAGATTGGAAAGAAAAAGGGGGATGGAGAAGAAGTGAAGGGAACAAGGAACAAAGGAAGGTAAGGACAGAGGTATATGAAGGGAGAAAAAAAAAAAGCATTTCCTTAATTAGAGGTATTTTTAACTTGACGAAGAGTTCCAAAATGAAGGAAAACGGAAATCCAATTTTCTGAAGAATGATTTTTCACCCAACCAAGCACGCCCTTACAATAAGGAATTTGCATTCCAATTTGCGAGGCATGTTAGCAAAAAAATGCACCATACCAGGGTTATATAATTTCCAAACCGCGTGAATGTTTTCAGAGCTCAGAACTCAAAACTCTCAGCTTTTCTAATCAAATTCCTTTGAACTATATCCTACTACCATCTGTATTTTGCATGAGCACAACTAACTTTTAGACAATAAAGAGTTAACGAGAATTCAAATTAACATATTGCATGGCACTCTGTCTGTCAATAAGAATGCTTAATCATAAACCGCGTGATATTAGCTACACTAAAACATGGTGATGTAGGTAAACTACCAACATTAACACATAATTTCAGTGGATCGGTATTGATGAAGAAACTAACCGGAAACACTAGGAACCTCAAAAGATAAGGAGGCCTCTCTATTAAAACAATTATAAATTTCATGAAGTTTTTTAAAATCAATTTAGTAATACAAACTAAGACCATGCTTTTATTGGGGGTAAATATTAAGGAATAATATGAGTCCAACTATGGAAATGAAGGGAAGTAGAGGTGGAATTGAAATAATAGATAAAGAAAAAGTTAATATTATGATATAAGGAAAAGGAAGTAAAGGGGGGGATTATCATTTTACTTTTGGGGAGAAAAAGGCAAATATTTCTCCTCCGTCCCACTAGGATAAATATTTACCTCCAAAATAAGGGGATTAATTCCTCCATTCCTACTTTTTCAGACACTTCACAACCATTTTTTATCCTTGACAACATTCATATTATCTTAATTTTATCCTCCAATAGTCTTGTTTTTCTTAGTTTGACTTTTGATTCTCCCATAAATATTTACTCCCAATACAAGACTATACTAGCAACTATCACTTTTCAAGACTTATAAAAATGGAAAATATTATTTGTGATACAGTCAAATTATATAGTTCAGGATATATGGATAATAAAGTACCACCAAGCCCACTTACCTTAACTTGCTGATGTTTAACAGCAGCCAGTGTTTCAATAGGCTGAAGACCACTGTTCTCCGCAAGGGCCATGGGAACTGCATCCAATGCTTCAGCAAAGGCCCTGATAGCATACTGTAGATACAATGAAAACAGTTGATATTTAAATGCTAACATTTCAAATCCTCATAAATAGGTAAATTGCGCTTTAAATACCTGCTCAACTCCTGGGTATCGGTCAGCACCAGCTTCTACAGCAAGGGAGCAAGCAATTTCAGCAGAGCCCCCACCGTACACAATAGAATTATTGCGAATAAGATTCCTTGCTACACAAAGTGCATCGTGTATGCTTCTCTTTGTCTCTTCAATCATCATTTTGTTACCTACATTGTGAATAATTGGACAAACATTTTAAGACAAAAGGAGCTAATTGCTAATCTTAAATCGTAGCAGAAAATCACAACCTGGTGACTGACAATACTCAGATCAACACAATTATAAATCAGATAATTTTGAGAGTAGACATATAAAGACCACCATAATTTCAAATCAAAGGATTTTGAGAGATCATAATAAGCAATTTATGGGCGATGAAATGGAACTCATATACTAGAAATTGAATCATAGATGAACTGACTAGAGTGATTAAACAAAGAAATGAATCTACCTCCACGGATAAATATGGTTACAGCCCTGGAATTGGCACAATGTTCAATGTACAGCATTCGTTCTTTTGTTGTACCAAACGCTTTCTCACGAACCAACCCAGCCTAAAATATCAGGATTAGTCAGAATATAAATATAAATTTTCCCAAAATGCAACTACGAACATTTAACTCAAAACAGAACGTCTCTGGCAATATGTGGAATGATTCACAGAAGCTCTAAATGATTAATGAAGGAATAAATCAGGGTAAAACACGCTCAATTGATGGGTGAGGAGAATATATGTAGATGATTATAGGAATTGATCTTCTTAACTGTAAATTGACATAAGATATGGCCGGATAAACTATAATCTTTATCAGCTGAGTAGCAATGATTTCCCCACATCAATTTGTTTTGATTCATGTAGTCGACCCCATACAGTTGTGATTAAGGCTCTTTGTTGAGTACTATTAAAACCTCAAAAGTCAAAACTATACAACCTGACATTAATATATAAAAAAATAACTATGGAAAGAAGTATAAAGTCCTATTTTTCCAAAAAGACTGGAACAATGATCAAGAGTAACATTCTCTTATCTACAAAGTATTAAACAGTAACCCCAAGGTATCAAAAAGGGTCAAGTGCTAGAAAATCTCCTTCCTAGTAACTTAGAAGTATGAAACTAATCTTTGCCAGACATTTGCAATTAAAATACAAAACTATACAACCTGACAATAAAATTTAAAAAAGAAGGGATAATCAGAGGTATCAAGTCTTCTTCTTCCTACTTCTAAAAAAATGTCTTGTTCTTCCAAAAAGACTAAATACAATGGTCAAGTGTATCATTTTTTTAACTGCCAAGTAGCAAACGGTAATCCTAAGGTATCAAAAAGGGCCAAGTGTTGATATGCTTAATATTAACTCATCCATATTAATTATTACAAAAAGGAAATTCAAAATGTTGCAGCTTGCAACATGAAAATGTCTAAGGAAGTATCTAGGCGTAACTCTGGGTTAGAAATGGTTAAAGTAAACCCTTGCCTTTTATTTGGATCGAAGGACGTCATGGAAACGAAGAAGATGAAGGAAATTTCTTCATATAACAATACATATGAAAAGATAAAAAGATTAATTAGATAAATCTAATCTAACAAAATATACCAAATTTATGGTAAGAGTTTATATGTCTAGTTTCCAAATTTAACATTATGTTCCTCCCATTTCTAAGTAAGCACTAAGGTGTTTCACAATCAATAACTAAAACTTGCATCAATTAAAATTTTCCTCCCTCCTCTCTCGCTCCCTTTCACAATGCACTGTTTAATTCCTTAATTTTTAGCCAAACCAAGCCTAAGATCATGCTTCAACCCTTGGTACATGCAACAATGACCATGAATGAACAAGAGTATCACATCACCTGAGATTGATAAGAAGAATATGCAAAAGCTATCCCCTTCATCCATTCAAATTTTGATTTTTAGGAACGAAAGAAGGCATCCATTCCAGCTCAAGGTTTTCAGCGACATAAATTTGATGTAATAAACATGATATGAAACCAAAAAAAGACTACAACGGTCATCGTCTTGCTGATGTGGAGTCTTAAACCCTTCAAAAAATGGATATTATATACTGCCCAACTACATAAGCAAGACAGCAGGTTTGAACAAGTTTCTAGTTTTGTCCAGACAATACATGACAGAACCCAATGCTACGAAGATTTTTTAAATAAACGGAAACCGCAAATAAAACTACTATAAACTCAAATCACAAAGTTAAAAAATGCAAGACTTTAAGAGATAAGACATATGTACCTGTCCCAGCTTTTCAGGGGTCAGTTCTTGAAACCTTGGGACTATTCTTCCACCTGAAAAATACATATATCAGAAGTTCAATCCAAAAAAAAAAATAAAGCTTTAAATAAAAGCATTTTAGCACACCAGTTGCAATTGCAATAAGCTCCAACTCAACACCACCAACCCATCGAACAGCAGGCAAATTCCTATGCATTAACAAATGATTGGCCTCATCATCGAAACCCCACTGACAAATGACCAATGTTGCACCAACATCCTGCAAATCATAAACCCAGATATACATATTACAAAAGCACAAACTTTGAGAAGGAAAAAAAAAAGCTAGTATTTAAGCATCCCAGACACTGGAAGTAGAAGGTATGTAAAAGTTCGTAGTTCATAAACCACACATACGACAAAAAAATCTTTTACCAGAACATGAAGCCAATGACTACCACGACAGAATTTCGCAATATGTCCTTTGTTTTGGAAAATCCCTCTCTATCACTTTCCTCCCCACATGCTTGACCCAATTTTTTCTCTTCCCCTTAATTAAGCAATAAAACCAATCTAGCAAGAAAATCCCTCTCTATCACCAGAAAACTACCATTCAGGACCAAAACTAGGAGTTCCGAACATCTTTCATGACATGACTGCGCCTTAAACAGCCCTACTCAAGAAAATGGATCATGACATGAAATTTCCAACTTATTAAAACATACTTCAGACCAGTAACAGTAGAAGGCAAGACAGGAGCAACACCAAGAGATTAGGTACACGATCGTTCATACACGCACATCACCCAATCAAAATCATAGATAAAAAAAATTCATCACAAGGTAGCAAATATTAACGCACCTTACACTTTTGAACCATATCATCAAAGTACTGCTGTTCTTGCTTACGCAATGTCTCGAATTTTTCTACAGTATCAATGTCAACCTTATGTTTGGTTTTTGGCTTTGGTGGCTCAAAGGGGCAAGTCAAAATTGCTATCTTAGCATCTTCAATTTTCTTTGGCATTTGTGGGTGGCTCATGTCCTTATCAACCACAATTCCATAAATAAGTTCAGTATCTTCGAGTTTTCCTCCCACCTTCCCTTCTACTTTAATAAGATCAAGATTCACATCCTTCCGTTCCAAGTCCGCAACAGCAAGAACTGCCTTAACAGCAATCTCAGCTAAACTGCGCTTGCAGCGGTTTACACTGGAAAAAAAAAAACAAAAAAAAAAAAGAAAAAACAGGAAGTTTTATTATCAGATCATCATAATATGTCATTACCCTAATGCCGAGTGAATACCACCTATATAGGTTTGGGAGGTTAGATGTACACAACCTGTACTAACAAAGAGATTGTGACCCTTGACCGTAAACATCATCCGCAACTTCACATCGATTAGAAGCGTAAATGATTTATCAATTCATTTTACTATGACATGATTTGTGAAACATACTATGAGCAAGATAGCCAACATATAGAAAAACTAAAGCTTCATTTGCACACTCTCTTATCAGCAAGACTATTTGCGGCTCTTGCGGATATGACTGGAAAAAGGCAAACACCCACCATCTCAACCTAACAGCATAACCAATCAATATTAACTTCATATTCAAAATACTAGTTGCCTTATTCATTTTTACTTAATTTCCAAAGAACGAATGTGCAATTGTAAAAATTATCTACAACTAAAAGAAAGACAAATCGGGAGAGTTCCACGTCTAAGCAAAGTGGAAAACAAGGTTGCATTGTATCGTATCGGTCGTATCGTAAAGGTTTTGAAATTTCCTAAACCGATATACATATACACACATGATATAGGTGTAAAAATTGCATTTTAGGCTGTTCCAACTTCCAAGCGATATTTTATGGTGTAAAAAACATCATAAGACTATAACATAAGAAGGGAGAAAAAAGCATACATCTTGGACGACAAAGTTGTCATGCATGTCTGGATTAAAGGTTCTACATTTGTTTCATCAAATTCAAACTTGTGCGCAATTTTGTCCAAATGTTCAACAGCAATCCTTGAAGCCACTTCGTATCCTTCTGCTATTCTTATAGGATGGATACCACGATCTAAGAGATTTTCTGCCTGTTCTAAAAGAGAACCAGCCATGACAACAACTCCTGTTGTCCCATCACCGATTTCATAATCCTGACTACGAGACAACTCAACCATCAACTTTGCGATTTGGTTGTCAACATCCATCTGCTCCAGTATAGTAGCCCCATCATTTGCTGGCGTTGAGAAATACATCAGGAGACAATATCATAGAATAAAAATCATACGCAAAAAAAGGCCAGAACAAATTGATCTAATCTAGCACTTGGGCATTCCGGAAAAAAATATGCAGAGCAAGAAAGTTTTAATTTTGCAGTAGTTTGCAATATTATAAATATGATATCAGAGGCCCACCATATACACTTGCATGTTACTATACATATCTAAATTAAACACCCAAGTAGACAAAGTAGTGAACGTACCAAATTACTCCCTCCGTCCCATTGAAATTGCAGCATTTTCCATTTTGGTCCTTCCCACTTGATTTGCAACATGGCCCACCACTTTCTTTTAATCTCATCCATACATTTTAACTCTCTTTTAATTTCATCCACCCAATTAATTCTCTCTCTTCATTTATTACCACTTTCTTAATATTCACGCATTTTCTCTTTGCTACTAACTCATCCGGACGGAGGGAGTATTATACTACTACTCCAAGTTTCTAAATAATTAACAAATGGTAATTTAACAAGAACATCCAACTCCATCAGCTACTTCACTATTATTGAAGCACTTAATTTGAAATAACTCTAGAGGTGCAAAACTACCGTCAAAGTGTCAAATGTTGATTTCAATATAGGTTCCCTACTGTTATACCTACTGCACTATCTTATACAATTGGTACATACCAAGAATAAGTTCAGCACTACAGGTGTCATATAAGAAGCATATTCCACCAACTAGATGCCTAAAGCTGGTCCCTTATTAAACAAACATCGACCGTTTACATGACATTGACTCACACTACTAAACTGAAGCTGGGAGAGCTATAATAGGAATAAAACATACATATGACTATATGAGCAAAGTTCATTGCAATATATAAACCCTAGTCACTAGAGCAAATCTCCAGAGTGAACAAAAACCCAAACCTGTAGAGTATGCCAAAAACCCTAGCTTACAAAAATCAATCTCAAATATAAAACTCATTCCAACTCCTTAAGTTGATCACGAAACTAAAAAGGATTAACTAAGTTTGAATCTGACTGCCTATTGTTACATTTTCCCGAACCAAATCTGAATCTTTAAACGTTTGTAAAACCTAATTAATATTAATACCGCCTTCTAATACTACCAAAAATGCTTCCGTAACATGTCGAAAATTAAACTCGAACAATTGCATTTACATTCAACTTAACTAATCTAAAATAAACAACCATTCAACTCAGTGAAACCAAAACCCTAAAAGTTCCATCCGAATTCAAATTTCAAATTTAGAAACAAATCATACTTTCACCACTACCTACTTTGGTGACAATATTACACATGGAATGTAAGAAGAAAAAAATTAAGATCAAATGCATAAACATTTACCTTAATAATCTCAGTGAAATCAAAACCCTAAAGCTTACATCGGAATCACATTTCAATATTACAAACACCTCATAATTTTACCAAAATCAAATTGTGAAACAAAATTGCACATCAAATGTAAGAAGAAAAAGGCAAACATAAGTACTGATAATGATGTCGCCGTCGGGAGATTGGAGCATTTTATCCATGCCTTTAGGACCGAGTGAAGAACGAAGAATACGCGCAACGGCTTTTCCTGCAGAAATGTTGGCTTTCTGAGCATCTAAACCTCTCAAACGAGTCTTGGATTCTTGCTCTCTGAGTATTATGAATGGCCTTCCGAATTCATCGAAGGCTAATGCCATTTTTGCAGATCAATTCAATACCAGAAACAATGAGCAAGAATTGAAGAACTTTAGGAATGGAGAGAATTTGAACTATTGTTTCTATTTTGTTGTATCGTGTAAAATTAACAAACTTGTCAGGATTTGGAAGTTAATAAGTTATGCACTTTTCTGTTGTTTTATGTCCATTTTATTTACACCGCCTTCATTTTCTAATGATGTTCCTAAAACAAATATTTATAATAAAAATATGGAAAAATTATATAAAACCACTTAATCTATATACTATTTTTTAAAAAATTATTTTATATAAATTTTATTGCAAAAAGCCACCTTACATAATGCATTTCTTTGCAAAAGACAACATGTTACTATATTTCGTCAGTTGACCGACGTTTTTAACGGTTGATCAGCATGTATTTGTCACGTGCACTTCTTTAAACACCATCTCCTTCATCATCTCCTTCAGTTCACGTGACAAACACATGCTGGTCAACTGTTAAAAATGCCGGTCAACTGACGAAATATAGTAACAAGTTGTCTTTTGCAAAGAAATGCATTATGTAATGTGGTTTTTTGCAAAAAAATTTATATAAGGTGGTTTTTTAAAAAATGGTGTATAGATTAGGTGGTTTTATATAATTTTTCCTAAAAATATTGTAAATATTTGTTACAATATTTTTATATTTACAATATTATTTTAGAAAAAATCATCATCAACATGCATCATCATACGTGTACTAATTCAGTTAAAAATCAAATTATAACTCATTAAATCGCATTGGATAAAAGTCTAAAATACTTTCAATGATATCTCTTTATAATTTCCCACCAATATACCATCTTCTTGTCTCACCTACGCAGACACCTACGTAATTCGTCCAAAAGACAAGCCTTATAAATAAAATTACTAATTACAAAAAATATTCAAAAATCTCTCATTACATTCAAAATACCATACATCATAAATTTAGTAAATAGTAAAAGAACAAACAATAATAGCATAAATGCATTTCAAGCATTTATTTCACATTTTTACAAAATCCTAATTACATAAAACAATATAAAATTTAACAATAGAACAATGAGAATCCAACTAATATAACACTAGCAAAGGAGGACACCTTAAGATTAGATACACCACTCTTGGTAGGAGAAGGTGGTGAATCCATAGACTCGGTATTGGCGTCTTGGAAAGTTCCTTCAGGAATGGGCCCTCCGACAGGTCCGGCCTCTGCGAATACACCCTCCGCGACACCACCACTAGGGCCAGGGGCACTAGCGCTACCATCCTTTGCTGCCGCGTTAGCCGCCTTGGCTAAGACTAGCCCAAAGAGAGCAAACAAGGCCATTGCTACAATAATTTTCCTAGCCATTTTATTTTCAAGAAATATATTTGTTATGGAAATTTAATTGTTTATGAAAGTTTTTGATTAGATGATTTAAACACAATTCAATATGTATGAAAGTTTGGAGGGGGATTGTTTTCGATAAGTAGTAAAACTTGATATAAAAATATACGGAGTTACGAAATTATAGGAAAAACTAATGTAATTTTAGTTGTTTAAAACGCAAAATTACTAAATATAAGTAATGTTGTTAGATTTTGGCAAAAATAGATATTACGAAAATCTAGTAAAGGCATAATCCTTATAAAAATAGATTTTACTATGTATTGATTGATACACATGCTTTTGTCCTTTTTATAAAAAAAATTGGATGATTAGAAAGGTCGCAAGTATATCTCTCTTTTTACCCGTTCAAATGAATCTAAAATGTTTAAAATCAAATTAATCTAATTTGTTCTAAATAGTTGATCATGCATGAAAAAATAACTTCCTCCTTGTCTTTCTTTGAAGAAACATGTTAGTTCATGTGATTTTTATCGGACCTTTATATGTATCTAAAATTATCTAAAATGTTATATAAAATTCAAATTAATCTAACTTTTTTTAAATATTGGATAATAGTATAGAGTGGGTATATAAGTCATCACCTGACCACTATCCATGTTAAATAAAAAATTTTATACTTATGTTTATCTACTATCCACCCCTAAACTGTCTAAACTTAATGTAAACAAAACCCATGAAAACTTTACTCTATCATCTCTATACGTACACTTTCTACTTACGTAAAGTTCTAATACATGCTTTTAAGAGTTAATAATTCAATTATATATATATAGACCACTCAATAGCTCTAGCCTCTGGTGTTTGGTAGAAGGGAATGAGAATTGTGAAACTTATGTTAGAGACTTTAAGTGAGACTTAAGATAAAATGTTTCATGTCTTTATTTGGTAAAGGATGAGACTTGATTAAAAATTATGTCGTTTTACTCAAATCCCATGTCCCAACCTCAATTACACCCCCCCCCCCAACCCCCCCCCCCCCCCCCACACACACACACACAAGGACTTTTTCTTTGGAACTTTACCATCAAAAAGTCTCATTTCCTAACCTCCCTAAATTCCCATTCCCTTCTAAGAGTCCTAACAAACAAAGACATTTAAAGTCTCAGTGAAAAATTCCCTTTTCCTCCCCCCAAATCCCTTATGCCAAACACCCCCAAGAGTAAGAGAATGTAATTGATATGAAAAAATGTATATTGATTTTCCATACAATATCCTATTTACACTTTTTTAAGTTGCAAGTTTTTCTCTCTTGGAAGACTTTCTCGAGCCGAGAGACTCTTTGACCACACTCTTCTTTATGGGTACGAGTTGTCGTCGTTCTTCCCTCCCCATATCCTAACCATATGAGCGGAATACACTGAGTATGATGATGATTTTCCAAACAATCAACCAATAACTTCAAATGTTTTCATTTGCTTTTTGCGAGACTCAATTATCACTGCACTAATTCATAAACATTATATAAAATATATAATAAGATTAAAACGAATTTAAAAACATTTCACATAAATATATTATATCTTGTAGATATATATAAAAAAAATCACGTATAACAGTCAAAGTCAGTAACGCAATATCCCGCACCAGACAAGATCCAAAAGAAAAATAGCAGGCAAATCATGTTTAACAATATAATATTATCTCTCCTTAATAGAATATTCCTTATGGAAACATCAAATGAAAACGAAATGAGTGTTGAAGACGACTAAATGCGTAGACTAGAAATTCAAGCAAGGAAGCAAGCAAATGGAGAAGACAAGACACAATAGACATGAGCTTAGCAAAGCACCAGATTCCAGAAACACAGCGCAACCAGAACAAACATCTGAATCCAAGACCAATATTTTGAACATCATAGACACACCCGTGACACGACCATATTCACATACCAACTTTCGAGCTAATGCTTGAGAACAAAGACACACCCCGTATTATTTATATAAGGGGAAAATAAAAGTCAAACTATACAAATAAAGGTAAACAGACCGACTGATAGAGTAGAAACACGGTCTATTTTAGGCATCAATAGCAGCAAGTACAAAATACAAAACTGTATGGCCAAACTACATGCTTTGTTTCAAAATCAAATACTACTAAAGGAATGGACAAGGATGAAGTATCAGAATTTTCAGTTTCTATAAGAGTATAAGACTAGTCACTTCCTATAAAATCAATACAAAATGATACATGAATTTACAGTTTTTTGTATCAAGAATGATGAACTCTGTACAAGGGAATCCTAGTTTTTCTTGTGTGCTTCACAGCTGATAAGAGGGGGTTAAAACAATTCTCACCAGACTGTAACAGAAATTTACAAGCTCGGTTTATCCTATGAACGAATACTAGAAACTAATTATATACATAAGAATGGCTCTGCGCGAGGGAAAAGGTAGGTCGGATCAGAAACCGAGAACCAGGCTTCTATGCATGGGTAAAATGATCAAAAATGAGGCCCATGCAAACTACACTGTCTCGGAAGCGAGCTGCTCTTCTCCGTATGTGCCAAAGTTGCCCGTTTTACAAGAAGTTAATACAACAAAATACATCGGAAGGGTTGTTCACACAAAAGTCACCCTTGTTTACAAAGTTAAACCTTACAGGAAACATTAACAATCTAAAAAGGCGAAGACTCTAAGTTGATACTACAGATACAAAATGACGTGTAATTACGACAGCCATACATGAGTACATAAAATTTACAAGCGAAAAAAGATTACACTTGAAAGGAATGTTGTAATCGACAACTAATCAAATTCATAGCCATTTTAATTAGTGAAAATTCAAGTAATATCTCTTAAGACACTTTCTTCAAGCACTATCAGAAAAGCTCCTCGGAAAACATGGCCATATAGAGGAAAATATTGTAGGCAGCCATAAAAACATCTTTCTCTGGATAATCAACATAGGCTGATTCAATCACGAAGCAAAGACTGCTCCCTGAATCAATATGACCAAAATTTTTAAGTCAAAACAAGTCAAACAAACACATCATACTCTAATCTAGACCACTCACATCCAGTGTGTCCTAAAGTAAGCATCAATGATTGTAACAAGCAACTCTAACATGAATACGCATCATATCAATACAACAGCATCACAAAAACCGCACAACTTTGGACACAAACAAGAGGTCGTGGGATTGCAAGAAAGGAAATGCATATAGGTCCGACACATGATCACAAGGTAGTCCAGACATTCACAAATGATCACATGATGACTCTCGGGTAGTCATGAAGGATTATCTAGTCACAATAAAAGGCTTAATGTTTTGAGCAGAGGGAAAGAGGCAACATCATAATAATCTAGCTGGCGACATAAAGACCGACCAGCAAATAAGTTCCACACGGTCACACTAAACAAGCTAACTGTTCAAATCAAAAGGCATTAGATACGAGCATATAGCATCTAGTGATGTCCTTTAGTGAGGAAGAACAGAAGGAGGAATATATTTTCCTCAATCTGTGCCTTAATTTGATACTTACTTTTGGTAACGTAAAGTCAGAAGCGCTGCAACCATCAGAAGCCAAGCAAGTTTGGCCACAATCAGGAAACTGCAGTAGGAGGAAGATCAAGCTATTGCAAACATGAAGAACGGCATTTGCCATAATTAACAGAAGATAGGAGTGAAATCAGGACTTGTTACTCTGACGGAGCACGTCTCCTCTTCCCATATTCGACGTCCCTTGACCGAGACCTGTGATCACCTTCTGGCATAGCCCGGGACCTACTCCTAGATCTTGAAGAAGACTGTCCTCTGTCCCAATCTTCCTCATAACCTGAATCACGTTCCTTATGTCGATGATCTCTATATCCATCCCTCTCTTCTCTATATCTGCGATCCCTGTCAGATCTGTCATAATCTTGCTCTTCACGGTGTCTCCTGTCAGAATTTCCAGACCAGTCTCTCTCAGAAACTCTTTCCTTTTCCCGGGGAGCAGCATTTGTCCTAGAACTCTTTTCAGCATTTCCCTCTCCATATCCATAATCAGAACCACCATCGTCACCGCCATAACTTGACTCTCTTGTCTTTTGACCATGTTCTTCCCCAGCCCATCCACCCATGCTAGGGTCAGGCCACATCCCACCAGGATGTCCTTCCATTCCAGTGCCACCCATCATACCCATTCCATTTGGTGCCATTCCACGGCCAAAGAAGGCAGGGTTCACATGTGGAGCCACACCAAGTCCCATAGGATTAACACCGGGAAATGGAGGCATCACATTCATCCCAGGAAATGCAGGGCCAGAAAAGCCACCATAACCACCTCCCCGACCCATATAGCTTGGATCAAACCCAGGACCCATCATGGCTTGAGGATGCATCATTCCTCCGCCTGGTCCACCGAAACCTGGACCTCCCATACCTTGTCCGAAATTACCCATAGCAGCACCTCCCATTCCAGTAGCATTCCCAGGGGCATTTTTAGGGCCCATTGGTCCTCTTCCTCTCGGCCCTGAACCACCTGGACCCCTAGCAGCTACACCCTGCCCTCGTCCCCATCCACCTCTTCCAAAACCTCTTCCCCCTTCTCCAGAAGAAAAGTTCGCCCCACCACCGCCTCTTCCAGCTCCATCAGTTACATTTCTTCTTCCCTGAGGCTGAGACTGAGGCTGTTGTGGGTTCTTGCTTGCATAGGAAGCTCCCATCTGTTTCAGAGTTTGGGAAGAAGCAAAGGCCACAACACAGGCTCGTCCATTGAAAATGTGTCCGTTCATGCTCTCTTTGCATGCTGCAGCAGCAGCAGCATCAAAGAACTCAACTTGGCAATAACCTTTTGATTTTCCACTTGCTCTCTCATCAAAGAACTTAATTTCCTTTACTTTACCATATTGTGACAGCACACTTTCTAGTTCTGCATCAGTGGTCCACCAATGTAACTCACCCACAAACAACATAGTCGGACCATTGTCCATTTGTGGCCGGATGATATTGTCATTGGCCATCATATGGTCCATAGACATGTTTACATTTGCCGCCATGTGATTATTTACAATGCCTTGAGTGACACTTGGACCTCCAATAACAGGATTGTTAGATTTATTAACATCCGAAACATTAGTTGCAGCGGTCTGAGCTATAGGGGCAGATCCTTGAAAGCTCATATTCCCAGAAGTACCATCATGAATTTGCTTTTCTGGACCCAAAGCCCCACTAATGCGATTAGCAGAAGCTGATTCTGGTTCTTTAACAGCAAGACTTGCTTTCTGCTGCCTTCCATCGGAAACAACTCCAGAATTGCCAAGGTTACGGGACACACCAGCATCTTGTCTAGGTTGAGCGGTATTATAGGTTTGGACTTGCATAACACCATTACCTATACTATTAGGACCCCCTTGTGCCTGATGAAACTGCATGAAACCCTCCCCGACATTAACACCATCATAAAGATCTTCATAATCTTCATCTTCTCCAATCATGTCTTCGTCTGCTAGTGCCGGAATAGCTCCACTTCCCTGATATTGCAGCTTTTGAGCACCTCCATATTCCTCATCACCATAGTCTATTTGCTCCTCAGCAACCGGATCCATCTACGCCCACGTTATAATAACGTTAAGATAGTATCTTTCCACCTAAGTAGTAAAATCACAAAGAAGATTCAATCAAAAAGACTCACAAATTCACTCCACCATCTGAATGGAAAAACTTTCTCCTCTTCAACGTTGAAGGAGAACGAATTCGCACACAAGATGCTCTACCTATAGCGAACTAAAGTGTAGCATATATAGAAATTGCTTCACATGTCATAAAAAAGCAACAAAAATCAGTACTATACAAGATCAAGGCAGGCCCTAACAAACGGCAAGACGTTAGCAAACTCTACTAGTAGTTAGCACAAACAAAGCCAGAAAAGTGAGTCAATATAGCTTAATTTCTTCTATCCCACTAATCACCAATCTCTCACAGCTAATTAAGGAATATAAACCCAAAATTATGTCAAACAGAAACTTCTGTATCTCAAAAAGTACAATTAAGATTCAAGAATAGGTAGTTTTTAAACTGTTAGAATAATATAGGAAATCATATAGCTCCAAAACCTAAAGGAAACTCGATCAAAATAATCAGAGTCGCCAATAAGAAAAAGGCATCAAATTTGAAATTTATTCATCAAAACCAAAACCCTGGGCAAAACAACCGGATTAACCCATACAATTAAACATCATGAAAAGCAAATCCAACAACTGCTCACTTGTTCAAATCAGAAATCAGAAGTAATATCAACATACTCGGAAATCAAAATCACTGCTAAACCAATCAAGTAGCAATTTTGACAAATTACACGCAGGCAGATCTAATGAAAAAAAAATAATCAAAACACCAATTGAGCAATAATAATCAAAACTTATAAAAATTGAGATGATCTACTTACGATTGAAAAAATAACACCAAAATTCAGAAAATTAGATATAAAATAACGATTCGGAGAAAAGTTATACCTTTTGAATAAATGTTTAATTTTTTTGTGATGCGTATTGTTAATGGAGTCTCCGGCAGTAAGACAAATTGATTGGTATCTTGTTGATCTTCCTTAGTTCCTCCTAATTCTTCTTGCTTGAGGCTGAGGATTGTATTCTTTTTTATCTTGTAAATTTTCTACAGTCAAAACCTATTTGTACTTCTATATTTTCTTTTGTCTTTTTAAGGTAAAGGTTCCTATTTAGATGAGATTATGTTTATCAATCTTCAAATTAGTACGTTTGGGGATAAGAATTTCATTTTAAATTATAGATTTTAATTATGAAAATATTTATATAGAATTTGAGATTAACAAGGTTTGGGAGGTCATTCTCAAATTTTTATCTTTAATCATTTTTATAACAATTATGGATTTGACTCAAATCCAAAACGCTAAATTTGAGTCAAATTTATATTTTCAAATGAAATCCTTATTCCCATACGTAGCATTAGATTAATCATCACCTATGCCGTTTTGCAAACCTTTCAACGACTAATTGGCCTTGAATAAGTAATAAAATTGTCATGTATTATATTTTTTATGGGAAATTCTCATGTATTTTATTTTATTTTATTTTATTGTGTGATCGATAAATAATAAAAAATTCTAGTTTACACCAAAAGTTTACATAACTTGAAAAAAATTGCATTAAACAAAAAAAAAATAGACTAGACAATTTTTCACAAATTGTTTAGTGTGTTTCACAATAGTTTTTTAGCAACATGTATTTCACAATAGCATTTTGTATACTTCCTCCGTATTTGGTTATTTGCAACTTTTACTAAAAATGGCGTATTCTATTATTTGCAACTTTCTTTTTTTTTCCATTTATAGAAAGTTTTTTATTACTTTTTTATTATCTCTCTCTTACTTTTTTATACTCTCTCTTACTTTTTAATACTCTCTCTCATACTTTTTAATACTCTCTCTTACTTTTTAATATTATAATACTATAATCCCACCCCATTAACCTCATTAATCTATTTTATTACACTACTAAAAGTTTTGCCTAGGAGTCGGTGAAGGACCTTAAAGTTGCAAATAATTGAATACGGAGGAAGTATTAAAGTTGAATGTTTTACAAAAATGACTATAAAGATTAAAGAGTTCTTCTTTATTTCATGAAATTTGATTATTTTTTTATCTGATGCATCAACTTCTACCACTTTTATTTTTGATTATATTCATGCTTACACTTTCTTTAATCCTTATCCACACATTTGATTTATCCTTTCATTTCATTTATATATTTCTCCAACTTTTTCATAAAATATCACTAATCCATTTTTTAAAAATTTTTTCTACCAATTACTATAGGGCAAAATTAATGTGACAGAGAATATATACACTAGAGGTGAATCCATTATCATCATCCTTATTCTATACTTGTGAATCATAGTTGCAACAAGCACATTATAGTTCCTCTTGATTTCTTACTCTTGTAATCAAATGACCGAGTATCTGTTCACTACAACTGCTACGTTCGCAATCGGGATCGAGTATTTCCTAATCCAATTTCCAATTCCGGTGGGACGGCATTGCTATAACGTTGGTGTAAGATGCTCATAAGTCTACTGGTATTCATATGTTGGAACTTTAAAGAGAATTAGAAAAATACTGTGGAGCATACGAGGAGTTTGAGGTCAAATTTGACAACTACATGAATTGTACATCAACATACATGTATATGTAGATATACTTTTTTTTTTGAAGTGATATATAGATATACTTAAACTTGTACTATGTTTTTTATACAAACTTTGACCATAAAATATTCTCTACCAGAATTGATATAGTAGCCCGGTGGTTGGATAATTCTCCTCTTAAACATGATAAGATTGCTAACAAAAGAATTATTACATAAGAAAAATCAATGCTTTCGTACGAAGTAAATTTCTATCTGGTTATCAGAATCTCCATCCTAACCAACGATTCTACAATCCAAAATTAGGCGACCGATCCGGATCGTAGGTAGGATCTTAATGTTGGTAGAATCGTACGATCCTACATAGCTTCAAAATTTAAGTGGTAGGATCATAACACGATTTTACGATCCTACGATTTTACGATCCGATCCTACAAGGGTAATTTCAATCGTACAAAAATTTCATATCATCTAGATTTTACTTATGTGTGTGTGTATATATATATATATATATATATATATATATATATATATATATATATATATATATATATATATATATATATATATATATATATATATATATATTTATGTAAATAATTATATCAATATGACTAAAATTCAAGTTTTTCTTGATTTGCATTTTAAATATGATTATTAAAGGTATTTTTTTTAAAAAACTTAATAGTTGAAGTTAAATAAGTGTTGATTTAAACCTTAAAGCTTAAAAAGAACAAATACAATTGAAAATGAGTTATCTAAAGCATATTAATGCATAGTATCAGCCCTACCCCTCAACGATGCTACGTAGAATCCCGATCCTAACAACCTTGTACACCACTTCCATGTAGCCTGAAGATTCAAAATCACATTGACGGGTTTTGAGCATACGAAGAACTGGAGACTTAGAGTTCGAAGTTAAAACTGGAAATCACTAAGCCAAAATTGCCATAAAAACGGTACAACTGTAGCGGATTGCATGATTCTTCGCATCAGTACATCCCCTTGAAAACGAGATTTGTACGACAAATACTAGCAAGTAGCACCGTATTCTTCATATTCCGCTTTGGTAGGGCAAGCCTGCATGGAATAATTAGAGAAAGACGACTTATTTCAGATGACTAATTAGCAATAGCATGATGGAGTTATCGAACTTGAGAGCATGATCAACAACACATAGCCTGTGGAACTGGTTCATGCATTGGGTAATGTTATTACTATTCACTAACCACAATTGCAAAGTAGAATAATCGGCACAAGAATTATAACCCACTTAATGTTATGGATATATCCATAGGTAATGTTCAGAGACATTCAAGTATATGCAGCTTTAGTCCTTTATCCTATAGGCACAATTGGAATGAAAATTATGAGTGAAGCGGTAAAAGATACTCCCTCTGTCCCAATGGATGAAAGAAATTAGTCGATGAGATGAATGTAGACTGTAGAGTATAAGTTTGTAGGTGAAATTAAAAGAAGGAGAGTGAGACCATTACCAAAAAAAGAAAATGATGCAAAGTAAGTGAGACAAATTATGATAAAAATAGGCACAATTTCATAGAGATAAGAGTAATAAAAAAAGTTAAAGAGTTAAGGTTGTGGCAATGATTGAAGGAGGAAGTAGTGAAGGAATTGCTCCACGTTGGGTCATTGATGCCCCAAAATGTGTTTATCCGTTCTTAATAGAAAGAGTCCCCAACAGCGCCCCGTAAAGCATTGTATCAATGAAGGGACTAAAGAAGGACAAAGACTGAGAAGAACGGCAGAGATTTTACGGCCCATGGACCAAATAAGATTGCTTCTGCATCACATCAATTTATAGGACACATGTTTCTATTCATAAGTTACAACGCTCGTAATAGCCAACTGGACTGAGGAGTAGGAGTCAAGGTCATAGGCTCATAGCCACTGTCTCGACTCAACACACAAGAACAGGGTGGGTTACTTAACTATTGCAAGTTTGCAACTACACCAACTCAATACATGACAGCAAATCTCACTTTAACGGTGCTAAAAACACAACCAGTACAAGCAAGAGGCAGCATGTAATCATACATAGGCATTTAAACTAGCTCAGAGCCATTCATCGATGCCCTGCAGAAAGGGGTGCAGCACAAAAGTTGTTGACATGTATTCCCTCCCTCTCACAACACTAATAAAACCCATGTAACAAAGGTCCAAAGGCAGCTTATAAAATAAAGAAGGCAACATACAGTCATACACCATAGAACACCAGAGTTGAAGCGAGTACAGATCCTCCAAACCATACTGCATATCTCTGGATGGGATGGCTTACTACATTCACTACCACTGGTTGTGACTGCCAGCAAACGAATAGGTCAGACCACATAATACTGAAAACTAGCTAAACAATGACAAATAGAAAAGGAATATTTACCTTCACTGCTCCATGTTAGAGTATATAACATTAACTGGGGTTTCCATCAGCTTAAGATTTAAGTTGAGTTGGTTTCTAGATATGGTATCAGAAGCCAACGTGACAAAAGGTCACAGGTTCGAATTTCAACTACCCCTTAATCGAATATTCAGCGCTAGCCGCTAGGTGCTAGGTATGTGAAGGGCCAGTGCCGCATCCACACTTCCAGCCCAAAGGCTCGTGTTACAGAGCGTGTTAGAGTACATATACTGGGGCTTCAACCATCAGCACCAATTCTTGCCTCAAAGACGCAATAACTCGTGCATCAACAATCTTCTTTAGATCCCAGACATTCACATTTTAAAAACCTCCCGTCTCATTAACCGTCATTTCCTGCGCATCGACATAGTTCATGAGGATGCTTTAATTAACCCACAACCAAAGCAAAGTCAAGACACTTTTACCATTGACACATCTCGTCAAAACACACAATTGCATATTCAAATAAAGGAACCTATCATTCACCCAAAAGAACAACAAGCTTCAAAAAACAATACACTTCAGCAACAACAGATTTCATCAAATACTTGATGGGATAGAACCCAACAAGTTTCACTCATATACCTAAAATATTAATTGACCCAAATCAGAAACAAACTTCAATTTGAAAAACAATGCAATTAACAATTAACCCAATAACAGAAAGAGAAAACATAGCCCGTACCATTGTCGATGACGATAAGCATCCATTAGATAAATATGAAGAAGAAATAGAAATATAAAATAAGGAAGGATCTGCAACTCATATCCAAGTGAATGATGCTTGAAGGCAAGTGATCATGTTCATATTTCAAAGTGCCTCTAAATCGCACCAAACAATTGAATGACTCTAATGCTATTACGCTAATTGGATGATAATGACGATAGCAACACTCAGATGTAACTGATGATGATGATTGATGGGTGCGAAAACGATATCGTTTGAAAGCGGAATCTCAACGCATCAGAAGTTGAATTGTGAATACCAACACTTCCAAACATTTCAATTTGATATTGTCAATTAACTAACAAGGGTTTGATTTTCATGATCAGTATAAATGGATTTTTCTGGATGTTGAAATTTTAAAAGTTCTTTAATTGGGAATTTCGAAAAGAAAAAGAGAGGGTAAATTGCTTTCCTTTGCAATTAAACAGACCAACAAAAATTAAATCAACGACTTTCTGTCGTTTTCTTCCACTATTTCTATCTGATTATATCGGGAAATTGCACTTGCTAATCCTGAGGTTTTGGATTTTCTACGTGGTAACTCAAACTTTGAAAAAATTCATGCGGTAATTCTAAGGTTTACCAAATTGTTTCATTGTGACCATTTTGCACATTAAATGTTAGAAAAACGTTAGCAAACGTTAATTTCGAAGCTTAAAGGTTGTTGTACGCCTATTTACTTGACTCACCATTTCAAATGACATCAGTTTCAAACTTTTTCCCTAAAATATAAACCCTAACTCTACCATCTTTGGATTTGGGAGAAAAAATATAAATTGGATGAAAGATGGTAGAGTTTGGGTTTATGTTTTGGGGGAAAATGTTGAAACTAATGACATTTAAAATGGTGAGTCATATCAATTCTTAACCATTAATTAATTAATACCTCCAATAAATCTCATTCTTAACCTTCATTTACTATAAATAGCCTCCTAATTTAGTCCAAACTCCAAAAATGTATATTCATTATAATATTTACATATCAATTCTCGCATTATTTTGCTATTGGTTCTCTCTATCTAATCGCAAGAACATTCGTTGTATATCATACATTTTCCACATACACTAACTCGATGATTATAAATATAGGATTATCAATTAAGCACACAAAGCTAGACATGTTTGTTCATTCTATAGCTTAGCAACAATAACTCAACAACATCATTTTCACCACATTACTCGAACAATAACCTTGTTACTTTATACAACCTAGCATAAGACTAAAGTTGTACAAAGTTTATAAGTTTCACATCCGAAACATAATAGTGATAACAATTAAACATAATAAATGTAACTTTTAAGAATTTACTTCTCCATACTCATATCCACGGTCCACCTAAAATTTTTATCTCGACTACCTACTCGCCACTCAGAATTTACAAATTTATTTTATAACCTCGCTGATAAATACATCCCTAAAAGCTAAAATTACCTCCACAAACTCTAATCCAACTAACCAATAATCCTAAAAACATGGAGGTGTTGTTGATGACTTAAATGTTGGTAATTAATATTAGGATCATTTACCAACTATAGCCTCTAAGTTTACTCAATTTCAAATAAACACCCGCGAACTTCGTTTATTACCAACTACAGCCTCCAACTTAACAAACATGACATAGAGACAGCCAAAACACCTCAATTTTAACCCCATTTTTCACCCTTTTTTTGGTTGTTTTGGTTGTCTCGATGTCATGTTTTGTAAGTTGGAGGCTGTAGTTGGTAATAGACAAAGTTCACGGTTGTTTATTTGAAATTGAGTAAACTTAGAGGCTGTAGTTGGTAAATGATTCTTAATATTAATATTGATATAAAAAATAAATAGACTTAAGTAAAGGAACACTTGTCTCACTCATTTAGAGTTTAGTTGATGGAGCTTACTATTAGGCCGTGACAATTCGTCACATAATCTCACCGTGGCCCACTCGTGGGGACACGGGACACCCGTGGGCTCGGGCCCACAAACCCACGGGTTAAGAGCGTGGACTTGCATATACACTCAATGAGGTTCATTGATTCCCAAAACCATATGGCAATAGGAGGATTAGCTCACCAAGTATATATGCAAGTCCACAACCCACTTTTTTATCGATGTGGGATCTTGTCTCACATGTGAAGTATTTTCCAACACTTACATCTCTACCACTTGATAGAAGCATGCCATGTAGTACGTTAATATAAATAAAAGTATATAAAATACATTATACATACACTAATTAGATTTCTTCCAATAATCAATTTAAATAATCCATCCATGAAAAATCAAAATGTAGGCTTTTGCTAAATTGCAATTTGATAAGATGACAAAATAATTCATAGGTTCACATGTGCTTATGAGAGAATCATGCTTTTATTAAAAAATAAATAATAATAATAATAATTGAGAACATGATCTTGATGCATTCACTACTCTTCCTATTTTAACTCCTAATTGCCCATTCATTCACACAAAATCAGATTTGATGCTCTAAAACAAATCTACAAATAATCATGCATCTTCCTTCTTTTTTAATTATTTCATAGATTTATTGTCTTTAACATTGTTATTAAATTCATTATAATTTATTTACAAGTACATGATCAATACTTTTATTTGATGATTAAGTGCTCCTTTGGTAAATAGATTCTTTTTAATAGCATTTTAGTTGATTTGGGTATGTATTCTACTTATCATATTTGTAAGTTGCAGGTTTTTATGAAGACTCTTTTCGAGTCGGGGGACTCTTTGATCGCACTCTCCTGTATGGGTATGAGTTGTCGTCGTTCTTCCCTCCTCAAACCCTGATCATAGTTTCTACGATCATAAGTTGGTTTTTGCCCTTTCTAGTTGGTCAAATAGTCAATATTTTGTAAATTACATTTTTTGACAATTGAAAAGTCCGTTTTTAAGTTAAAATCAAAAAACTAATTTTAAATATAATTATTTAATGAAATCTTAAATATAATAGTAGTAAATTGTGAATTTATTAAGAAATCACGTGTTAATTAATAAAAATTAACGATTTATATGAGTATCATGCAAATATCTTTTATGTGGTAGGAATATTATTAAAAATCAAAATTATGCATTTGGTATAAGTTTACTAACGCTAGATATAACGTCGAGCCCAAAAACTATCCTGCTCGGAACTAAACCATCAACCTAAGCTTTAATTAAGTTGTTTTATTGACAAAAACTATAATCCATTACTTACAATAGAAGTCTTCTTCATCTCTCATTAAGCAAATACTAATCACAAATTCTTGTGAGAGACGGTCTCTTTGAAAGACCATATCTAATTGAACTGGTCCATAAAGGAAAATGTAGAGTAAATGTAGAAATTAAGCTTTAATGGGCTAGACCTGAAAAACGTCTTTCAGAAAGACGGTCTCTCAGGAGACTAGCTGAATACTAATAGTCTAATATCAGTGTCGTTCCTAACAATTTTTGGGCCCTAGGCGAAAATAAAAAAAAAGGGTCATTAGTCATTCGCTTAACTAAAAATTTTAATGTTGCAAGTTCGATTCACGATAGATGTTACTTATGCAAATACTAATTTAATTATAAGAATTAACTCAATTTGGGCCCCTACATGAGTTGGGCCCTAGGCGGTTGCACCTCAAAACTACCCTCAGGAACGGTAAACAATAAATTACCTATCTAATTGAATTTTACTAATTACTCCTACTAATCATACTAATAATTACAATTCACTTTTATCCCATGATTTTGTTTGTTGAAATTTTGGGTATTGAAAGAATAGTAGCTCCCACAATCACAAAATAGTGTTGTGTGGCCTTGTGGGAATATGACTTAAGGCCAAGATAGAAGTGCCCAAAATTTGCTCATGTTACATGTCTCCCTCCCACAATCATTATCTGCCTCCTCTAAAATAATTTCTCTTTATTTTCCCTTTTCTTTTTTACTTCTTCTCCCTCCTTCTACCCAAATTCAATTCTCTCTATAAACATTGAACTCTTACATTTTTCTTTTGATTTTGCATTCAATTCAATACATTTACTTCCCAACCCATAATTTAATTCATTTATTATTTTAATCTCTTTCTCTTTCTTCTAATTGCTTTTTTTTTTTTTTTTTTTTCTGTTGATGTTCTGCTCTTCATCAGTGTCAATTTAATGGATCTGCAACCCACCATTTCTCTCTCTTAAACCCACCATTGTTTTCTCTTTCCATCAATGTAGTTCAACACAAATACAAGAAAAAGAATCAAACTTTCATACTCCCCACCAAAAACCCAGAAAAACCCATGAATCCTCTTTGCTGCATTGCCCCGGTTTCAGTTGATAAAGAAAAATCCCCAAATGTGATTGGGAAACCACCAGAAATAGGGTTTGATGCATCGATTTCACTAAAAGCCCAAATCAGTAACAATGGTGGGGTTAATTTGGGGTTTTCTAGGCATAGTTATTCAGCTCAGGTCTCATCAGTGAGTAGTAGTACAACAGTGTTGGATCAGCTACATCACCATGAGGCTGAAGATGTGATGTTGATGAATGGTAGAGATTTGAGGGTGTATGGTAGTAATCATGGGGGTGCTGTAGCTGGGATACTTTATAAATGGGTGAATTATGGTAAAGGTTGGAGGTCAAGATGGTTTGTATTGGAAGATGGGGTTCTTTCATATTATAAATTGCATGGTCCAGATAAGATTTTGGTCTCAAGTTCGAGCCCTAGGAGTGAGAAAAATGGGGTGAGAGTTATTGGGGAAGAATCAGTTAAGTATATGAGGAAGAATAATAGTTGGGGGAAAAGTAATAATGGTAATGGCAATGGTAATGTTAGTGTTAGTAGTAATAATAATAACATTGGTATTAATAATCATAGTAATGGCAATAGGATTAGTAGTGCTGGTTTATCAAGTTATAATAAACAATGGAAACCCTTTGGAGAAGTTCATTTGAAGGTATACTTATACTACTTGACTTGATTTGCTTTTGATTTATTGCATTTGATTGAATTAAACTGCATTACATTTGTGTTTTAGTATTGTAGTTTTTAATAGTTTGATTGTTTTATTTGTAGTATGTAGTGTAAGTATATGTTTGATTTATTAGGGTATTTGTGAAGTTGGGTATGCTGCTTTTTAAGTCTGTTTTGGCTTTGGATTCCAATTTGCTGGTTCATCTGATAACAAATGGTCTTTGGTGAAGAAATATTGGGTGTGTTCTGGCTGTGATCCAAATAGATCATGGTGGGTGTTACTCTTAATGGTACTTTGAATTGATTCCTTGAAGAACATAGAAGTAGGCAATTTTGGTTGAAATTTTTAGGCTGAGCTATTCATAATAGTCATACATGAATCTTAAATTGACTTTCCAAAGCACCTAACTTATTTTTTATTTTAATAAAATGTTTGTTGCAACTCCAAGACAAGGTTGTGCAATGTTTAAGCAAAATGTAATGAAGTATGGTTGGAGCATCATGGGAAGATAGATAGTTTTAAAGTTTTTTTTGACTTTGTTGTTTTGTATTTGGGGTGTCCCAATATGTCAAAATTGTGGGCTGCTAGTACATGTTGGACTACAAATGGCATGTCCTTCATCTTGATTGGTGGTGAGCTACTCTCTTGTGCCAATTACCCCAACATATGTGATGATGATGGTAGGAAATTTTAGTACTTTGGTTTGACTATCAATCTTGGTTTGTTCATATGTGGACTATATTATCCTTTTTTTATTAGTTTCTTGGTCTATTTGTATGATTAAGGACTATATTGTAAATATAACGCTCGAGAGAAGGCTTAAGTAACAAAGAAAATGATATGTGCACATTGTGCAAGTAGCCAATTCTATGGTTATGCCTTGCACGAGCTTCTCAATAGACGTTTAGCTTGTTAGGGATGAAGCTTGCGCGTAATGTTGTTTACATAACTACATGTATCCAATAAGTTCGTGTTGGCCTCACTATTACTTGATTTTAATTTTATCCTTGATTGATGGTTTGTTCATCCATGTTTCTATATAAACTATAACTTCATCTAATTTACGTCATGGTGTTTGGCTGAACTCTGAAGTATAGTTATATTAGTGTTCTGTAGATGTGCTCTTAGCTTGTGACATTTTTATGTTTCTTGGAGATAGCTCATTTATTGCTGAAGTACAGGTTTCTTCAGTTCGTGCAAGCAAGTCAGATGATAAAAGGCTGAGCATATTTACTGGAACAAAGACACTTCACTTGCGTTGTGTGTCTAAAGAGGATAGATCAGCATGGATTGACGCACTCTTAGCTGCTAAAGATCTGTTCCCTAGAGTGTTGACAAGCAACGATTTTGCTCCTGAAGACATTGTTGTGTCCACAGAGAAGCTCCGACGAAGGATGTTGCAGGAAGGCATAGCGGAGCCAGTGATTAAGGATTGTGAGTCTATTATGCTTACTGAAGTCTCAGAGCTGCAGGGTCAGTTTAAAGCTCTTCAACACAAACATGTCTCGTTGCTGGAAACTTTAAGACGGCTAGAGGTATCTCTCATCGTCTTTACTGAAACTACTGCTTTATTTTCGTTCATCTTGCACATGAGATGAAAGTAGTAGGATTTCTACTTTGCATTTTTGTTCAAACATACTGTGTGTTGCTCTGGCCTGATAAGTTGTACAAGAAACCATAAAGGTGCGCCTTCTTCCGTTCTCCATAGTCCGTACAGAAACTCTTTGCCCCATCCTACTTAATGGATATTAGTTTGCGAGTTGCCTGTGCGCGTATTAGTACAATGGAGTATGGACTATGGACGCTTAGGGTACCAAAGACCAGACTGCATCTGGGAGTAATTTGATTTGGGATTATTCTAAAATGAAATTCTGAAATCTGAATATAATCCTGTATAAGTTGTGTCTTCAGCATTTTAATGCATGTCTTTTGAAAATTAATATATCTTTGTTGCTATCGTGATTGAGAGCTTTGTGACTTTTTCATTAGACCGAGAAGATAGAGCTGGAAACGACTGTGGTTGATGAAACAAAGAGAAGAGATTCGTGTTGCGGACAAGGAAATAGAAGATTCAGTGGTTAGTGGAGCACTTATGCTTTTACTCTGTTCTGCCCCCATATCCCCATATCCCTTCGTTAGTATTCCCTTCTGCCTCACTTTCGACCCCAGATATTCGTGGGTTTGAGTTTTTTTACTCCTGTTTGCTGATGATGATCTGATTATCTTTGCAATAATTAAGTACTTTTTCATGTAGATTTCTACTCTATCATGTCTGAAGGTAGTGGGTCTGACTCTGATGTGGAGAATGAAAGTCAATATGGTGTGGATGCTGAATCAGATGAAGATGATGGCACATACTTCGATACAAACGATTATTTGGCTTCTGAGTTTTTGAGAAGTGCCTCGTGTCGTGGACGAGAGTCCTTTGCAGATGCTTGCAGCTCTCTAGGGCAGGATTGTTCACAGGAGCTTCCAATGGGTATCAGACCCGTGGAATACCCTTACGTAAAAAGAAGGGATAGTTTACCGGAACCAAAGGAAAAAGAAAAGCCTATTGGATTATGGTCAATTATCAAGGACAATATCGGGAAGGACCTCTCGGGAGTTTGTCTTCCTGTTTACTTTAATGAACCCCTTTCGTCATTGCAGAAATGCTTCGAAGACTTGGAATATTCATATTTGGTAGATCGGGCTTTGGAATGGGGAAAGCTGGTAAGGTTCTAGGCTGGGTTGAAAGCTCCAACCCATTGCTAACTATCTTATTCCAATTTCTCTTTGCCGACTTTGCATTCTCTATTAATAGTGTTTTTTGATTGTCCATGACACCGAGGTTCTCTGGTTCTATTATTGAGCTGTATTCGAGTATTACAATAAGAGAATGATTGCTAATGCAGGGAAATGATTTGATGAGAATTTTGCATGTAGCTGCCTTTGCCGTATCTGGCTATGCTTCGACGGAAGGTCGTCAATGCAAACCTTTCAATCCACTTCTTGGAGAAACCTATGAGGCTGACTACCCGGACAAAGGCCTTCGTTTCTTCTCTGAAAAGGTATTCACTTTTTTAGCTTCTGGAAATATACACTATGTTTGGATAGAAAGGAAAAGAAGGGGAAGGGGGGAAGGGAAAGAGGAAGGAAGGGGATAAGAGTTTTCCCTTCAAATCTTTTCAACGTAACTAAAAACATTCATCTAATCCCTCCAAAACCCTTCCTTCGAATTTTATTATCCAAACAAGGGATCCCCCATCCTTCCAAATCCCTCCCCTTCCTTTCTTGTCATTTCCTTCCATCCAAATACACTGTTACTGTTAGTTTGCTATAGATTTCGTCTTGAGTGAAGATTGTCAAAATCTAGGCTTAATTCTTGGTTTTTGCATAGTTTGTGACATATGGTCATATTTCTTTTTGCTTTTCACTTGGATTTTTTAATTTTACTGTTGATTCGAGAGTAGGCTAGAGAATCTCTACAGGCAAGGGGAGAGGGAATCAGTCCTTCATGTAGATGGTGAGAATGTCACAAGGGTGAAATGGATAGCCCTCAACTAGGCTAACACATACTTCTCCACTTGGAATTAGTTATTGCTTCACTCAAGGTTAATTGGATAATGTGGAATCTACAGGTTAGTCACCACCCCATGGTTGTTGCTTGTCACTGTGAGGGCAGAGGTTGGAAATTTTGGGCTGACTCTAATCTCAAGGGTAAATTTTGGGGTCGCTCCATCCAACTGGATCCTGTTGGTATACTAATGCTTCAGTTTGAAGATGGCGAGACATTTCAATGGACCAAGGTGACAACTTCCATATACAACATTATAATCGGTAAAATTTACTGCGATCATTATGGCACCATGCGAATAAAAGGCAGCGGAAACTATTCCTGCAAGCTGAAGTTCAAAGAGCAATCTATAATAGATCGGAATCCCCATCAGGTAAGCTGTCTGATTTAGCCTTGCAAGTTGCAACCATTGTAACATACTTTTGAATTCGTGATTCGCTCAAATTTGCCCAAGATTAGCCCAAAATCGACCATAATTTGTTTTTTTATTCGCGATTCGCTATTCGCAAGGAGATTAGCGAATCATGTGAAACTGCTTGCAACTCAACTCAAATATAGACCCAAAGGTGTAGGAACATATTCATATCCCTTTACTGCTTTGGTAGATAACAAAACAATGTTTACTCGCCAGTTATTGCCAGTCCGGTGCTAGGATCCTAAAGCACCAATAAAATTGATTTTTAAAAATCTTTCAATGTGGGTGCTGTTTGAATATTCAATTCGCACGACGTTTTGTAACTTGATAATTCCTTTTAACTTGTAGGTTCATGGTTTTGTACAAGACAATAGAACTGGTGAGAAGGTTGCGATGTTGGTAGGAAAGTGGGATGAGGCAATGTACTATGTCTTGGGAGATCCGACTACGAAGCCAAAGGGCTATGATCCAATGACTGAAGCTGTCTTGCTTTGGGAGAGAGACAAATCCGTTACCAAAACCAGATACAACCTCACACCTTTCGCAATATCTTTGAATGAATTGACACCGGGTTTACAGGGAAAGCTACCACCAACGGACTCGAGGCTTCGGCCTGATCAGAGACATTTGGAGAACGGCGAATATGAGCTGGCCAATGCTGAGAAGCTCAGACTTGAACAGCTGCAAAGACAGGTAATTATTGCCCGAGTAAATAGCATTTCCTGATATACTCGTTACAGTAGGAGATACGTTCACAAAGCCTTCCACTCGCTCAACCACTTAATAATGTTCTACGTATAATAATTGAATTGCGCACGTACAATTGTGAAGATCTTGTCGATAAAAGTAAAATTGGTATGCATATTTAGTTTAGAACGCTTGATGATTAATGCCCAGGCATCCTGGGCCTCCTGTTTAGCTCACCTACGCGCTTCACAGGCTAAAGTTAATGATGAATGATAATGTTTGCTATCAAGGGTCGATCGGCAACAACCTCTTTGTTCTCATAAAGGCAAGGTAGCATACATCCGATTCCAGACCCTATAAACTTTGCGGGTGGAATAGCACCAGGATTTGCTCAGGTTCATGTCAGGTTATAGGGACCTACTGACTGTACTCGGCCACCCTATTAGTTGTCATTCAAATGCTTTTAAGCTTCTTCGTCCTGTGAGTTTGAGCATGATTAATTGCGGGAAAAAAGTTCGAGCATGATTTTAATCTTCTATTTTGCATAGCGGACCAGGCAGAAACAGATTATGAATTTTGTTATAATTTTAAAATCGCTGCAGGCTAGGAGGATCCAAGAAAGTGGATGGCAACCAAGATGGTTCCAGAAAGACGAAGAAGGTTGTTACCGTTACATTGGTGGATACTGGGAAACTAGGGAAAAGGGGAATTGGGAAGGAATTCCCGATATATTTGGACAGCGGAGCGATATACCTCTACCTTGTAGTAGTATACCAGAAGACGAATGAGCGATTTTCCTGGCCTAAATTTGTTTCCAGATTTATGTGCGGAAATTCCATTTTAGTTTTAAGTGGGGATTGTGGGATATCAGGCATTCCTCAAGTAATTGTATCAAATTCGTTCTTAGGTATAGATGTAGCCATGTAGGTATTCGTCAGTGTAAGTTACGGTAGATCTCATCTTGTAGATGTCACCATTGTGCTTCAAGTACTCGGTTTTTTTACCCGTGTTTACCGAGTTCAAGTCAGATTATCGAACATGCTTCAGATGGCCTTGTTCTTGCTGTCGGTCAATGGCAGCTCGTATCCTGTATTCTTATCTGACCTAGTATCTGTAATCTTATAAATACTTCAGAAAAGAAAAAAGGAAACAAAGATGTCCCAGGCTTTCTTCATTGCACACAAGTCTGATCAGTGTTAGTAAAACTTCGCAGTAGTTATCAACGTTAACCGGTTTGTTTCTTATCTTTTAACTCCATATAAGCCCTTACTAAGGGGTGTTTGGAAAACGACTGAAAGTTAGTAGTTAATCATAATGATTGATTTGATTAGATGATTTTGAACCCGCTGCTATGAGCAGCTTGCTTAAAAACAATTATTGATAACTCATAATAATAAACTGTTTTAACCAGCTACTTTTCCAAGTACTAAAGTTTGATGGTTTGACCATTTAGTTCTCTATTTGTATCAAAATAAGCTAAAAAAATTACGCTAGTCTATCTATTTAGTTACTTGACTGTAGTCATTCATTTTGAAGGGTGACAGTTCATTGAAGACCAGAAACTCATTAAAATTGCACAGGGAAATACAGGTTTATGACTTTATGTGGGTTCAAGTAGAACCACAATCTGAAGAGAATTATAATTATTGGTTTGGGTTAATTCCCTTGTCTCTATGTACTCTATAGACGGCATGCCCAGAAATTTTGACACGCTAAAAAGAAGGATTTTACTAGGCATACTGAGACTGATAGGATATGGCCCAGTTTTTTTTTATTTTGCAGAACAAGCCGGGAAGACTAATTAGTGATGGGAGTTGATTTGAAATGGTGGAAGCCAATTTTTTGCTACTAAACCGACACCTGGATAAGACTCGTGCTAGAGGTGTTCATTCGGGTCATCGGGTTGATTTCAGGTTAGGTGTTTCGGGTCGGTTCAAAATCTGATTTTGTGTTCGCATTGGTTTTTACATAATTACAAATCCATTTTTAAGTCGGGTCAAATCGAGTTCGGTTATAAAGTCAGGTGTCTATCGGTTAGTCGGGCCTGTTTAGAATACCTATTCATAGCTTCATATGTAGTCTATTGCCCTGTGTTTTTATTGGTACTGGCCACCTACACTTTTCAGTTCTACTATTAGGGCGAATTTAAAATACTAATATAGACTATTGATGAACAGATCACTCACCTAAGTATAGATTGTAGTGGACTAATTGGATTAGCTTTTTTCTGTATTGTATATTACACAATTTAATACTCTCTCTTTTTTTGAAGTTATTTAATATTCTCTTATTCATCCTAAGTGTCTTATTTGTTTTTTTTTTATTATTTTTTAGGTGATCCAATGAGATAAGAGATCATATGTGAAAGAGAAAATATAGTAGTGTTTTTAAATTTTGGTAAAGCGGAGTTAGTAATTGTAGAATTGTAAATAAAGTTTAGTAAATAGAAATTGGTAAAGTTAACATATCATAAATAAAAATGATACGTTTAAGGTAACTTGCCCAATAAAAAAATGAGACACTTAGAATAAATAGAAGAAATATTAATAGATTTTTTAATAAATAACAAGAGTCATAACCTAGACAAACACCAATTTAATTTACTTTGCTAGTAGTAGCATTTTTCCCAAACACACTTTGCATATTGCTGGTGGACATGTTGGACATGATGAATTTACAAAAAAAATTTTAGCGACATCAAATTAATATTGTAAATTTTTCTAAAAAATATTATAAATTTGAAGTACTAACAAATATTTATATATCTATAAAAATAGTTATTATAATTCTTGTTTTCACATTATACAATCTATCGTTAGTATAGCTTGCACGTAATTTAAAATTATATAAAATAAAGTATAAACGCATGTGTCTATTTTGAACAAGATATAGTATGTGGGTTCGATTATTAGTAAACGTAATGATAACACAAATTTTTGTGAGGGACGGTCTCTTTGAGAGATCATCTCTAATTGGGTTGGCCCATTAGAAGACCATATGTAGAGTAAATATATACAATAAATTTCAATAGATTGGACCTGAAAAATGTCTGCCATAAAGACGGTCTCTTACAGGTGGCTGGTTCATGAATTCGGACTGGCCCAACGGGTTTAATAGTTGTTTTGAGAATTTGCAATGACTCAGGCTCAGGATCTACTGGGCCTCATGGGTCATTTTGAAATATAATGGGCTAGTCATGATGGGATATAGATTGAGTTCCGCTTGTGGTGGATGGCTTGGCCTACGTCCATTTGCTTTGTGAAATCAATTATATTGAGTTGACTTATGTATATTTAGTGTTTTAAGGTGATCACTTACAAATTTCAGCGCCTCTCATGAGACACTGTCTTTATAAGAGAAAGAGACGGCTCTCAAGGCACAGACCCAACAACTAAAAAAAGGAGAAAAATCTAAAAATAGACGCCGTGATTGACCCTTTTTAGAGTTGGTGTTATAAGTTATAACCTATTGAAATTGGTATTATAACCTATGAAAATTGGTATTTGCGTTACAACCTATTAAAGTTGGTATTATAACCTATTAAATTTGGTATTATAACTATTTGGAGATACCAACTTAAATATGTTATAATACCAACTTCAAATAGGATTATAAAACGCGCGTGTTTCTGGTAGTTGTTTTATTTTATAAATAATGGGCCGGCCTATTTGAGATGTGTCTTTTATAAATATGGTCTCAAGTAAGAATTTGTGTACAAATTTAAATTAATTAATTAGAGTATTGGGTTAATTATATGGGCTCGTCTCATTATGAGACCGATTGAGACGGCATCGAAGAATTTAATAATATTAGTGTAATATTTATTTATTTTAGTATATTTCTTAATTTAATTAGAGTGATTAATTAATACTCTTGTTATTATATATTTAATTTAGATTGTACTCATTAGTAAATATTAATATTATTATAAATATTGGGCATCATCAGTCTAAAATTGTCTAGTTATTCTTTACACCTTTTTCATTTACAACAGAATTTGAAAATGGCGTGTTTAATAAAAACATTTAAGAGGACTTTTATCACCATTATGCTCACACATTCACCATTAAAAATGTATTAAGATATACTTCTATATAATGTGAAATAAATAGGAAGCTGAAATAGACATAATAAGCAATTTTTAAAATATACACTATATAAATCTACAATGGATATTTTGAGACGAATAAAAAATAATTTGAAAAAATATTCACGCTCGGTGGGACTCGAACCCACAATCCTTTGATTAGAAGTCAAATGCCTTATCCATTAGGCCACGAGCGCTGATATTGATAGTATAGTGATTTCAGAGCAATTAATTGTGTGTGCCACTGGATCATAAACCATAAATTTCTCGTAGACGACCCCACTTATGATTAAACAGAATACCATGATATTAAATTTTTTTTGGTTATGATGATGGAATGCTTTGTTTATATTATTTTATTAAAAAGTTTGATTTTTACTCTATTTTTCTTTTCTTCTCATTTTTTTTTTGAAAAGTAAATATATGATGATAAAGTATACATTAAGACGAATCTAACGAGAACTCACATGAATATATTTTATTATCTATATATGTCGTAAAAATCTTAATTAAATTTCTCCCACCAAAATAAAATATTATAATAAACGGGAAGAACATTAGAAAATGAAGGGAGGACTATATTTTTATTTGAACTTTATTTGATTATGCAAGTCTTTTTGAGTTGAAGCACTTTTTAAATGTGATTTATTATATGAATATGAATTGTTGTCTTTTTTTACCTTTCTCCAAACTTTAATCCTAATTTTTACGAGTAGATATATTGGGTAATATGATAATGACTCTTATAGATATTATTTTGTCTATTCGAGATAAAAAAAAAGATAAAAAAATATTAGGAAACCAACTTAACTAAATGTTTAAACTAATAATATAAAGATTTAATATATTCCCTCTTATTCATCTTAAATTTCTCATTTTCTTATTAGGTCAAGTTACCCTAAAAGTCTCATTTTCATTTTAGATGTATTAATTTTACCAATTTACATTTACTAAACTTAACGTTTTCCCACCTTTATATTTACTGACCCTTGTTTATCCCTATTAAAATTTAAAAACACTATTTTTTTTCTTGTCCACATTACACAATGTTAAAAAACTAACTCAACCAAAATTATGTACTCCATAAAAATCCAATGAAAGAGCTATGGAAAAATGGTGGGCAGATGTCCTTAACTTTTTAATCCCACAAATGAATGGGATTTAGAAGAGTTTGGGTTGGCAACAATCAACATAGAAGTATATTCCTGATAACAAGGGGATGAATTGGTCCCCCATTTATATTTGTCTCCATTTATCTTTGTGCATAACCAATTTTATCAAATCAAGACAAAAAAATAATTAGTAGGAATTATTGTATCATATAATTTCATTCAATGTTTGTTAGAGTATAAAACATATCTTGGGGCCTCAACCATCAGCTTAAGCTTTTGGTTGAGTTGGTTTCTTAACATGGTATCAGAGCTAGTGTGACAAGAAGTTACAGGTTCGAATCTCAACCACCCCTCATTTAAAGTGAAATATTAAGTACCACGTATGAGGAGGGCATGTGTTGCATCCACACTTCTAGCCCAAAGGGCTCTTGTGTGAAGGGGCGTGTTAGAGTATATAACATATCTTGAGGCCTCAACCATCAGCTTAAGTTTTTGGTTGAGTTGGTTCCTTAACAGTGTTTAAATTGAATTTGCAGATCCGGATATAACAGTTGCTTTTATAACTCGATCGATCAAATGATCAACTAATAAACGTGTAGTTTTATAATCTATAAATATTATTAACTAACCTATATATATAAAATACGCCATCACATAATAAGACCGCTTCATACAAATAATCGAATGGATTTAGGTCGGCTTTGAGATCAATTCATTTGAGTGACATGTGCTAGTAAATAATAATTGAATAAATTAATACACAAGCAAAAGAAAAAAGCGAAGGATTCTTTGAAAGAGTGATTTTATGAATCTTACGATTATTCACTCAAAACTATCCAAGATAATATTGATAAGATAAATTCTTTCTTTTTGGAAAAGCAATACTAATTTACTTGATGAATCATCAAATTAAAAGTAAGGTACCACTTTTGAGAACCTTCGTATCATCAAGTTACCCAAACAGCAATTGACATATGTTGCTTACTTTTAGTATAAGTACCCAAACATTATGTGTCTAAAATGATCCATCATATATGTATATGGAAAATTTATTAGGAATGAGTTTGTTTTTTTACGTCATGATCGAAATTATCCAAAATTAAAAATTAGTATTCTTAATATACTTTTTCCATTTCATTATACTTACTATATATTTCTTTTTTACGCAATTTATTGCTTAATTTTGATCGTTTATATCTTACACTTAAACTGTGCTTGACTCAAAATTATAAGACTTTGATATTATGAAAATATATAATTAGATATTCAAATAGGATTCTATCTAACTATATTTTTTCATACATATTAGCGCAGTATATAAAATAAACTTTAAAAAATGTTGAATAGTAACATCATCATCATATACCCAATATCCCACCAGAAATTAGTAGGGTCTGGATGAGGTAAAGTGACGTACAATCTATACCCATCGTACTTTACTCGTACTCCTACACAGGGAGGACCAGAAGAAAGTGGTTACAAAGTTGAATAGTAACCATCAAATATAATACTCCCTCCGAATCATTTTAGATGTCCCATTTGGGTTTTCACGGTTATTAAGGATGGTGTTGGGTCCATTAAAAAGGTGGTAGTTTGGTATTTTAATTGATTTAATTAATTGTAATGGTGGTAGTTGGGTATTGATAGAAGTAAAAGTGGGGATGTTTAGGTAAAAAAAAGATAGACAAAAAAGAAAATGAGACAATTAAATAACTTTGCCAAATTAAAAAATTGAACAACTAAAATGATTCGAGTGAGGGAGTATAACGTACAAAACATATCACAATCCCATATTAATATCCTAAATTGTTCATGTATTTGTGGATATGTGATAATGGAATGAATAAACAATTGCAAAGCAAGATATTTAGGATTGTGGTTAAATATATACCCTATGATTCTTCTTAATTCACATACCTAATAGAATCTGTCTATAGGATTAGGTTAAGAAATAGCTGCATTTGTAAACATCTGATAAGTTGGGGTAGAATCAAGAATGGTTCTTTTAAATTTGGTGCTTATTTATGTGTAAACATGTGGCAGATTCTTCTTTACATTCCAACTCCTTTTCTAGATATTATCATAATACAATTGTAATTAATAACAGAAGGTCTCCTGAGAGACCGTGTATGGCATAGACGGCACTCTCAGCAGCCCAACCCAATAGAAATTTCAATTGTTTTTTTTTTGAAAAGTGTAAAATGGGCTGGACTATTACACTCGTCTATGCTATAGACCGTCTATAGCAAGAATTTGTGAAATATCAATTACAATCAACAAAGAACCAATTCTAATTAATAAAAATAATTACAATCACTAAAAGTTATTTAATCCCTAAATATCAATTAATTAAATTAGAAGGGAGAAACATAAATTGCATCACAAGCGTATACGACTAGGAGATCGTATAGATAGGAAAATCAAGGGACAAACATTCGCCCGAACACTTCGTGTACGACAGTCGAACTGACTATTTCCATCAACTAATCGTTCTATAACATAATATATATATAACTGGAACAAATTTTACCACTCTAAGGACCTGATCAGGGATAGGGCTAATTGGCGGCGCAAGTTCCTCTCTTTGAAGACCGTTTTTGAGCCGGGGTACTCTTTTGATCGTCATCTCCTTATGGGTATGAGACGCTGTCTATCATCCCTCCTCAGACCCTAACATAGATTTGTCTATGAGCGGGATACACCAGGGGTATGATGATGATGACAATATATATAATTATTATTACTTCCTAATATAACAATCTGTGTGATACACAAAGTTTTTAGTATTAAAATATACAAGTATTATGATTTTAAAAAAATGATATCATTATCAAATTATTATTATTATTATTATTATTATTATTATTATTATTATTATTATTATTATTTAAAATATAATAGTTAATTTTATAATATTTAGTTAAATAAATATAACTATTAAACAAATTAATTTTTTCATATAGCCGCAAAACTTTGTAAAGATGTCATAAGAAATTTGAGTTAGGATCTATTCTATTACTTAAAATATAATGGAGACTAAATTACTCAATGTAATGGCGAGCATTGCTTGGTGTAGAAAAATATTAGCATGGGTAATAGAGAAAAGTACGGAGGAATCTAATACTTAGAATTTTTCCACCAGCACTAAAAATAGCGTTTTTTTATAATTAATGCTTTAATTAAACCTCTCACCATATAAACAAAGAAAATACTCTAAACCTCTCCACTTCTTCTCACAAACCTCCTTATCTTTCCTAAAACCTCTTCAATGTATGGCTTTCTAATTAGATCGAACTAACAAAAACATTAAAATATGTCTGAAAACGCCGTTGTGAGTCTCACCGCCGGTAACCTCAACCCATCCGCCAAAGAGTACCTACCCACTTACCCAGCCCAATATGAGCTTCCATTTTTCTCTCCACCCCAACCATCATTTTTCCCCGATTTCCTCTACCCAGTTAGCCCACAAGCATACCTGAATTCTTTAATGTCATCACCAGTTTATCTTCCACCGTTAACCCCACCGCCGGCATTTTCTCCAACAAGAGCAATACTCCTAACAGCCGTCCCCCCTGACGTTAGTGAGCCGATAGTGAGACGAGAATTGGAAATATTCGGCGATATTAGAGCTATTCAGATGGAGAGAATTTCAGAAGGAATACTAACCGTTTATTTTTATGATCTAAGGGTAGCACATGCATTACTCAATGCTGTACGTGATCAACACATGCAACACCAGTACCGCCTCCGTATCTACTATAATTCTTTTTTGACGCCAAATATTTCCGGCCCACCTCCACCTCCACCTCCTTCTTCCGCTCCAGGCCTCATTTCGGGTCAACCCGTTTGGGCCCAATTTAGTATCCCTGATGATGGCGCTTTTCCTGACTGTCAAAATCAGGGTAGTCTAGTTGTTTTTAATGTTGATCCCGCTGTTTCTGATCTTGCTCTTAAAGAAATCTTCCAAACTTTTGGTAATACTTAATTTTTCTAATTAATTTACATTTATTATCAAATTATCGAGGTGGTAATGAAAACTTGTAAATAATTTATTTTTATCAAAGTTTCATTACACGGGAATAATATGAAATTTTTGATAAAATTTTACACAATAAATTATTTATAAATTATTTCCTTACCACCCATTTAACACCAAAAACCAAACGCCCTCCGAATCATTTTAGATGTATCATTTTCTTATTTGGCAAAATCATATCAATTGTCTCATTTTCTTTTTTGTCTATCTTTTTTTTACCTAAATACCCCCACTTATCCAATTCCCAATACTCCACTACCACCTTTACAATTAATTTAATCAATTAAAATACCCAACTACCACCTTTTTAATGGACCCTACTCAATCTTTAAAATTCGTGAAATCCCAAATGAGACATCTAAATTGATTCGGAGAGAGTATATATTTTTTAGTTTTTCATATCGTGTCTAATTAAAAACACAAATTCTTGTGAGTAGGCATTAATTATCGTGTCTAATTAAACAGACTCATTATAATATTTTATAAGTACACAATAAAAATGATATAAGTAGCCATTTATGATATTGTGAGTACTGAGTAGGCATAAGTACATATTTATTTAGTTTTGATGGTTTAGCTTGATAGACGTCTCTCAAAAAGACGGTCTCTCAAGAGACTAGTTAAATTAAATATGGGTTTTGACTTTTGATTATATTTTTTCAAAATAGGTGAAGTTAAGGAAATAAGGGAGACACCAATGAAGAAAAATCAAAGATTTGTGGAGTTCTATGATGTTCGAGATGCTTCTAGAGCTTTATCAGAAATGAACGGGAAAGAAATTAGTGGTCAAAGTGTGGTGATTGATTATAGTAGACCAGGTGGACACTATATGATCAAGAAATTTAACCATCATTTTAATTTTAAAAATAATCATCAATATAATGACAAAAATAACAAATTTCTTAAATCATTACCAACACCACAACCACCGTCGTCGTTAAATCTCAGCCGTCGAAGATCATCATCTCCGAATAATCAGCGTCGAAGAAGTTTTCCGAGAAGAGAAGATTGGGTTGATAATGAGACTGCAACGAGTCCAAAGCAAAGACAAGTGTTAAGGAAAAGTAAATCATGGAAAGGGAAAGAAAAGGATAATGATCCGAGGTTTTTGATTAAGGAAGATGCAATTATTGAAGAAAGTGGATTATGTAAAGATAATAGAACTACTCTCATGATTAAGAACATACCCAACAAGTATAGGTACGTATAAATCTACATTTACGTAAAAGTATTTTTTTATTTGCACTAATTTTAAGATGCTAGTAATATGCAATATGCATGGTAGTTAAGTACTCCATCAGTCCATCTATTTGCATTTTGCATCATTTGTCATTTACAAATTATTGTGATAGACGATTTCTCCGAAAGCCGAATTAGATATATGGACTAAATAGTTCAATTAATACAAATGAAAGAGAAAATAAGAATGTGAGTTTTTTGTTTTAAGTATATATATCTGGTTTCTCACAAGAGTAGCTATTTGCCATTTTGATATGACCAAATATTTTCTTTTAACCTTATCCATACATTTTAACTATCTTTCATTTTGATCTAGATAATTTATTATTTTTCTTCGTTTATTACCAATTTCTTAAACCCCAACAGTTTTTCTTTGATTCAAATCTACTGGGACAGATCAGAGGGTGTAAACTACAATTGTAATCATAATAGAGCGTTATATAAGAGATTGAGACATCTGCTTTCACACGTGACACAAGAGTCCTTTAGGATAAAATTGTGAATGTAACATAGACCCTTTTTATATAGTGTTGAAGATTTCACTTTAAATGAGCTTGACTAATATTCAAAACCATAATCTCTTATCACGCTAATATAACTTTGATATCATATCAAGTAGTCAACTCAATCAAACGCTAAGCTAATGTTTAAATTTCAAAATCGTAGTTTAATATACTCTAATAGAAGTATATAATGTGATTGGTGCAGTCAGAAGCTGTTGTTGAATATGTTAGACAATCACTGCATGCACTGCAATGAAGAAGATGATAATTTGCCATTATCTTCCTATGATTTTGTTTACCTCCCAATGGATTTCAGGTATATATATGTTCTCTAGTTTTGATCATAATTTGTCAGTTTGTTTTAATTAAAAAATAAAGTAATTAAAAATCTAATTGCAGTAATAAATGCAATATGGGATATGGGTTTGTGAACATGACATCCCCAGAAGCTACATTGAGGTTTTACAAATCATTTCATCATCAACGTTGGGAAGCTTTGAATTCTACCAAGATTTGTGAAATCACTTATGCTAGACTTCAGGTACTTAATTACCTGCTTTTAATTTCTTTTTAACAATTTTTTTTAACTCTAAATGTTTTTATAGGATTAAAAATTAAGAATACTACTTAAAAGGAATCAAATAATAGCTGAATGGATAATTAAAAATTGATCACTAAATTAAATAATATCATCATCATCTTACTAAGTGTATCCCGCTCATGAAAGTCATGAGCAGGATCTAGGGAGGGAAGGAGGGTGATAAATCTTACCCATAACGAAGAGCGCGGCCAATTTGTCCCCTTAACTCAAGAAAAATCATGAGTAGCTCCTACAATGAATAAGACTCAATGAAACTAACACTAACTCTACAAGCATGTATGTTATCACACAAACGTGAAATATTAAATAATGTTATCCTCAATAATTAATGTTTCATGTTTTCATATTTCTAGGTTCAACTTTAGGGTTCATAATATCATTTCCTTTTTTCTTATTTATATTTAAATTCATATTTTAGATTGTTTTGAAATAATGCTTTAACATCACTTGTAATTTGCGCTATTTACTTTTGCTGTAACTATTATCGGATTGATCTTTTCAAAATTTGCTCAAATGACTTATGACCCGATAGATTGATTAATACGTATATTTATTTAATATTTTGAAAAAGACATATTACATAGATAATTTATTGAAGTCCATTTTGAAAAGATTGTGATTATATTTGATGATTTTATAAAAAGCGAGCAAAAAAATATTTTTATTTACAGTAATTAATTTATTACAAAATTAATTATCATAATAATTTACACTACCAATTTAAAAAAATTATGTGAAGGGAGTGGAAGCACTCAAGGAGCATTTTAAGAAGTCAAAATTTGCATGCGAAAACGACGAGTATCTTCCGGTGGTATTTTCCCCACCTCGAGACGGGCGGCAATCACCTGCTCCGCACCCCATTGTGGTGTCCAACACCGCCACCACATCATCATCCAAAGTTCATGATCTTGATTGCATAGACATTGAAATGGACGGCTCCGATATTGCCTCTTCTACTACTTGTATTAGTGACATCAATGGCGGAGAGGAACACGATACTAGAATTTTGGAGAATAATGATCATTATGATGATCATGATCATGATAATGATGGCGGTGATAGTGCTAGAAAGATGGTAGGGTGCAGTGATTGTAGCATGGGGTGTTAGCATAGGAGATCAAAAATTCACTCCTAAATTACTTCAGTTTAATGATTTCTAATTCCTCCTACATTTTGTAATCTTTACATAAAGGTAATGTTAATACTTGCTCCATACTTGCTAATACACAGGCAAGTCTGTCTTTTAAAGAGACGACTTCAAAACAAAAGGCTCATGTTTTTATTTTTTTGTAATTTATATTAATTGGGCTATTTAGATCATATATTTAATGTGCCTTTAGGAAAGACCGTCTCTCACAACAATTTATGTTTTGTTAATTGTCTAATCAAATACTATTATAACTCTCTCTGTCTCTTAATGTTTGTCAATGAGACAAAAGAAATATTTAGAAAAAGAATCTCGTGTTGTACTAGAAAAGTTTTGCTATAAATGTAATTTAGAATGATTTTTAAATTTTTGTCCATTCGTCATTTTTAATAATATGGAGTAGTTTATACTTTATAGAAGCCATAAATTGAATCACAAAATGAAAACCAAAATTTGAACTTCAAGAATATAAAAAATTTCAAGACGATAATGGAATAGACATAACAAATGATAACGAGTAACGACCAGAAACACTACTCCTGTGCCACCAATACGGTCTAGAGTTTGTTACATTTGTCATTTTAGTCTATCACCGCTTACTTCCCAACATTTGTGTTTGCAGAAATGATAGTGTACTAAGCAGAGGTGTTCAACGGTCGAGCTGGGTTGGTTAAGGTCAAATTTAAATGGATCGGGTCGGGGTGGGTCATGTCAAAAGTAACGGACCGGTGCAAGTCAAATACCGTTTAAACCCGACCCATTTTGACCTATTTTTTAAAAGTTCATATAATAGTGATACAACAATGCATATAAATTCAAAAAACTTCTCCAAAGATGTATATAAATCAATAGTGGAGTACAAACTATGTTAGCAATAATCATAGAAATCTTAATCGATTCAACTACTGCCAATTTATGAGAATGATCTAAATTCAGAATAAGATTACTCAAGAAAAACAGCATAATCTGGAGATCCCCTAGTCAAGCAATAAACATAATCATGCAATTGAATTTCTTTTTGTGGCTTGTCGTATGAGCTCATCTCTCATCCTCCTCACCTCCCTTTCCTTCTCTTCTCGTTCTCTCTGCGCAAAACAACCCAAAAGCTTGCTTAGCTCAATGTACTACTACACTAAGTCTATATCTCAAAAGAATAAAAAGCAACAAACACATGCTCACTTCAAATATGGTTGACACAGCCAAAATGACCTATACCGAGCACTCCTAAAAGTTATGACGAGTAATCTGTGTATAAGCTAGCTTAAGCGAAGTTGGGGTGTTTGAGCTACCATTAACAAGAAACGAAGTTCACAGAAAGGTATAATGGTGTCTCTTCTGACTCGCTCTTTCTTCTTGAATGAGGTTTTAAGGAAATCATATCCATAGCCCTACGGATTATGTACTTGGAAATAGGAACTAAGGGGGAACTATTGAACAATAAATATGCCTATCGGCATATATTTATTCAAAATTTCTAATATATAATCGATTTCAGCAATATATTTTCAAAGCTTATATTAGGTCCTTAGGGCTAGGTATATCATAACCAAAGGCAAAAAGCAGGCAACCTTGCACTACACCCAGTTCATATCTTCATCACCTAAAGTTCCTGTATTGAAATGAGCTTTTGGTTATGTTAGAGCTGTCAAAATTTAACCTCATTTTGCTCATTTTGTTTGAAGGGTCAAAAGATTTGCCTCAAACACAAGATTGACATGCTCAAGGTAACAAAAGAGGTCGTTAACTAATTATACATATGGAAAGATCATCACCATCATCGTACCTAGTTTATCCCGCCCATAGGAACTATTTTCAGGGTCAGGAAGGTAAGGAAGGCGGCAACCCATATACCCATATAAAAAATCATCATTTACAAAGGTTGTGTAAGAAGAAGTAAAATCTAGTACACAAGCTGGAAATATCAGAACAAACCATAAAGGCCATGGATGATTGACGTTCTTGGGAAAACCTCAATAAGTTGGACTGCGTAACACTAACACTCGCAAGGAACACATACTACTCAACTAAAGCAAATTAAGCAATGTACTTTGAATTTCTATCTCTCAATCAACATTTCATATCATTGGAAATTTGGAATTCTCGAAACAATCAACATTCCATGTTCTAGTTCTTTCAATATATAAAACCAACATCTCCTTGAAAAGGTTAAAATCTCCATTATCGTTTCATCTGTCACGGAAGATTTCTATCTTTCGGGCTTTAAACAAATCCTAATACTCCCTCTACAACAGCTCAAGAGTCTCATTTCTTTTATGGGCAATTTCCCTATTTAAAAAGTTATTTGTAGTTGTTTGAGGCCCATAAGATTCCCAAATGTAACTTTGATCCACCATCTTACATTTTGTTAAAATTTTGACACTTGCATTGTAATGAGAGAGTAAAATTTATCTCAATCACTCAAAGATAAAGACCCCAAGTATACCACCTAAATATTACCCTAATCAGAAATTGGGAAGATGAAGTTAAGCCCACAAAATATTAATTTCATAAGCCCCTGGAAAATTAACATACATAATAAGAAGATTAAGTGTTGGATCAAAGATGAAAATAGACCATAAGCCATAACTAGATTAACAAACAGATTTATAAATAAACTGAACGATCAGCCTTTAATGGGACACATAAATCACTATATAATCAAAACAAAATCCCCAAAATCAAAACAAAGTAACATAATTTCCCTAATCAACTGGCATTTCTAAATCATAAAAGGGGTTCTTATTCCAAATCTCATTGCATCAACCTACCAAATTGTCAACTAAATCACAACAAATAAATATCTAACTTCCCTATAATTATAGGCCATTATCATAACAATAACTAATTCATCAATAAAAATAACTCTTATCAAGTGTAAATTTAGGGTTTCTATAAACATAAGATCATAATTTGAATGTTGAATAAGCAAAAAAAGGAAAAAGGGAAACCTTTTCGTCTTGGTGAAGAGCGATCCACACATGAACTTTGTCCATTGACTCCCAGAAGAGAAATGCACCCAATGACATTCCCGCGATTGTTCCTATTCTCACCATTTTTTCTCTTTCTACTTTCTCCCCCTTCTTTCTCGTCTTAATATGAATTATGATGACGATAACTACCCTGTGTTTTGAATGAGTCATAAAATTGGGTTTCGTAGTAGACAGGCCTATATATAATTGGAGTTTCCAGTTTTTACAATTTTTTTGGAGGGTCGGCCCAACCCAAGTAATTCGTTTAAGTTTGGTTCGACTTAAAAACAACATTATCAGATTAGAAGGTCTCCTGAGAGATCGTCTATGGCATAAACGACTCTCCTAATAGCTCAACCCAATGACAGACATGTCTATTTAGTTACTCATTTAACAAATGGGTTGACCTATATTTACCCGTCTATGCTATAGACGGTCTATAGCAAGAATTTGTGTAGCTTAAAATGATCTATATCTAAAGACAACTTTCAAAAGTCCAGCCCACTTTCCTTCTTTCGTAAAAATCTTAATTTAGTAGTTTGAGAGAGAAAGATGAAGACTGAAAGCTACAAATAAAGTTTGAGAAAAGAAGATTAGTAGTTTTGTCAAAAAAAAAAGAGAAAAAAAAATGAAAATGAAGTTAAAACGCATTATTTAGAAAGTTTAGTTTTTTTAAAATTTAAAAATTAGGCAGACCCAAACTTGAGACGCCTTTTGTAAAGACGATCTCAAGTAAGAATTTGTAAATTTAAACAAATTCTTGTACGAGACGGTCTCAACGTGAGACATGCCTCATACTCGGGTCAAATGGCTCAACACTATAAACTTTTAGCTTATAGGCTTTTTGTTCTGAAGTCGGTCTAACCGTGAGATGGCCTTATAAAAGACGGGCTGATTCCCTTAAGGTGAAGAAAAGAAAATCTAATTGTTCAAAATAGGTACCAACAACGGACTTTGTTCAAATTTCAAAACAATCATCATTATAAATTATCAAATGAAACGGTCTCATTGTGAGACACACATTAAGAGACGATCTCTTACAAGAGTGTCTAATTGTCAAATAAACCATCTAATATATCTTTTAAAATAAAAGCTTCTTGATCAAAGTCATTTTACCAATAGACGATTTCTTACAAGAGTGTCTCCGGAAAGTGATTGATCCGATGGCAAATGAACCAAAGGGGTTTATATATGGGCCATAGGGATATTAATATGGGTCTCCTTGAGTGTAGGTAGAATATCAAAGGCACTATCACTAACAACTCCTAAGGAAGTTGAAGTCCATATTTGTCCACAAAGCCAAATACCATTAAATAACCTAAAATTGTTATCGGCAAATTTTGTATGAGACCGTCATAGTCATCCATACAAGCATCTCATTTAATGATTTTTTACAAAAATAAATTAAGTAAATTGAAATGTAACTGAACATGCCATACTTGAAATTGTTTCTTTAATTTATTTTTAAATTAAATATTAGATCAGTCCATATTAAACCGTCACACGATAAGACAGTGTAAATTGAAGAATTTATCAATAATTTATTGGATTGTGATATTGCGATTGGTAATTAAGGAAAAGGGCCTTATCTGGATCCAAATACAGTTCTATGTATTGGCTTTATGTTACCGTATTGGCCCACTTATTAAAACTTGAAAGGCCTTTGGAACACGTTTAAGAGCTGAATTTAATATTAAAATCAAAAGATCTCTTGAGAGACTGTCTATGGCAAAGACGACTCTTCCAATAGCTCAGCCCAATGATTTTAAATTTAAAAATAAGGTTGATGACTAATTAATTACTTATTTTGCAAAATGGGCTGGCCCATATTTATCCGTCTATGTTATAGACGTTCTATAGCAAAAATTTGAGTATTTTCAATATCTCTTTTAAAAATCCGACTTTTGGGTTATTCTTTTCTAAAAATCCGACCTTTTTTATAAAATTCATATTAACCGGTTCTTCAGGTTAGACAATGGGCTGTGTACTTTAATGAAGATGGGGTGCAAAGGTGGGATTTTTTAAAAATAATCAAAGATCGGATTTTTAGAAGAGAACGACCCAAAAGTCGGATTTTTAAAAGTAAATTTTCCTTTTATTTATGGTAGGCTTTAAAATGACAGTGGTCGATTAGAATGGAATCCTTAATTTTTCAAGAAAATTGTATTTGCCCAACTCTCAAAGCTGAATTCAATACTTTGTGCCCATCATTGTGGTTTTAATAGACATTATTTTATCAATGTATGTACTCCCTATAATTCAGTATTAATGTCCTATTTGCTTGTGCTTTTATTCAACCTTTAATATCTTTTATTGTACATTATTAAAAATTATGGAAAATTGATATCACTAATCTTTGCATTGTGACGAATCAAACAAGATCTCACTTGACTACTTCATCCGTTCTATTATATTTGCTACATTTGACTTTTTACACAATCCAATATGTCATTTTGTTCATTTATGAAAAAGATTATACATATCTAAAAATTATAAAAAGTTAATATTATGAAAGTATGCGATTAGACGATTCAAACAAGATCTCACTTGACTATATTTTTACTTAAACATTAACCGCAATATGAAAAATAAGCGTGGACGATGAATGGTGCTCATATCCGAAATGTAGCAAACATTTCAGAATTGAGGAAGTAGAGATTAATAATAAAATACAAATTAAAAGTAAAAAATAATTAGTATCCAAAAAACAAATGAAACACTACTAGTCAATTGGAAAGACTATTATTTGTTTAATCTATTAGTTTCCCAAAAAGTCAACACTATGATAGTTAATAGGGATGAAAGTTAGTCGGATAAGAACTACAATTCGAACTAGAATGCATTTTTTGATACAATATGGTTAAGTATAGATGGGAAATAATAATTTATTGGAAAAATTACCTAGAATAATCCAATTTATTCGTAATTTTCCTATAATAATTCCACCTATTGATTATCCATAAATAATCTTAACTTTAAAAAATATTTTCTTAGGTTAAACTTAAGTTTAAATTCAGAAAATACAAATTTTTAGTTTAATGTTATCTCACCGAAATACTCCCGTTTTAAGTTGCAATTGTTTGTATATGATGATCCAGTAACCATTATTGGAACCAGAAAATTCGATGCGCTTTCGCAGCCAAACAAGACTTGCAAGTAGGGATGGTCATGGGGCGGGTCTGGAGCGGGTCCAACCAGACCCGGACCCGGACCCTTTAAATTTTTTGAGATCCAGACCCGGATCCGGACCCTGAGGGTCCAAAATTTTCAGACCCGGACCCAGACCCTTCGAATCTGATGGGTCTAGGGTCCTTAATGGGTCCTTAGTGAGTCTAAAAAAAAGTCTCTTGGATTTGTCAAATTTGAAATATTTGTAAGTCATTATATTTTTCGTATATTTGTAAGAGAGTTATTATCGTATTTTACAAATATTTAATACTAATTTAACATCTAAACTCGCATAGTGTTACTCATATACGCTTAAATATTATTATAAACACTAGTTCGAGTCCATGAAATAAGGGTAATTGGGTTAGCATTTAGCAAGTAACATATATATTATTCATATATATTATGATTATATAAAAAGAAAAAAATGTTGGGGCAAAATTCATATGTAAAAGACAAATAAAAATATACAATTTCATATTTTTAAGGGTCCAAGGGGCGGGTCCAGGGTCCAGGTATTGGACCCGGACCCGGACCCGCCAAATATTTTTTAGATCCAGATCCGACCCGGATCCGATGGGTCTCAAAAAATAAGACCCAGACCCTTAAAAAAGGGGCGGGTCTGGGGCGGGTCCAATAGGGTCCTGGACCCGTGACCATCCCTACTTGCAAGTAGGGATGGTCATGGGGCGGGTCTGGAGCGGGTCCAACAAGACCCGGACCCGGACCCTTTTAATTTTTTGAGATCCAGACCCGGATCCGGACCCTAAGGGTCCAAAATTTTCAGACCCAAACCCGGACCCTCCGAATCTGATGGGTCTAGGGTCCTTAATGGGTCCTTAGTGGGTCTAAAATAAGTTTCTTTGATTTGTCAAATTTGAAACATTTGTAAGTTATGGTATTTTTCGTATATTTGTAAAAGAGTTATTATCGTATTTTACAAATATTTAATACTAATTTAACATCTAAACTCGCATAACGTCACCAATATATGCTTAAAGTTTATTATAAACACTAGTTCGAGTTCATAAAATAAAGGTAATTGGGTTAACACTTAGCAAGTAGCATATATATTATTTATATATATTATGATTATATCAAAAGAAATTAAGTGTTGAGGACATAATTTATGCGTAGAAGACAAATAAAAATGGACAGTTCAATATTTATAAGGGTCCAAGGGGCGGGTTCAGGGTCCAGATATTGGACCCGGACCCGCCAAATATTTTTTAGATCCAGATCCGACCCGGATCCGATGGGTCTCAAAAAATAAGACCCAGACCCTTAAAAAAGGGGCGGGTCCAACAGGGTCCTAGACCCGTGACCATCCCTACTTGCAAGTTGCAAAGCTACAACTACAAGTCTAGCTGCTACTACTACTTCACTGCTGTTTCATACTCCGCGTAGACTTTTAAGCATTAATCATAGATTCATAGTCATATACATGTCGTTAAAAGTCAACATCAAATGCTCCCTCAAATTCATTAGTCATTACTGATATGTCATTTACTTTATATTCCCTCCGTCTTGATGAGTTAGTAGCAAAGAGAAAATGGGTGAATATTAAGAAAATGGTAATAAATTAAGTGAGAGAATGAATTGTCGGGATGAAATTAAAAGAAAGTTAAAATATGTGGATGAGATTAAAAGAAAGTGGTCGGCCATTATCCAAAAATAGAAATATTGCAAATCAAGTGGAACACACCAAAATGGAAAATGTTGCAATTTTAATGGGACAGAAGGAGTACATTTTATCCAATATATTTTATTTTATTTTCAATATTTTTAATTGTATATTAATAAAAAGTACTCCTTCTGAATCAATTTAGTTGTCCCATTTGTTTGGCTACGATTATTAAAGTGGTGTGGGGCCCATTAAAAAGGTGGTAGTTAGGATATTTTAATTGATTAAATTAATTGTAAAGATGATAGTTGAATTATTGTAAGTGGTAAAATTAGGGGTATTTTAGTCTTTACTTGTGTGAACATAAGGTATTTAGGTAAAAAAAGATTGATAAAAAAAGAAATGTAACAATTGATATGAATTTGTCAAATGTGATGACAACTAAATTGGTTGGAAGGGAGTATAAATATTGATATAATTAAATAATCATTGCATTAAAACGAATTAATCAAATAAAACACTTGACTATGTTTTAACTTAGAAATTAATAATAACCAAAACATATTAAAAATAAGAGATAAATAGTGACCAAAAAGCATATGAGACATTGGTGGTGAATTGGAGGGAATACATTTTACTCTTCTTTTTTTTTGTTTATTAAGTTTTTTTTTTTTTTTTTTTTTTTTTTTTTGCAATAGGGGTATGTTTTTTTGTTTATTAAGTTTTACTTCCTCTATTCCAATTTACTTACAACACTTTTTCTCTTTTAAATATTTCACAATACTTACAATACATTACCTTTTTTAACTAAAATTAACTAAATAATTTTTAATTTGACCCCTATCTCACTTAATTCATTATTAACTTTTTACCTTCTATTATTATTGGTGATATTATAGACATTATATACTTGACAATGACATTTCTTATTACTTTTGCTAAAAGACAATATTGCAACTAAATATGGACAGAGGAAATATTTATTTTAGAAAAGAGAAATTTAAATAAAATTATTTCCGTATATATTGAAGATGAAATTTATTATGTGGACTTTCGTTAGATTAATTAATCTTGATGTAAAGTTTTTAATACTCATAATGTATAATTTTACAAGTTTTGATGATGCATACTTATATTTAATTTTCAACATATATCTAATTAGAGATATTAAAACTTAAAATTTACTTTAAAATACGTATAAAAGTAAAACGAACAAACAAAATAAGGGAGCTAGAAAGTACATATTGTCGTTTTCCCTAGGTAAGGTCACTTTCATCTAGTTTTCGTTTTCCCTCAACCTATTATCTGAATATAAATAAATAAATAATGAAAAAAACAACTAGTTGCAAATACACAATAAGTAAATGCAAGTTGATTTAATAATTAGTAATAATTTAATGTGTGATTAGTGAATACTGATTACCGATTAGCTGGTAGAAAGCACTAATCTGTTACGTTGCTAAGTAACCCAGTTTCGTCGCAGGTGGTACAGGAAAATCCTACTTAATTAACATAAGTACATTAAATTATATTTGACTTACATTATTAATATGTATATCTTACTCTTAATTATTTAATTAATTATTTTACTTAATAAAACAAGCTTTTGGTGCTTTAATTATCACATATTCACACTAATCGTGCATGCATCACGGATAATGTATTCATATAAAGACAAGTAATATAACATGGATTGTAACCTTTAGCTAATGGTCCAATAAATAACTAATTAACGGTAAACTTATTTAATCGTATATTATGCATTAAAATAAGTTCGGAATATGACTTAATCCCTTTGAGTATCTAGGGTTAAGATTTTGATTAGGCATAGCTAGGGGGTTTAATGGGTCGGACCGAAAACATGCTCTATTATAATTACACAAAATCTCACAAGAGACGGTCTATAGGATAGACCACAAAATTGGGCCAGCCCATTTCCCTTAACTAATTTTTTTTTATTATAATATCAATTATATTATGTTATAATCCTAAATGTAATGTATTATAACCTCGAATATACTATTCTATAACCCCAAATATAAGTTATTATAACCCCAAATAATTTATTATAACCCCAAATATACTATGTTATATTTTGGGCTGGGCTTCATGGATTCCGTCTATAGAATAGACCGTCTCCTATGAGACTTACTGTTATAATTAAATTGAAGCGAGTTATAAAAGGGCTCAATAAGGGTCGGAAATAGGCTTTGTTAATAATGCAATTAATGTATAATTTAAATATTATAAATGGCGTTGTCAATGGAGATCATTTATATAGTATTTCCAATTTAATTATTATAACTAATAACTTAATTGTTATAAATTGATAAATGGAGATTAAAATAATTTTTAGTAATAAAAATTGATCAGCTCGTGCTTTCAAAGCCTAGCCCGACCCTTATAGGCCCAGTAAACACCCCTAGTTGTAACTAAAGATCACAAAATGGCAGAACTAATTAAGTTACTTAGGGAGGGAGGGGGCGTTGTCTCACATTTTTTTTCTCTTATGTGATAATATTCTTATAATAAATGCAACATTTATTAATCATATAAGAATTGGTGCAATAATGGTAAAATTAATGTTTTACTTCATAATTAACATGTAGGAATAAGTTTAAATTATAGCATTTTATTTTTTATACTAAGTCTATCGTTTGGAGTTTTTCTCCTTCAATAAATCACCCAAGTTTCTGCACCGTGAATTTTCCTAATTTTAAAATAATTAATTTTTTTATTCTGTAGTTGTATAAATGTTATTATGTCCCGACTCGTTTTAATTGAATAGTTGTATAAGCGGCCACAAATAGTTTGTTGACTAACCCTTAAATGTTGAATGAAATCTTCATGTTACGTTATGAAATCTTAGAACAAATTAATTAGGTTTCTACATTTTAATGCAAGTTGTATTAATTTGATAATTATGAAGATACTAATTACCTAACTAAATTATTATTCACATGAGCAAGTTGCAATATTGCTATTGCTAGTACGTACTACAAAAATTATGACGGTAACATTTTCCAATAATTGGCTAACACTTATTTTAATCAAACAAGTAGGCCTTTACCTAAGCACCATGTTTTATGCCTCCTCAATTATCTCATTAAAATATCTTTAGCTACTTTTTTGAAAAGAAAAAACTTACTTAACCAACTGAATAAGCCATCAGTTATTAATAGATAAATAAAATATACTTATTGTTAAAACTGGTTTGAATGTATTGTCAATGTCGACGTATAATGAAGTAAACAAAAGGTACACAGGAATTATGGTTGGTCGCAAATCGATGTGTTAAAGATGGTGGACGCACTTTATAAGTTATTGAAATCTCTCCTTCCATTGTCATATATGATTTTGGAATGGTAATACTTGGCTAATAAAGTATCCTCGTATTTTCTTGATCATATCGATGTGTTAACTATGGTAGGCCATTGGCGGCATTGACAATAAGTCTGGTTTAATTTGACCCTTAAATTTGTTGTCGAATTTTACAATTTATTGAGTGAATTGATGAAGGAATGTACTTATAGAGTATGGACAATTGATTTAGGTGCATTATTCCTACTAATTAGGATGGTTTTATTATTGATTTAGGTGAAATTTTCTACTATTTAGGATGGTTTTTATTATCCAAGTAGTCCAATAAAATGCTAGTTATATTAGATGATTAAATTTTGATTGATTCTCGCATTGCATGAGTAATTTAGAAATAATAACTCTTCTATTCTATTAAGCATATATTTTTGGTTTTAATTGATAGTTGATCTCTTGAGAGACCATCTTTCTGAGAGTGGTCTCTCAAACACTGTTTACTAAAGCTTAATGCCTACTCTTACTCTAGATTTTTCTTTATAGGCGGGCCTAATTGAAGATGATTTCTCAAATAGACCGTTTGTCACAAAAATTTGTGTTTGTGAATATTACTCCCTTCAATTCACTACTAATGTCCCATTTACTTTATGCACTTTATCCAATGCACTTATTCAATCCTTAATATCTTTAATTGCGCATTATCAAAAATCATCAAAAGTTAATATGAATAATCTTTGCATTGAGACGAATCAAACAAGATCTCATTTGACTATGTTTTAATTTATAGATTAATAATAAAATACAAATTAATATATAATAAGAGTAAGAGATGAATAGTGTTCAAAAAGAAAATAGTACGTTAGTGCTGAATTGGAGGGAGTACATTTTATAAGTCAAGATTCATGAAAACCTAAATTTATTTTATTTGTTTTAAATAATCTTTTATGAGAATTGACCCGTAGAAAGAAAAAAAATATATATGTGGATGCAAATAAATGAATAATTATGTGTATGATAACTAAGTATTTTTTTAGTTTATCCATACATAAAACTTAATTGTAGTAGTTTAGGAGTATATTATGAGAACACAAAATGATAACATCATTCATTACCTATCTATGAGTGCAAGATGCCTCTTATTCGCAATATTAATTCGTACATAGTTATTAATAGAATCAAGTCTTGTCTCATTTGATACAAAGGTGATGGTCGAAGTGTGGATGCAATACAGACTTTCTTCATACCTAGTGCTAAATATTCTATTTAAATGAGGGGTGGTTGAGATTCGAACCCGTGACCTCTTGTCACGTTGGCTTCTGATACCATGTCAATTGTCAATGAACCAGCTCAACTAAAAGCTTAAGTTGATTTTTGAGGCCCCAAAATAAGTTATATACTCTAACAAATATAGGAGTATTATTTTTCTCAAATAAATCTAATTAAAAATTTATTTTTATCTAGTTTTCTCCTTCTCATAGCATACCTTATGATTTTAAATAAGTTAATATAAAATATAAAAATGTACAATAATTAATTATACTCCTATAAACTCCATAATAATTACTCCCTCCAATTCTATTTAGATGTCTCATTTGCTTGGGCACAGTTATTAACGGTGGTGTGAGGTTCATTAAAAAGTGAGTAATTAGGATATTTTAAATGATTATATTAATTGTAAAGGTGGTAGTGAGGGTATTGTAAGTTGTAAACGTGGGGGTATTTTAAACATTACTTGTGTGACATGGGGTATTAAGCCAAAAAAAGATTGACAAAAAAGAAAATGCGACAAATAATATAAATTTGTCAAATAAGAAAATGTGACAAGTAAATAGAATCGGAGGGAGTATTATTTATTTTTTAAAAAAAAATTAGAAAAATACTCACTCAGGAAATTGGTAGCAGTATGTAAGTCTGTGGGCGAATTAATAGTGTTCCAGAAAGAGGCTGAAGTATTCACATGCTGTGTAGTGTGTAGTATAGTAATAGTCCTCCAATATGACATCAACGACCAACCTTATTTTCAAAGGGTACGGTAACATCACCTGCTTGTTTATTTCAGCAAACCAATATTCTATTTCAAAAATAATAATGGAGAATTTAGAAATAATGACAAAATATAAAGAATAAAAATAATAAAATTATATATTCAAAAATTTAAGAGTAGAACAAATTCATTGAGACGTATTATAATAAATAAAAATAAGTAAATTAAATTTAGGAAAAATTACCAGGAATAATAGTAATCTTTTGCTTATTTTCCTTTAATAATACCAATTTTTGATTAACCATGAATAATACCAACTTATGGAGGTGTTTTCCTACAATATACCTAATATGTTAAAAATTAAACTATAGGTGATTATATGACAAAAATTTTTTGCAAATTAGTTAATAAACTAAGGTTGGTATTATTCTAGGAAAAACCCCCAAAGGTTGTATTATTCATAATTAATCAAAAGTTCGTATTATTATAGAAAAATTAACAAAAGATTGTATTATTCACGAAAAATTTTCCTTAAATTTATTGGAACCAACAAATATTTAGTTATTTACAAATACTTCTTGGTCGTTGCTGCTTAAGTCATCCACTGTTTGGTAGTTCAAATTTCAAAATCAACCTAAAACTCTTTTGGAAGGATTTATGAACATGTTTTTTGATATTAGTTACTAGCTAGTGATAATAACTCATATTTCATTATTTTAATATTATTAAATGACTTTTGTTAGAATAACTTTATATTGTGAGATATATTTTGGTGAATATTATGATATCTTTATATTGTGAAATATATTTTAGTAAATATTAGAATATATCTTTATATAGTGAGTATATTTTGGTGAATATTGGTGAATATTTTGTAAATATTTTGTTAGGAGTTATTTGGTAAGTTAGGTTAATGATGTATGCCTATATATTTGAGTTGAAAGGTAAAGGCTTGGCAAGCCATTTTTCTCGCTACGAACCATAAAAATGTAGTTGAGGATCAGAACGACGTAATCTTACTTTTATATGGTGAAATTGATAAAAATGTTATTTTCGATTGACTCTTATTATCAAACATCATGTTTGACTTAATTATAAAATTAAGAAATACAAAAAATTTATTGTGCAACCTTGTTCTAGCTAGTGTTATGCTATATTTTTCTTTTGTATGTAAGAATTTGTAAATAAATCTTAATATGGTTGTGCTTAGATAATAGTTCAAATTATTTGATTAAAAAAATATTAAGATTATTTAATATATAACACTACCAAATCATAATTGAGTTTTTGATTTTGTTAACATTTAACAATGAGTATAGTTTGTCCCTTATTCTATACCAAAATTCTGAATTAGCCTCTAATTCTTGCAAGTGGACTATATGATGGTGATGGAGAAGTGTTTTTTCATTGACTATACCAATATTATATAATGTTTTTTTTAAGATCAGAATAAACTATGCGTGAGTAAATTAAAATATTAATACAATTTTATTATGTAATTTGAAAAAAAATAATCCCTCCGTTCTTTTTTCTTCTTCCCATTTACTTTTTGAACAATTTTCAAAGTAACTTTCGAGCCTAAATATCTCTAAATACGCATTATCAAAATTATAAAAAATATATGATAAAAAAGTATACATTAAAACGAATTTAAGAAGATCTCATATGGATATATTTTATCATTTATAGATGTCTTAAAAATCTTATTTAAATTTCTCTCTCTAAAATGAAATATTCTAAACCGGAAGAACAAAAAAGGAGCGGAGTGTGAGAATTAAGGAAAATAATGAACAAGAAACAAAATTGAAGAAAAAGAAGAATAAAATTAAAAATAATAAAAAATAACTCTTTAATTTGGAAGGTGGGAAAAATTTCCAAGCAAAAGTTCTTGTTTTGTTCATGTTATTATAACATGAGAATATTTTGTTAATTTTGCAAATTTTTCTTACTTTTTGCTCAAATATTCCTTACTTATATGTAGTATATATGTTTAAAATTATTGTATAGTACTTATTTTAAATTAATTAATTATTATTTTCTTGGTTTCTCTATTGATCATTATTGTGACTTTTAAACTATTCACAAATAATGTTTTCAGTTTTTTACTATTTATAAAAAGTTAATCAAATGAAATGTTATTAGATTCGTCTCGATAATCAGTTTCATAATATCAAAATTTCAAAATGTTTTCACATATAAAATCAAATATATTTATTATGAAAATTAGAGTTAAAATATAAAAAGTCAAAATAAGATAAGTTAAAGAATATATATGTATAGACAATGTATAATAAAATTAGACAAATTATTGTGAAAGACGGTCTCACGGAGAGACACATTAGATGTATGTGATAATTAAATAGCTCAATTAATACAAAATATAGAGAAAATAAGAGTATGAGCTTCTTGGTTTACATCTTGATAAGTTAAACAAAATTAGAATGGAGTCCAATTAATACAAAGTTAAGCAAAAAAAAATAAAAATTAATTTTGATACAAAATCAACAATCTAATACTACCTCCTATTCAATCCATTAGTCTCATTTGATTTTTCACACTTGCCAAGCCCAAAACAAACATTTTAACCTTTAGTATGTTTAATTCATCATCATCATCATCATACCCAGTGTTCCCGCACATAGATACTCTATGGCCAGGGTCTGGGGAAGGAAGGTCGACGGCGTCTCATACCCATAAGGAGAGGGCAGTCATAAGAGTCCTTCGGCTCTAGAGGAGTCTTCAAGGATAGGACCTGCAAAAATCCGAAAACCTGCATCTTACACCCACGTTAGCCAAGCATAGGGATTAAAAAAAAAAAAAAAAAAAAAAAAAAAAAAAAAACCTATAAGCGATATAGGTAAAAATGGAAGTGAAAAGCGATGACAAAAGTCACAGAACAGTATCAAACTAGTCTAGTATTCTAGGACATGAATTAGGTAAAAACCTGCATCTTTAGTATGTTTAATTGTTTTAATTAAAAATCGTAAACCAAACCAGATCAAATCGTTGTAGAACGGTTTGGTCCGGTCCGGCCTGACATTTTTAAAATGAATTTTCATCCCATTAGAAAAATATCTAAAAAATTAGTTTTAAATTATTTTTTAATTTAAAATCCACTTTTTTTTTATCAATATTTATTTTTTCCATATACTAAACCACACATATCTCATTGATGAGTTATTTGTCAGGTACTCAATGGTTCACACTTTACTTGTTCCACCAAGTTGCTAGACAATAACAATTGTATTTGTATCGTTACTTCTTGTTCATTTCCAATGTCATGCGTCAATTAAGTTGCTTACAACCAAGCATTAAACGACATCAAATTATTTTCTAAAATCTCAATTTTTGATTTAAGAAAAGTAGGAAAGAAATACAAAATAAGTATATCTTAAAATCCCAAATTCTCAACTGAAAATCAACTTGGCGTGTACTAGCTTCAAACATTTAAGTAACCCGTATTATTTAACATAATTTCAGTTGAAAAATATTTAACAAGTTTAACGATTATACTAATTTAGATTGAATCATCTTACTTAATTCAATAATTCTCAACTCAGTTTGATTAATATTCTTAATTCACAGTATTTAATAAAAATGAAAAAAAAAATAAAAATATTTATTTTAATCATAATATATGATGTATTTCAAGGAAATTTACACCGCAAACTCGCAAAGCATTTACGTCAAAATCTGCCTAAATTATGTACTACTCCCTCCGTTCCTTTTTGATCTTCCACTTTGGGTTTTTCACAAATATTAAGAAAGAAGGAATCTTTGATGGTAGTGGGTATTATTTTAATTACATAGTAGTGGGAAATAAGGATTGTATTGGAATTATGAGAGAAAAAATAATTAAATAGTAGTGTGAAGTAATGATTGTATTGGAAGTATGAGAGAGAAAATAATTAAATAGTAGTGTGAAGTAAGGAAAGTGGGGTTTAAGGGGTAAAAGTGAGATAAAAACTTTCCAAAAATAGAAAGTATTCTAAAGTGGAAGAACTTTTGAAACTACCCGTTATAGTAAGGTGGAAGAACATAAAGGAACGGAGGGAGTAACACACTAGACTAGATTCAAAGTCTAGTCCAAAACATACAATTTTTCTCTACAATCCCCAGTATTAAAAATAAAAAAAACCCAATCCTTTTAAACCTTAAATCCAAACAAAACTAATGACATTATGTATGAAATTACAATTGTTACATATTGATTTTCTTTTCATGCTTTAATTTACAATCTTTTAACGAACATATAAAATCAAATTAAACAATACAATAACAAATATTGAAACAACACTACAATGTGTAGATACCCATTATCCCACCTTTGATCAATTCATACCGGAGTTTAATCAACGTCGAAAAATTAGAGTTGATATTTTCCCGAAATTTTTTCCAAGTTAAATAAAAATTAAGCCTATAATTAATCAAACTAAGACAATTTATTGTCATAACATTTGACTAGAGTAATTAATTTTAATATTCCAAACCTTAATCTCCCCATCAACTCCACCACTAAACAATAAAATTTGATCATCACCCTCCATTTTTCCAGCTAAACACTTAACTGGCCTTTTATGCCCACTCAATACACTTAAACAACAGAACTTTCCATCAAACCCACGCCGCCAAATCCTAACCGTCCGATCACCTGAACCACTGATCAAAAAATCTCCGATGGTGATCAAGCATAGAATGGCCCCGTCATGACCTCTAAGGGCCCCACTTACGGCCATATACTTCCCACTATCTTCTCTCTCCCATACCAATATCGAACGGTCACAAGCACCTGAGAATAGGATCGAACCGTCAGAATTTAACGCTAATGCATTTACGGCTGATTTATGTTTTTCTAATGTAGCAATTTGTGAAATACAACTTTCGTTTTTTTTCGGGCCGGGCTTTTTACCCCATACCCGGATCCGCCCATCACCACATCCGGTGTAAATAATCTCATCGGAAGAAACTATTACGGTGTTAATTGCATCTTCATGTGCCGCCACAGATTCCATACACCGAAAATTTTTTAACGGTGACCAAATTTTCAACGTTTTATCCCAAGAAACGGAGTAGACGTTACCGTTTGTAACGGCTAAACTTGAAACGGCGTCGTGGTGTTCAACCCAAAGACGCGTTCTATGTCGTCTGATTTGCACGTGATTCTTAGGAACCGGAAACCGGATTAACCGGTCAGTTAAAGTCGGTAAAGTTAAAACCATCTTATGCCGTCGCCGCTTATCATTTTCCGTTAACTTCCACACCCTAATTTTTCCATCTTGATGAGCAGACAAAACTTTTCCGTCACAGAATCCGATAGATTTAACGGCGCCATACGAATCTCCATCAGAATTGAAGGTTTCAAGTAGAGAAAAACTGGATGAATAATCGTAGACACTGATTTGATGTCCGAATGAAACGTAGAGTAAAGAAGAAGAGAGAGAAAGTGAGGAAATGCAAGAAGGTAGAGAGAGAGAAGAGGAGAGAGAATGAGTGAGGGTAATATCTGCAGTAATGTCGAAGAGAGAGAAAGTTTGAAGAGAAGGAACAGAGGGAAGAGTTTGAAGAGAGAGATGACTAGTTAAGCTGCCATTGCTGGTAGTATTAGAGGAGGAAGGTGAAGATGTAAACGGAGATGAGTTAGAATCATCGGAATTAATGGCGGATATGCAGAGAGAAAATCGAGTTTTGAGCGTCATTTTTTAGTTTGGGAAAGAAAAGTGCGGGGAGAGGGTAGGGAGGAAGATGGGTTTTTATATTGAGAGAGGGGAAGAAGGTGCCAGCGTGGAGGGAAGAGACAGAGAAATGGGGTGGGGGGAGAATGGTGAAGTTGTAACTTGTAAGTCTGTATTCTGTAAGTTGTTTAGTGATGGAAATAAGTAAAGTCGGGTAAATTGACCACTCCATAAATGGTTATACGTTGAGTTGTGTGAATGTTGATATGTTTGGAAAATATTTAAGTCTGCTTACTATTACCCGCCCATTTACGTAAAAAAAAACAACCGGATTTTTTTTATTAGGGATGATGTGTGAACTTTTTTATGGATTATGTTCTTAAAGTCACATTTCAAAAAAAATGTTCTTAAAGTATTAAGTTGTGTTTGTATTGGATAATTATGTTATGTTCTTGATACTTTTTTGAAAATAAATTTTTTATTAGGTACTTTTTTGAAAAGAAAAGTTTTATTCGGTACTTTTAAAAATGGGCAAAAAAAGATAACGGCAAAGTTAACCCCAACCGTTAGTTGGTACTCTTTTGAAAAAATAAATTTTTGTTAGGTACTTTTTGGAAAAAAAAAAATTTATTAGGTACTTTTTTGAAAAAAAAAATTTATTATGTACTTTTTCACACTTTTTCCAATTTTATATTGGTATTTTTTAAAATTTTAATCCATAAAGAAATCTTATTAAATATAATCCCTCTTATTTAGCCTAAATGTCTCGTTTTTTTAGGCACTATTCACTTATCACTCTTAATTTGTATTTTACTCTTAATCTATAAGTTAAAACATAGTTATCTGAGATCTTGTTTATTCCTCTCAATACAAGTATTATAATATATCAAATTTTTATCATTTTTAAATAAAATAATTTAAAATATTAAGAGTTAAAATATTGTCTCGGCAATTGCGAAAAAAAATGAGATAATTAGGCTGAATAGTAGTAGTACTTTGATTTTTATTTTATCCTTAAATCGAAAATTCTATAATACTTCTTCCGTTCCAAAATACTCGCTACATTTCTATTTTGTGCACTATTCATCGGTGAAGCTTATTTTACATATTGTGACTAATGTATAAGTAAAAATATAGTCAAGTGGGATCTTGTTTGAATCGTCTAATCGCATACTTTCATAATATTAAATTTTTATAATTTTTAGATAAATGTAGTTTAAGATATTAATGATCAAAATTGTGCATTGGATTGTGTAAAAAAGTAAAATGTACTCCCTCCGTTCCTTTTTGTTTTTCCACCTTACTAAAACGGGTAGTTTCATAAGTTTTTCCACTTTAGAATACTTTCCATTTTTGAAAAGTTTTTATCCCACTTTTACCCCTTAAAACCCCACTTTTCTTATTTCACACTAATATTTAATTATTTTCTCTCTCATACTTCAAATACAATCATTACATTACACTATTATTTAATTATTTTTTCTCTCATACTTCCAATACAATTATTAATTTCCAAAACTATATAATTAAAATAATACCCTCTACCACCAAAGATTCCATTTTTCTTAATCTTGGTGAAAAACCCAAATAGAAACATCAAAAAGGAAAAATGGAGGAACGGAGCAAGTATGTAAAATTGGCACATAACCGGCACTCCGGCAGTGCTGAGTTTGGAGGGAAAGATAGATTATTGGAGCCTTGGAGGCGGAAAAAAGATGCCTTACTGGCAAGCATTAGACAACTGTAGTTAGCTCCCAGACGATGACGAATGGGGATGGGGTATACTAATCTTATATCTGGTCCTGTTAGTGTTCAATGTTCATGGTCCTATTAAAACGCCTACGACTAAAGACCAACTTTAGCTATCTAAAGCTGCTTCTACAATGGCCCAATGGCCCAACTTTAAAGTAACCTAATTTAGCGCTAAAGTAAGTCTTGCAAAGTCAAGGTCATTTTGAACATCAGCTAGTCTCATGAGAGACCGTCTTTCTGATAGACGTCTCTCAGGCCCAATCCTTTAGAGCTTATTGCCTACATTTAGTCTACATTTTTCATAATGGGCTAACCCAATTATAGATGGTCTTTCAAAAAGACCGTCTCTCACAAAAATTTTTGTTTGACCATTGATATATCAGCTAGTCATTTGAGAGACCGTTTTTTTGAGAAACGTATCTCAAGCACAAAACATTTAAGATTAATGCTTAAATTATTTTCAATGCATAATAATTGTATCCTTAATGTGCCTACTTTCAATATTTTACATGTCTACTTACATCATTCTTAATGTCTTATCTACTTATAATATTTTACAAAAATATATAATGGTTGGCCCAATTAAAGATGATTTTTCAAAGAAATTGTCTCTTCCAAGAATTTTTGCAGATATAGTTCACCCTAATATTAATTAATTATGTGTTGATTAAAATTGTGAGAGCTTTTCAGTGAAAATGTAATTAATAAACTAAACCAAAGAGTACTAATTTGTTACCGATGAACTTTAGAGTTTGGTAGTTTGAACTATTGAAGACTTAATATAGTTATGTTACTTGAACACAAAAGGTACTTGTATAACTCTACTACTCGAAGTACTCCATAATAAGTTCTATTGTAGTTTTTTTTTTTTTTTGAAATAAAGTTCTATTGTAGTTTATAATTATATGATTATAGTTTTCTGTACTCTTTTCTTTTTCGTTAAGTTTATTATTTGATCATTTAATATTTTTAATTTAATTGTTAAAAATTATAAAAAATTAGCATGGTTTAAAATAATCATTTAGACAAATGAAATATGACCTCACTTACTTAATTTTGTTCTTATACAGTTATACATAAAGACTCTGAAAAACAATATATCAATTGATGATTAGTAAATAGTAAATAGTAATACTATGCAAGTTAGCAGTTTAAACAAACCTACCAAACCATACATTCGATCAATTTGTTATTATTGGGGGAGGATCACAAGTCAAAAGGAATTTCATCCTAAAACTATGTGAAATTAAAATTACCTTTTTATTCACATATGTGTATATAACGTAAGTTTTTATTAGTTGAGTTGATCTTTTACAAAAATTGTTTTAAATCCACAGCTATGATCGTTTTAATTTTATTAGCATGTTGAAAAAACTATATTAATTATGATTGAAATAAACGGCATAGGGCCAAAGACATGAACAATCAACAAGAATGGACCGAAACGACAATTACTAGTATATTAATACAAGATCAACGACAAACATGTCTGGCCAAGTCCAAGGCATCTGAATATGACTTTGCTTGTTTTCCACAATTTTATGTGTAGAAATTAAAGTATGACAAATGATATGATAAGTCATAATTCCCATCAAAATTGATTAATTTTATGATTGATTTTTACATGAGACAATCAACAAGTGGTTAATTAGTGGCGTATGCCCAAATCTAAAGAGACATGCATCTTAGTCACACCGACAAATTTCATCCATCTTTAATTAGTAATTATTAATTACGTAATATTTGATCATTTTCTTCTTAAGTATTATTTTTATTACTTTTTAGTACATCGTTCATTCATATTTATTTATTTTTTCGTTTTTCATGCATTTTACTCGCAATTTTATTTATTGTTTTCCTAAAAGTATTTTTACTTGTATTACTATTATTTGTTATTCCCATCTACTTTTAACGTAAATTTCAATGTGAACTTAAAAGTCAAATAATTTTAATTGTGAGTTTTTAAAAAATATTAAAAAGTTGATATTTATAGAATATATATTGAGACGAATCTATCAAAATATCACACTGTTGTTTTATATAAATTGACGAATAATCATAGTCAAAATTTGAAACTAAAATCCATAAATTCCTTTTGAGAGGAACTATATAAAAACAAAGGGAGGATAATTAACCTTATTAACCTGAAAAATTAGTTGCAAATATTAAGGAGCTGAAATATAGAATATGTTAGAGTATATAACATATCTTGGGGCCTCAACTATCAGCTTAAGCTTTTGGTTGAGTTGGTTCCTTGACATGGTATCAGAAGCCAGTGTGACAAGAGGTCACAGGTTCGAATCTCAATCACCCTTCATTTAAAAGTGGAATATTTAGCACCAGGTATGATGAGGGCCTGTGTTGCGCATCTACACTTCTAGCCCAAAAAGACTCTCGTGTGAGGGGGCGTGTTAGAGTATTTAACATATCTTAGAGCCTCAACCATCAGCTTAAGCTTTTGATTGAGTTGGTTCCTTGACAAAGTATAAGACTAACGTTAAGAAAAAGAAGAGATAAATAAAGGGTGGGCAGTGACCAGTACCACCTGTACCATATCAAGATTTAGCAAAATATAGAAGTATATCTGAAACTCAATCATATTACCTATCACTTTACAGTATTGCAACAAAAACCATATCCCAACTTTTCAGTCAACTTGTTCGTTAATTTTTTTTATAGATTATACTTTCTCCATTCCGAAATATTCGCTATATTTCAATTTTATGCATTATTCATTGTTCAAGCTTATTTTATATATTGCGACTAATGTGTAAGTAAATAAATAGTCAAGTGGGATCTTGTTTGAATCGTCTAATCGCATACTTTCATAATATTAAATTTTTATAATTTTTAGATAAGTGTAGTTTAAGATATTAATTTGATTAATAAAATTGTGCATTGAATTGCGTGAAAAAGGAAATGTAGCAAGTATTATGAAACGGAGGAAGTAACAATTAATTCTTTTACACAAATTCTTAAATGCCACAATTTCATGGTGATATCATCGGTACTATTGTTAACCATGAGATTTAGTATCTTAAAATAATCCCTTATAATTTTAAAGTGATTAATTAGAAAACAACCTTAATTATATGGATCCGTCTCATGGTAAGACGGTTTCATACAAGACGAACTAATTTTTTATAAAAAAAATAAATTTCTTTTTTTACTCCTTCATTCGTAAGTCATTATATTCATCTTATAACTTCTAGGCTTCTAGCTACTACCTAATGTTAACCATGAGATTATCCCTTAAACGCTGTTATATAGAAGTTAAAATCATTGTTGACTAGATAAAATAAAACCAAATCGTGCAATACAGATTGTAACTTGTAAGATAAGACAACACTAAAAAGGAGTGGCGTTAAAATGTGAAGGAAAAAAGAAAAAGACGAAGGTATTTCAATGGCCAAAATCAAATAAGAAACACACACTTTTGTTATTGCGTTTAGGTTTCACATTATATTTAGTCCAGAAAATTTCCGTACTTATCGTATATGCTGGAACAACCAACGTGGAGAATTAACCATCTTGGAGCTTAATCATGTCAAATTTTAAGATTAGAGTTTATATCGAAGTATATAACAAAACTCAGGGCCTCAACCATCAGCTTAAACTTTTGATTGAGATGGTTTCTTGATAGTTTAATCATATCAAATTTTAAGGGTGGATCCAACACAAAATAAAATATTAACTAAAAAATGGGTCTGGGCAATCCAAACAAATAGGAGAAGAAGTAGTCCACTCATGAACCCAAAGAAGGTTTACTATTAAAACCAATTGGTGATAGTATGAGTTACTCCTTAAGTTTCTAAAGTGATGCATATTCTTATCTTTCTCCGATATGCGTGGGACAACTCACATATAGATAACACAAGGGCACTTCAACAATTTTGAAAAAACGGTCTTTCAAGAGACTGGCTGTTTTGAAAATGATGCATCAAGAATAATGATGATGAAGAGAGTGAAGTTTGCAATATTATATGAAACCTAACAAATAAACCAAGGAGAGGACCACTCACCACATTTTAACCTTTAATGGGTAAAGAAACATAAGCCTTTGTTATTGCGTACTTGTACTAGGCATTAGCCAATAGCTAAGATTTAGAACGACGTTAGGGATTATATATATTCATAAAAATTTCCGTACCTCTCGTATACTTTAACTACCAACGTGGCTAAATACCAAGCTTGGCTTACAACAGTATGCCCACTTTGCTACTTGCTTGCGCATGCTTCCAAATTAGAATGTCATCAATGTTATTTCACCTTCATTTTTTATACATTCAAACTTTAAAATATAAGTAATTAAATTAAAATAAAGTACTGCTTCCGTCCCTATGAGATAGTAGCAAAGAGAAAAATGGTGAGAATTAATAAAGTAGTAATAAATGAAGAGAGAGAATGAATTGTATGGGTGAAATTAAAAGAGAGTTAAAATGTATGAATGAGATTAATAGAAAGTGGTGGGCCATAGTCCAAAAATAGAAATGCTGCAATTTAAGTGGAACGGACGAAAATAGAAAATGTTGCAAATTTATAGGGACGAAGGAGTAATCTTATAGGACTGCTAGAATATAGAAATATATTCGTTAGTATCTTTATATTTTGTGTATATTTTGTGTATCTTTATTATTTTGCAAATTATCTTAGAGAATATAATTATTTAATTATTTAGTTATCATAAGCATTGTAATTAGGGTTGTATTTATACCTATTTCTTAATGATGAATAGCAAGCAATCATTTCATAATCAACTCGTTTCTTATATAGTATCAGATTGCTAAGGTTGCTTTCCTCCCATCTCTAGCTTTTTCCTTCATTAATATCATCCCGCTACTTTAGTTTCTAACATCAAAACTTGTGTTCCTATTCAACTTGAAAAAGATGGTTCGAATTTTCATACTTGGGTTATCCTTTTTGAGCTTCATTGTTTGGACAAAATATACACAAAATATAAAGATACTAAAGAATATATTTCTATATTCTAGCAAGGATGACTTGTGTGGCTGGACTACACCTTGTACATATTCAAAACCATTTCTGTTTATAACTAATCGAAAATTCATATTAAGTAGGTTTAAATTTTAGGCCATCAAGATGTATCTTATGTGTAACAGTAATTTTTTTTTTCATTAGAAACTAGCTAAAAAAATCCTTTCATATCACTCATTATGCTACATAAGTATAAATGTTAGATCAATGAAGTAGTAATCTAGAATAAAGTTCTTATAAGTAATTAGTCTTATCTATTAAAATTATATAGTTAATGTTGTTCTAGAAGGATTATTTTGTTTTCTTGAAATTACTCCTCATGCAATGACCGAATAAAATAAAAGTTAAGAATAAAAAAAAAATAATTTAACCAAAATGTATCAAATTCAAATAGGTGAAGAAGTATATTAATAATTGAAGGAAGCATATAGGAGCAATCCCACATAATTTGATAATCCGTACTGGCTAGGGTTTAAAACTTAGTGTTTGGATACTGTGTTAGATTTAGTCAAAATTTTGAATCGGAGTGATTTTCATTAATTAATACATTAATATTGTATGGAGTATAATATAAAATCTTTGTTTCATTTCAAATATATCTCATTTGTTTTTTATGTTTGTCAGTGTACTAATTTAATACTTAACATTTAACAACGATAATTGTGTATAACTTAAGATTATATTAAATATTAACAAACCTTATGTGAATCAAATAAGATCTTATTTGACTTTGTTTTAATGCATGAATTAAGAATAAAATACAAATTAATAATGATTGATGAATCATAACCCAAAATTAAGAAACAGAGATAGTAAGTTTTTTTCAAGAGACCAATTCAACCAAATTAAAGATTAATTAAATTGATTGACGATGATAAGGTCCTATGATATCTCTAACTCGCCCCTTCATATTATAAGAGCCATTGGGATGAGAAATGTGGACGCATCCTATGTCCTCCTCATATACGATGCTAAATGTTCCACTTGAAACAATGAGAAGTGGATAAGATTTGAACCATGACCTCTTCAAAACACCAACTTAAAATTTATAGATTATCTGTCACTTTTCCTCATTCAGACCCTGTTTTCGAGCGGGATATTGGATTGTTGTTGATGATGATATATTTTGTATATTTTGAAGACATGATAATAATTCAGCTGGAAGACAAAGCTGCCTAAATTATGGTAGATGAGATGCATGCATGCACCTTAGCTTGTACTTTAATTTGCACAATGTACATGAATTTAATCATTAGTAGATCTTAATTATATAGAATTAAGTACGACTAATTAATGGATTTGATGAAGCAAATACCTAATTATTTCATCATGATATCTTATCTTTCATCCATGAATATGAAACTTGATCCAATATTTGAATCGTATAGAAAAGCAAGAAAAGAATGCTGCTGGGACCTCAAAAAAAATTACCAAAAAGTGAAAAGCAACCCCAAAACAATACTTTTTCAAAGAAAGCCAACAATTTTAACTAATCGTTTAAATTGATTGTTAGAGTATCAGGATAACTTATATCACACCTTTCAAACGAGAGTTCTTCTAGAGTATCAGAAGAGTAACACAAATTCTTGGGAGAGACTTCTCTAATTGAGCCGGTTCTTTACATATTTTTTAAAATATTATAAGTAGACATTAAGAATGATGTAAATAGACATTTAAGATATTAAAAATAGACATTAAGAATACGATTAGTAAGCATTAAGGATAATGTAAGTAGACATTAATCTTTAATGAGCTGGACTTAAAATACGTCTCTCAAAATGACAGTCTCTCAAAAGACTAGCTGGAAGAGTAATACAGTCGTATAGCATGAGGTCTCGTGTAGTGCACTTGTGCCTTTTGTCAGACTGTCACGTTGATTTTTAATATCATCTGTTAAGTAGAAACTTTTATGTCAAAAATTTAGAAGCTATATATTCATATGAAGAAGACATTGGCTTTGCTACTGCCTCTATATAGCATAACGTACACTTAACTAGATGATAAGTACCCTATGGTTTAAGGGTTATGTATTATGGTTGGTATAGCAGAAACGACCAGATCCTCATGTACCAAACCAGCGAAAACGCATTATCTTAATTGTCATGAGAAGTTGGTAGCCAAACAAAAAAGAACCATATGTACATCATATCATCATATACATACAAAAAAAAATTATTGAAAAATAACATAATATTATTATTTATTCTTTAATTTGAAATATTCATACATTAAATAAATTTGATCACGATAATATATACATATATCATTTTTTAAAGTTATATTTCTATATATATTACATACATAATAAATTTGTATGACCGTATCTCTGTGAGGATCTAACCAGGGATATGAGTAGTTAAATTAGGGGAGTCTTATACATATCTTAGACTACTGATACTCTTGCGCTTACGAGCTGGTATTCTTCTTTTTTCCTTTGTCTATTTTCATATTATTCTTTTATTCGTTTTTACCTAGTTATTTTTATTTATTTATTTGTATTTTATGTAACTTTATGTTTTTGACTAGTGAGATTTTTTCTGAGGATTCATCTGTGGATCTTTATTGAGCCGTGAGATTCTTTGACCACACTCTCCTTTATAGTTATAAGTTGCCGCTTTCGTTTCCTCTCCAGATTCTGAACATAATTTTCTATAAGCGGGATAAAGTGAGTAAGATGACGATGATGATACTAATAAAATTTGCAAATATGCTAGAATTTGATTTGTCATTAAGTATTGCGCCATCTATGTTCAAACATATATAAACGAAATTTGGGGATTAGATGTATGTGGAGGCTGGTGTGATGATATATAAAAGTTGAACCGTAGCTGTAAATCAATAATCAATGTTCTTTTTGGACAATAACAAGCACTTATTTGTACATTGCCGTGTTGAGATTAGCTACCTTGGTAGTTAGTTGATCATCTTTTTTAAAGAAAACGATATTATTAGTCTAATCTTATCTATAAGACAATAACTAAACATTGCTATGTTTTACTAGATAATACATACATTTAGGTGTATTTTCTTCCAAAAATGTAACCTCACAATATTTATCTTTTGAAATGCGTTACATCAAATTCGTCTCGACAAACTTGGATTTGAATCAATAGGAATAGGATAGAATCCAAAAAAGGAGGTATTAGAATTAGGGTCAAATACGGGTCTAAATGCACATCCGTAGCGACATACATCCAATGACGGGGAGTACAAATTTTCGAAAGCAAAATGTCACCAACTCACTGTATAGATCTGAACATGAATCAGCAAGTTCACCGGAAATTTCAACGGTGAGAATCGAGATGTATGCCCTAGTTTATTTTTACTGAAAGTTTTGGACTAACACAAGAATGCTCAAATTAGCGCCTTAGAGATTCAAGACGCAAACAGGATAATAGAGTACAGGCTTCAAAATTGAAACCTGTCAGGCTGTCAATAAGCGTCTACAAGAAGATCCAAAATTAACGGATGAAAATCGGCCAAAAAAGGGCGAATCAGACTTACAGGCAGGAAAGAACAGCAAACAGTCGAGTAGTCAACAATGAAGTGATGAAGCTTGGCAGGAAAACCACAAACGTATACCCAAAGTAGGTGGCAGCTCAACAGTAATATACAGCGAAACCTGAACAAAAACAACGAAAACACCATGAATATTGCATATAAATTTATTGCTGATATGTTTCAGACTTTCAAGACTCGAATATCAAAGATTAGAACATATAAAGCAAGAGATTTACGCCAGATATGCAGGATCGGAAGTCTTTGCAGGCGAAGATACAACTTTTTGGCAATAAAAAAGACACCCAATTAAAAAGTTCAGGAACAACAAACAATGTTCAATCAATCTACATATGGAGTACATAACTTTACGAATGAATCGTTTTAATCAGATCAGGCAATAAGAGCTAAAGAGATATTAGTCCTAGCAAGTGAAATTTTTATGGAACTTCATACATGAGATGAGAAGATGACGAGGTAGGCTGAACGGAAATGTCCGACAAGCCTCTGACAAGAAATGATAACAAGGAGGCATCAACGCTGGATAAGAGAGTGCTCAGAATGCAAAAGCTTCATACAAGGAACAAGGGATCAATGGATACTAAAGCAAAGTTATAACAAGAACACTGAAAAGCAAAGCTGGACTCGGGACTTTGTTAGTGTCCATGAATAGTAAACACGCAAATTAAAACCAAGTAGTGCAAAAATATGTTTTTGGTCAAGGTCGCAATAGAATCGCAAAATGGATTTCAAGGCTAATACGGATTTCACGGCTGATTCGGCCTGTATTTCAGTCACAATAAACTCAATTAACTTTACAATACGGTGGCGATACGATGATGCAGCCTTGTTTTTGCACTATGGCTACAACATTTAGATTACACAACAATACAAGATAGTTAGAAAATTCTGTCATTAGGGAGTTGGAGTTTGGGAAGCTTGAATTTCAATACTTTTCTAGAAAATTCTGGCCCATTAATCCTGAATTGCTCCAGCTTTCACCAAGGATAAACGAAAGAAGAAAACTTCAGCACCAATCCTCAAGATTGTAATTTGAGGAAAGAATAACAGTTTAGATGATAACAAAGAATCTACTACGGAAGATTGGAAATTATACAAGTTCACTAGGAAGAGATAGGACAGAGCCACAGTGGTGTCCAAGAACTAGGAAGAAATGATGTTTAGGATTTCAATTTTGGTCACTTCATGTACAAAGATAGAACATGCATCACATAAAGTTCGGGTTATAAGGATGAGTGAACAGTACCAAAGAGGAAAGACCTCTAGTAGTTCAAGTTGGCAGTGGCGGGTGGCCAAAACGTTCAGCCTTATATCTGAAACTAACCATTAGTTGACACTTTTATGGGACACAACTCAATGGGCCAGATAAGGGCCAAGCAAGGCTTAAGTAAATATGGGCCTGACCGGATAAGGGCTTTTTACAATTAATACGGGCTTTAAATGGGCCTGGCTTTCAAAGCCCGGTCCGGCCTATTTTTACTAAAATTTATTTTAATCCCCATTTATCAATTTATAGCAATTAAATCATCATTTATAATAATTAGATTGAAAAAATATTAATAATTACAATGTCGTTGTCATTTATAATATTTAAATCATACATTAATTATACTATTTACAAAGGCCCATTTTCGGCCTTTATTGAGCTCTTTTATAGCCCGCTTCATTTTAATTATAGTATAGCCCGTTTTGGGCCCGACCCTTACAAAGCCCTTCTAGTAAAGGGCCGGATAAGGGTTCAAAATGAGGGTCTGGCCCATTGAACACCCCTAGACACAAGAAAGACATCTCCTACACTCTTGCACAAAAAAGAACCATAAGATTACTCTGTTTTACATCAAATACATTCCAACTGCTAAATGGAGCAAGCAGCAAAAAATGAATTACTACAACTTGCAATAGCATTAAGTTCTGTGTTCTCTTCACCTTAAAACCATATTAGTTAGGTAAAATATTTTCAGTTAAGTAAAAGTACTATCACTTGTGTAATATGCTCACTTTAGCAAAAAACGGTTTTGCTCAGAAAAATATGTTCAGTAGCATAAGTTTTATTAGGATCACATGTGAAGGAAAGAGTTGCAGTGAAGATAATAATAGGATTCTCCTCAAGAAGATCAGAAATTTATACAAGTTCAAAGGAAGAAAGAGGGCAGAATTGCTCAACAAGCGGGCAGAAATGAAGTTTATGGTTTCTTGTAAAAGATATAGTATGCAGCACACAAAAGTTCCTCTTAGAAAGATGAGTAAACATCCCAATACTATATAAATAACCTTGATTAATATTCAGATTCCTTTACACATCTTGCGAAAAATCTTATAAGGCACTATCACTGAAGTAACATGCCAAAGAAACATGAAGCACATCATCAACAAGGCAACAACCCAGAAGCTGGCAGAAACCTTAAATGGATCAAAGGGAGAGGCTTAATTTAAGCTCAATTGATGGAAAACAAATTTGATCAAACTTCCTTCATCATCGTAAACGATAACCAATACCCTCAAAAACACTTAAAGTTTCTTAAACAACATCCTAAAAAGTCCAGGGAGCCTTAGCTTCCTGCCGTACCATCCACAGTAAAAAATTATTCATTACTAGTCATCGTTCATCCACATTATTAAGACATTGATTAAGAAAAATTTATAAAGATGACATCATAAGAGCATGTCAGAGAAAAATTGCTGGTAATAACTTAAACTGAATAACTACTTTTAGGGCACAAAGAGAATAATCAGCCAGTCTTGCAGGTTATACTAAAAAGTAAAGTCTATGAAGCATTGTGAAGCTTAGTAGCAATCAAAAATAGAAAGCACTCTACAATAAGTGTATACAATAAAAAAAACATGCCCATAGTATACTAGAAAATCAGGATTTGCTCAATCAAATAGAACTTACTAGTAATATTTGTAAAACACCAAACCCCAACCCTATTTAATGAAAGCAACTATGGCTAATATTCATACACGCATTTGCTGACGGCCAAAGACAGGTTCTTTGACAAAATAAAATTTTATCTTGGTTCATCAAACCCTAGAGGACGGCTGCAATATTTAGCACTTTTACCTATATACTTGATTAGTGAAATTTGTAGCAGATGCTCGTTCTCGATGGCCGTCACCCGTCATACAAAAGAGCGAAGGCTATTACTTACAGCAGAAAGAACAACCCTCCCCCTCTCGCTCCAATTCCAGCTTGTTTGTGCAAAATAGCTAATGCTTATTATATAGCATATTTCCAAGAATGAATGAGAAATTTAGGCTCTGAAAATGACCACAAATGTATAGTAGCAACAAGCATGAAGAATAACCTGCTGACCATCTCAGCAGCATAGATAGAATTTGATATAACATCAAGTACTCACTGTGCCTGCTAACATGGATATTGAGCTTCTCTCAATTGCAGAATCACACTTAGGAGGTGTTTTGTATGTGCTCAACAATAGAAATGGAATGATAATTGTTAAAGGGAGGAATGGATTGATTTTGAATTGTAACCGTTACCGTATTAAAGTTTGTTTGGCACACTTTCAGAAAGGGAATCGTGGGTTCCATATCCTTCCTTCACATTCTACCTTTGCAAGTTGTAGTTCGAATGTTGACCATAGACATTCCAAAGCCCACTCTATAATTGCTAAATCTAATATTTGTAAGTCCAATTGCATATGATTTTTGTAATTTTCTTGTTTTCCTCTTATTTTTCAAATAATTATGTGATTGAATCTCTCTCATGTTGTTTTTTCAATCTTGATAATCTTTCCTCCAAGTATTACTAAGCTCAAAGCTCAGTCAACAATGGTGAAAACCTACCATATTCTCTTATCTTTTACCCTTTTAACAACAAAGCTAAGTCTCATCATGAGTTACTTTGTAGTCACAAAATATGGAACATCAAGAAGGGCTACTAAATATCACCATTGTTCTAGTATCGAGTATCGACATCAACTAAGTCTCATCATCATACCCAGTATATCCCGCCCATAGGACTATGATCAAGGTCTGGGGCGACATCAACTAAGTCTACAAACTAAAAACATAATTGTTGAAACAAAGTCATGCCTTCAACCCAATAGCACATATAAACCCTCCAAGGTTGAATTTTGATTAAAGTACAGATAAATTCAAACAAACTACTTGTTCCTACACTATTTATGCAGGTAAAGTTGATCATTAGTGCCAAATCATACGAAATGTAAGTGAGTGAAAATCACAAATCAATGAAATCACATCACTGACACCATGAGAATTTAAAGGTATCAAGAATTCAACCAAATTCTGATCCACATACATCAAACCAAACCAGATTAACAAAGTTGCTAATGATTTCACTGCCACAAACCTGATCAAGTTTTAGTCTTTCGACGAAGACGTTTCCTAAGCTTCTTATACTTGTGCTTATTCATCTTCTTCTTCCTCTTCCTCTTCACACTATCAGCCCACATCATATCCGGATGCTCCATTTCAGGTCCAATACGCTGAGATAAACCCAACCCAGATAAGAAGTTCGGATCCATAAAAAACCCAAATGAGAAACTTGGGTAAACCTGCATTTTACTGAAATGGGCAAGGTCAGTTAAACCTTGGTTTTCAGGGTTTAAACCACCACCATGGTCAAATTTAGGTTGACTAAGAATTGATTGGTTGATAAAAAACAATGGGGGAGAGGGATTTATGGAATTTTGAGTTGTGAATGTTGTAATGAATCTAGTTGAAGATTGTTTGCGGATAAATTCTCGTAAAAAGCGAGCCATTTTAGTGATTGATGACAAAATGGGAAGGTAAAAATTAGGGATTTTGCATAATGAATTTGGGGATTCAGAAAGATGAAATTGGGTTATTTGTTCAGAAGTAAGCAAAAATGGAGGGGAGATTTAGGGTAAAGTTTTGAACTAGAATTGGTTATTGATAACTGAAGAGAATCAAATAGGACTATAGGAGTGCAAAAGATGAACTGATAACGGGAAGAAAAAATAATATGCCCTCACGCAGGATCGAACTACGGACCTCCAGTTTACAAGACTGGCGCTCTACCACTGAGCTATAAGGGCTTTGTTGATATTCGTATTAACTAACACACTCTCTTTCGTTCCTTAAATAAGTACTTCTATTTAATTAACATAAATTCTTACTTGAAACTGTCCTTTATAAAGATGACTCTAAAGAACTCAGTCTAATTCTAAATATAAATTGTTACAACCCTGATTGTGAAATGTTCTGTTTGTTGTTCCGGTAAAGATATTATTATTTAGTAAAATAATATGTACACTATCTATAAGATTTTATTTTTCTTAGTTTCCGCGAATTGAACATTCTTTATTAAATGGATGTGACCTAAAAAGTAAAAATTCAATTACTATGAATAATATTAGTCATAATTAAAAAGTAAAAATTGCCAAAGATATAAATATCATTATAATATTAATAACAATGACATTATTATTAAGTTTTAAGGGAAAATTTTCTAATGATAAGGTGCGAATAAATACCAAACCTTTAGCATCCCAAAATATGATAATTATTATAGACTAGTATATGTGCCCGTGCGTACGGATATATTAATCTTTTGATTAATATAAATTCAATTGAAAAATTATAAATTGTACAAATTTTTAATGCATGACATTGTAAATAACTTAAAAAATAAAAATTATTGTATTGTCATTTACAAACACCACACTAACATATTTAAGCAATAATTTCTATATTTTTTTCCGAATGTTTGAAGCAAAAGCTTTTAAGTTTTAATAACATGAATTTATATATCTAATCTATGCACAAAATTTATATTTTAATAACTAAATTTTCTTTTGAGTGCACATGTAATACACAAATATGTTAGTTTTTTTTTTTTTTTTTTTTTTTTTTTTTTTTGAATTAAACCTGTGAGATAAAACTAGCTCAAATCGAGCTCAACCAAAGTTTGAATACACGGGGGTAAGGGAGGCATACAAATTCTCTCATGATCAAACTCCACATCCAACCTAGCCACCATATGGGCAACCGTATTACCCGCTCTCCGAATAAAACTAACTCTAACGGCATCAAAAGAATCAAGAATCGCGAATAAAGGACCATAGGCCAAGTGAATATGGGCCCTTCCCACATGACGCTTAAGCATGGCCGTGATAACGTTTAGCGCATCGCCCTCAATATGAACTTTGTCAAAACCCATACGTCGAGCCACGGTCAAACCATATGTGGCCGCCATGATTTCCGAAATTTCCACGCTCCAATTTGCTTGCCATAAACGAGTCCCCGTAAGAATCACCCGGCCTTTGTCATCCCTACACACAATGCCAAGGCCTCTTTTCCATCCCGCACCAATAAAAGCATCGAAATTGAGCTTAATCCAACCATGATCCGGAGGACGCCACGCAGCAGCCATAGGCGGCTTAGAATCAGCCGAGAGATAAACTTTTTGAGCATAATCCTTGTAGTCCGCCACCATCTTCACCAAAGCATTTGAGAGCTTGACGATATCACCTCGGTTGTTGTCCATGACATGTTGATTTCGTCCCATCCAACAAGCCCAAAGAGACGCACAAATTATACCTACATCATCACAAGAAGAATGAGCACAAATCCAAAGAAATAAATTAATAAAAGAGTCACGAGGAGCCTCCCTTAGAAGTAAAGCAAAAGGCGAATTGACCCACACAAGATGGGAATCCCCACAATCAAGTAAAGCATGGCAAATGGACTCCGTCGCCGAAGAACAACGAGGGCATAGATCCGAAGCGCTAATATGACGTTTATGAAGCACATCAAACACCGGAAGGGAATTTTTACATGCCCTCCATAAAAAATGTCGAAGTTTGGGAGGACCTTGCATCTTCCAAATTTTATCCCATATTCGGTCCTTCTCTTCCATAACAACTTGAGAATTACCCAACATACCAAGCCAATAGCCCGTTTTAACGGAATAGCAACCATCCCGAGTAAAAGCCCAAAACAATAAATCCTCCTCCTCCATCATTCCAAGAGGGAGCCCAAGAATTGCATCCACTGTGGCCGGCTCAAAAAAAGATAAGAGTAATTGGACATCCCATTCCCTAGTCGTGTAATTAATGAATTCACCCACAAAAAAATCACGATCTTGCAAATGCTTCCAAACCGGCGTGAGAAAAGCACCATCCCGAAATAACCATTTATCTTGATTAATCCGCACCGAAGAGCCATTCCCAATCCTCCAACCCAAGCCTTCAAGTAACAAAGATTTTGCCCCCCACATACTTCTCCATGAAAAACTAGGACTAAAACCCCTTCTTGAATCCAAGACCGAATCATGCTTATAATATCGAGCCTTAAGGACTTGTCCGAGTAAACTATTAGGCTTTTCCACCAACCGCCAAATCTGCTTAGCCAACAAGGCTTGGTTGAAGCACTTAAGATCACGAAAACCCATGCCCCCAAGCTTTTTTGGCTTACAAAGACTCGCCCAGCTATGCCAATGCATCTTTTTTGAATTACTCGAGGAACCCCACCAAAAACGAGCCATCATCGACTGAATATCATCCAATATACAATCCGGAACTCGAAAAATACTCATCATATATGTGGGTATAGCCTGGATGACAGCTTTAAGAAGCACCTCCTTTCCCGCTCGTGACAAAAGACGCTCTTTCCATCCTTGAATCTTTTTCCAAACCCGATCTTTAAGGCAAGCAAAAATAGTAGTCTTAGACCTTCCAATAATCGTCGGAAGCCCTAAATACTTGGATAGGCGATCAACTTCTTGAACCCCAAATTGAGCCTTTATAGCCTCCCTAACCGAAACCGGAACACCCTTGCTAAACGAAATTTCTGTCTTCTCATAGTTAACTCTTTGGCCCGATGCTCGTTCATACTTGCTAATTATATTAGCTACCTCCGAACATTCTTTGACATTCGCTCTAGCAAAAAGGATGCTATCGTCTGCAAAAAAAAGGTGAGACAAAGAAGGAGCCCCCCGGCAAACCCGCACCCCATGAATTAAACCCCTAGACATACAACGAGTAATTAAACAAGAAAAAGCATCAGCACATAAAATAAATAAATAAGGAGAAATTGGGTCTCCTTGGCGAAGCCCACGTGAAGGAATAACATGACCACACACTTTACCATTCACTTTAAAAGAAAAAGACACACTAGAAATGCAATGCATAATACGACGAATCCAACTATCCCGAAACCCAAAACGCACCATGACCCGTTCCAAAAAAACCCACTCGACACGGTCATAAGCTTTGCTCATGTCCAATTTAAGAGCAAAAGCATTATTCTTCCCGTTCGATGAGCGTTTCATGGCATGGAAGGTCTCAAACGCTAATAAAGCATTATCGGTAATAAGACGACCCGAAATAAAGGCACTTTGATTAACCGATATAATACGATCCAAGAAAGGTTTTAACCTATTAGCTAACATTTTCGAGATTATTTTATATATTACATTGCAACAACTTATGGGTCTAAAATCTTTAAGAGATCTTGGTTCTTTGCACTTAGGGATAAGGGACACACACGTTTGATTTATGCACTTAAGATCAAAGATGCCATGCCACCAAGATTTAACAAGACAAGCAACATCACCCCCAACAATATCCCAAAATTTTTGATAAAATAAAGCGTGAAAACCATCAATACCAGGGGCCTTTGTGGGGTGCATTTGGAAAGTAGCCAAGCGAATCTCGTCTATAGTCGGCTCCATATCTAAAGCCTCATTCATATCATCGGTCATCATCACATCTAAGCCTTCAAGAGCTTCCTCAAAATCGGTGGGATCACTAGATGAAAAAAGGTGACCATAATAATTTGTAATGATACGCTCAATGTCCGGTCTACACGTTTTCCAATGACCGTGCTCATCTTCCAAACCCTTAATTAAATTCCTCCTCCTACGAAAGCTTGCTTTATGATGAAAATACTTAGAGTTTTTATCCCCATCACGTAATTCATTCGCTCTCGACCTTATGTGCCAATAAGATTCTTCCATTCGATGTAAGTCATCAAGTTCGTCGGCCAACTTTTTACATGTCCTAACCATGTTATCACTTAGAGGACACCTTTGAGCCGCTTTAAGCTTCCTCTCGGAATTCTTGATTTTTGATCGTATGGCTCCAAAAGTAGATTCGGCCCAATCACCCAATTTTTCCGCACATCGAGCAATCCGAACCGTAATATCATCCGCAAACGATTCTTGCCAAGCCTCCGACACCACCTTCCTACAATCATCATGAGATAACCAAAGCGATTCAAACCGAAAAAGTTTATCCTCACACCCCCCAACCGGTGGTTTACTAGTGCTAAGCAAAATAGGCGCGTGATCGGAACGATACATATTAATGATAAATGATTAAGTTGTTAACTAAGCATTTTTCAAAAACAAAAGGTTATTAAATAAGCACATAATTAGGTATGTATTTGAACTTTTCATATAAATTCATTATGATTGAAATTTAATTCAATTAGGCTCCGCAAGTAATGTGTGTCAGCTTTTTTTTTATTTGATATTGTTAATGAGATACTTGTTTAATTTCTTTCACATTAATTTTATCACAAATTCTTGTGAGAGATGGTGTCTTAGACGATCTCTTTGAGAGACTGTCTCTAATTGAACCGACCCGTTATATTATAAGTGTCGCACTTATTTTGATATTAAAATATTAGTTAAATTATAAAAACAAAGAAAAAATCTCACAACTTCTTTAGTTCATATATCAAATTAGTTACAAATTAATTTGTGATTGATATATATATTTTTTTAGTTGATGATTGATTCCTTTTATTAATTCAGATTATCATTTTAATTAGTTTAATTTACCATTTTTGTATTAAATAATAGTCGAATAATATGCATTTATGATAAGTTTTATAATTTAATATTCTCTTAAAAGTTATAGCCAATTAAGTCATCAACATATTTGTGCATACTCTTTTTATTTTATTTTTCATCTTAATACGAAAGATTATGTCAAAATTTTTATTATATTTATTTTTCTATTATTGTTATATGTTTCATTTTAAACATTACTATTTTTAGTCATGTCTCTTTAGAAAATAACACTTGAAATTTTCCAACATTTTTATAGTATTGTATGATATGATGTATGATAGATAGATTATAGATTCCATAGAGTAATTTCATGAATTTGAGTTTAGTGATTTGTTTCAAATTTAATGAATTTCCTGGGCTGGGCCGTACTAGAAGGCGTGGGCCTGGCCTAAAGGGCATCTCAATCTCTTTATAAAAGCCTCAAAGCGGTCCCTATGTAATCGCATTCATTCTTCTTTATCTGCTCCTGGAATGCAGAAACCCTAATGTGGTGTTCATCCTCCATCTCTCTCAATTGAATTTGTTTATACTTTTTCTTTTTTTTTTTCAGTTTTTTTGTTATGAATGTTTTGCAAATTCGCTTACCGAGGCGTTGCGTCCACCGGCGATTTTCGAATCCGGTGAACGTGTCAAGGGAAGCGTAAATCAACCCCCATGCAATTCCAACTGATTCAATTTGTGAAAATATTGCAACTTAATCCATAGTTTGCATCTGAAGTTGGAATGTACAATCAAAAAACCCTAATTTTTATGTTAATTAATGCCGATTTTTATTTGTCGTTGCTTCATATGGTGAACTCTCTCAGTTGATGAGAGTTGTTCTAGTTTCCCGAAGCATATATCAATAATTTTTGACCAGTTTTAAACAGCTCGATGAATGGATTAATCTGTTAATCTAATTACTTTCATCGCGTTACCTGTCTGCTGGTACATTCTCCTTTTTCAAAATTTAGGGTTTGCGAAAATGCGGCTACTTCGCTTCTAACTTGTGAAATTTCTCACTCTTTTCAGATGGAGGAATTCATGTTTTGAAGTAAAAGTTCTGCATTTTGTTCTGGAATTTGGTAAATGCTTTTTTATAATGCCATTTTCAACTAATGAATTGAATTTTTGTAATCTTTTCCCTCTATCTTTGTGGATGTATTGGATAGTTTAGTTTTGTTGATTGGAGAGTGGATATTTGTAATTGATTCATTCACAGACATTCGAAACATAACATGACTATGAGACAATTATAAGTTGCTCAAAATCTTCATTACGAATGTCAAAAATTAATGATAAATAACTAATTTTGTAGAGATTATAAATTAAAGCCGTGGAGTTTGGATAATCTGAAAAGGAACTAGAAACATTGATTTGAAGCATAAAATTGAATTATTTGCTAACTAATCGATTGGGCCAGTACTGATAGAGAATATAATCAGTTGATCGCAGGCTCAAAGTATCCTAGATATATGATTATACACAATATGGTTACAAATATAAACTAGGATTTTGCGGCAATGGTATTGAACTGTTACAACATCAAACTAGGATATGGTGGCAACTGGCAAACATCCCTGGACGCTTTTTCATTTTAGACCTATGTAACCATTACATTACACTCGGACTTGGGTATTTGTGTTGAACTCTGATATATTTGAGTGAAAAGATGTTATAACATTGAACTAGGACATAATGGCAATCATTCTTAGACACGCTAAATATAAAATAAGGACTATGTAACAACTACTATGTTACTTGGGCTTGAGTGTTTGTGTTGAACTCTGATAGTGTTTGAGTGAAACTTTGTTGCAACATTGGACTAGGCTTTAGTGGCAATCAGCCAATCATCCTTGGATAGTTGGATGTGTCTTATTCAGGATTTATGCAACAACTACTAAGCTACTCGGACTTGAGTTTCTGTGTCAGACTTTGATAGTACTTGAGTGATAAACCGTGTTACAGCATAAACTAGGATTAAGTCTAGGGTGGTTGTTTATGATTTTGTTTGTGGACTTGGTTTCTTAAGAGGAACCTTATAACTACTATAGTACTAACTGCAGTGTAGTTGTAAGAGAGGACTTTAGGGGATTCTTTTGATCGTTACAGGAGGGATACATGATCAACCGGTCCATTGTGCTTCCACAATCTTTTGAATCGTTATGAAAGTTAGTCATATTTTATTCTGGAAGCCTGTTCCACCACATCATACATGAAAAACTTCTCCATTGGACGCTTACATTTATCACAAAATGTTGTTTCTTCCATTTGCTCTTGGTTGTATGTAGTGACTCTTGTGTGGGTGCATGGCTCAGTAGTAGGAGGTTCCAGAGAGCGTCTGATTGCTTCTACTAATCCAATTTGTGGCAAATACCTTTTCCATAATGGGTAACTACTTGAGAATATGGCCCATTCTCTACCATGAAGCTTTAGTATATCTGCTGAAGAACTGCCTCCAAATATCATCCAATTATCTTCGTTGCAGGTATCCAGCAATGTTATTGCTTCTCTTAGAATCTGGTCTGCGTCAGTCCTCTGGTTGAACTTCAGTCTTGATCTTTTGACACTCTGAATTCGCAACCAAAATAGAAGTATCTTGGTCATTGAGAGAGTGTGACTTAGCTTTTCTCTTTCTATGGCAGAGACTATGCTGCATACAAGTGCACTTTGTTCTTTATTACCAACATAAACCAGCTCTAGCTGTGCTGCTAAACTTTGTATGTTCTTAATCTCTGCTGTGAATTCTCGTACCCACTCAAGTTTGTTGCTTCCGTAAATGCAAACTGATTTTCCTTCTTCTACCTGACATTATTGTGAGGTTATAGTTAGTGCACCAAATACTACAGTTATATTACCAGATCAGCTTTTGATGCTATCGATTGGAAACAACCTATTGGTAAGGTTGCGTACTTTTGACCCTTCAAACCCCACCATGGTGGAATTAGCTGGGATCACTCAAAGTCATTGAATAATGAAATGTGAAAATATGACAACTCCTTTTAACATGTTAGAGCTAGGTTCATACCCACATGGTTAACAAGGGATCAATACTGTCAAGTAAGAGTTTTAGATTCCATTTCTCATTTCTCCACAATTCCTCTTCTCTTGAGAAGGAGAAAGGGTATGCCTTCATTCCCCAGATCCATACCATGTCAATAGCGTTTATGTTTGAAACCATTCCTGTAGGATCCAAGACAACCATTATGGGCTGTTCATGGTATTGCCACACTTCTTTTGCATAATTTATGGTTGTTGAGCTGAGTGACCATGGTTGTTGAATTGAGTACCACGGCAAGGAGTTTGACAGAAGGTTGAAGATTGTTATGTCATTGTTACTCCATTTATTGGAAGTTGAAATAGGGACCCATAAGATATCGTAGCTTTGTTTTAGATTGTTGTGAAGAGGATGGTCATATGTTTGTTGAACCAGTAAAAGCAATTCGTTAACAGGCAGGAGTTCTGGCTTTGAAATCAATAGTACAACAATTTTGTTTTTCAGTGAGGAGAGGCCAACCTGTCAAGAAGCAAAACCCTTCTTTAGACCATTATGGAAAGAAGCATTGACGCCTTTGTGAAATAATAGATTTGCATTGACATCACTGATGCTTATGAGTGTTCTAAATCCTAATGCCACAAAGTTGAGTCCTTTGATTAAGAAACTTGCTATCAATTTATTGAACCAGTTTTTTTTGTTCTTAATTGACCTATAAGATGGTTCATTAACTATTTAAAATAAGGTGAATTCTCTTGTTATGAGTGAACTATAGTGATCCTAGAGTATATAGTGCTTTGGTTGCACACATCTATGTTGTTCTGACTCTTGAATTTATCTCAGGTACCCAATCTGAATCTTTGAAACTGGGACATGATTAGGCCTAGACACTATATTTTGGATTCAAAAGATTGGAACTTCTGATTTTGACACTCAGACATGTACCCTTGTCAGAAACGAGTTTTTCGAGCTTGAGTAACATAGGCATGACTGTAGTTCAAAATAATTATTAATATGAAAGGACATCCATCAAACATTTTCATTTGCAGGTCTAATTTTCGCATGAAGTTGGCTGAGTTTCCTGGTGCCCGTGCTTGGCTAGCATGGACTACCAACAAATCAGAATTAAAAGCGAAGGTATTTCTTGTGACTGGAAAATTGATAAGAGTAAATTAAGAGTGAGGAAACCTTGGCTTGCGCTGATGAATGCTTTAGTGGAAAGTCATTCCTCTGACCAAACAATATACGTAGCACGTCTTGATTGTCAAAGTGTGGCTCCTGAAATGCATTCACAAGCTTCATGTGCATCTTCTGCTCTGCATTTTGTGCCAGGTAATGGAGCAACAATGGTTTAGGTAAATTTGTTTCTTACTGAATAATTCCAATGGACTGCATTATTTACACTTACCTGTGTGTTGCTGGCAGACATCTACTTCTGTTCTAAGATGATTGCCAATTCCGTCTAATTTTCTTCTTAAACTCACAATCTCCCATACAGCGCTAGATATTGAATATGGATCCCTGTATTTCCAAATTCAGGTTTGATAATCAGTCTGTCTTAAATTTTGATGTGGCGTGGACATTGATAGAGTTGAGTATAAAACCAATTTTGAATTTCTAATCATCAACTTATGTTTTTGCGTGAGCTAACCTTCTTGACATGGCATTAGAATTACAAGTTCGGGGTTCAGTAGAGTATAAAAGCAATTGTTGGCTGATGATTGGACCCCAAGATTGGTTTTGTTCTCATTTAGACATTTTCTTAAATATAAAGTTGAAAAGTCTAGCATGCTGGTAGTAAAAATTTTAAAAATTCAAACTGCATAACTGAAAGGACAGAAGGTGCACTTGCTCATCTTGGAGGGATCTCAAATTTGTGACGAGAGACACGCAGACAATAATGCTTCTGATGATCCAATAAGCAGCAACATATATTGACGATTTTGTAGCTGCAACATTGACAGTTTTATCCTGCAGCTCTATGTGCCTTATTGGTAGACGTTCAAACTGTGAAACACTCCTTGTAATTTCTATCATAGTTTTAACTAATGAGTTCAATGCTGTAAAAATAGGTTCAAACATGCTGAAGCTGTTTGGGTATTGCTTAAGTAATGCAATTGATGCAGCTAAAGGATTCTGGCTTTGTGCCTGTATAATGACCCAGAATTCGCCGAAGACTGTTGCATAAGCGGACAAAGCTAGAAGAAGCTTATCATCCCATCTATAGCTTCCAAGTAAGTGCAACACACTTAATGTACTTTCATGCGCATTTTCATTCCCGTAGCACTTGCTAAGTATCTGTCAATATGTACATTAATAACATCAATCACCCTATTATGATTTTTCTGCCAATACAATAGTATAGTTCTTGTTTTTGTTGGGGGCGGGGTAGAAGTGTAATCCATGCACAAGTAGAGTTAATCAAAAACAATCTCTATTTTTTTATAGAGTAAGGTTGCGTACATCTAACCCTTAAATCCCGCCAAACATTGGCTCTAAACGCTGTAGTCCCACTTCTTGTGCATGATTATTATCCTTCCTAAGAAAGGTGGAAAAGGGGGAATTGTTGCAAGGAAAAAGTGAGAAAGATACCTCGCTTGATATCTTGTATATCGAGTGTACTAAGCAATCTTCAGATTCCTCTACTATGCTGCTTATATCAAGGGTATCTTCCTGTTGAACAAAGATCTGTCAGCAATACATCTGTTAGCAGCTAGAATTGTAATTTTTAGCTTTTTCCCCATTTAAGTAACAACCATCTAATGACATGAGGGTAATGCAATGTTGTCGTCAAATCATTTAAAAACAGAAAAAAGAGTGGAGGAAAAAATTACTTGTGATGAAGTAGAGTAGTGCATGATGTTTTCGATCACCCGAAGCAACATTTCAGAATCAAGTTCACGTCCATCAGGATCATGCATGATAAGGATGCTCTTGATAGGAATGTCTGCTTCTAAATCAACTATAGACTTTTCACCTTTGGTTTGGTTCAAGGCCATTGGCCAATGACTACAGTTTGCTGAGTATTACTGGTCTCATAGGATTATTTTAGAGCTTTTGGGTTTAATGAATCAATTTGCTGTTTGGAGTAAGACACATAAAGAGAATAAAAAACCTAAATTTGGGGTTTTCTATATTAAGATAGATCTTACAAACTGCAAGATATATAGTGTGCCATATCCCATATTTGAAAAAAGCACTGTTGCAGTAGAAACCTTTTGCTTTAGTTTTATTTATTCTTCACTTTTCTTTTTACAAGTTTTGTCTGTCCATGCAGCATCTCTTTTACCCAACACAAAATCAAGGAACATTTGCATTTGTGCGATTTCTTTGAATTTTCTTATTCCATTGTTAAGTAGCTCCCAAAGCATTAGATTTAGCAACTTTATCCTAATAATAGCAAAAAAGTAGTTTCCAATTATTTCTTTAATGGAGTAGTAATCATCAATTTTAGTTTCTCACAAATAAGAAGTGCATATGATATAATAAGTCAATTCGTTATATTGTACTTCAGTATAATCTAAAATAAAAGAAATATTAGAAATTTTTAGCTACAAGGAGAAATGATATGTTTATTCCTTTTTCCTTTTGAATTTGTTATATCATGTAAATTTAAATCTGAGCTTTTAGAATGTAGTGTAGCATTTAAGATTTTAAGTAACTAAAATAGTTAATCATGCACAGAGGGGCACGTACACATAAAGGCTTTAGATCACCAAAGCTGAATCATATTAAGTAGTATAATAAACATGAATGCTTAATAGTACTATTTTTCTTTAATTTGCACTAAAGCACGTTTTGATTTATCAATATCTTTACGCTTCTATAGACAATAGTATAAAGCGGCAGATTTATGTTACTGTCTTATCAAGAGGGGTTTAGGATAGATATGAGATTAAGCTAATTTTGTAATCGAATTCGACTCAATTTCTAACTGGATTTAAAATTATGTAAAAAAAATTTTTTGAGAGAAAAAATTATGTAAAAATTAATATGTACATAAGATTTGATTTTGAACCAATCTAAACTTTGGGTTTCATATTGATCCGATAACTCAAATGAATATCTCTGATCTTATCAAATGTCAAGTCATTTTCATATTCTAAAGAGCAAAGTGAGATTCCAAGTGTTGCTTGCGCTCTTACTAAGAAACGTTATGAATCGTCAAGAGCAAACCAGCACTATCCTGTACTTTAACAGTTGGAGCATATTATGGGGTAGACCAAATTTTTAACTACAGGCATACTAGAATTCTGAACTTGAATTGTTCGTATATACTATTACTGTGTAATAAATTTGAGCCTAATTTTTTTTTAGTAATACTGGTATTTGGTAGCATTGGGCCAATCACACAAATTATTAAACTTTTACTCAACTCGAAATTAAATTGAATTCGATTAGGCTAAGATTTTGAATTGAATTCAATTAGACTAAGACATGATTGATCTGATTTCTCTTTTTAAATTTGGTAAAACTCTGAGTAAGTTTGTCAATATGTTTTTAGTTAGGATTTATTATTTCTCTCTCATTAATTGAAAATAGGGTTAATAGTTTACAAGTGAGAGTACAAAAACTTTTTAATTCACAATTACAAAAAAATCAAATTAAAATATTATAAAAAATTTATATAATAATTTTTAAAAATACTTTACAGCAATAAGAATAAAAAATTAATAAACCTTTACATTTTGGAGTTGAATCTGAATAATAAAAAATTAATCAAATCAATCACTTTCAACAATTCTAGTTGTATATTCCAGATCTCTTACAATATAATTCAACTCCCTTTATCACTATGAAATTATTGATATTTGCAATTTTCTTTTTTGTATATATTGCAGTTTTAACTTTGACAAATCACTTATATGTTTTTCTTTATGCCATACATCAACTCTTTATCATTTCCCTTCATTTCATTTCATCAATATATTTTCTCCAATCATTTATTTATATATATTTTAACGAATCTGAAACTATTACAAGAATCAAACTTGTCTCACATCGATTTTATAGACAACTATTGAGGTGTTTGAAGTAATGAACTCTCATACTTAATATGCTAGTTTTATGTGCAAAACTCTCATGTTTGATCTATAAGAATAGTTTTAGAATTGAATTAAAGTCGGAGGGGTGGCTTAAATTGAGTCGACTGTAAATAAAAGGGCGTTATTATTAGGTTGAATGTAATGAATCTAACGACATTGTTTGGTATATAACTGGTCTTATAATGATTGTTTGGGTTAGTTGATATGAGATTTATAAATTAATTACATAAGCTATGTCACCTACTAGACTAATCTTTTGGGAGAATTATCCTGTTTAACCTAAAACATTACACTATTCTAAAAAAAATACTTTTAACTCCTTGTAGCAATCTCATTGGAATTTGGAACAATGGTAGCATTGAAAAGTACAAATTGAATTCAGTAGTATTCTTGAATGATTCAGAAAATTCCACATGCAGGCTACAGTACAGTAGCATCTGTACACTGAATTCTGAGAGGATGAGAATGCCACCTATGAATTCATTGTTCAATCTTTGTTCCATTAAGATGCAAGTCAATCAAACTACCCTACAAATTATAATGTCCCTAACTAATAACCACTTTAGTTTAAGGACAGTTTGGACTTTGGAGTCATGTTTCATAGAGCTTAGTAGAATATGCTACTCAATGGGACAACTTAGAAGATCATTGACATCGAGTTGCTACCTACTTTAGCATTTTATATACGAGTGGGACATATTTGTAGATATATCAAATTTAAACTTGATATGAAAGACTCAACTGAAACCGTTTTAAAATCTAGTTTTAAATGTGTGACGGACGATCATGAAAATTATATATTGATAATCTATTTTAATTTGGAGTGATAGAGAAAAATTAAGACTATCTTAACTAACATAATGTTTATTTTTTGTGTACCAAAATTAAAATAAAAACATGACTTTGTCCTATTAATTGGAATTGTTAGCTTTAATTAGTAATATACTCTATTGTATACTTGCTTTTTGGCTCTTGCTAGGAACTCTATTTACCAACATTAAGATGAGTATTACATGGACAATATAAAATCAGTTATAGATTTTTTAATATTTGAATGTGTTTTTATAGTGTAGGGGCCGGTCATTAAATATAATACATGAAAAATTCAACATACTTGAAAAGGCCGAATAATGTTCTATTGAAGTTTACCACAACATTAATATGACCAACTTTAGCCCAAAAGTTGAGATTCGAGTCTTGTCTCAGTTGGAGTAAGTACCACTTTCCACTGACAAGTTCATGTAATCCATTTTCATAATCAAATCTACATGTTCTATTCATTCAGATAAGTTCTTATTAGGCAAAGGTTTTGGAATATTAGTTCTAAAGCCTTTATGTAGGTGCAGTTTAGGCCAACTAGACTTGTGGGTTGTGGCCAATAAGTTTATTATTGTAACTTGAAATTAAACCTTGATGAGCTTTACAACATCTTGTGTACTATTTTATTACACATTTTGTAAATCTTAAGAACCATAAAACTCAATAAAACAAGTTATACATTATATGGATAATAATTTTCACACAAATAATCCTATATATATATATTTAGATCTTGCACGTACACACCCTTGTATTATATATATTTATTTATACAAAGCCAAATTTCTACTAGACAAGAAGGGTTTCTAGTTACCTTATTGATAAAAACAATTCCCCAACCAACCTAAGATAACCCAATTTGTCTTGGTTGAAAGGTAACTAACAAACCATTTTTCATATAAAGAGTAGTAGTAACTTTAGGAGTTATTTCTTGGCCTTCAATTACCTTAACCTTATACCTCAAAAGAACTGAAGCAGCTACCATTTTCATTTGTGTATAAGCAAATTTCTTCCCAACACACAGTCTAGGACCTGCATTGAACACAACATATTTGAACTGATTCTCGCTTACAAATTGTCCGTCTTTTAACCATCTTTCTGGTCTAAACTCCGAGCAATCCTCCCCCCATAGCGATTTCACCCTTCCCATCGCATAAACATGGTACAAAACTCTATGACCCTTTTGTATTGACATACCATCAGGGAAAACATCGTCTTCTTTGGCTTGTTTAAAGTCAATTGGCACAGATGGGTAGAGTCTTAGTGATTCTGATAATGCAGCTTGTAAATACACCATTTTGTCTAGTTCTTCTCCTAGGAAAACAACTTTGTTTGGATCCTGATCTTTCGTTGTTTCGACCCTTTGAGCTAAAATCTCGTTAATTTCGTGTAGGATTTTGGATTCGACTTGTGGGTGGTTATGTATTAGCCAAAAGAACCAGACTAACGCGACAGAGCTTGTGTCGCGTCCTGCTAGGATAAAACTTATACAGAAATCTCTGAGAAATTTATCAGAGAAAATTGTGGTGATTTCTTGGGAAGTTCTGTATAATTGAGGATGATCTTGCATTTTTATAAGTCTAGACAAAAGATCACAGGGTTCTTGATCAAATTTACCAGGCTTATTTAAGTCTGCTTTACGATTTTTGACTGTTGTTTCAGCAAATTCATGCACAATTTTTACTGCTTTTTTGAGCCTTTTCTCTTTGCTAATATTGAAGAACCTCATAGTTTTCCAGACAACTGCTGGAACCAAGAACCTAAACAGAGAGTATTCTGTTGCGTCTTCAAATGCTTTGGCAAAAGGAATTTCCGGCAAGTCGATAGCTAAGCAACCAGGATCGACACCGAATGCCGCCACACAGACGTTGTCAAAGGTGAAACGGAGGAGTAACTCTTGAAGGTCCATTGCTTGATTTTTTGATGTTATAACTTGCTTCTCTATTACCTAATGAATTATCCATGATAAAGTTATACTCAATTTTTTTATTGTATATAAAAGTAAATAACATTAAAATTAACTGTTGCTCTTTTGAGAGATCTTTTCTTGGTGAGAAGATATCAAAATAAAGAGTTCATACACTCATACTTTGTAGTAATTACTAATTAGGTTATTTAATCTCTATATGATAAGCGTCTCACAAAATCATCTCATACAATAATTTGTGTAAAAACAATAAACAAACTGAGTGACTAGCCTAAAATATATTTTATGTACCTGTCTTTTAAGTGTATTCGATTATAAACGTACAAAGGAGTACTTGTATTATTGTATATGTTTAGTATGTGCTAGTATTTACACATCAATATACCGACATTGGAGTCCTCCAATATCTAACTGAACTCTGAAGATATTCAGAATATAAATCTTTAAGGAACTCTTGTACTGCTTTATGATAGAATTTAAAAAATGGATCTGGGCAACCCAAATAAGGAGGAGAAGAAGTAGACCACTCATAAACCCAAAGAAGGTTCACTACTAAAACCAATTGGTAATAGTAGGAGTTACTCCTTGAGTATATAAAGTGATGCATACTCTTCTCTATCTTCGATGTGGGACAACTCACATGTGGGTAATAATGGGCACTTCAACAATATATGTTCATATAAAGAATGTGTGTTTTAACATATATTGTTACATTACATCTCTAAATATAGATTTAGGCTGAACTTTTGAGAGTCATCTTTACGAAAGACGGTCTCAAAAGTAATAGTACTATTATTACTCTTTTATTATAGAATTTTCCCAATAAATTAGTGTCTAGAACCTTTCGTCTTCCTTAATGATCCATCTTCCACCATCCATCCATCTTACTAATAAATCTAACACAAAACGTATTAATTATCCTCTTCCCTACATCTTCATTCAAATGGTCAAATCAACTTTAGACTAACTTTTTCTATCAAAAAAAAAACGTATCTAACACAAAACGTATTAATTATCCTCTTTCTTCTGTGTTTTTAAGTAAGATTACTGAAGTAATAATTATCCTAGTATATTCATTTTTTAAATTTCCCAAATGGAGATCAAATTTACGTTTGTTTTTCCTCATTAAACTATATTTATAAAAAGACTTTCACTCTTTTAATTGAAGCTTAAGTGTTATTCAAAAATGTACTTTCTTTTATGATACAATAAAAATAAATGTATTCTTGGCTAAAATTCGCGCTCTCCTGTATGAGTATGAGTTGCCGCCGTCTTTTCATCTTTAGACCCTGCCTATAATTGGATATGATGATGATGATGTACTTTTTGGCTAAATTCCTTTTTAATCAATAGTTCAACTATATATTAGTATATCAATATTCAGATATATTTCTACAAACCACGTCCTTCTAATATGTATGTAAAAAAGCACTAGGAAATACACACATGCAACTTCACACATGCAAGTTAGTCAAATACGTGTCAAATGTATTTGTATACGAAGATATTCGTCAATTAATTAACTCAATTAAAAATTTAAATTAATTAATTTATAATACATATAGTAAAAAAAAATAATATTATATACTCTATTATGATGATGATGATGACTCTATGATACTATTTAACTTAATAGTTATTTGGGCTAAAAGTGTAAATATAGCATATATCCTCCTCGTACATTTCACTTGAAATTTGAAGCTTGGATGAGACTCTACCTCGTTAATGTCCGTCCCATTAAATTCTAGCATTATATTATAATAAGAAATCAACTTAATTAAGAGTTTATCCGTTACATAATTAAAAGACAATATTATTCTTAGTTTATTTCATTTTCATTCATATACTCATACATAATTATAACGACTCGTCTATTCTAGAACACCTTAACTCATATCATAAAAATTAAAAAAAATCCAATCACTAAATTAACTCATAATTCTTAATTATTAAAAATTACGTAAAATGTTAAATAAATTGCAATTAATTAACAAAAAAAAAGCAAAAAAGTATCATGCCTTGAGTAATTTATCATGCACAAGACTTTGCATGGTTCTCAAAGAGTAATGCACAAACCGACTAGTATGCATCTCCGACGTAGCAATCCGGCGTTGCTCCTTCCATTCCTCGTCGTCGGAGTTAAATATCCCGTTGCCGAGAAGTTCATTGAACCTTTCTCTATAATAAACACCCTTTGGAAAATTTTTGAATTTAGTTTTAAGAATATACTCGATTTTAACAGCATCGGCTACCATAATCCCCGGAAATCCACCTAAAATACCTCTAACCCTATAACTCCCACCACTTTTTTCCAAAGCTTTTGTATTCCATTCATGAATGTCCTTAAAATTAAGGGCAAATGAGGGGATCATTCCAACAATAGGCCATAAAGTAGGGCCTTTGTTTGTTAGTTTTTCATGTATGCAAGAGAATAAGAAAAGGCCTAGTAATGCTAAGAGTATATCACTAATTTGTAGTTTGTGGATAATTGTTGTAACAAAGTTTGTGAAATAATAATAATAATTATAATCCATTAGTTTTTTTTTATAAATTTTTTGGTGTTAGAAAATAGGGTTTTTATGGGAGTGTACAAAGGGAAGTGAAGTGGAAATTGTGAAGTATTGCATGTGATAGTTGGGATATATAATGCCCATGAAGTGAAAGGATGTGACCTTTGGACTTTTTATGGCTCTTTTCTCCAATGAGATTCATTTAGGGTAGATAATTGTTGTTACCTCCGTCCTATCGAATTTGCAGTATTTGTCATTTTAATTCATTTTAATTATTAATTTGCGTTATTACTATTTTTGAATAATGACTCACCATTTATTTATTATAATTTCATTCATATATTTTAACAATTTTTTAATTTCATCTACACAATACATCTTTCTCTTCATTTATTATCATTATCCACCTTTTTCTTAAAAATCATTCATTTTCTCTTTGATGTAAATCTAAGAGAACTGAAAGATTACTTGTTAGTGTTTAGTAGACTTTCTATGAAATTTAAACAAAATTTATATTACTTATTTCATTTTTTCATTTTTCTGTTTATTTTTACATAATTTTCAAGACTCAATATCTTTAATTACGCATTATAAAAATATATAAAGTGTATGATAATAAATCTCACATTGATATATATATATATATATATATATATATATATATATATATATATATATATATATATATATATATATATATATATATATATATATATATATATATATATATATATATATATATATATATATATATATATATATATATATATATATATATATATATATATATATATATATATATGAAAAATTATCCAGAATAAGACGACCTTTCACTGATTTTCCAAGAATAATACGAACTTTCAATTAACCACCAATAATACGAACTTTGACATGCATTTTCCGCTGGCATACATGACCTGTTTATAACCGGTAGTAGAGGTCTTTTTTTGACCGTTGCTCAGCAGGTTTCAACCGGTAGTACGAACTTTCAATTAACCACTAATAATACGAGATGAAACCACGTGGGATCTTGTTAGATTCGTCTTAAAGTACATTTTTTTATTATATATTTTTTATAATTTTTTATGATGTGTAATTAGAGATGTTAAGACTCAAAATTTACTTTGAAAACTGTGAAAAAGTAAATGGGAAGAACATTAGAATACAGACAAAGTTGAAACTAGCTAGTTTATAATAGTTGCCAACTTCAATTCTTTTTGGGTGGTAGTTTCAATATAAAGACAATGATATACTCTAGTCCTATATCATAAACCATATATTGTACAAACATGAAAAAAGTTTGAAATTCGTCAATCATAAGAAGTAGTTTCAACTTCTTTTCTTTAAATATTTGCTAACCATAACCCTTATAAACTAACAACTACCTAAATTAATTCCATTAGATAAAAGAATCATAGAGTCTAAATCTCACATCCTTAAAACTTTATATGCGTCATATTACTATTACATATATGCATTTATATTTCTTCGTCTTTGTCCCTTTAAATTTGCAATTTAAAATTCAAAGAACAATCACATATTTAAAATTTACGATGTAAATATAATTCAAAGAGACAACAAGAAATTTAATTTTTTGCGATATTGGATTTAGTGACATTAACAAAAAATGCCACAAATTTATATTTTTAGTGTAATAATTATTGGTTTATATTTTAAGTTTTCATTACAAAGTGATTTAACGACAGTAAATTTGGTCTTTAGTGACATATATAGTATGTAATGGTTACTATAGTCTACAGTGACATTTATGAGAAAAATCACTAGATCATATGTCGCAAAAAGTTCTAGTGTGATTTTTTATTATGCGTCTAAATGGTCTAATAAATGTAACTAAATTCTCTATATATACTATTAATTAAATTTAAAGTTGTGATATTTAAATTAAGTGTCGTTAAATATATCCCACTACAAGCAAATAATATTGTAGTGAGAAATAAAGAGAATGAGTATTACTTGGTCATGACAAGTATAAGTATTCTTTATATATCACCTCTAGCTACGTACTCTCCCCCAATAAATATGATAACATATATTCACTTATATTTCTTTAGTACATTTAAAAAACATGTATACTTAGCCAACATATTTTCATCTCATATTCATTAGTTAGGGCCTAGCGGGTAAGCAAAGTCTTATTTTGATACTTTAATTTATGCGATTTATGTTTAGAGGTGTTTAAAATAAATCAAATAATTTAATATTTACTTAAATGTGTAATTATATTTGACTTTAACCTGATTTAAAAATATATCTACAATAAATCAATATAAACATAAAATCGATTTTAAACTAACACGATACACCTAACCCGAATGAACACTTCCACTTATCGTTGAACAATTTTGCATGAATCTTAAATCTTAGTAGGTGCAAAAGTCAATAATTATAAATATGAATCACTAAGCTTATATAGGTTTCTTGAACCACTCATTAAGTCATTATCACTTTATTATTAGACATAATTAGATAAACAACCATTATTGTAACCAATTTAAACAGCCACATGCAAAGAGATTAATGTTGTAATACCACTTTCCAACCAATTATTATTAAATCTCAAAAACTTTTTTGCGTATAAGATTTCAACTACAGAATTTAATTCCGTGGAAACAAAGATTGGCTACTTTGGCCCGCCCAATACCACGTAAAAGCAAGTCGTTCATTTGGGTTAGTACATCCAATATCATTGGTAGTATGTCATTATCACATATTCTTACGCGATACCGTCTTTTGTAAAAACGGCTCTTAAAAGCCCAGTTCAATTCTAAATATATATTGTTACAACTTTAAATATAGATTTGGGTTGGACTTTTGAGAGTCGTCTTTACAAAAATTGGTCTCTCAAAAGAGCAATTGTATCATTATATCAATTACACAAAGAGGTTGCACATAGATAAAGACTTATCTAGTCGTAGTTTCAACTCTGTTTGTGATTAATATTTAGGTTATTACTTGTTCGTTGCTATTTGGGCCACATTCCCCCTCTTTCTCTTTAGAAATTTGTGATATATGTATGAATTATTCGTCTTTATATTACTTTCATATCCTTGTTATAGAATACTATTATATTATTATAGTAAGGGTGGCTAGGCAATAACCTCCATCTCATTAATTTTCTTTTTGATATAGATTTTGGACTTTCTAACATTTATAGCCTGAAATTCCATTCTCTATCTAACATACAAGTAATTTTGCTTTAGGTAAGAACTGAAATATTATTACAAAAAAGAAAGAAAAAATCTTTGATTTAACTATTAGACTAATTTATAATTTTGACGAAGAAACTAATATTGTTGATATTTGTGTATTGTACCTTTATGTAAAGGAACTACTCCTATTATTTGATTATTAAATATAGTGTTTGCTCCAACTATTAACTACATTGTACTCGAATATTTGTTTGTGAAAGGACTATAGCCCATGGGTGTTTGAATTTTTTGAATACTCTTTATCTAAAAAAATAATGGAATTGGAATGAATTATCATGATTAGGTATATGTCCATTATTCCTCTTACTCTTAAGTCCTTTTCCCCTTAATGAGCCTCACAAACAGCATTGTCTTGGTACTTGACTCTTGTTGAATATAACTACATTATAAATTTTACGTAATTTTTATATGAGACAGTCTCAACGTGAGACGTGTTTAATATTTGGATTAAATAGTCTAATAATAAAACTTTTTAGTATAATGAATAGACTCATCTTACAAGAGCGGTTGTAAATTTTATTAAGAAGGCGTAAAATACCAAATGTCACTCTTAGATGTCTGACAGTGCAAATAACTAAAATTCATAGGTTAAACTTACTAATATGGCTGGTTTGTCATACATTTACAATTCTTTTTCATAATACGAAAAATCTTATATTCTTATAGTATATCAAAACAAACTTAATGTATTTTGCCAACCTTATATTAGGAAAGAGAATTTTAAATTTAAGTAAATTCACGTACATTAATAAATTAATTTAATAATATTTTAAATTAGAAATTATTTTAGGCATATAATATAGGAGTATCATTATACATGCTTAATTTGAAATAAAAACATTTGATTTCAAATGCTATCATTTAATCATAATATTTACTTTTTAGGGTCATCACGTTGAATTAAATAAATATTTGTTTACCACAAAACAAAGTTGACAACTTTAAAGTTACAATTTGAAAATTTTCAAAAATAAAAATCATTATAAACATAAAAATTTGAAACTTAGACTTATAAAAAAAGAAAATGCATTAAAAATAGGTGAAGTAGTATAGAGAAAGAAGTATAGTGGATGTTTGTTGATTGATATCGGTCCATTCCAAGTCTCCAACATAATGGACATACCATACATAATGCATTAAATATGAGTATATTTTTTTGAGTAATTATTAAATGCTATGAGTATATTGAAACATCATGATCATATGAGAAAATTTGGATAATTTAATAGGAAATTATCCTAATAAAAAATTAAAATAAATTCATTATAAGTGAATTGAATTTTAGTTTTTATTGATGTCTATTAATACTCATGTAGTCAACAAAATAAGTAAAATTTAAAAAAATAGTAATAAATAAAGAGAGATAATGAATCACATTGACAAAATTTAGAAAGAGTTAAAATGTATGGATAAAATTAAAAGAAAATAATACATTATTATTCAAAAATAGAAATGATGCAAATTAAGTGAAAGTGAAATGAGTCAAAATAAAAAAAAAATACTGCAAATTCAACGAGACGGATGGGTGTGTGAATCCATCCATCAATCCATCAATCAATCAATATATAGCTAACACATCAATTGGATACTCATCGAGGTAGATTATAATAGGATCAATTAATATTCAATTTAATAAGATTGATAAGGTAGATTATACTAGCTGCCAACCGATTTGATAAAGATAGCATTACATAATGCAAATTTAATGACCTAATATAGTTATTACTTTTAAAAATTAAATGTTTAAAAAATAAATGCACCGAAAAATAATAAAATGTGATTTTTTAAATAAAAAGTAAAAACACATTTCATAACATACAAACTTTTTTTTGTCCGATTTGCTCACAATTTTTGATTTGAAAACGAGTGATCAAACTTATAACTTTTTGTTATATTGATGGTTTGGATGTAATACTTAATTTTCTCTCTTAAAAATTTATTATTCTTTTCGTTTTTATATATTCTTTTCAAGTAGAATTTACGAATTTTAGTGTAAAACTTTAATTATGCTTTCTCATCGAACTATATAAAAAAAACACTTATGTGAAATCTTGATAAATTCGTTTTAATATTATAGTCTAAATATTCACTTTTTAGAATTTTAAAAACTCACAGTTAAGATTATTTGACTTCAAAGTTTGCTTATAATCTGCGTAAAAAGTGAATGAGAAGAATAAATGAAAACAGAGAGAATAATTAATTAAAATATATATTTTATAATCTATTAAAGCTAAACCACATTTTCTTCTTATAGTAGTTACAATGCCAATTAACTAAGCACGAAGCCGACACAATTGTAGGTGAGTACTTACTGCTAATAGTACTATAAACCTACTTACTTTTTTTTTTTCCGGTAATTAAAATCCAATATTTTTAATAAAATATGTGAAATAAAAACAAAGGTTCTCATGTTAATCCAATTTTTTTCCGGTAAGCACGAAGTCAAGTCGTTGTTTAACTCAACGATTTAACTCAAAGTACATCCATCATCCTAAAGGTTCTCATGTTAAGCACGATTGATAAATCTTTCTAATAGAACTCATTAATCATGTACTTCTAGTATGTATGTAATCAAGTTATTATGTGATTTCTCAATTAGAGAGAAATTGAATCAATATGATTTAAAATTTATTGAAGTATTTTATTTAACTCAAACTAATGTTGGATTAAGAAAAAGCATTACTAATATACTTCTTATTTATTGTTATGTCCCATTTAATTCTTATATTATTTATTGATCATTCTTAATTTGTATTATATTTTTAATTTATAAGTCGAAACTTTGTCAAGTGGAATCTTGCTTGATTCGTTTCAATGTAAATTTTATTAATATCAACATTTTATAATTTTTATTTTTTAATTAAACGCAATTTGAGATAAATACGATTGAATGCGTGCATTGACAAACTTGCAAAGAACGAACGAGACAATAGTAGTGAACATGAGAGAGTTCATAGTAGTGGGTTGGAGGGGAAACGGAAGAGGAGAGGGTGAGGAGGATTAGGGTACCGATAGGGGATTTGAGGCTTTATCACGTGTTGTATACTTTAATAATTTAGAGATCATCTCATCGGAATCTAACTAGGTGGATGTAATGCTGTCAAGTTTGATTAGTTGATTGTTATAGTTTGCAAAAAGTGAATTTTGAGACTATTGTTATTAAAATAGTAGTACATAAAAGATGTAGTTTACAATTAATTTGTTATTTTTCAATTTTAATTACAATAAAAAAGAGCAGAAAGATTTTTAAATCGTTTCTTCTTAGGACGTAGAGTATGAAAGATGTTTGGAGAAAGATTGAAAAAATAAGTTTTTTATAAAAAAAATCTCAAAAGAAGTTTTGTGAAATTAATTCTCAAAAATAAGCGTCTTCATACCAAAATCAAAGTTACATATGTTTGATGTTACTAACAGCGAACAAAGAAACATGTTAAAAAAGTTAAAATTCCTTGTTCGCTGTTATTACCAATGAACAAACAGGAGATAATGTTGTAGTGTTAGAAGGAACAAAAAAATGAAACAAGTTTATTCGCTATTAGTAACAGTGAACAAAGAATTTTGACTAGTTTCTTTATTTGCTGTTAGTTTCAGCAAACAAGAACATACTTAACTTTAGGCTTGGACACGAAACCGCTTATTTTGGATATTAAAATTTCCCAAAGCTTATTTTGAAAATGTTTTTTTTATATAATAAACTTGGTTTTTTTCAATTTCTATATTTGGACATCAAAGTTTCTTGAGCCTTCAATCAAAAAAATGGGCCTTGGTACATTGGGCCATCATTTGTAGCAAAAAAAAAAAATCCTCGAATCTGGATTTCTTCTTCTCCAAGTCGCTCAGTTTTTAACCAAAGTCCTTAAAATCATCACATATTTTGTAAGAATCAAATTCAGTTACATTCTGCAATTCCCCCTTTTCTGTTCTTTAATTTAGGGTTTAATCCACTTGTAATTGCAACTACAATCCAAAAAATAAAATGACGAACATGCAGAATGAAGTTCCTGCAAAGGGTGGATTCAGCTTCGATTTATGCAAAAGGAATGAGATGTTGATGAATAAGGGTGGTCTTAAACATCCTACTTATCTCAAAACTGGTACTACTATTGTTGGTCTCATTTTTCAGGTACTTTTCTTAACTGTTTTGGTTAATTATATTTCATTTTCTTGTTTTCTTCTTAAGTTAATTTTTTTTTTATCGTCTCTTTAGGGATTTTTTGATTATTTGATCTGGTTTATGTTACTGTTGATTATGTTACAATTAATGTTAATTTTCAACCTTGAAATCTGGGAAGGTGTTGATAAGCTTCAAAGTCTAGTGTGATAAAGGTGTTGATTAGCTCTAATGCGATCATAATTCTTAATATTGTATTTTTTATGGTTTTAGTGAAAGGGTACTTCTGAAATTTTAAACTTTATGAGTTTAAACCTAATAATTAGTTTTTACTTGAAAGAATCTGTTTGAATCAGTAGATTGGCGAAATGAGGACCTAGTGAAATTAGGAATGTGAGCTTTACTCAAACGATGGCCATTAGTTCGAGATGGAATTTAATCCTAGAGATCACTTTACCATTGATTGAGGGCATGCCTGGATATTTTGAACTGTCGAAAATTTTGGGTGTTTATTTGGAGCAAAATTGAATTGGGTAAGATTTCATTCTCTTTGAAGGAGAGGGTGAAGTAATGCAGGATAGAGCAGAGGTGAAATTAAATGAAATGAGAGAGACTGAAATCTGTAGAAAGGAACAGCAGAGAGTATCTTGATAAAGTGAGAACAACTGATTTTTTGCGGCGGGTGCGAGGGGTGGGGGAAGGGTGATAGTAGTAGAGCCGGGTATGAACCCCTTGTTAAAGGGTATAATGGCAAGTTCTAATTGTAATTTTGGTAATTACCTGGGTATGAGTTCATATTATGAGTACGTGTATCGGTGTATGGTGTACTATGGAATCTTTGTAATTGTGTATAAATTCTCATCTGGATGAGATCATAGTTCTGCTGACTGCAGATTAGTCTTTTAAGGGAACAATAAAGAAAATCATTTTGCTTCCTTCTATTTTTGAATCATGGAACTACATCATTGTCAATAGTGATTTTTCTTGTACGCCTATTTTACGAAGCACTATAAATTTATAGGATGGTGTTATTCTTGGTGCTGATACAAGAGCAACTGAAGGACCCATTGTGGCTGACAAGAACTGTGAAAAAATTCATTACATGGCACCAAACATTTACTGCTGTGGTGCAGGAACTGCAGCTGATACAGAGGCAGTGACTGGTAAGCTCTAATTTCTCTGGTTTGGTGATGGTGCAATTCATGCCTCTTTGGTCTCGCCAATAATATTTTCTAGCTTGAATGGTTTCTACACGAATGTTGCCTAATTTTCTTAAATGTGAGTATCCATGCTTTAATTGCTCTTGGAGCTTATTGGAATTGCAAACAGTGCCTTTTCAACATGTCAACATTTAGAGTATTTGGTTTGCATTCATAGGTTCTTTCTGGGGGTTTTCCAAGTTCTAAGTCATATCTTAAGCTTGCTTGGTTTGTTTTGGGTATTTCAATTATAGAGAATGAAAGCACCATCAAGGCTTACTTTTTTTTAGTAAGGATTCATTTCAATGTCGGTAATAACTGCACTTAAGACCTATCATTATGTTGTTTGGGAAAACCTATTTTCTATAGTCGTTGTGATCAGTTTATCTAACTAGGTACATCTTTGTGAAATTTTGTTAAGATGTCATTATAATCATAGCCAATTATCTGGCTTGAAATCTTGAATCCTAAGGATGAGTAGTAATTGGATGGCTTAGTAAAGCGATCAAAAGTGGAGACTTTTTGAGTTTTGATACCAATTGGTAGAGCGTTTTGCTTGATCAACATAGTTCACACTGCCTCTTAGCAACAACTTCTAATTACTAAAGGGTTTTCTTTGTGGAAGTAATGCGACTATTTTCTTAATGATTGGAATCCAATTTCTTCTGTTAAATGTTATAACATGTGATTGAGGTTTGAACATTTCGATTTTTAAATCATATATGTAGTTCACTTTGAGTTGCATAGGTTAATATTGTCATATTGCTATTAGTCTATTACCATGGAAGCTACTTCGAGTCTTCGACTGCTTTTTATGTGTGTCCTTTTTGGAAAGGTGTGAGAACTTTTCGGGAGAAATGACGCCTTTGTAGAAAAGAGGAGGAAGTATTAAATATATTGTCCAACAAAACAACTCTCCTGAATATCATCTCTAATGGTTCATTTGGTATGTGGGATGTGAGGATAAGAGGAATAAGGGTTAGGGTGAGAGAGAGGGAGATAGGTACAAAGCAATGGAAATAGGTCAATTTTTTCCTATCCTTTGTATTATGGCACTGGGATAGTCAGGGACTTGTATTTCATGCTTGGTGTGATGGATAGGGATAAAGAATGAACCGAACCTTAATGAAGGTCAATTGTGCTTAGAAATCCTCTATTGCCCGTCCACATATTCTAACATACGTGTTCTTACAATACAATCTTGCAATGTATCAATCTATCTATTGGGAATGTATTCATGTATTTCATCTAATTAAATTGTGTCCTTGCTTAAATTTTTTTGATGTATGAAACACTTCAATGTTTGTTCTCTAAATAAACAGACGTCTTGGTGTCCCATGGAAATTGTAAAATTTAGGTGACAAATTTTGGTGGTCCTAATTATTTGTGATGACTTTTGCTTTATAAATTCTTCATCACTTAAGTTTATATAATGCCCATTGTTCATTAGGAAATAACATGGTTACATGGATGCTCATTTTATTTTTAATAGGAGTCATTACTTTGCTGAAACATCTAACTGCAAGTAAAATTACCCATCATCTATTAGTTTTTTGATACATGAAGTGTGTTTCTGCTATATACGGGTTCTCGTCTATGGGTGGTATTCTGGCTGTCCTCACTCCTAAGTGTTTTTCGTGTCGTGAATTGTATATCATAGACTCTTGTCACTCTTCTTTGTTAATCTTTATATTCTTCCATTGTTTTTGAGGGATAAAACATCGATGACGTTATATATTTTGCATGATTTTGTGTTTTTGCTGAAATGCCTAACAGCTAGTGTAATATTCCATCCCTCACTACTTTTATGATACGTGAAATGTATTTATGTTGTCTGGGTGTTTGTCTAAGATTTCTTTTATATATACTTCCATATCATTGCCCTTGATTCTGGAAAAGGTTGACCTTATCAATATCACAAGAATTGGTTCTAATAATGTCTGTTACACCATATTTTTTTGTCTGCTAACTTGCTTATTGGTTCTGACTATTAGTTCATATTTGTCTGTAGACATGGTTAGTTCCCAATTAAAGCTTCACAGGTATCACACTGGACGTGAGTCCAGGGTTGTTACAGCTCTTACCCTTCTGAAGTCCCATCTATTTAGGTGAGATTATGACTTACAAGTAATTTCTCTCCAAACTCCTCAGAACCCAAAATAATCTTTATATGCTCACCAAACTAGTTCTAAACATCTAATTTCCATTTGTTCTATGGTCAAGGTATCAAGGACATGTCTCTGCTGCATTGGTGCTAGGTGGAGTTGATGTGACCGGACCTCATCTACATACTGTATGAAACTTTTTAGATTTCTCATTCAACAAATACAACTTTCTATTGGTTGTTTAAAATGATGATTTTTTTTCTGCATAGATATACCCTCACGGATCAACCGACACACTTCCTTTTGCTACAATGGGATCAGGTTCCCTTGCTGCGATGGCTATCTTTGAGTCAAAGTATCGTGAAGGACTATCCGTAAGTTTACATTAAATCTGAAGTGTGCTCATAAGTTTAAATGAAGAATTATGTGTTTTTAAGAAAACATGCTTATTTTATTTTGCGTGCAGAGAGAGGAAGGAATCAAACTAGTATGTGAAGCAATCTCCTCTGGTATTTTTAATGACCTCGGGAGTGGAAGCAATGTGGACGTATGTGTCATAACAAAGGTCTGTTCATATCTAGCCTTTCTTTTAAAGCATTTTCTTCTTGCACCTTGCCATGCTTCCGTTCTGGCTTTTTCCTGTTCGGCTTATATTATTGTAAATTTGCTTTGTTTTCACAGGGAAATGTTGATTATCTGAGAAACCATGTGCTGCCAAATCCCCGTACCTACACAAGTGCCAAGGGATATTCATTTTCTAAGCCTACAGGTGAAGTCCTGTGTGCTTGTGTATTACAAATTGAAACCCATTCTTTAACTGATTGATCGCTAATTTCTTCGTATAATCTAATAATAATATGGCTATGTGCCTAGCTCGCAATATAACAATAGTAACCTTATTGTTAGTCTGTACGTGTTTGATGAAGTATTTGCTCAAGATTACTCAGACTCTTCATTTTGCCTTACGTATCCGTGTCCGATCCGTGATGGTGGGACATTGGTATGGCACTTAGACACTGCATTTTAGGCATTTGTCTATCCGACACTTGAATACATACCAGTATCCGACATCAGTACCCGAGTCCAAGTAACACAGTGCTCAACACTTAATGCTCATTTATCTCGGCCACACTGCCGCTTGAGGAACTCGTGGGTTGTGCACAGCTGCACTTTTTTTTTCTGAGAAAATCACTATGGTAATGGAGGGCTCGGCATGTTTTATCCAACAGAAAGTACAGGGGTGTTGATAGGTGCTGGAAAATTCTGCACACTAGCACTCTTTTATGAGCATGTTCATGTTAGCGACATAAGATGATACATACTTATTTTACCATATGCTATTGTGAGCGGGTGGATGTCAATAACTTATACGTAAAGAAAATTTGGGAGAAGCCATTACTGATAATTACACCTTCTCAAATTCACTTCCAATTGAATCCCATTAACTGATTCCGCAACTGTTATTGCAATCACACACGGTTGAATTGAATCGTAATTTTTTCTAAAATTATACAATTGTGCTAAATGTATGTTAACTGTTATTCCACAACAGAAACCCATCTCATGCTTCTGCTTGATTTGTTATATGATTTATGTCGTTCTTTTTCCTAGAAAATACGATTATGCTAAATATATTTTATTTTTGCTGTTTGCTTTGCAGAGGTTCTCTCGACAAAGGTCATATCTTTGAAAGAGCAAACTGAAGCTGTTGAAGGAGGTGATGCAATGGAAGAGTGATGGTGGCTGTGATAGGATGACGAGAAAATTTTCATCGTACCCGCTCTTTATGGCTGTCTTTACCATGATCTGGAATGCGATAGGTTTGCTATGACGCTTTGTTTAACGAATATACTTTTATGTATGTAGAATTGCGCACTTTAGGATTCTTGAATAGACTCTTGTGGTGATTTTCTTTCATCTGCTTAAAGCCCGTAGCATCACTCTTTGTTAGATGGTACGAGAATGCAAATTTACCATTAGATTATCTGGGAATCGAGTTTGAGAAAATTATTCGTGGAAGCTTTACGTATGAGGTATTAATCGAGATGTACTCTATATAATCCACTTCTAGTGTATGAAGGATTTGGGTGTGGCTAACCAACCTCGACTTCAAACAACATATATGCTTGCTTCTCTCGAGTTAAAATTGTTTGGGATATGCCTGTTTTTGCCTCGAAAGGTGGCATCCTTTCGCTTCTTCGAGAAGTCTTTGGGTTATTGATGTGGTGGTGTGGGTTGGATTTGGTACTACCTTCATCTTGTTTGTAGTTTACTTATTTTAACAAAAAAAATTAACATTTTTCTTACTATGTGGAAAAGTTGAAAGCTCAAGGTAATCATACAAATTAAAAAATTATTTGTCTACCACGTGAAATACCCAATAACTTATTAGTACAATAATTCACAATTTCCTACAACATCCACGCCAAAGGGCAATGACATATTACGAAATTTATCATCTACTACAATCCTGCAATCTTAAACGTTAATTATTTTATTATATTATCAATTAGTTATTTGGAAGAAAAATGACCATATTACATATGAATATATATTTTCCTTCTAATAATTTTTGAAAGCATCAACCAACTTAAACCACTGAGATCCAGGATCACACCCATTATCTTTACTCAGACACTTGCATGTTGTTGTAACAAGATTATTACCAGAATCAACATCTAAGCAAGCAGTAGTATTATCACTCAAAGTAACTGCCAAATGGAGCTCCGAATCAGAAATGGGTGCCCATATTGTTCCTGTACCCGGACAAATGATACTGAGCCTTGCAGGACGGTTCATCCCTTGAGCCTTTAAACAGAAATATGAATACTCAATGATCAAAGTCTTTTGGGGAGTGTAACTCCAATGGTTTGATTCTGAACAATTTCCAAGTTTAACTCCCATAATTGACTTTCTTAGTATGCACTTTCCTGTTAATGGGTGATATATTATCTTCTGATTCTCGCCTAATATTGATGATGGCCCTGTATTTGATCATGAATCAGAGTATCAGACTATCTGTTGGAAAAATAACTCATATGTGATCTTATATTAAATAATCAGACAAAGCTTGACTAACATATAAGCTTTATTGACTACTCCACCTTTTACCAATTGATTTAGAATGAAACTTCATTGGGCTTGTTAACTCTCATAACAAATTTATCATGGTATCAGAGCATATGGTTTTCAATCAAATGGAAACAAAAAGTCTTGATCTTCCATGATAAAAAATGTGTGGCTTTCGAAAAAGAATGATGTTCCTGCCTACTTATAAATAGGCTCACATTAGAGGGGAAGTATTGTATAAATAGTTTATATGTGATCCCACATCGAAGAATTAGAGAGAACTTGACCAACATATAAGCTTGATGGCCAATTGATTTTGGACTGAAACTTCATTGTGCTTGTGTACAGTCAACTCTCATGACAAATTTATCATTATCATGTTAAGGTTTACAGTTAATGAGATAAGTACGCAACCTTACTCTTGTTGGTCATAACTAAGAGGCTGTTTTCGATTAACCCTTAGTAGCAAAACATCAGCTACAACTTCACATAAATAAAAATACACCTGATATAACGACCGAGCTCATGTTTACGCCGATAAATCATTATTAAATTTAGATCATAAAAAATTTACCTTGGCGAGGAGATTGAATAACAGAAATCCTTTGCAAGAAAGTATTGTTACGAACACCAGTCCAATTGGAATTAAACAATCCATATTTCTCGTCCACCCCAACTACACCATTATTGAAAGCATAGCTTCCGACCAAAGTCCATAACGACCAATCTAAGTCATATTCAGCTACCCATGTAAGGAAACAATTTAAGTACTTATTTTCACTTAAACTTGTTCCTTTCATGTCTGTTCCCCATTCACTTACAAACAAAGGAAAACCTTGATCAAGTAAAAATCCAGCCTTTTTCATAAGATTGTTCTTCATTATCCCACAAGCTTGGTTTGCATTGACATCTTCCCATAGCGAACCGGTCGAAAACGAATATTGATGCACCTCATACACTAACTTTCCGGTGAAACTTAGTTTTAGTGGTTGTGTTTTGAGGAAGCTTAAGTCTGTGTCGAAGGTTAGGCCCGAGAGAATGACTAGTATGTTTGGGTTGGCTTCGTGCACTGCCTCTGCACCTCTTTGCATGTACCTACATTTGCATTTTGTCAAACTATGATATATCGAACGCAGCAAGGAATCAATTCAACTAAAAGTTTAAATTGATGGTTGAAGCCCCATGATACGTTATCACGAGAGAGCTTTAGGCTAGAAATGTGGATGTAGCACATGCTCTCATACTTGACACTTAATATTTTACTTTAATTAAGGGTTTTCACATTAGCTCTGATACCATATTAAGGAACTATTTCAACTAAAAGTTTAAAGTGATGGTTGAGGCTCTAGGATATATTATATACTCTAACTGGAGGTAGCAATGAATATAATGAAAGAGTATATAGCTATAGTCACAATATTGTTAACTCGAAATAGTTCTGTCATGTTGGCTCTGATACCATATTAAGAAATTAATTCAACGAAAAGTTTTTGGTAGCATTTAACATATACTTCTATATGAGTTGTCAGTTGAGTGACTGTCACCGTCCATCACATGACTTTACCAACTAAGCTAATCGATATCCACTATATCTCACTTATAGAAACATAACATCATACACACAAAAGGACACATTAGGTGAAAATTGTTGATTATAACAATAATTATAAAATAAAGGATTGTAGATGAAATTAAATTAATACCTATACCAATCATTGGTATTTTGGCTTGGTCCACGAAGTTCATTCCTTAAACTCATGCCAACAACATATGGATTGTCTAGAAAAAGAGTAGCCATTTTAGTCAAGCCATTGATCCAATCTTGAGGGTTGAAATATTGGTCTCCAAAGAAGCCATTGCCATCCGATTTATTACAACACCACCCTGGTTTACTTACATGGTTGTCAAGAATCACCATTATTTTGTTCTTTCCTAGGCTTGCAACCACTGACTGCATCAATTTTAAGAAAATGTGATTAGGTTATGTTCTTTTCCGTCCTGTTTGACGATTGGTTGTTGGATGTTAGTGTTTGTCAATGGAATTTTTGTTGGCTGCGAAGTCTGCTGTTTAAGTCAACTGTTATGGAGATGTTCGATCAAAATTAAATTTTAAAGGTTGGTTGTATATTAGAGAAAAAAAGAGTTATTATCTATAGAAAATAAAAGGCAAAAAAGCCGAAATCCGATTAAAAAGCTAAAGTTTGTTGGTTTTGAAGCGAATAACAAATAGGAGAACTTCTTTTAATTGTTTTACAATTTAAAATTTTAAAAATCATAAACTTTGTTTAACTTTTTTTTTTTTTGTGTTATTTTTTTCTTTACAATACGTTTTCATTAGATTGAGCTTAGTGTTTTTGTTTGATTTGAAAGTGAAGAGCATACGATCGCCTAGTTATTTGTTTGATTTGAAAGTGATTTTTGCTAGCACTATTTTAGAATGCTTAAAATGAATTATTGTCTATAAATTTTTCTTCTTTAATTAATATTGTTCAACATTTACATTTATATTGTTAGAATTAATTTATACCCTTACAATATTCATCATTGATGCCTAATGTCTAATCTCCTATTAATAAAAGCTTGGTGCGACTCAAATCTAAAATCTTATTCGGAGAAATTAATAATTATTCTAACTGAGATGAAATTTGATGATGTAATAATTAAATTTAAAATTCAAACAATTGTTAGCTTAAGTTCTCATCCAAACTCCTATTTCCTAAACAAAATCCAATTGGAATCAATTCCAAATTTGGTTAGCCATCAAAATTAGAAGCAAAATCCTTAAAAAGTAAATCTCTTCAATTATTTGTATGTACTAATGTATAAAATCCAAATATATTAATTTTCTTTCACAGAATAATAACCCATTAACTCTTTTTTTTTTCTTTTTGATTTTTTATGTAGATAATAATTACCCTATTAAGCAATGCAATAATAAATTAGCCAGCACATGTTTAATGTACAGTTTGGGTTGATGTACGAATAATTTAATCCATGTATAGGTTTCTTTCACAAGAATTAAGATGGTCCAAATTGAGTAATTCATTTTCATTTAGAATTTTTAAAAATAAATTTTTTATTTATTTCAATGTAAATTTTATTAATATGATTTTATGTATGCATAATATAGATATTTTCAAGGATTGCATTTACACAATAAATAGAGTCATAGAAGAAAAGGGCAAATTAAAACTTAATGTTGGAAAGAAGGATAATCTCCAAAAAAAATCCCAAATAATGTTTTAATTTTTATATAACAAAAAGGAATGTTAGCTTATCACAACTTGAGGTTTCATTTATTTTTTTTTTAAAAAAAAAAAGAGATGATCAACATTTATATACACACTCTATATGATAATTTGACAGTTAATATTTAAACTATTTCCAAAAAAAAAAAAAAAAAACTAAAGAATTTTTTAATAGGATTAATGAAGTATGAGAGTATTGTTGGTTAAATGTGGGAACATTTAAAAAAACTACGAGTATTATACGGGAAGCTTTCCTTGTAACTAGAGGTGTTCAATGGGGCGGGTCGACCCAACGGGTCAAGGGTCGGGTCACATTTTAACGGGTCATTAGCGGGTCGGGTCAATAATGGGGCGGGTCATTAACGGGCCTTTGTGTAAAGGGTCGGGCCGGGCCGGGTCGAATAATTATAAAAACTAATTGTAGAAAAAAAAATACCACTTTTTTTTGAAAAATTTAATTGTAATTATTATATACATAAGTGGATCGACCCAACGGGCCATAAAGAATAATAAAAAAAGCTATTTTATGGACTTTTTAAAAAAGGGTCAAAGCGGATCGAATTTAAATGGGCTTGACCCGACCCGGCCCGTTTATCATTTGACATGACCCGCCCCGCTCCGGCCCATTTAAATTTTGACCCGACCCGCCCCGACCCGGCCCGTTGAACACCTCTACTTGTAACTACAAGCATTTATTAATTATGTTTCTAATTAATGGGACACATTGATTGAGAAAATATTTTATGTTAGTTTTAATTGTAAGTGAGAATTACGTATAGAGTACATAAATAAAATAAAATGAACATAGATAAAGATAAATATGATTATTTGTTGAATAAATATTTATATTGATTTTAAACTTTTAATTGCAATTGAGGAATATATATATATATATATATATATATATATATATATATATATATATATATATATATATATATATATATATATATATATATATATATATATATATATATATATATATAGGGGATCATCACATGAATAAATTAAGTATTAAGATTCTATAATATGGTAAGAAAAAATTTTGTCCAACATTTTTATAATAAAAATAAGGGTTAAATATGACTAACATACTGAGTTGAAAACATTTTTTTTTTCGTGAAAAAAAAAATAGAATTATTATTAATAACAAAGTGAAATATTATATAGAAATCAAAAAAGTTTCCTTCCTATTTTCCTTACAATTATTTAAAAAATTAAAAGATGAAATTATAACCAACCTTCATTTGAAAAGTACACTTTGCTAGTCACAATAAATTATACTACTTTACATTACATATTATACATGACTTATAACAATTAAAAACTCTAGTACAGTTTTACTTTTACAAATTGAATATATTAAGTACGATAATAATCATAATAATCATTTATGTTAATTTTTTTATATTCTATTACATTATTTTACATGAGAATATTTTCTTTTGAAGTGTAAACAAAATTCGAGTATATATAATCCTTACAAAATATAATTAAATAAAACTTTCTAATGTACTAAAATGTATTTAAAAATTAGAAATGGATTATTTCCACAAAAAAAGAAATTAGAAATGGATTATGAATTATGAAAGCACTCACAAGATAACTTATTTAAGAGTCAAATTAAAAAAAAAAAGTCTAATAACTTAAATAGGGTAATTAATTGTTAGATTATATAACATATTTTGGAGCCTCAATCATTATCTTAAACTTTTAATTGAATTGGTTCTTTTGACTTAGTATCAGAAGCCAACGTGACAAGAGATCACAGGTTCGAATCTTAATCACCCTTCACTTAAACTGGAACATTCAGCGCCTTTGTGCATTCACACTTCTAGCCCAATGCACTCTCGTGTGAGGGGGCATGTTATCGTGGGGCCTCAATCATTAGCTTAAGCTTTTGATTGAGTTGGTTCGTTCACATTAATTAAAATGGAAAAAGTAGCTAGCTAAAAATAAAGAAATGATAATTACCTGGAAAGCACTTAAGAGGGAGAGATCAATAATGGAAGGATTATTAGCTTGTAAATCATGAATTAACTTACAAACACCAGCATTTTCATAAGATTGTCTAACAGTAAGAGAAGCCAAAGTGTGATTAGTAGCTAATTCAATAGGCCATGTTAGCCTAACACAATTAAAACCCATGTCTTTAATCTTCTTTGTTATAGCATCAATTGGCTGTTTATTAAGACCTTCTGTTACTGCTAATTCTAGGTGTGACACCCAATTTACACACGCTAGCTTCACCCGCTGCCCCGTCTCGTCGACGATCCATCGGGAATTCGTCGACAGAAGGGCAGCGGTTGAGGGAAGAAAAAGAGAGATAATTATTGAAACAATGACGACCAATGTCGTTTTTTTCTTCATCTTTGATATTGTGTTGTGTGTTTTGTAGTTGTAAATTATGCTTTGATGATGGTGTTTTAAGATTATAAATACTTGATAGGGTATAATATAAGATTGACATGTTATTTTCTAATGGCTAGTCTCCTAAGATACCGTAAATCTGATAGACGTCTCTCAGGTCCAATCCACTAAAACTTATTGCCTATATTTACTCTACATTTTACCTTATGAGCCAACCCAATTAGAGATGGTCTCTTAAAGAGACCATCTCTCACAAGAATTTGTGATTTTCTAATTATTGTTAAGCACAATTAGAGATATTTATAATTTATAATTAAAGCAATGCGAATAACTTTAAGTATGCAAAACCAAGTAGAATATTTGATTAGCATAGAATGAATTATTTGAAAATTAAAATTTAAAATGAATTTTATATATTAAGATGAATCTAATAAGATCTCAGTTACATATTGACTATATAATGTCTTAAAATTTAGTGAGAAGGCTTAAGATAAAGTTAAGCGAATTAAATATAAAATATTATATTTAATTTTTCTTTTTAATCTTTGTGCTCAGAATAGCAAAATAGTAAAAATTTCTAATCAATACCCGTGATTTGTAAATCATCAAAAAAGGCAAAAAAATAATATTAAAATAAACAAAATAAAAAAAGGTTGCTTAAATTAACAAAACTCTTACCCAATTACATTTTACCACTTAAGGGTGATTTATTAACCTCATAAATAACCGCTATTTACTAAGACTTTTTGCAAAAATAAACTTGTTATCTTAACGTTAAAAAAAATAGAGGTGGACCCACTTTGAAATCTGGGTGACTGAATTAGCATGTGCAATAGTGCATTATGAGTATGTGATTAATAAAGACAAGACTTTACTTAAGTAATAGGTTGAGTAGCCACTAATAGATCACTATGAGTATTGCTCCAACAAATCTTAGGTAGAAATTCCAATCGTCTTAGATTTATATATTTGCAACATATTTATTTGAAACACAACATATAATGTTGACTTATAATAATGTTTAGGATACGTTGATATAGTAATTTTATTTGATTTATTTTAATATAAATATTATTAATATTAACTTTTTATCAGATTTTTATTAAATAAAGCGTAAATAGAAATATTTAGAATTAAGAAACTATATTCACAATTGTGCAAAATAAAATGAAATGCTTGATCAAAATAGGGAGGAGAAACTTTTTTAGAAATTGTTACATTAATTTTTTAAAAATAGCAATTAATTAACAAAAAAGTGACATGGATTGTCACATGCTTAGAATAATGGTCTTCTCTTTGAGTGGATTTTGTCAATGAAGTCTTGTTTTCATACTTCACATTCGTGACTGCAACAACAAGATTCAAAATCTGAATTCTTTTGAATAATCTTTTGTCTTGTTATTTTGTTATAGAAGAGTTAGATTACTTGTTAAAACCATTAAACTGGAGTGTTTTATTCTTTTATTTTCTTTTTATTTGATAAAAATGTTGAATTTAAAGGTAAGATAGCGAATATCAATGCATGTTTTTAAAGTACAGATAAGATTTGTGGCAATTAGCTTTTTGTTATTGGTTGTTACTTGGTTCAGTAAGTTTATTTGACTAACTTATAGTGTTTTATTCTTTTATTTTCTTTTTATTTGATAAAAACGAAATGAATATTCAATATTGAAATTGTTGTGTCATTTGTGAAATATTTTTTTTTGAGACCCATTTGTGAAATTGAAGAATCATGATGCTCCATCATGTTGGCACTTTCTTTTCACGATTTGGTTAAGGCTTGTTATTAGGATCCTCAATGCGACAAGTTGAGACTTGAGAATCAACAATACCATATACGACCGTCGGTTAGCAAGGGCAAAACAATTATTATAGTTCCCAAATTTTAGGGTTCAAAAAATTTATTTTCATATACAAAGCTGATATTAACTTGAATTAAATTTAAATATAATTTATAATATTTTCTGAGTAATAGAGTATGAGTTTGCTTTTATAAAGTAGTTCAAACAAAAGGAGTATTGTATTCTTCCTTACACCTAAAGTTTAAGGTCTTTTTCATTGTTTCCTCTGAGGCCCAAAAATAAATAGGACATCCGACAACAGTATATACACAAATAAGAAACATGTACATATTATATATTTATATTCATATAACATCAAGTGAGGTTGTGATCTTACCCTGGGCCTGTGATTGCAAACCAGTGGTAATCACATTAGTAGCATCAACAATCTTAAACCATTGACTCTCAGGATCACACTTATTATCTTTACTCAAACACTTGCATTTAGATGTAATTACATTGTTATTAGAATCAACATCCAAACACACATTACCACTCTTTCTTATTGTTGCAGAGAGATGGAGTTTCGAATCCGAAATGGGTGTCCAAGTTGTTCCCATTCCTGGACATTGAATACTTAGTCTTGCAGGGCTATTCAAACCTTGCGCTTGTAAACAAAGGTATGAACCCTTAATTGTAAGGCTCTTTTCAGGTGTGTAAGTCCAGTGATTGGATTCTAAACAATTTCCAAGCCGAACTCCCATCACTGGTTTTCTTTGGATGCAAAGTCCTGTTAAAGGGTGATATATTATCTTGTGTTTATTTCTCTCTGACAATCCTGGCCCTGCATTTCAATATACCAACTTTCAAGCTTTAACAAAGAAATATCAAAGAAATATCGTCCAAAAATACAAAAATTAATCAGAAACATAATGGGTTGTCGTCTTCCTTCCTCCCCAGACCCTGCTCGAAACGTAATGGGTCTCAATCAAAAGATGATGAAGTAGAACTGAAAAAGTTGACAATTAAGTAAACGAGTCAAAGCAATCAAGTTCAAGTTACGGTGGGATTTGACCTAGTTTTTCCGACATCAATTTTTCGCGTTTTATGCCATAATTTTCGAGTTATAACCCACTAATTTAAGATCGGATTTCAAGTCGAATTATAGGCGGGCCTAATAATCCACACAATACAAGTACGTTATAAGACAAACAGGAGAGTTCATCCAAAGACTAGCCTATTAGATGAGAGAGCTCATTTGCCTAGAAACCCCACACCAATTGCATACACAACTGATGTATAACAAGTCTCATACCCTGCAATGGACCATCATCCGTCCATCACAAAGTATTAATTATCTAGAAAGAACAAATAGAAAGAAATTACCTTGAAGTGGGGACTGTAAAACTGAAATTCTGTCCAAAAAACTGGAATTCCTTACATCAGTCCAATCTGAATTAAGCAGACCATAGTACTCAACCATACCTTTAACCCCTTGTCTTAAATAATAAGTGCCTGCCCAAGTCCATAATGCCCAATCCAAATCATTATCAGCAAGCCAAGCAAGAATACAATTCAAGTACCTATTATCATTTTCATTTATTCCCCTCAAATCTACACCCCATTCACTTACAAACAAAGGAAACCCTTTACTAAGAAGAAAACCAGACATTCCCATTATGTAGTTGGTCACCTTTCCACAAACTTCATTTGGGTTTCCATTTTTCCATGCCTCCCCATCTGTAAAGGCATACCAGTGCATTTCGAATACTAACTTTCCGGTGAAAGTAAGGGTTACTGGTTGGTTGTTAAGGAATTTGAAGTCTTTGTCGAAGTTTAAGCCTGAGAGAATGATTAGTATGTTTGGGTTGGCTCCGTGCACGGCTTCGGCTCCTCTTTGCATGTACCTTCATTCATTGTTCAAGCACAGAACATCAACTTTAAGATCATAGCTATGGTCATTGCCGGTCCTGAGATTTGAGAGGCTCAAGGAAAAATTTTAATTATTGGCCCCTAATTACTAAATTTACTATTATAAACCTCTAACAACAAATATTAAGTTTAGTTTTTCCAATTTTAGGATGGGTTCAGGTCATAGGTCCCTCGTACTCCTTATAAGGCTGGCCCCGGTTATGGTGATAAAACATTCAATATTTTGTTTGAAATTAGATTGAAGATCAAGATTAAAAATCACTTTAGAGAATCACAATTTAGATCAAGATTAGTGATTTTCTTTACTACATTGGGAGATTGGCTAAAAAAGCCTAAAATCAATAGCTAGAATCACTATTCCTCCTAGTAGCAATTGTACATTAACAAAATCAACTTCTTACTTAGAGACCGTCTTTTGTAAAAACAACTCTCAAAAGTCCAGTCCAATTCTAAATATATATTATTACAACTCTAAAAATAGATTTGGTCTGGACTTTTGAGAGTCGTCTTTACAAAAGACGGTCTCTCAAGAGAGCACATGTTACAAAATTACTATCTTGAGTTGATATTGTACCGCGTAAGGACTTAGTTCACCCTATAATAGCGTGCATCAACTTTTAATTTAATCAGTGTGAGCTAGAGAGTGCGATTAAGTAGAGTAGAGGATGATCATATACCTGTACCAATCATTAGCATTCTGCCTGGGTCCACGAAGCTCATTCCTTAAACTCATGGCAACAACATATGGATTATCTTTAAAAAGAGTAGCCATTTTAGACAAACCACTAATCCAAAGCTCAGGATCGAAGTATTGATCCCCAAAGAAGCCATTGCCATCGGAGTTACTGCAACACCAACCTGGCTTACTCAGGTGATTGTCCAGTATCACCATCACTTTGTTTTCTGTTAGGCTTTCAACCACTGCCTGCATTTTTTTTGTTAGTCGGTTAAATAAATAAATCTCCGCTAAAATCACTACAATCAGTATACATTTTTGTTCAACTAAAAACACTAACGGCTCGTTTGATAGGGGATGATGAACGGCGGTAATAGAAATGAAAAACTAGTGTAATTTTTGTTGAAAAATATTTTGGCTACCTTGATGGTCATTCTTGTTCAACACTAATCATCTCATTACCATCATTTAGTATCATTAATCAATTGGGGCGTAAGTACTCTCTGATCTGTTTCAGTCATTTTGCATCAATTGTCAATTAGATTGATTTTACTTATTTTGCATTATTTTTAAATAATGAGCTATCATTTTCTTGTTAGAGGTGTTTGTTTAGAAGGAATTGGGTTGAAACTTGTATTTAGCAAAGTATCAAGTTTGTTTATAGGAGTCTCAACTCTCCAAGTCTCACTTTTTAATGTCATGTCCTGGTCTCCTAGAGCGTAGGAAGACATTTATGGTGAAACTTGAATTTGTTAGAAAATGATATTTTTCTCCATTATTAAAATACTAAAAAGGAAAAATATATAATTTGGATAAAATTGTAATTTTATAGCCATTTTTATTTATTTCCTATTTTATATTAAAATTTTACTAAACAAAGACATAGGACATTTTATATTGAAGTCTAATTTCAATCTATTCGCATCTACCAACTACCGTCTTAATTTCATCCATAAATTTTAATTTTTTTTCTTAATTTATTCATCTATTTTATTTACTTTGCGTTATTTATTGGTAGTATTTATTACCAAATTTTTGAAAACCCTGCAATTTCCCTGTTTTGGGTTTGGTCCAGCCCAAGTCAAAAATAGTCAATTCCAATTTCGGATTATATATCGATCTATTTCGGTCCAAAAAGCAGATACAGTCGGTTTTAACATCAGTACGAAAGCAAACTACTAGTAGTATAAAATACTCACAAAATGTCCTAATGAAGTAAGTTTTCCCCTAATATTAAACCTCGTTCTGACTTAAGCATAAAGGGGAATTTTTGGTGTCACCCCGTTAGTAATTTTTGTTCATTTTATACGTTTATTCGAAGATCTTCAACCACATTCGACCATTCTTCGATCACATTCAACCTCAAGTAATTGAATAGGACTAACCTATACTTAGACATTTCTACTTGAAATTACAACATAAATTACCCTTCCCCACTTAATATAAATTCAAGTTTCGCCGGAAACATTCCCTTTACTTCAAATCTATTGGGACAGAATGAGTAATTAGTAAAAACAATTTTCAATATTAGCAAAAATTAGTCATAATCAGTAAACATAACCCTAGACATATAAATGTAACATAATACATTTAAAAATAAAAAGGAAAAATTGAAGAACAAATAAATAACCTGGAAAGCATTGATGAGGGATAGATCAAGAAAGGAAGGATTATTAGCTTGCAAATCAGGAATAGAATCCGCAAGTCCAGCATTTAAAAAAGACTGTTTCACAGTCTGAGAACCCAAACTCTGATTAGTCGCTAAAAAAAGAGGCCAAGTAAACCTAACACAATTAAACCCCAAATCACTAATTTTCTTAGTGATTACATCAACTGGTTGTTTAGTTAGCCCTTCCGTAACCACTAACTCGAGGTGTGACACCCAATTCACACACGCCAATTTCACTCGCTGCCCATCTTGGTCGACAATCCATCGGGAATTTGTCGACAGGGGCAGCGAGAGAGATGAGGCTTTTAAAAGGAAGAAAAAGAAGAAGAAAATACTGTTTATAAACAGGAATTTGTTCCTCATGTTTAATTTTTGGTTGGTTGGTTTTGGTAAAAGTGAGATAATTGGGATAAGTTGTTGAGATTTGATGGGTTATGTATTTATATATACAGTAGTCGGTAATCAGTACATAACAAATTGGAGATTTGGGGGTGTTGTTTTTGAGTTGTTAAAGCCAAGAAATGACAAATATGGAGAGTGGGGTGTCAGGAATTATTAACAACATCCTAAGTAATATTGCTACAACTCTTCTAATTTTGGATAGAGAGAATTGAAGAAATGAAGATTTAATTTAAGGAAAAAAATGGAGTTTTGGATAAGGTGTTACTATATTTTAGTAAAGTTGGTATCATTATTAATTTGCGAAATTTTTTAAAAATAAATTACTACTTTACAGAAACTATTGTATACTATCTTTTGCAAAAAAAAATTATTTTACTTTTTTATAAAAAATACCTTGTATGACTCAAAAGTTTACAAAACACTACCATTTTGACAGAAATCAATCCTTAAGTAATTCTTCTAATCGAGAGACAACTCTAATAATAATCAAATTGGAATTTATTGATACTTAATCAGCTAGTCTCTTGAAAGACCGTCTCTTTGAGAGACATCCCTCAAGCCTAACCCATTAAAACTTAATTAACGCACTTACATTATTCTTAATGTCTACTTACCGTATCCTTAATACTTACTTGCACTATCTTAAATGCCTACTTACATGATTTTTAATGCATACTTACAATATTTCAAAAAATATATATTGAACTGGCTCAATTAGAGATGGTCTCTCAAAAGACCGTTTCTCGCAAAAAATTGTGAATTATAATAGTTGTATCTAATAAGAGTAGTTGTATGATAAATCTTTGCAAACACTGGATAAGCAATTCCATTAGTTTTTAAGCAAATAATAGAAAGTAATATAAGTAAGGGAATTAGTATATAGAAGTAGATGGCAATTAAAGCATATTGGATTTGTTGAAAGCAATATGGCAATATGGATGAATTAAGTTGCTTTTACATAATATGTTGCACGTTAAACATCAATGTCTCATGTACACATATCAAAGCCATTATGTGTACGCCAAATTCATATGTTGGATGAAAGATACACTTCATCTTCATCTCAACAACTCCTATAGGTATCATAAATTTACGTATTACGCATTAAATACTAAATACGTTCATTTTTAACAATAAATTATTGAAAAAAGCTAGACAAAAAAATATGAGTTAAATATCTTAATCTAAAATCCATTTGAAACTAATGATTTGAGTTGGCATTATAACTCGTTAAGTAATTAATTTTAACATGAAATTTCTATGTGTTATAAATTGAAATAGTTTGTAGATGAATAAAATAAATAACCGTTTGATTAATTAATTTTATTAGTCACTTAAGTCAATATCAACAAAAAAAATCTTTGATCTAGCGTGGCTCCAAATGAATGAACTTGTGATTTTAAGTCTTTTTATTAAATTGTATGATGATTAGTTAAAATAATTTCTATAACTAAATCAGTCTAAATTTTAATAAATTTTAATAAATTATACCAAAAATCCAAAATCAAGAAACACCGCCTAACCAATCACACGTGCAAAAAATGAACCGTTAACGTTCCAAAATTCATACAAAACCCTACTAAATAAAACCCCATTACTAAATTTTCTAGTAATTAAAATGAAGAATCCTGAAACGAATTGAATTCATTTGTTCAAATTTCCTAGTTAATTCCAATTGATTCGCATGATTTTCTGGAATTAGGGTTTTCGATATATTATGTAAGTTCAATCATCTAAATCTAATTTGATATTCTTTGTTCTCGATTTTAATTTGTTATTTTGATTTGTTGTGTCAATTAATTGAAAAGGGGGTTTATTAGATTGGAGTTACCATGTCCAAAAGAAGTAAATGGAATATCGATTGATCCAAACCCTAATTGGAACTTCAATGATCTTTTGTCGGAATTGAATTCGTTGGAATTGAAGCTTAATAGTTATGATAATGCTTCTGTTGATCCTTCTTTAAACCCTAAACCTTTCATCAAAACATCATTTCGGTAAGTTGAATTTTGTATTTGTATGTTTACAATTGAAATTGATATTGTGGGTTTAAGTTGAATTTTCGGATTGTCTGTTTGTGTAGAGAACTACCTAGAGTTGGTAGGTTGGAGAAAAATGAAGAAAAGAAAAGGGCTTTTTCAATGCGCGTCCATGATGATGTTGATGACGATGAGGAGGAGAGGGATGTATTCAATGGCAAAGCTGGAAAATTGGTGCCGGCAAGTCGATTTGGTTGTAATGATATTTATCTCAGGTATTGTTTCTCTGTTTCTTAATTTTGATTTATAGTTAAGTTGGATGCTTTAATGAGATTGTAAAAATAGCGTTTGAATTAGCAACAAAGATGTTTCATGTTACCACATTTAATTGGGTTTTGAACACCCACCTTGGAGTCTCGAGGGTCCAATTTGGGTGTTTGAGGTAGTATGAGAAAGTTCAAGTAACATTGCTTGTTACATGTGAGAATGTGAGAGCTCGTAATATATCTAGGGGTGAAAACATTTTTCTTGAAAAACGGTTTTTCATTATAATTCCTTTCAATGGAAAATGTAAATGGTAATTAATTTTCTTTTGTTTGATTTGATAGAAATTTTTTTGGGGTTGATAGAGATATTGGGGATGGAAGGGTGGGGAAATTTTGTTTCCTTCTGTCTTTGCCCGTTGGAGGAAAATGTTTGTTAATTGATTGAAAACTCTTTTCCAGCCATGTTTTTCATTTTAGTTCCTTTGTCAAACCAAACAATGGAAAATGGGAAAATTGTTTTCTAGGAAAATGTTTTTCCCCAAACCTAACAATGGAAAATGGGAAAATTGTTTTCTAGGAAAATGTTTTCCCCCAAACCAAACACCCAATATGTAATCATTACTATGATGTCCACAAATGTTTTTTCTCCAGTGAAAGTGATATTTCAGACGATGAAGAGATGCAGCAACGGCAAGTTACTGTCATGGATAAAATTGGTGTGGTAGAAAACGCATTCCTTGAACTGACACATGAACACCAGCTTGGCATTAAGGTTTGATATTGCTGGTATCTGATCTCTGTTCTGCTGCAGTAGTCTCTGTGATTTGTTTCCCTCAAATTTACTAGAACCTAGGTGCAAGTTTGACTTGTATTCAGCTTTATCTTATGTTCATTCATATTGGTTATGTTGTATGATTAGAAGTTTATAGCAAAATTGCTACTCGTTTTATCTTGTTAGACTCGAAAGAGTTTTTTTTCTCACACTACAGCTTCCACCTTTGTTGTACTCAACATCTTGAAGTTCCCCAAATTTAGTGGCACATTGTATGAATTAGAAGTTTTATTCAGTAGAAGACCTTTTCAAGTTTTTCTGAAAGTACATCCGTAAGTGAATTGACTAATGAACGCAAGAAACTTTATAATACCTAGCTCATAAAGAATAGAGTAGTAGCAAGAAAGCTTATAATACCTAGCTCATAAAGAATAGAGTAGTATCTTAAAGTGTCTACGCTTTGGAATGTTAGAAGATCACATGTTCGTGTAATCTTCTATTGACAATATTAATTCCATTTTCTGTCTATCCTAAATAATTGGCATTAGTAATTTTTTGTCTCCCAAACTATTTACACGTCTATATTTTCCATGCATACTTATGTTGAATTTCTTATTGTGATCCTACATAAAGTTTTATTATTTTTTTTATTCATAATCTCTTGGATTTATCGTTTATGATTCCAGGAATGCTTATCCAAGGCTTCATTGTTTTGATTCTTGTATAGATTTTTTGAACAATGGGAGTTGTTTCTTGTTGGGAATTCTTTGTTACAAAATTGTTCTTGTTGCCAATGTATGATACAATATTCTTTTCTTCAAGTCTTACAAAGCTAGTGATAGTTGGATCTTGAAAGAATGATGGAACTATTGCTATTTGAAGAAAATTAGGGTTCTTTTTGAGAAACTTTAAACTAAAAACTGTGGCATTCATCACTCTTTTGGGAAGGATGGATTAATGCTTTCTCTCTCAAGCTGAAATGAACATTTACTTGATAGGAGGAAATAAGGAACCAATTATCAGCAGTGGAGATGCAATTAATGGCTGAAAAAGAGAAGTCTGCAACAGCTCTTGTTCAAGTTGAAAAAAGCACTGATGCTAGACGGCAAATGGACAAAAAGCAGGATTTGTATTACCAGCGGAAGATGTAAGATGTCACTTAAGTCGATTTGTGATTTTCCTGACTTTATTTCTGTGAATTGGCGTTGGCTAGATTTGAGCTACTTGGTTGATCATTGATGCTTGTACTATGTGTTGATTTACATCTCATCAATACTCATCACTTACTTACCTCCAAAAAAAAGGAAAAAAAACTCGTCACTTACATGTGTTAACACTTGACAAGCTACTTACTTTCCCTGTTACTGTTTTGTGCTACCACTACAGTGCTGAAGCTCTTGATAATCACTTAACGACCATTCAAAGGGATCATGAGCATAGGTCACAAATTGAAGAAAGAAGAATACGAGACGATGCTGCACTTGAAGAAGCGAAAAGAAAAGAGAAGGCTTTACAGGAAGAAAAACTGCGTCAACAGAAGGCCAAGGAAGAAGAAGAGGTTGGTATACTTTACATTTTCATTTCGATAAAAGACTTTTAAGGAGGAGTGGGAAGAAAAGTTATACATCTAAATCTAAATGATAAATGGGCCTTTTTCATTTTTTTTCCCTAGTTTGTGTCGCAAAGAAAACAGCGTGTTGCTTCTGCTTTCATTTATATTAATCCGCATGTGGCAGATGCTTTTATCTAGTTATAGGAATTGAGGTGCTTTTACGCATCACTTGGTTTTTCCTTTGGTATTGTGCTTGGGTTTTGTTCCAATAACGACACGAGTTACAAACTAACTTTCCCATTGGTTTAAGGGTAAATTTGTTCCTCTGTTGAGTATTACGTACTTTCAGTTTAATCTCAAACTAATCTCGTTCACGCAATCATAGACATTTTGACTGACTTTACAATACTCATTTAGGGAGTTGTTTATTATGCATTTTATGTATATTTTTTGGATGCTTAGATCTGTTTTGTATTCTACTTTCACCCACTTCTTCCGTGTGGTGCAGGTTAGACGTGAGGCTGCTAGAAGAGCTGAATATGAAAGAAAAATGGCTGAAGAAGCTGAAAGATTACGAAAAACAGCTCAAGAAGCTGAAAGATTAACTAAAGAAACTGCAGAAAAGTTGGCCAAGGACAATTCTGCAAAAGACTCTGCTAGTGCGCAAACAGGCAACAATTTGACATCTGAATCAAGCACATCTGCTCCAAATGTGCCTAAGGAAGTGAAGTCGGGAGGTGATACCACTTGTTATAACATCAAAAAAAATTTGTGTTGGTGTAAATTATACTCTATAAATATATTGCATTCATTTGTGCCTGATAAAGCCTTTAGTGTGCTGATTTTTTTACACTTCTTTTCTGCTGGGTGAAGTGTTATACATTTGCTATTGTGTCCCCAGTCCCCCAGATAACACATCTTAGTATGTCTACTGTGGAGTGAGGCTCGTGAAGTAACCTAACCACTTATTTGGTGCCCTGAAGCCCAGTATTTATTATCTGATCCTTGGTTCAATGATGTTTATTTTGTTTTTATTAGAATTATATTGAAAACTTGCAATTGGAATGTTAGATATAGGCTACTAGAAAGTGTGCAATATAGAGCTGTGGGCATGAGTTGAGCCACTCATATCGAACTCTATAGTAGTGATTGCCTTTACCACTTGAATTTAGATGCACAAGAAATAATGACTCTGTTGGAACGTATTATCTTAGGTGGAATGGAGGACTAGCATTTTGTCTTGAACTGTGTGGAAATTTTGTATTCGTCAGAGTTGAGAGAACTAAGATCCATCCCAAAAATAATTTAATTCGTAATGGAGGACTGGCATTTTCTCTTCTTGAAATGTGTGGAAGTTTTATCTTTGTTTGAGTTGAGGGATTAAGACCGTCCAAATATTTAATTTATCACATTTCAGCTTGTATAATTGAACAACTTAAACATTTGTAACCTCTAACACTCACATGCATGTTCCATATACGCACAGATTGAGCCTAATTTATCAACTTTATTTGACTTTTTGTACCCTTATTGTTGCCTTGTTGGGATTAAGGCATTGTTGTATCTGTTTTCCAGTGATGCTGTTTTCAATGTCTTAATTTAAATGATGCCTGAAATTATGGTCAACTTCCCTGATCGACCTGGACACATCTTGGAGAAAGTGTTGGATATTTGCTGTTTGGTTCCTATTGAAATTAGCTGGTGTAGTAAATGTATGCGCTATCCAAGCAATAATATTTATGAAACATGTCCGTAATTGGCTGAGTCTTCTTTGAAGCTCTGCTGATTCTCATGGTGCAGCAATCAGTGTGTCTATGTCCTCTATTTTATGTTTTGACTCAAGAGGTCAGCAAACATTGGGTATTGTCTTTTATTTTATGTTCTGACTCAATAGGTCTTCGACATTGGACTTAGTCTTTAAGTCTATAAAGTAAATTTGAAGTAGTGAAATGGTGGATGTTGACTTAAACCCACCCTTCCTAGTTCAAGGCTTTCTTGCAGAACTGAATTTTCAAGTATTTATTGCTTAATATGTAGAGTGGATTAACATCAGGTAGAGAGAAATCTAGAAGTTTCATTATTATAAGTTATATCTTTAAGTTTCATTCTTGGTTCTACCCATCTTTTCTGATTAGAGTATAGTAAGTCATTTCTTCCTTATATTTTACTGTTCTTTTTCTGTGTTCTGATGTTCACCAAAATTCGACCACAGTGCTCATTTATCTATCATTTTGATCGGTAATCCATTTTCCCTAAAAATTTTAGGGCGGAACTGGTGTATCAAAGGTTCAGCTGATTTTTTTCCATGCTTATTTTGCTAGTTATAATAACTGATTGAATAACATCAAGTCAAATTAAGCTTTTATACTTGAAGACTGAAGGTATGCTGCTATTGAAATGGTGTCAGCTGGCCCATTAATGGTTAAGAGATCTACTAGACCGTTTCTTTTATATTTTATAGCATACTCTTCCGTTACTTAGAATAACTTTTCTATCTGTACACCGTACTTCTGGCATGTGTTATACCCATTTTGTTTCGGGAGGCAGTCTTCTTAGTTCTTAGTCCTCTTTTAATTAGACAATGGTCGTTCTGATTGCAGGTTTACTTAGGGCTGCAGAAAATGCTCTGAAGCTTGAGGAGAGAAGGTGTCAGATTTACAAGGAATTACAGGAGAGGAATCAGTCTATCATCTCTGCTTCTAACATGGTAATATGACCATGATCTTTTCTTACTGCCTGAATATCAGTTTATGGTTCATTTTCTATCCTTTATGTTTAATATTGGTTTTGTGTATGCCATGATCAACTCCTGTGTGACTCATTCTTTTCCTTTTCGTTGTTGGTAAATTTCTTGGAATTTTGGTCAAGCTCACAACATTGTTTTACACTTCTACTTATTTCTAGGAGTAGAAACTAATATCCAAGCATAAAGTGGTTCTCATAGTCTATCCATGGGGCATGAACGCACTGTAAAGACTAAAGACTAAAGTTTTTTGAGCTACCATGACCATTTTCAGACTATGCGCTATGGTGGTACTGGTACTGTGATTAGTAACCATTAATGCCAGAAAAAAAAATGATCATACTCATGGTATGCCAATCAATCTCTCTCCTTTGGCCCAAGCACATCCATAATATGAGTTGGTTAGCCAATATTATTTATAAGGTGTGATTTAGGTGCCGTAAAAGAAAGACTGAGATCTGAATGATTAACAATGTTGTGTTCTAGTCTTTAATATCACAGTAGCTTCGGTTTTTTGCTTTTAATGGAGTAAAAATTCCCCCGTTATTACTTGTCGTGATGTTAGACTCGGTTATATTCACGGTCAAAATGCCGTGTTAACCGTTACGTAAACGCATAACACCGATATTTTGCCGTTACAATGATATTTCATCATTGCAACATTATTTGTCTCCCCGTCAAAATTTTATTGATACCCAATAACTTTAATCATTAATCATTAAGATCACTAAAATTATTGTTACTCATACTTTTAGTTGTTAAACAAAATAATTAAAGGATAAGTTATTTTTACACTAAAAGTACCTCATATAGTGCAATTATAATAGCTATGGGCATATTATTGCATCATAATAGTAGTTAAACAATAAAAATGCAATTATAAATTCAAAACTCACCTTATGTGATTTCTTTTCAAAATTTACACCGCATCTTCCACGATTCGATATTGCCCCATTTAAGGAATTTTCCTCAACATCACCTCAGTTTCGGCAAACATATAAGTGACCGCAGTTTTGTGTTTTAGGCTAGTTTGTGTAGTTATCATAGAAGATGGATTAGTGGAATTTAATTACACCTAACTCTTTAGTGAATTTACCTGCTTCTCTTTTCCTTTATGGATTCCTTCCTCAATGACAGTGGGGCCTGGAAGTTGGGGGAAGGTTGGTTAAGGATCGTTTTATCAAATTATTTCAGAAACTTTTCTATTTTTGAGTCAGAAGTCAGAACAGACAAGGCTGATTTTGATCAAATTAGCCCACGTAAAAAAGATTCACACCATACCAATTTTATTTTATCATGTGTTTATTTTCAAAATCTGCATACCTGATGAGAATAATTCATACAAGGCAAGAATTGTTTATACGAGGCCTGACGCCAGATGATACTAAAAACATATGTTCCATCCCAAAGAGAACATGCTCGTAGTCGTCAATCTTTTCTTAGGGATTTTGTGGATATGATAGTCTTTGAAACTTAGTTGGTGAACATGTCTGTTCTTTTTTCGTTATCTTCTCCTGCTAAAGCTGGAAGTTTTTATATTGTGTGTGTGCAAAGGGGGGATATTTGAGGGTTGTTAAGGTGTGAGTGTGTGACTATTGAAATCTTTTTTAAGTTTTGAACTTAAAGATTCATCTCATCCACTCATTAAACTTGTTATTTGAAATATGTTGCTGGACAGGACTTGCGCCCCAAAGACCGTGAAATTGGTAGGCGTATAAGACAAGTTAGCGGCTCATTAGACAGCGTAAGGTATGTCTTGTTCACTAAACAAATTCTTTCATGCAGATGTACTCAAGCGATAAATCTGCTCGATTTTGCACCAGTTCTATTTGTGAGTATTAGTTTAGTATAGAATTTGGACGCCTTTCTTACTTCGACTGAGCTTTGAGCATCGATGTTGGTTTCTGGTCAGATTGGCTATCTGAACACCTGTAGTATCCAAGTGATAGACAAGGCCAATATTTTGGAAAATGTGCATGTTTTTCAGTCCAATTGAATTCTTAAGTATCCAGTATTGCTTTAGAGCGTAAGTATCCACCTCAATCCAGTTTGTTTTTAAGATAAAATAATCATATTTAACCTTTAAGTGACTTGTACAACCAACCACGTCCAAGAGTTTCTCCATTTAGGATATCCAATCTTCGAACTTAACTGGATCAATTTCTCCCTGTTAGGCCTTAGCTTGTGGGCCGCCAAGTGTTTGCAATATTTGCTCTCATCTTTGCCCGAGCCATTAGAAGACGGTCATTAATTTCCATTACCGTCCTGGGTTCAATCTCAAGAAACTTGTGTAGTTTCTTGGGTCAGAGTTCTCCCTTCGTTGGTCATGACCTGTGCTCATAACAGTTTATCCAACCTTAAGGATTTAAATAATATTTGTTAAATCAACCACATAGATCTGCCATACCCGTTCTCGCATTTTCAAATTTCTAGAGTGAAGCAGCAAAACACATTTATAAACTACAAATATTCGACAGTACATTCAGAAAATTGTTCACTAACCCAAGAATAATACATGAAATTAAACTACCATATAGGGGTGTTCAAAAGCGGATATCGGGTCGACCCGGTTCCGAAAATCCGGGTACCCGGTTTTCCGGATACCTAATTTAGCGATCCGGTTCCGACCCGGTTTAAACCGGGTACCCGGAATCCGGATACCGGATTTAAACCGGGTCGAAAACCGGGTACCCGGTTTAGTGTTTTGAATAATTTTTTTTTCATTATTTTTTTAAAGCATTTTAATATGTAATTCAACTACAAAAATTTTAGAAATACTTAACTAATTAACTTACTTGGTCTAAAATACAACACATGGGCTAAAAATCCAAAAGATAATGAGTTTAGAAATTACAACTTAAAGTAAATAATTCAAATACAACCGAATTCGAGAGAGAGGGGAAAATTAAGGTTAGTTTTAGCATTTGGGTATAAATACCTAGATTTAAATTTTAAATTTTAAAAAAAAATAAAAATGAAAAAGTCAGTAGCAAATTAGCAATAGCATTAATGTCTGACTGTACAGCTGCCGGCAAGCATTTGATTTAATAATCCAGTTTTTTTTTTTAAAAAAAAAATTAAAATTCGGATACCGGGTACCCGGTTTCTAAAAAAAGCGTATCCGGTTCCGACCCGAATATCCGGTTTATAAACAGGGTACCCGGTCCGGAATATCCGGTTTTCAAGATTCGGGGTCAAATATCCGGTTTTCAAAACCGGATAAACCGGGTCGGGTTTTTGAATTCGGATATTTTTGAACACCCCTCCATAGCTACAAAATTCAATCACAAGGTAAGCCACTACATATAGTTGAGGATACATAACTTCCACATAGGAATATATTGAGATCCTGTACTAAACAACAATAAAACTCTACTATCTAAAACTGATGTTCTCTCTTCAGCCGAGTGTATTCTGCTCCCAGCAGCGAGAAATAGATCCAGTTAAGTTCGAAGATTGGATATTCTGCATGGAGAAAGGTTAAATATGGTTCATTTTATCTTGAGGTTAATGCTGGATTGTTGTGGAAAACAGCCTAATGTCTCCTCCCATGCCAATGTGACCTGGAATGAAATTGTTTTTAAGCTGAGAGATAGGATTTACCCACCAGCTATGCAAAGAAAGCTGGAAATTGAACTTCTCCAACGGTCTTAAAGATGTCATTTTGTGCTTCTTTTCCAAGCATTGTTTTTCTATTTAGGTTAATACTGAACGGTATTGCTGTTCTGCATTTCGGTTTTTTATTTCTCCTGGTCAATCATTGTCAATTCTTGACTTTTGACTTCATATAAACTAAAAGAGGATGTTGTGTGTTGACTTTGGTACATAGTAATGATTAATGAAGTCATTTATATTTTATTTTTGAGATCAAAGGGTAAATTGTATTGTTTTGCTTGCAATTAACGATGGTGGTTTGTGGGTGAAAAAATTGTTAATATTAGATAGTGGCTAGTAGTCTAGTTTATATTTATGATGTTAGAATGCCTAATTTATATGCGTTATGTAGTTTTTTGAAAATACAAATAAGGAAAATATTTTCTTCTAGTATATAGTAAAGAAAAATTGGGATTAATTATCTGAACTTTCATTCATCTAGACAAACATTATCTTGCAGTTACTACATCTGATGTGGCATGATTTTTACATTGATAAGATTGGCTGTCTTGACCTTTGATTGGTCTTGATTCTGAGATACTCGTGTCTTGTGTCCGGGAATATTTTAAATTGACCACTGGAGAGCTAACTTCTCTCATTTATATGTTCTTTACATATATTTTGTGCAATCTATTAATGCTCTGAATGTTCAAATCTTGCAGATCAAAAGTAACTGCCCTAGTGAAGATGTTCAACGACCCTTCTCTTCCTCAGTCTATTACAGTAGAAATATTTGTAAAGAAGGTATTGCGAAAAGTACTTGGCAGTCTTTAAGTAATGCATTCCTCAGTTCTCCCTCACTAATATTCTGCTTCTTGCTATGATATTCCTTTTTGTATTACGTATGTTTTCATAGACAACTGTTCATAGTAACATTGACAAAACCTTAATCTCAAGAATATGGGAGGGCTGCATGAACGATCAACGTAAGAAATTGTCACTAACAAAGATCATACTTTGTTCAGCTTTTGATACTTGATTACAAGTACAACTAAGAATATCAATTCCAAAGACTATAAATCTAAAACTAAGAAAATCAATTCCAATGATCGTCCACATGTACTCTCCTCTATTCATTGCTATCTATTGTCATATGTTACTATCCTTCACTCGGTCATCTTGGTCTACAGTGTACCCCTTACTTTTCCAAGTTTTTTAAAGTTTCAAACTTTCACCTTTTTGACTTATAGCATCTTTCGATATTCTTTGCATATGGTCAAACGAAAGTAAATTGTTTTCTCATTTTATGCCAGTCGTACCTATCTATTTGAGTCGCCCGTGTTGAATCCGATTTTTGAGTCAATGTTCTTGAAACACTCACTTTGGAAAGATTTCCTTTGCATGTCACAACTCTACTTCAATCATTTACTCATTTTATCCTTTCCGGGACTGCTACATATAGGAAATGACTCACAGAATGACATTTAGAAAATTATAGACTAGTTGTGATAGAAAATTCTGGTCGCTCCTCCATGTGTACTGTTTCTACTTTTTCATGCATATCTTGGACTATTCACGATACTAATTTGCTTATGTAGCATACCTTTCTTTGTCTTAAATAACCAAAGTGTTTGTCTTGCGACTTTGTCCTACTCCTTTTTTAGATCAATAAAAATTGTTATAAACGATTGAATGGATATAAATTTTATGATTCAAATGTCTACCCTATTTTACTATAATGTCAATGCCTAATCTGATTGATAATTAATTAACGTCTTATTGTGGTTTACTGCTCCTCTCATTTCTACCGCCTTGGGTATTATGTAAACCCCATTATTATATAATACAAATAAATTTAGTATAAAGCTGAACTTAAGCTGACAATTTACTTGTGGACATTCATTTATATTATATCTGCTGATTCTGCTTACTCTTTTGAAAGTTAGTTATATAGATATCAAAATTTGATGTTTATTATCAATTCAACCTGTTTTACTTAAACATCAGTAATCCTTACCCATTGATAGGAGTTAGGACTCTTGAGTCTTGACTTTTGGAATTACTATCTGCATTGACTTGAATGTGCATCAACCAATCTGTAGATTCCTTTATTTTCCTCTACAGTTATCTTGTAGTAATAAGCTGATGTCTTTTGTATATTGATGGTACAGGTCATCTCTACTTTTGAAACATCAAGCCCAGATGCAACTACTTTTGCATGTGCCCACGTAATAGTTTATGTGAGCGCACAGGTACCTGTTTTCTGCCGTTTATATTGAAATTCATTCATCAAATTTTATCTGTGTATTACTTAGGGCAATTGAAAACTCGAAGAAAGGATTGTATGAAACTAGGAACAGGAGGATATGAACTTATGAGAATATACTTTACCAATTTGTTATCTTGGATCACCCTATAATAAACATGGCCCTGATCTCCTGTTTATGTTTTTGTGGCTATTTGCTAATGAATCAGGTCCCAGTTGTCATGGACTGCCTCCTTGCTGAGTTCCACAAAGCTTGCATCTACACTGTTCCAAAGCATATAATATACTCAAAGGTAAACCATTCAGCATTATTTTTATCCAATACCCTGAATGTTAATTTCGCTTATTAGGTCTTGGGCCTTTTACGGATCATGTCACTGTTTGTTCTTCTCGCTTTTGAGTTCCTTACTAGTTCTATGATACTTGGAAAATCTTAATGCATATTTCCCCATTCATCCAAAAATCATCTTGCCATTTTAAACTGGTGAATTTGTCCCATTTGATTATGAACATTGTTTAGAAGCATTAGTCTTAAAGACCTTAAAGATGGCACAAAGTCCAAATAAATGGTACTCCGTACTCCTTAGTTTTATTATGTTGATTCATTCTCTTCGATGAAATAATGCTAGTGTTTGCAACGAGAAATGCTGATGCCTTTTTTCTTTTCATACAGACTGCATTTGAGAAGCCAGCTTATTTGAAAGCTATTGGCTATCGGGAACAAAATGGGGAGATAGAGAGCAAGGATAGCTATCTGGAAAGAGTAAAATGTCTTATGAAACTATACGGGGCACTAGTTCAGGTACCCTCTTTTATTTTTTTTAAAGATGCCGCTGTTCAAAGTTGATTTGCTTTCGATCTTCAAATTAGAACAGACACTATATACTACTGCCCCTTTTGCAGACCGAAGCTGAAGGAGTTCAGAACATGCATGGTTTAGAAGAAGGTTGGGCTTGGCTTGCAAGGTTCTTAAATCGTCTCCCACCTAATAAATACACTGCCGTTGCACTCGAGGCTTTTCTACGGGTAAGTAGTCCTTTTTATGAATATATACAATTATACTCTTTTTAATGTTCAAGAAAGAGGGAATATGCTTCTTTTTTAAGTGATGCCTTTCTGATGCAATATATTTTATTTTTTCATTCTATGCACTCAGATGGCAGGGTTTGCTCTTCATAGAAAATATGGATTGCAGTTTAGGAAGATACTAAATGTCATTTCCAAGGAGTTTGTGCCTGCACTGAGTGCGCATGAAGACGCAAGTGTTATGATAAATCTTCGGGATTACATAGAATCTCAGGAGTTTTTAAAGGAACCTGCAGGATGGCGCCTTGAGGCTACTGTGCTGTCGAAAGATTCCATTCCGGAGGTAGACCACCCTCAAGAGCAATACTATCATACACAACCCAGACGTTTCACCTATCAAAGATAGTTGATGACAAAAATAATGTCAGGGCCTTAATATCAAAAGATTGGGATATAGTTGATGTATTGGTTATTTTTTAAAGGCGACATATTAGATCCAGAAGTATAGAGAAACAAACGAGGTTTGCTCGTGATTCGTGAAGCTATCTTCTGCTGGGTTTGGTTTTAAGCTCATAAAACATTTGGTCCTCGAATGAATTTTTGCCGTTAGATGTAAAGCATATAGGTGTCGCACTATTCTTTTTCGTGTAACATGTGTGATCTTGTTCTCGTTCTTGTAACATGTAACTGGTAGCAAAAAGATTTGAGGTGTCATCCATGTAATTTCGTGCAAATTTGTTTCGAAGATTGTATTTTTATTTGTAAAGAAATTATTGCTTCATCAAAGCTAATTTAATTAACTTGAATAACCAACAGATATTCGAGCTGTCATTAATAGACTTTAGCACTTGTTTAGCATAGTCCATCGGTGTTATTTTGTGTTGCTTACGGGAGCATTGCAAAAATTAGGTAACTGTTGATATATATATATATATATATATATATATATATATATATATATATATATATATATATATATATATATATATATATATTAGCTGAAAATAATTCATGCTTTCTCTAAACAAAAGTCAATTCTCAATGAAACCAAAGATCTACAGTTTTTAGTGTTGAATTATAATAAAATTGTAGCAAAACAGACTCATTATATAATTTGCATTTCTTCTGTACAAAAATTGCGTATGTTTGAACCTTTCAAATATCAGTTATGCAAATATCTGCAAAAATCGCTCCGCATTAGGATAATGGCAAGTTGTTATTGTTGTTTCTCTGAAGAAGGAATTCCTTATTAGGTAACAGAAACAATGAAAGTGGTATTTATTTACATTAATTTATGGTTTTGTCAACAGAGACAAACTACAGGGAAAGCTAATAGACTAACAAGAGCGCCACTTGTGGACTAGTGAGAATAAATGAAGCCAAGATGAACAAATAAACAAAGACAACTTTACATAAATACTATCTTTAAACATTTTGAGCTCAGATGATGCAGCTGATTCATTCACTAAAGCGGGAATCTGACCAATCAACTCACAAATCCATGCATCAGCGTTCCCTGTTAGTCGTTGGGCTAATCACCGACAGTTTTGTAAGTCTCACATCACTGCATCAGTATTTAGCACGAAATATAAACTAAACATTAGGATGACCATAATCAGATTTTCAGACAACTATAAAATATCTTTGCAAGAAGGGTAAATTTTAATTGGCAAACCAAACAAAAAGAATACTCACCACCTCTAGAAACTAATGGGACGATACTACTACTCAGGCTAATACTACCACCTAAAAAAACTTCAGAGAAACTGAAAAATCTTTTCAGTAAAGCCTTATTCTGGTCTCAATAGAACGTCTGCAAATTGGGCAAGCATCCAGAAACTCTCCACAATCACAGCATGTCTAAATGAAAAATAAACAGATTAAATTGAAGTCAATACATCAACTTGTTATATGATTATGGATAAAAGTATGACAAATATGCTTCAACATTTTACCTGATGCCCACAGCCAAAAGCCATATTTTTAGTACTTGTGATGCAAATAGGACATAGCTGTTCCAAATTAAGAAAAATTAAATCAATCTTTTCTTTCGTGACTGACGGGATATGGTATTTCAACTCAGTGATTAAAGGCTACCTGGTTTTCATGTGTAGAAGTTGATGATGGGGTTGAGGATGAGGTAGGACCATTATAAGCAGCAGCCGAAGATGAACTTGTGGCAACTCTAGTTTCTGGTTGCGGATATGCTGGAGCACTCTGCTGAAAACTACTTGAGCGGGAATATGACTTCATGCCATTGCGTCCAGAAGGAGCATTGTATCGAGGTGGAGGAAGAGAAACCCTGTCTGGACAATGTCCAGTTGTACGACTGCTTGATAGGAATATATTATTAAATCAAAGTTGTGTTTTACATTTTTCAAAGTGAATAAAAGAATAAACAAGGACATATTACCCCAATATGCCAAGCTCAAGAGTGGCTTTATACTGAGAAGGTATTTCCATCAAGGCTGAGAGCGCAAATTCAGTTTGCTTTTTTGATGTGTCCATATTCTTTGACATGATTTGAGTGAAATTCACAAACTAACCACAGAAAAAGTTTGGAAAAAAAACTTTCATTATCTGATAAGAAAAGAAACATATCATCTATTTACCATGAGATCATGCATTGCTTACTTGAAAATTATCAAAAGCTCGAGAAGGAATATTATCATCAAACTCCCTCATCATGTCCCATGGGCCATCCCCCACGCCAACCAGCACTATTGACAGTGGATATGCACTAAAATTTTTCAAGGAATAAATTTGGTGGAGTAGAAATCATTAAGATAAAAAAAAAAGTAAAAAGAGGAAATGTCTTGTTAAATATGATAACTTCGTTCAGAACTCACCTTGCTTGAACTATTGCCTCAATTGTCTTCTGCTCTTGTGGGCTAAGGTTGCCTTGTTGTGTATCAATACTCCTTGTGACCTGAATTGGTATTCAACAAAAATGAACCATCAAAATATAAATAATTTACAGTGGAAAATAGCTCCAAAGGTATTAGAATTCTCTGGAATCTGAGTGCTAGTATAAGAAAAAATGTCATAAAATAGAAAAGACAAGACAATTTAAACAAAAAAAAACATAAAAGCAAATGAAAATGCAGATCAGTTGTAACTGTATAATCCAAGGGTAGTATATACAGAAGCTAATGTAGTAAAGGTTGATTCTACAGAAGTTTAAAGGATACCATTAGTCCTTTTCCAATGCATAAACCAATTGCGTTTTCAAACAAGTTTTTTGTATTGTAAGATACTGGCACGTTGATGTGTAACTAATATTTTCAACGTAAAATTTAAACCAAGTTATACAATTTGGGGCGCTTTTATACCTGTTGCAAACTAAGTAGAAAATGAGACCAGCAATGAAAATTTGCATCAGACAAGAATTATTTTAAATTTATTTTAAAAACAACTGTTCAATTATACAAAAAGGAGAGTGAATTGGAAACTCCACATCTAAGGACTTGAGCATCTCATCAATACTGTTTTGTTATACAAAACCATCCATTGCAACATTCTCAAACAATATCAGCTATAATTGTGTTAGAATTCCCTGTTCCCCCTCAACTTTACAGAGTTTTTGAAAGAAGAACTCCCCTTGCCTGAACTCTTGGACCCTGGCCTGACTTAAGATATACCCATCGTCATCAATCAAGAGCATTTTTCTGCTCTTCTCTTACAGATGGTATTTGGACTAGCAGTTCAAAGTGGCTTAGCAAGTTATATATGCAAGGGTCTCCGGTTAATCAGGAGTTTTAGACTATCTGTAAATTATTAATCAAAGACTATCTGTAAATTAAATGAGTTCAAGAACTCCTTATTCTTCTTTTATAGCTGATATTAGCAACTCATTTGGTTCATTGCCAGATAGATAGTGTTGAAGTGGAAATAGAAGAACAATGCAACAGCCAGGATTTTCGCACCCCTAAGGAAAATAACCTGGTCTACAGTCTACACAAAAGTTCCTCCGAACAAGGAACGATCTACAAAGGTTTATAAAAGTGTAAGATGATGGCTTACACTATTGGCAATTCTCTTGCTCGTTAAAGCATATGTCTCCTATAGATCCTTCAATTCACTAACTAAAATCCTAGCAGATCCTAGCGGTATTTCTACAATCTTTTACCAAGGGGTAAGTGAATAGTGGCCGCACTTCAAAGTTGATTTTACGTTAGATACATTTGTATCAATTTCCATTTATTATCAACTATCAATGATAGCATATCGGGTGTAATTTTACATCGTTCTTAGAGTGAGATGTACGGTATTGTTTCTATACACACATGCGCAAAGGTTGACAAAGTCTCTTTGACACTTTCTCTTTCCCACTTTTGCTTTGTTTTAACTAGTAGTAATTTCCTCTCAAAACAAAGTTAATACTAGAGCACATTCTCAAGGTATCATCGTTCAATAAAAAAAAACAGGTATATAAGTTCTAGGAATAACCTGTCCATCTGCAATAATCAGCAACACATGATATTGACCACCACTGTGCTCAACAATTGTCATGGCCATTTCGATAACTGGTGCAAATGAGGTTGGTCCTGCATAACAAGATCAAAAAACGAAAACCAATTGAATTTATATCTATTGAATATCTTCTAATCAAAATGATTCCATTAAAATAAAAGGAGAGGTATTAACCAGCAAGCCGAAGCTGGGGGACCAACTCTCTATATCGTGAGAGAACTTCCTCAAATCCATGGCAGTATCTATCATCGTCATAGAAACTGAAAACATCTTGGTCATGAGTTGATGCTGTAGAGACAAATTTTATTACAAAAAATGAGCATTTTCACACATTCACACACACACACACACATGCACACAATCCAAAACGCAGCCAGCCAACTATTAAAAACATTTACCATCTCCAAATCCATAACATGGAATCAAATTGTCTTCATCAAATGCAGATAAACTTTGTCCTATAATTGATATAGCTTCTTCATATGGATTTAACTCATTTCCAATGTGATGAAGACTTCGTCTATTGAATGATTTTGTACCTTTACCAGAAAATATAAAAGGATCATTTTTTGTTAGAAATAAAATCACAAAAGAGAAATATACGTTTAAAAAAATTCAATTAGACCTGTCCACTCATTGCTCTTTGTAAAATCAATGCCAACAATTAGATTGGACGACTCCAATCCTGCGTGTGCCAGTGCTGCAGTAACCTACAAAGATATCAAAATATCATCTACGTCAAACACTCGAGTTCAAAATCATGAATTATACATCTCCCGAGTAAATATTACTAGAAAGTAAAGCCAGAACATTTACAAAAAATATAAATAGTAGCTATATATGGTCCAAGCTTGCTATTTTCTGCGGTATCTCGAACTCAGCTGTAATCAACAACTAACCTAACAATCTTTAATTTGACATGGGTCAAAAACTAGATTACATGACATAATCTCCATGGTCTGAAAATTTAACATGAATATGTTGCAGCAGCAGCGAAAACAGAACCATCATTAAACATGAACAAAAGAAATAACAATGCTTATTTAAAAATAAACCAAGATGGCTAACCTCGTCTAAGGTACGGTAATTATCGTCAATCCTTGAATATTTCCTTTCTAAAGTCTTCTTGGGCCGTGGAGCACTTGGAGGAGGTGGTGCATAACTGCGAGGCGAAGGTGAAGGCGCATACTGAGGATGCGAAGGTGTATAACTCGGTTGTGGGCTGTAAGCCGGCTGTGGTGGATATGGAGACGATGGTGGATACCCATAGCTTGGACCATGATCATATGAAGAAGACAACGATCTACTTGATCTATTCTTCGAACTGCTAGTTCCCATTATATCTTCTACCACACCACTTCTCCAGATGAAATACACCAGACCCACCAAAAATATCAACCAAAGAAACATAAAATCCGAACTTCAATCTAGCTTCACTCAACCAACTCTCAATCAATATTATGAAGGAACAAACAACAGCAGAGCTTCAAGTCTTCAAGCCAACAATGATTGCACCACAATGTTTACAGCCCCAAATTTTAAACCTAAATTATGAGTATAAAACAACAATGATTGAAAAACTAATCAAAATATAAACTGCCGATATAAATCCATATAATGTACCTAAATCTAGAAAGCAAAAGAGATGGTGGACAAACACAACAAAGCAAACTTCTACAACAAACACTTTTTCTAAGTCTTCTTTTATATTAGAATTGAATGGTACACCAAAAAGTCATTATCTTCCTCACCTAAAAGTATATAAAAACCCAATCAAACAACCATTAATTAAAAAAAAAATCAGAAGCTCCACAGAAACTACCAAAAATACACTGAAATTAACCCACGTTTACCTAAAAAAATGTCAAATCAACACTAATTGAAAATTGAAAATTTCTAGAAGTATTTAATTATCAGAAATAAAAGAGAGAAAATTTCTATGTACTTTCCATCAATTACTTAGCCTTTGTCACGTAATCTCATATGTAATTCATTTAGTTCAGTCAACAAGTCATAATATTAAAATCAAATAAAAAATTCAAGATAAATATCGTAATTATCCTCAAATCTCAATACAGTTACGAAATCGAAATGTCAACATTCAACTTGATGATAAAATTATATAAATATATAGAATTTGCATGAGTCTTAATCAATCGATTCGCTATCAAAAATTGAAACAATAAAGCAACAAAACCTTGCATTAAAGCTTAAAAGAAAAAAGAAATTGAAAGTGTACGCACCTATGTAGACGAACTGGAATGAAAAGTTAGAGAGAGATGAGCTTTTGGGAGGAGAGAGAAAGAGCGAATTGGATAGTGTTTGCATCTAATGAATTGGTAATGGAGTTTTTAGTCATTGTATTTGTGCAAAAGATTATTCATGCGGCAAATGACAAGAGGAAGTCACGGAAATAGAATTGACTTGAGAAAGCATGTGAGATGTGACAATAGTATATACATCTTGATATTAAAAATTATAAATAAATTTATTTTGCAAAAAAATTATAAAATATACTTACATATTAAAATTTTGTACATCAACACCAACCAAAAAAAAAACAAAAAAAAATCTTTAATTTTATCTAAAAATCTTTAACTTTTTTATAAAAATGAAAAATCATACTTCCTCCGTTCCAAAATACTTGCAACACTTACCTTATTTGGTTGTTTCACAATACTTGCACCATTACTATATTTGGCAAAGAATAATCTTATTTTATTATCACTTTATTCCTACCCCACATATCACCATCAATCATATATCATCTCATTAATCATTTAATATACCCACAACCAATACCTACCTTCCATTAATTAATTTTTTATTTCAATTATTTTATTATCACTTTATTCCTACCACACATATCACCATCAATCATATATCATCAGACCTGATGTGACAGCCCTTAATTCTTGTGCCAAGAGGGTGTGGTGCAACTAAATTGGAACGGAGGAAGTATTTATTTTTTTGTTCACTTAATGAAATGTTTCAATCACCTAATAGTTATTGCCTATTAGCTATCGCCCAATCAGTCATTTATATAAAATACCTCAAATGTTTATGACCGAAAAACTTGAAATAAGTTTCTTTTATTCTCACGCAAAAGCGTGTAATTTTATGATTTTTATAGGGAAAAATGAGATTAATTATAATCAAAACTTTTGTTCATTCTATCCAAAATGAATTGTACTATTAACTATTCATACTATTTTTTCTTTTAAAAATACTTTCAGGTTGTTGATAAAAAAAATAGTCTAGATTATTAACAAAGTGATAATTTAATAATATGGATTATTTGAGTAAACTAATACTCTAGTAAGATTTATTATGTGACCGTAGACAAGAGTATGGATTATAATTATTAATATTATTTTTTTCCTTTGTTATATTTTTACATTTGATTGTTATTTAATATTTTCTTTTATTTAATTTTTAGTATTTTATTTTCTTTATTCCGTAAATTTATTTATGCAATTATTTTTTTAATCTCCCATTATTGGCCATTACAAATTAATAAATCAATTTTTATAGTATTTAAATAAGGTTTATAAAAAATAAAATAAATTTTTTAATGGATGAACTTGAAAATGTGTTTATGTATTGACTTCTTTAGTTGTTGATTGTTATTAGTTGAGTGGGGGCTCAAAGCATTGTCCTGCTCTAAAAAATTGACAACATGACCTTCGTGTAGATGACTTTAGCCTTTGGGCATGCTATTTTCTTTTGTCGGGGAAAAAGTAGTTGGATTTGGGAAACGCACTGGAAATTACAGGTAAATGGCTGTCAATTTCATATTCAGTTAATCTCTTGAGACACTATCTTTTATAAAGATGACTTTTAAAAGTCCAGTTCAAATTTATATTTAGAGTTGTAACAATATATATTTAGAATTAGACTGGGCTTTTGAGAGTCGTTTTTACAAAAGACAATCTCAAGTAAGAATTTGTGTTTATATTACCTCCTTTTTACAAGAGAATGTCTTAATACATAACGGTTATTTGTAAAGCTAATAAATTATCTTTATGTGGTAGAATTTAATTGGGTGTGAGATTTATTATTTTAATTGATCTTTTTGGTTTTAATTATTTTGTTATTAATTTTTATCTTTTTGTGGTGATTTATAAATTGTTGGTTATTGATCAGGAATTTTTGCTTTCATAATAGAGAACAAGTCTTTAGATTTGTGAAGTTGACAAACTACCTTTATATGGTAAGATTTGATAAAATGAGAATTTTTGTGATTTTAACTTACCTTTTTGGTTTTGTCCGTTTTACTACTACTCTTTTGTATTTTTGTGTTAATTTACATGATTCATTAACAATTTTTGTATAATAGATGCACCGTTTCAATTAAAATAATTGATTGAGAGCAAAATATTACTATTATCCTTAAATAATAACAAGTGTATTGATCTAATGTGTAGTAAAAATAAAATAGAGATAAATAGCACATTCTTAATGGAGTAAATTGAAATATAAAAAAAATGATATTTTATTTGATTTGTCTATAAAATCTTAAAATGAACTAAGAAAAGTATAGTTAAAATTAATTGATATACTTTAATACTCTCACACTATCATAACGAGCTTAATGGGTTGTTTAAGGTCGGTTGTTGACTTTTAGTTGGTTCGTTTGATCAATTAAAAATGTTGGTTATTTTTACTACGCTATTAGCAGTTTTGATAAGTTATCTATATGAAGTATATGAAATAACTATATGTAGTTACTAGTTTTTGGTAAAAACTTAAAAATAATGTAATGTAGCAAATGGTTTTGGCTATTTTTGAAGAACAGTTGACAAATCAAAAGTCATTAAATAACTAATAAAATAAGTTTATTTATATTTGATTTTATAATTAATTTTTTCAACTTGTTAAAAGGTCATTTATCAATAATTATTTTTTTTCAATGACGTTTTATTTGGAACACTTTTGCTCAAAAATAGCCAACAAATCACTTACTCAAAAGTGATTTAACAATAATTTAATTTAATTCAAAAATTATTAACCACATAATTTCCATATGTATTTTTTTGCTTGCTTGCTCAATAATTGAGTCTTCTTAAATTAAATTAATCCGAAACTTCCTATGAAGATGGGATAGCGGCTCAAGGATGTGGGTCCAATGCTTTAAGAAAAGGAAAGCCAATCCATAATTGTTGAAAGTATAAATACTTTTATCATAAAAACAAACAATAAATAAAGTTAAACTACTTTTGTTAGGAATATTTAGGTTTTCTTTTTTTTTTTGAGTTAGGAATATTTAGGTTTTAAATCTATTTATTCATCCAGCCTATATGATATGGCATTGTGACCATGACACCAATTCATACAAGAAATCTAATTAAGTATTATTTAAATTTTAAATAAAGAGAAAAATGGTAATTGAATGCATTTTTCACACAATAATATTTTTTAATTTGCTACTATCAATTACTTCATTCGTTCCGATTTGTTTATCCACTCTACCTTTTGTTCACATTTTTTAGTAAATTTTAAGTCTTAATATCTCTAAATACGCATCATAAAAAATTATAAAAATTATATATATTAAAAACTTTAACTCAAGACAAATCTAAAAAGATCTTACATAAATATATTTTATCTTCAATAGATACTTAAAAATCTAATTTAAATTTTTCTTTCTTAAAGTGGACAAACAAAAAAGAACGAATGTAATACCAATTTTAAATACTTAGATATATATTTAGTATGTTATTTTCTGGCTAAGTGTCTTATTGACAGCAACCTCTTATTTTATATTTTCATCTCATTTGATTTGATAGAGTTATGATATGTCGTTTTTCAATTTCTAACCCTCAAAAACCCTCGTAATTTACATTAGACTTTTTCTACAAGTCTTGGATTATTCTCATTTAACTTTTCAAAAATTTAAATATTTTTTATTTACCATCTTTCGAGTCTCCACCCTCCCATAATATTTTCTAATTTATTAAGAATTCAACTTTCATAAATAATTATAAGAAAATCTTAGCTTAAATAATCTATATTTCACTGATTTCCTATAACATATTTTACCATTAATAATCTTAACTTGAGGATCACTTACTTAAGAATGATAATCGTTTTTAGGTTATTTACCACAAAAGGAAAACCAAATAAAAATACAAAGATAACAAAAATTAAAGGTAAAATAAAAAAAAATCAAAAACAAAATGAGAAGTTTTTTAATACTTTTTGTTCGGATTTTTTTATCCAGTTTAAGTTCGTTTAAGTGTTTTATTTTTTACAGAATCATTCTAATGATGTTTGTTAGTTGTTACCATGTACTCTTGTCAAACATCATTAAAATTAGAATTATTCAAGTTAATAAGATAAAATTATTGTAGTAAAATAGTAAAAAATTAAATTTATTCATTTTAAATAAAGATTATTGTTGAACAAATCAATTGAACAAATCAGTATTTTATTTGATAAAAATAAAATAAAAGTTTATTATTGTCACTTATAAAATAAATGTACACCAATATATACGTTTGTACTCAAAAAAATTCATATATAACTATATCACTTAGGGCCCTTAAAAATTTGGAGATGACCTTGCTTATAGCCTCTAGGTCTAACAATTTTCATCGAGTCTTGAATTCTTATTCCACTAGATATTAAACCTACCATCTTATTATTTCCTCCATTACCTATTAATATTTCCATAAGAAATATTCACAAAAATTAAGTAAAATTGAATACGTAAGATGTTGAATCTATTAATTTTAGGAAAAATTACTCTGAATAATACGACCTTTCACTGATTTTCCAAGAATAATACGAACTTTCAATTAACCACCAATAATACGAACTTTGATATGCATTTTCCGTTGGCATACATGACCTGTTTATAAGCGGTAGTACAGGTCTTTTTTTGACCGTTGCTCAGCAGGTTTCAACCGGTAATACGAACTTTCAATTAACCACCAATAATACGAAATGAAACCTGCTAAGCAACGGTCAAAAAAAGAACTGTACTACTGGTTATAAACAGCTCATGTATGCCAGCGGAAAATGCATGTCAAAGTTCATATTATTGGTGGTTAATTGAAAGTTCGTATTATTCTTGGGAAATCAATGAAAGGTCGTATTATTCTGGGTAATTTTTCCTTAATTTTATTAAATAATAAAGTTAAAGGAGAACAAATGGAAACCATAATCATTTAAACTTAGTCCACTTTGGACATTATAATATTATGTTTTTATGAAGTATGTTTTAACTTTTATGAGCCTTTAATGAGCGACTTTATACATCTAAAATGACAAATGAAAATATTATTTAAAAACAAAGATAGTCAATAATCAAGTAATTAACCACTCTAAATAAAAAATGAGTGATTATTTATATATATTTTTTTGATTTGAAGATCTTATATAAACTTACTTCACTCTGCACATTATATATTATATTTTAAGCCTTTAATATTAAATTTAAGTGCGAGTCGGATATAGTCTAATGAAAATCGTAGGATTAACTTGTAAATAAATGGAAAATTGAGAATGAGTGCACAAAAAACATTATTGTAGACGAAGGATTGTTTGACGCATGAAATTATCATAAAAAATACTTTGTTTGTTTAAAAGAAATAAAAATATTAAGATTAAAAATGAAAAAGTCTCCAAATAAAAAAGTCTCAGAAGAAGATGATATTCGGTATTATAATCGAGACTTTTATATTAACTTTATGTCTTCCTTTAAGTTCTGAACATGACAAACAAATATATAAATCTTTTTTATCCGCAAAATCTTATTAGAAGATTTGCGTATTAAAGTCTCACAAATCATATTCCCTCGAGCCAAATACCCCCAAATTCATTTTAGAACCACAAATAAAGAAGTCGGAGGAAATTGTAACCGGAAGTGGAAGGTGGTAGACTGGTTGGTTGGTGCACATTGTCTTCTTCTTCAGTCTCCTTAACCTGTGCTTCAAGGTATTTCTCATCCCTGTTCATCATAATTCTTATAACCTTTTCCCAAATCAATTTTAGGGTTTTCAAGTTTCATTCAATAAAATTTCTAATTAAGGATCAAAATCAATTCATGCATTCAACCACTAAATACGAGGAATCACTAGTTTAGAATCTTTGATTTCTCCTTAATCATGTCGAACGCCGCCGGTGAAGAAGAATCCAGCGTCGTCTTAAGCGACTTAGAAGAGGATGATGATAATTCACCGGCGCCGATGAAATTAGCAGTTAATTCACCGGAACCTGAAATATCCGTCGAGAAATTCAACGAATTACTGGCAGAATATGATCGCGAGAAGAAAGCTCGAATTGATATTGAGAATTCAAAATCGGAACTCGATGTTCGGTATAATCGTCTTAAATTACTTGCTCGTGAAGCGATCAAGAAGAGAGATGAGTGCACGAATCAACGAGATGAGGCGATTAAGGAACGCGATGAAATCATGAGTCAAAGAGATGATGCGATACAAGCGAATGAGAAGTTGAGTAAGGAGTTGATGGAAGTGAACAAGGCGAAAGAGGAAGTATCAAAGCAATTGGAAGAGGCATTGAAGGGAAAAGATACGTCTAGGGCAGAAATTGAGGCGGCTGCACAAATGTTGGTTACAGGGATTGAGAAAATTTCAGGGAAAGTAAGTCATATTAAGAACTTTTCAGGTGGAGGTTTGCCAAGGTCACAGAAGTATACAGGATTGCCTGCTGTTGCTTATGGTGTGATTAAGAGAACGAATGATATTGTGGAGGAGATGCTTAAGCAGGTTGATTTGATAACTAAGTCAAGGAATGAGGCTCGAGAGATAGTTGAGCAGAGGAATTATGAAATTGCAATTGAGGTCTCTGAGTTGGAGGCAACCATTAGTCAGTTAAGGGATGAGGTTGGGGAGAAGAGTAGTCAAATCGAGGGTTTGGAGAAGTGCATTGTCGAAAAAGATGGGAAGTTAGAGGAGATTGAGGGTGGGATGACAGAGAAGATTGGTTTGATTGAGAATGAAAGGGAGGAGTTGAGGAAGTTAGTAGATGGGTATGAGGGTAGAATTAGGGATTTGGAGCTTCAAATGGAGAAGCAAAGACCTTTACTTATTGAACAGTTGGCTTTTGTGTCGAAAATTCATGATCAGTTGTATAACGTGATTAAGATTGTGGATGCTAATAATGGTGATCAGTCAGAATTCTCGGAGTCCTTGTTTCTTCCTCAGGAAACAGGGTTGGAGGAGAATATACGGGCGTCATTAGCTGGTTTAGAATCAATACATGAACTAAGTAGAATTGTTATTGCGAAGACTAGAGAAGTTTTGGAAGAAAAGAGCCATGAGGTGAAGAGTTTAAATGAAACAGTTGCCCGATTATTTAGGGAGAAGGAGCATGTAGGGGTTTTGCTAAGAAGTGCTCTTTCTAAGAGATTAACCTCGGGTTCCACAACTGAAACAAATGCAGTGTTCCAAGTTGCTGAAAATGGGTTGAAAGAAGCTGGAATTGATTTTAAATTCAGTCATGTTCTCGAGAATGCAAGCAAAGAAGGTTCACAGGAAACAAAGGATGATGAAATTTATGCCCTGGTAAAAATGTTTATTATTGTAATAATTGTGTTTGAAGAAATTGTGTCATTTTCATGTCAGCCTAATTTTTGATGGTTTGTAGGCTGGTGCTTTGGAAAGCATTATCAAGGAATCACATCTTCAAATTCTTGAGCTTCAACATTCCATAGAGGAGCTGAGGTACACTTAAGTTTCTGAAAATCTTCACTTGCTTGTATTGATACTTTTAGTTGAGGCATTAGTATATTTGAGCTGTTTGTGTCACATTGTTATGGCATTCACTCTGCTTTATGCTTGCTGCCTCTTTAGAGTTCTATGCAATGATGAAATTGTGGATCTTGAGTCTTGACCTTCAAATTCCCTGAAGTGGACATTGGGGCTGAGTGGCTGAGCAATGTGCTATATATTGGTTGTTTTGCTTGTGTTTCGGTCTTCTTTAAGATGCCATCATGTGAATAGTGGAATATAGGCTACTAAAGTGTCTGGGAGAATGCTTGACCCGGTGGGGTTGTGGGTGAGGCTTGGCTTCAGGGACGTCTCATTGCCTGCTTTTTTCCTTGCTCTGATTGTATCAGCCTTCTAGTTGTTTGCCTCTAACAACACCTTTAAGGTAGTATGATCGAGTAGAATCACATGAAGTTTGTATGATGCCTCTTTTCTTGTGTTGTTACTTATACATGTATTAGTGTGATAGTGCAAAATGATGTTTCCTTGGTTGCTGCGGCTTATATTTTGGTTGGAGTAAGCTCCAAAACTTTACAATATTGTTGTGATAAGGTGATGGAGAGAATATTTTGCACTATGGTTTACCTTGAGTTGATAGTAACTAAGATGATCATAAGTTTGATAGTCCATAGTCTTTGGCTGATTTTGGTTATTGAAGCTGTTGATTTGGTCCAAACTGTTTTTAACCCTTGTCTGCAGACTGCAGCTGTAGCAAACAGTTGTTGCTTCCATTTAGGCTTCATTGTCATGCTCCATTACCTCTACACATTGTCTCAGATGAGACTCCTGCCTTGCATTGTTTTGGTCTATTGTCTTCTACTATTATTTTCACTTTCTTTACTGTACTGATGCGATCTGATGGTCATAGCTCATGATACCATCATATGAGATAGAAGTTAGTGCTACTGGAACTTTATGTTGGATGCTGTACACACATCCAACATCTGTAATGGATATACATACTTGGGTTTAGTCTTTGAAAATTAATACTTCTATGTATACTAAAAAAAGATTGTCATATCCATATTTTAATAGCTGGAGCAAATTATTGTAATTAGTCTGTCATAGACTTCTGAAATGACTTAGTAATGTAGTTATAACTTATGATTTGTATTCATTTGATTTTCTGTGTATGGATTCCTGCAATGAAGAATTATGGAAATTATAGAAAGTTAATAAAATAATATAACTGGTCTGGAAAATGTTAGTTTCTCCAAGATTGATAGTGTCTTCTGCTAGGTATTATTAATTGAACTAATTCTAGGTCTCCCCAGTTTTCAGCAAGGCAGTGATTCTATAGCTAGCTCTAGTAGTTGCTTAAAGGTGTTTTGTTCGTGCTCTGCTGAATCAGGGTCATGTGTTCTGATTTGCATTTTCCATTGTTGCTTTAAGGGCAGAGTCAAGTTTACTCAAAGAGCATTTGGAGACTCAATCCAAGGAGCTCTCCCTGCGAAAACTTCGTATTGAGGAACTTGAAGAGAAGGAGCGGCAAGCGAATGAAAATGTAAACTTCTGACTGGTCTTTGTAATTACACATCTCATCATCATGGATTGATCAAATCTCTTGATTTTAGAGGGTATAGAGGTCATTGTATGTATCACTTCTCATCCATTGGCTTATCATGGATTAGGTTGAAGGGCTTATGATAGATATTGCTGCTGCTGAAGAGGAAATCACAAGATGGAAAGTGGCAGCGGAGCAAGAAGCTGCAGCTGGAAGAGCGGTGGAGCAGGAATTTCTTGCTCAGGTAGATGCATTGCTACATTTTAATTATTGACACTTTAGAAACTAGATTCTTTGTGATGAGATACTTTTTCCAGTCGTTTGGATTGTTAATCTATGTGAAGTGGTGAGCCTTGCATGTTCATTGTGATCTTTTTGTATAAGATGTCTGCGTCCTTTCTCAGAAAGGACATTATCTTTGTGCTGGATTTTTTGGTGAAAAATTTTTCCCAGCTCTTTTTTCAGAAGTACCTCAGGACACCTGGCATATATTTAACCAAGTTGTTGGTCAGCCATGGTGCCATCCACATAATTTTTTTAAAATAAGTTCTCTACGTGCTTTTTCTGAATTGAAGTGAATCTACTCTTTTAGAACAACTGGATTCAAAAGAGAGTATAGCCTGCCCATTATAGTAGCTAAACTACATCAAAAAACATTGGCAAATCTTCTAGTTGGTGAGAGCATATAAACCTAAAGGATAAAACATAGCTCGCAAAGACGATATCCACCTCCAACAATGCCAATGCCAAAGATTGATTAGACTCGACGCAGAAAATTAAGGCATTGTGAACGTCAGTTCTGTATCTCAAAACTACTCACCTTAGCAGTAATAGTATGTGCGTACGTTTATTCCAATGAGTTGGAGTTTCTCTACTTTTGACATTTATTCCAATTTCCTCTTTAGTTTTACTTATAGACTCTACAATCTACAGTAATAGTATGTGCCGTGTGCGTACGTTGTAGTTTCTAGTTTCAATAGTAGTTTCCAAAATATTGGATTGTTAAAAAAATTTCCAATATAAAATTCTTTACATATTTCTGGACATGATCCCACTAAAACCTACAATTTATTGATCTTTCCTACATTAGAACATATAATTAACTTGCTATATGGCACCACCTACAATACCCCACTGATATACACATTTACCCACATTTTTTAGTTCTTGTGCCATCTCCTTGAGGAGCAATCTCAGGGAGATATAGGAGTATCTCCTTTTCTTGCTAGAATTAAAAGTTTGTGTTATATTAGTTGTCTTATTCATTCGAATCTTTGAGTACTATGTGCTACTATTGGGATACACCAAAGTTTCTAAGGTGAGCTTTTCTCACAGCCCTTTTGCCGCCTAAATTGAGCGCCTCAGAGTACTTTAGAAGACTTTTGCTCTTAACTTCAGAAGAAGCCTATTTGATATGGGTGCCCATCAAAGATTCCAAAAATCATAATGAAAGACTGCCACCCCAATTGAGGACAGTGTGAGTCGGTGACTAGCCGATAATCTGCAGAGTTTGTAAATGCTGCTTCTCATAAAGTTACTGTATATATCGAAGAACTCTGCGGATTCTCATTGCATGGCAGACAAATCGACTTCGCACTGGGTAGTAAGAAATAGCTCGTTGCTAGGAAAATCATTGGACATCTAGCTTCGTCTTGAAGGCTGTTACTTGTTAGGTTGTATCGTTCTTTAGGACAACCTTTTCTTCTCTTATAGTTGGTACATAAGGTAGATTATATGATACCCTCTAACTAAATGATTCCTTCTAAATAAAAGGTGGTGGATCTTGTGTGTTCATGTGAAGTTGCTAATGATTTTTGCAACAAAGGGTAAAATGGAAATAAACTTTGTTATTGTGGGTTAGGTAACATGCGTTTATATCCCTAATCCCGCCTTGTTGGGAGTCACTTAATAATACTGGGGTAATCAAATGATGTAGTGTTCTTTGTATTCCGTGAGCATCTTACTTGAACAGGCTTTTGTTTGTTCTTTTCACTCTTTTATGTCTAGAGCCAAAGAGAGAGATTTGGAGAAAGGATGCTTTTTGGAAATAATGTATTTAGCCATGATCTCGGGCTTGACTTGGTGATCTTTACTCTTATGATTGCAGATATCTTCTTTTAAGCAAGAAGCCGAGGAAACAAAGCAAGCAATGCTAGAGTTGGAGAAAAAGCTCAAATTCAAGGAAGAGACAGCTACTGCAGCGATGGCTGCAAGAGAAGCAGCTGAAAAATCATTGAGATTAGCAGACACCAGAGCTTCAAGATTGAGAGATAGAGTGGAAGAACTGACTCGGCAGCTTGAAAACTTGGACAATAAAAACGACAGCCGGAATAGTACTCGTCCGAGATATGTATGCTGGCCATGGGAATGGCTCGGTATCGACTTTGTTGGTATGCGACGGCAGATTGATATGCCGCAACAACAAGGTTCAAATGAAATGGAGCTATCAGAACCTCTTTTGTGATTCGTAATTCTTTTTGGTTTCTGTAATTTGTGTCAATTTTAAAAATCTCATCTGGGTTTTCTTTGTATAAATTGAATTTGTAGCTCCTCTCCATAGTATTGGAAATCTTTACAGCTCTGTCCATAGAACACATAAATTTGTTAAAAGCCACCTTGCTTATTACTGATCACCAACTAGGAAGCTGATGGTTCCACTTCACCTTAAATCAATGATGAAATTGCATTATATTTGGTTTTCTAGCCAGTGCAGTTCCAGTGGCATTATTTCTTTTTTCAAAATTGTTACCCCTGTGCTTTTATGTAATTGCCTTCATTTCTATTTAAGCTTGTCTCACTTTGCATCATTTTTTTTGTTTGGTAATGTTTTTTTTCTGTTTAAATCTGACCAATAAACTTATTCTCTCTTTCATTCATATACAATTTTCCACTCATATCTTCATTTTGCGTGAGACCGTCTCATGATGAGACGACCTCAAAATATGAAGCTCATAAGTTAAAAGTTTTTATTATTAAGCTATTTTTTAATTTAAGTACGAGACATGTTTTACGGTGGGTGAAACCATCTCATACAAGAATTTGTGTTCTTCCAACTACCTTGTGTGGTGTTGTATTCTTCAATGACAAATCATTCAATGACTATATAAAGGTAAACAAATCTTTCTTTTTTAACATTTCTACTTAGTATTATCATTCAAGTAAATTCTGATAATTGTTACGACCATCCTTGAAGATTGGAAGAGTGGAGTTGGTTTTTCTAATATAAAAAGTCATTTTTATATATATTTTAAGGAGTAATAAGAAAATTTGTTATTATATCAGTAGGAGTGTGCAATATTTTTCATGATGAATTTTGATTTGACTCTCACCGCCCTCTTTTCCTCAATATATTATGTATCTTGCAAAGAGAGTAATTATAAGGGTGTTTTGGGTATTTTAGAGGCTTAAGAAAAAAATAACAACACGTGACATTAATAAACAAAGATGTTTCTCATTAAGGTAAAACTTAAATCCGATCAATCAATTTGGGAAAAAATACAACAAATCACAATATTCATCACCCACTAACCCAAATTTAATGATTCTCTTTAAAATAATATGTTTTCAAAAGAAAGCTTGTGACACTGAAATATTAATAAGTAAAGTACCATTCGAATATACTGTCCTATCTTACAATAAAGTAAATATTACTATATAATTAAATTATTATCATCTATTGTAAAAAAAATTATTATCATCAAATATAAACAATGAATCAATTGGAAAAACTGAATATCATTGTATCACTAACATGAAATATATAATTATATATATATATATATATATATATATATATATATATATATATATATATATATATATATATATATATATATATATATATATATATATATATGTAATTTTTTTTTTGAAAAAATATAATTATATATCTTAGTATATATATATATATATATATATATATATATATATATATTAAAAAAATATTTTAAATTACTATCTAATGTAGACTTTTTTATAAAAAAAAAAAAAAAAGTTGGCCAAGGCCCAAGGGTATATTAGAGAATATTTCAAAAAAAAGAGGGTATATTAGAGAAAGGATAGTTGCTATTCATTAATAAGATCCCACCGCATAAATTTTGCCCATATCATGATGCTGATTATGAACGGTTAAGATTAAGTGGCATAGGATAAATCTAGTGAACCGCCGCACATGATGGTAGCATCCCAGCAATGAACTTTTAGAACGTTGAAATCAGATTTATACAGACAGTAGTGTTCGCGACAATTAGGGTTTTCAATTTCAGCTGAATTCGAAATGAAATCAAATCATCCTCTTCTCGATCTGATCTAATTTTTCTTTTAATTTTGATTTATCTTTTGGATGATGGAAATGGAGTATGTACGAGAAATCCCGCATAATAATCAAGTAGATCGTCGACCTAGAAAAAGGCCTAGAATTTCAACTTGGGACACTCCACAATCTTCCAAGGTAAGTCCTTTTTTGTGATTCAATTTTTCTGCTTCCATTCATATTTTTTTATCTAACATTTATTGTTTTATTTTGATTTTATACTGTTTGTTTGATTTATACTGAAGTTTTTATCATTTTCTTGTTTCATGTCTATGTGTTAAAATTAGGGTTAGAAATATGTCTGATTAAATTTTTGTTTTTTTTTTTAATTTATTTTTTTATGTTTTTCTTTAGTGAATTAACGTCTGAAGAGTTTCTGTGGATTAATTCTTGATTGAGAAAACTATGAATTGATTAAGAGGGGGACGTTTAGTGGGTTTTAAGTTTGAACTTTTAGCTGTATAGTTACATAATTTATTTGATTTGTGTAATGCCTTGTTGTTTGGTAAATATATTTTCCCTTCTAGTGGTGAAATTTTGTTTCGAGGTAGTATACTATTTTAGGTTTACATCAGCTGTCAATATTATAGGGGAGAAACACAGGAAAGCAGTCGGTGGGTGTGTTTGGGTTTTCTTGGTATAACTTCCAATAAGAAGTTACATTTTAGAATGATTAATTCTGCTTGTTGTGTTCAATGTTGAATTTTTTTTTTTTTGTGATTGGAATTGGCCTTTTGTTCGCTATTTATTTGGATGAGTTCTAGTAATCTTTGTGTGTTGTTTTAAAGTTTGGATGGTTTTATGCCTTTTTTGCATCATTAAGTTCATGTTGTCTTTCCGTCACATGCAAGCTACCATTTTATCTTGTGAATTGACTTATTTTTGGTGATAGTTTGTGCACAATGGTGGTTTTTGTGTGGTTTTTAATGAGTGTAGTTTGAGAGGGATAAACAAATTGGCTAAGTGTGAACTTGGAAATGAATCAATGGCTGTGTGTAGGCTCAGTCAGGATTATATAGTGGCCAAGAGGTTGGAAATTTCTCAAGCTTTGGACCATCACGGATACATTTGGAGCATCCTAGTCATTTTGTGAAGGGATTGGTTCATAAAGGCTCACCTCCATGGCGTGATGATGACAAAGATGGGCATTACATTTTTGAGCTTGGAGAAAATTTAACGCCTCGCTGTAATATACTGCATTGTTATTAAGCCATTTTTCATTTCTATTTTCTTGGGAATTTGCATTACTGCATTACGTTATTCCTTTCAATAGGAAGAATTGTCTTAATGCTTGCACATTCTTTTACTCCTTCCCTATTCTTGTTTTAGCAGATTCTTTTGGACTTGCAATGTTCAAAATCATTTTAAAAATATTTTTGCTTCTGCTTTCCAACTTAAATAACCTTTGTAAAATCATGAGTATGTGGTTTCCTTCCCTTGAGATATTTTCAAAGCTGCTGTACTTTTCTTTACTTCTCATTATATCTTCTTTCTGAACACGTGGTTGACATCAGGTTTTTTACTCTAAAGAAAATAATGTTTGTTTAGTAGCTTTTGGTGCAACTATGGTAAATCTCATTGGATGCATTTCTGAATGGATTTTCGTCTGTGTAGTAGCTAATATAATTTCTATTGTATTTGCAGACAAGATTCTTAGAAAGATTGGAGAAGGTTAGTTGTATAACAGCTGAGTTTTTTTCAATGTATTTTTATTCTTGCTGAAACCTTACTTTTGTTTAATGTTTTTATAGGAACCTTCGGTCAGGTTTTAGAGTGCTGGGACAGGGAACTGAGAGAGGTAGTTGCCATAAAGATAATCCGAAGTATCAAAAAATATCGTGATGCCGCAATGATAGAAATCGATGTACTTGAGGAGCTTGGGAGACACAACAGACATGGAAATGGGTATATTCTATACTATTCTTGCTTTTGTTTTGTATTTTATTTTTATATGTTGTCAGAATAGTTTGTATGTGGCGATTCTGTTGACTGTGGGGTAATTGAATTCTCCTATGCAGTTGTGTTCAAATACGAAACTGGTTTGACTATCGTAACCATATTTGTATTGTAAGTATATAACTCTTAAAGATATTATAATTTCCCCAACTTAATGCTCATTGGTGATTAAGATATCTGGATGGATGTGATTGGTTCAACAGGTGTTTGAGATGCTTGGGCCAAGCTTGTTTGATTTTCTTCGAAAAAACAATTATCGATCATTTCCAGTCGATCTGGTTCGTGAAATCGGGCGGCAACTCTTGGAATGTGTAGCATGTCTGTGGTTATTGAACTCTCTTCTTTATTTTCTTTTTTTTGTTTCGAAGTATAAAGTGAAACAGTTATTGCAATGAGTGGGTAGAATTTCTTGATGAATTCATGCATTGTCTCTTTCTGCTGATATGTTCATTTTCACTTTTACTTGATGATAATTAACTTTCACTTTGTACAGTTTACCCTCTATTAGATGTTTTGTGTCAACTTGACATGTTTAGCGGAAAGTTGCAATTCCGTAGCAGCTTTGATTCTTGTTGTACCTTATGTTTCATATGGTTTACTCGTGCAGTCATGCATGATTTGCGCCTTGTCCACACTGATTTGAAGCCAGAAAATATTCTTCTAATTTCTTCTGAATATGTGAAAATTCCAGACAATAAGGTATTGTGCTTCAGTTTTTGTTACTTCTTGTTAAGATTGATTTTGCTTTTTTAAGTTTGGAAATACTTATTGATTCCAATGTGGTTAACTTAGTCTTTTTGATTTTTAATTTACTTTGCAGGGTACATTGAGAGAGGGAAAGAGGTTACCAAAATCGTGTGCAATTAAGGTTATTGATTTTGGAAGCACAGCTCATGGCACTCAACCACATAACTATATTGTATCAACGAGACACTACCGGGCTCCGGAAGTTATTCTTGGTATGCTGTTAGCAATTATGTTGTGTTGCAACTTGTAGGCATGTAAATTAATGTTATGATAGATGTTAAATTATTTTCAAGCTGATCCTTTTTTTGTTTTTCTCTTGTTGTCTCTTATGAAGGGCTTGGATGGAGTTACCCATGTGATTTATGGAGTGTTGGCTGTATCTTGGCAGAATTGTGCTCAGTATGTTGCGCTACTACTTGTATACCTGTGATGAGTTTAGCATACATACTTGAAACTCTGTAGTGGTACCATGTTCATTTGTTTACTTTTGGCAGGGAGAGGCGTTGTTCCAAACACATGAAAATTTGGAGCATTTGGCGATGATGGAGAGGGTTTTGGGCCCCATACCTGACCACATGCTAAGAAGAGCTGAGTATGTGCCTTTTTAAGAAACTTTTGTCATTGTCTCTTTTACGCATTATTAAAGGATGTATACCAACTACCAAGGTTCAATAATGCTACCAGTTCAGGGGTGTGTGTGGAGGGTAGCAGGCAAATCATACCCTTGTCCCCTCCAAGGAGAGGGCAAGGAGAAATAAATGAGGGTAACCGTCGCAACAAAGATTATAGATCTTCGGCCCTATGTAATACTAATTTACAACTAACAAATTTAAGCTCAATGATCACATACACATTCTCTTGGATTCATTTCATATCTATTTTCATGTGCACATGCAAGTGCGAATCCCAAGTTTTTCATTCCAATCAGGAAAACTGAGTGGGAATCAGTGATATTTTTTAAAAATAACCATCAGTGTTTGCTCTCTTCATTCCAAATTTTCTAGGGTAGCTAAAATTCTTTTAGGTTGGGTTTAGTTTGGATCATTTCCAGGTCTATTGTAATTTTTTTTCCATCAGTTTGGGATAAATAAACCGGGGTATCTAAATTTGATGCCGTTTTCTTTTAACTGACCTTTTGATGGACTAAGAGTAAGACTTTTGTTTGATCCTTTACTAGCTTCAACTATGCTACATTTGTTTATGCAGTCGACATGCTGAGAAGTACATCAGACGAGGAAGGTTGAACTGGCCTGAAGGTGCTACTTCCCGGGAAAGCATTAAAGCTGTTCTGAAACTTGCCCGTCTTCAGGTATGTATTTTTTATTGTCTCCTTGCGCAGGATAAGAGTTTGAAACTTTGAAATAGCTGAAGTGGCAATTGGGTTTCTCTTTCAGAACTTAGTGATGCAACATGTTGATCATTCTGCTGGAGATCTAATTGACCTTTTACAAGGACTCCTTCATTATGATCCTTCATTGAGGATTACAGCCAGAGAAGCCCTCAGGCATCCCTTTTTTACAAGAAACCGCTACAGGTTATGAGAGCCGGTCTTTCATTGTTGTCCTTTGTATTAGTCTTTCTGTTTGTTGTAGAATAGGCATTTTTATCATCTTTTCCCCTTAAAAAAGTGGGAAAACACTAGATCAATACCTCTAGCAACAATTACTCTTCAGTGCGAGTTTGTAAATAAGATGTTTTGAGAAATTCATCTTGAAGCTCATTGCGCTGAATCATGCAAAGCCAGATAAGAACCTAAATTGCTTTTTCAAAAAAAGCCTGATACCTTTCTTTCAGTCTTAATGTGTTGCTTTTAACTTTTTTTTATTCTTTTTTTTTTTTGCATCTTTTCTTTGCCTATTTTGTTCAGCCTTTGTTTTGTTTTGCTGGTATGCTTGAAGGATTCCAATGGTCTAGTTTCTGCTAATTTTCATGCAATATTTTGGATAGTCTTGTGCTACCCGTCATCTCTAATAGAAGTGTGTGAAACAATTAAGCATAATTTTTCCGAAATAATTGAAAGCTTGGCAATGACAGAAGATAAAATCATGTTGAGTACAGGGGATCACAGAGCAGAAATTCTGGACCTTCCCACCAACGGAGTGTCTTATAAATGGTTGAATAAAATACATGTAATTCATAAATCCAAAAATTGTACAATAATAATTTAAAAAATAATCTGGTATATTCCTAGTAATCCTTCAGTTCTTTGTTTTACAATGGCTGGTTAACATAACTCCACTTGGAGGCCCTGTAACTTCAATTTGACAGTGGCCAAACAACCAATAAGAGTATCTCAAAAGGCTTCCGAAATTTGATCTTGCATGAAAACTCCCATCAACTTCGAATGTAACCCTGTTCCTCTGTACCTGTGTAATGAGTTGTTGAGTTACTCCTATAGGAAGTCTAACCTGACTAGTTATGAACTCTACATTGGCTAGCTTGGATTCTGTTTTGTAAATTGAGAATGGCTCAATGTAATGAGTAGCAATGAGATGCTTGTCAAAGTAGATTTGCAGGGTCACGTAGCTGAAGTCTACATTAACCTTCTTATTGGGATTCGTAAAGTTGGCGAGGACCGTGATGTCGGAGTTGAGAAGGTAGCCCATGTCAAGGTAGGCAGCATTGAGGGTGGCTGTTGATATCTCAAAGTGTGGAGTCCGTGGGCGATACACAAGGTATATTATGAGCACCAGGAGGCCACCGAGAATAATGACAAGCCATAGGATCACACAGAACACTGCTCCAAACCATGTAACTGGTTTGGTCCGATTTGGTGTAGGGTACATCAAGTTTTCCCGGTAATTTGAGGAAGGAGCACCTTGTTCAAAGCTCACATGGGGCCGAGATGATGGGTGCTTGGCCTTGGGCCTGGTCTGAGCTGGCACCTCACCAGGATGGGAATGTGATGTTGGTCTTGTCTGAGCTGGCACCTCAACAGGGTGAGGATGTGATGCTGGTCGTTGTTGATTTGGTGGAGTCGAGCTCCGATGATGCCTTGGTGGAGTTGTGGGCTGATGATGCCTTGGTGGAGTTGAGGGTTGATGATGCCTCGGTGGAGTCGAGGACCGATGATGCCTAGGTGGACTCGACGGTCGTTGATGACCATGATCAAACGGGGAACTTGGAGGGTGGACAGAAGGCCCTGGTTGCTGTAAATGAGGTTGCGGGTGCTGTCGCTGCCGAGTCCTCACATGAGTCGGATCACGGCGTTGATCTTGATCAGGACGGTAAAGATTTCCATCCCAATGCTGCCTTGGTTCTGGCCGAATAAGTGGTGGTGCTGCAAAATCTGATGGCTGTGTTGGCCAGAAATGTGGGTTGGTCTCATCATACTGAGACATGAATGTAGATAATCGAAAACCGAAAAAAAAAAGATAAAGGACAAGTGACAGCAAGAGCTAAATACAACAAATACACAGGAGAAGAATTGAGTGTGTTTTATGGAAGCTTGAAGGAAGGAAGAAAATTTATTAGAATATCAGTTTAAAGAAAGGAAGATTGATAGAAAGGCAAAGAATCACAAAATAGTTCAGGAAGGGAGGCAAGTAATCTTTGTTTTTTTTGGTCCACTTTTACTCTACTAGATGTGCCTTAACATACTTAACATAATTCTGAAAGAAAGTGTAAATAAATTGGTTGATGGCCTGATCAGGAAGTTTTTAGTCCTCACTCTTCTTCACTGGTTTGATTGATTCAGGGAAGAAGTATCATCTGTGTTATTCCTTGTCCAAAAAACATCCATAATATGATTAGCAAAATCCCCTTTTTATAGGCTTTGTAAATGAAATAAGAAAAATGTTTTGAGGATGAGACGATGAGAGATAATTTATGGGTTTGTATCAAAACTTGAAATTATATCAAATTTATTAAGATAAAATATATACAAACGTAACAAGTTAAGTGCGTACAACCGGCACAATTGTATGTATGATCATCATCATCATCTTCATAGATAATCTATGTTTAGGGTCTGGGGAGAGGGGAGAGAAGATAGACGACGTCTCATATCTATAAAGAGAGGGCGGTCAAAAGAGTCCTCCGGCTCAAGAAGGGTCTTCAAAGATAGAAACCTGCAAAAAAATCGAGATACTACATCTTACATCTTACACCCATATATGCATGATCATACTAAGAATATAAATTTAGAGTTTGACCCTATCCAACATGGTCTTACAACCATAAATTTACATCCTTCATAAAATTTTTTTGACTCTCTATGTCTCTTTCATGGCTAGGGATGATGAAATGTGTGGGTGAGTATGGGTATCTTTTTCATACTTATGCAGCCATTCCTAAAATTTTTTTAATCATCTACCATGATGGGTATAATTCTCAAATGCATGCTTGTGTATCAAAACTCAAATTGGATATATTTGTTATGAGTCTGTTTGACAAATGCTTATTCACTAAAATTGTTAGTTGGTTTGACTAATAAATAGCTAGTTGTCAAACATCCGTATAACCATATATGCCCTATACTCACTCCATCCCTTTCTATACCCATTATTTCTACTTTATACACATGCTATTACTGAAAATTAAGATTTTCTTGCAAAAAAAATAAAATAAAATAAATCACAATTTCTATGGAGAAAATTGAAGTTTAGGTCATTTTGTGTTCATTATGTTTGCCTACATTTTGATTCACATTTTTACGAGATGAATTTCTTATCTTGTCTTTTTATTTTTTTTTTTTTTTGTTAATTTTAAGTATAAAGATAGTTTATAATAATGTCTATAATAAATAAGGAAAATTCAATAAAACCATATATTCCGAAAAATTAAATCAAGTGGATTGCAATTTAACAACAATGTAATAGTTAGTTTCAGGATTGCCCTTTAAGGTCACCCCTTATATGGCTATATTCTAATTTGGTGTCCTAAACAAATAGTCCTATTTTGATGTCAATATATAAGTGCAATAAATTAAATCAAGTGGATGTTCACTAATCACTACTAGACAATTTAATGTTCTTAACATGCTTAAATCTTAATAGTTAATTGGTATACTCATAATATGTCTATCACAAAATCTCACAAGAGACGGTCTATAGGATAGACCACAAAATTAGGCCAGCTCATTTCCCTTAACTGATTTTTTTTATTATAATATCAATTATATTATGTTATAATCCTAAATGTAAGGTATTATAACCTCGAATATATTATTCTATAACCCCAAATATAAGTTATTATAACCCCAAATAATTTATTATAACCCCAAATATACTATGTTATATTTTGGGTTGGGCTTCATGGATTCCGTCTATAGAATAGACCGTCTCCCATGAGACTTACTGTATGTCTATTAAAGAGATTAGATTGGATCAGATTCGGGCTTAAGTCATATAAACAGACTAAAAACTCTTTGATTTAAATCTGACCCTTTTAATTAATTAAGTCAAAAACAATTCTAAGATACAGGTCAACTCAATTTTAACCCACTTAGTAGCTCCTTTAGAATTTCTTGTTTTCATTATAAGGTTTTTAAGTACGACTATCCTTTTTAGGCCTAAATTATAAAATTTTGTTCATCAGTTATTTATTTTGCACTTCTATTTACTATGAAAAGTAGAAAAATATTGATAAATTAAGTTTAAGTTATACTTACAAGTCGAAATAAACCCCTTTAATAAGTAAGTTATACAAATTTGTTTCAGATTTAAAATTTTGAATATTTCAACCTAATAAATCTAATAAACAGTTTAAGTTAGTTTAATTCATTTAATTAATTGGATTAAAAATCTCGATCTAATTTCATTTATTTAAAATTAAATTCAGATTGAATTAGCTTTTGATAGGCCTAACTCATAGAAGTAAAATAGCATTATTCTCCGAAATAATTGTAGTTATTTTGTCTGAACGTGTTAAGGTTGGAATAATTATATAACCTTCTTAGTGGAGGCTGGAGACTATGCCCTTTCAATATTCATCCCCACCAACCTTCTATTCTATTTTATAGTCTATATTTATGTTCATTTTACGTTAAAGTTTCAAATCCAAACTTGAGACAAATATAGTAGTGATCTATCTTCATTATTAATACTTCCTCTGTTCCGTACTATTTGCTATCGAGTGTGACATATTATATGGAAAAGTGTCAAAATCGATAGCAAGTATTATGAAACAGATAGGGCCGGCCCTGGGCGACGGTCCTAAGGGAGGGCAAGAGGGATCGTCGCCCAAGCCCCGTGTCAAAAAAATAAAATTAATGGTTGTAGAAGATATATATATAGGTTATAAATTGCAAAGTAAAAGGACCCCAATATGCTATTTCGCTCAGGGCTCGAACATATCTTAGGCCGGCCCTGGGAACAGAGGAAGTATGAGATTTTTCAGACAATCGCCCAAAATAAATTTGTGAGTGCTCGACTTTCAAAATAAATTAAAATATTCTATTAATGTAAATTATTTATAGTTGGTGAACCCAAAATCTAAAATTGGTCATTATTTTTCTAATTTTAACAATGCAAGAAATACAAAAAAAAAATTTTAATTTTTAAAAAGTTAGAAAGGGGAATTTTAGCCCCCCCACCATACTTCATATATTGGTGTGGAATGAATATGATACACTTTTTAAGATTAATTTATTTGACACGAATTCCTCCGTTTATATATATTAGTCTTAAATAGACTAAAAGAGAAGAAAAGAAATTTTGTATCTAAGTAATTTAAAAATTTTATCCATTTTTACATGGCATGCATTCAAGTTAAGGCAAATATAAATAAAAATTTAATGAGTGATAAATATAATACATGGTTTTTTTTAAGTATTATATTTGTTATGGTTAGTGATTAAATTAGATGAATTCATGAATAGATGGTGGATAGGACTTGGAGATAGATAATTTGGTGTTAGATTTTATTTTCCAAATTAAATAGGAGTATATCTTAGTCTTTTCCCAATATAATAATGCTATACAACATGTGGTTTTAGTAAACTTATTTTCTCATTACATTTATCAAAATTGGATTTTATTATTGATGGAAAATAAATATCAGTTTTTTAAATAAGGTCATGAATTTGATTCTCATCTAACTCTCTCTTTCTTTAGACTTACCTTATAATTAAAGAAGAAACATTAGAGATTAATTTTCTCTAATCAAAAGTTATGACCTTAACTTTACACATTAAAGAAAATTAAGTGCCAAATTGTATTTCTAAAAAAATAAATACAATTACAATTAATCATAATTAGAATCAAAAATTTAAAATATGTCAATCAACTAAAACAAAGAGATTGAAATTGTACGTCGAGTCTTGCTTTGTTTTAGTGACACTAAATAATATATTTATCTTATCAGATCTGATTCGACCTCTTCTCGACCTATTAGGTAATAAAAAAATTATAATAAATTTAGTTGTTTTCAACCATATGAAAATCCACACGGTTGAAGTACTCTACAAGCTACATAAATTTGTCATAAATAAAAGTGAGGCATTTATGGGCTTATGGGTGAAATTTAATTTCCACAAAAAGAGGGAATGAAAAATCGGCTTCAATTAGAGCCAAAATACATTTTGTCAAACTTATGCCATATGACATAGGATAAAGGGCATAACTTCAAAAAAAAAAAAAAAAAGGATAAAGGGCATTAATTATCTTATTTAATCAATTTAATTTAAGATAATTCACTTAAAAATTAATGTAGCTAATAAAAAAATTTGAAATGAATTTTCATAAAAAAATTGGTTAAATAAGGTCATTAATGTTTCAAACACCAAATTCATTTATCAAGTTCAACAACTTGTATCTCAAAAAAAAAAGTTCAACAACTTGTATTTAGTTCATCTTGCACCTCTAAGGCTCTAATCTTATGAGCAAATGTATGATATAAAATGAACAAATATAAATAAATAAATAATATTGAGATTAGGGGTGAAAGACTAAAAGTTATTCTGATAAAATCTACAAATTAACCAATTCAATTCGATTAGAATGTTTTTTCTATTTAGAATATTCAATCTCGTTAAATTCATCTTAATATATACCTTTTTACTATACATTTTTCAGGGTAATTTTTATGATGGGTATTGAGTGATATTGAAGCTAAAAAATCACTCTGAAAATTGTGTAGAAGTAATTAAAATATTTAAAAAAACAGAGGATGCATGACTGATTTTTTAGTTTTAGTTGGTAAATATGATTTTCGGTGTTTTGGCTATCGAATATGATTTGTTAATTCAAATTCCTAATTGGGGTTTCTAATTTGGTTTGCCTCTTAGATAATACTTTTTCCTAAAAGTTGGTTTTATTTGGATTTTTATTACATATGGTTTGAATTGGGTTTGAGAACATAAAACAAAATAAAATTGGTTTTACCAAATCATCAAACTTTCAATTTAATACGCATATATGGCACTATATTGCCAATTAGTCCCTAGTTCGAAAATATTTCTATTTTAACTCAGCAAATTTATTATGCAACTTTTTTTAGTTACAATTACAAAATAGATTGAAGGAAGCGGAGAATTAAATGAAAATCAAATTTATAATTTAAAATAATATTTACTCCGATTGAGACGAAATTTGATTTTTTATCTTACATGTTACAACATGTCTATTTTACACATCTTCACTCATTTTCTATCCATTTTAATTTTAACCAAACAATTTAGTTTTCTACACTATTTTTTTTAATAACAGTACAATAATATGTTGATTAAATCTCTAACAGACAGACATATATGATTATGCAATAATAAATCGAATATGAGATAAAAAAAGTTGAATTTTATTTTCATATTAACCAAAATAATCCAGTCTATTCGCGATTTTTCTACAATAATTTCATCTATTGATTAACCATGAATAATCCCAACTTTAAAAGGTATTTGTCTAGAGAACTTAAGTAACCTAATGACCTGCTATAGTAGGTAATTCATCAAAAAAATTAAAAATTAATTTAAAATTAGAGAAAAATTTTAAAATTTTACATAAAAAATTCTAAATAATAAAAAAAAACTCATAAATTTTTAAACAATTTTTTAACATTATTTTCAATATTTTATTTAAATTCATCTTTTTTTTTTCCTAAAAAATTGCTATAGCAAGACATCCGGTCATCGGGTATACTCTAGGAAAATACCCCTCAAAGTTGGGATTATTTATGGTTAATCTATAGGTGAGATTATTGTAGGAAAATCACGAATAAATTGAATTACTCTAGATAATTTTTTCAATAAAACAATTTTAATTTTCATAATCTAAATCTAAATCAAAATTTTGTAAAAATAATTTTCAAAACGTTTGAATTACTTCTCCTAAGATGAATACATAGACAGTTGCACTCATTCTCTCACTTTCTGGGAAGATTGATTTTTGGTCAGCAGAATACAGCTTCTCTTCTTCACGTCACTTTCTCTCTCTTAAGATTCTCATCTTAATAAAGCTTTCTACTTTCTTTTTTTTTTTATTTATTTATTTTGGTTAGGAAATAATAATAAAGCTTTCAACTTTGAATGGCTCTTCTTCTTTCTTACAATACTAATATTTTTCTTCAATTTCTGCACATTTTTGTTTGTTTTTTGTGTATAATTAAATAAATAAGAATAACCCATTTCTCACCATCTTACCTCATACAACGTCTTTTTCTTCATTTAGACTTGTTTGCTAGTCTTCATTCAACATTCTCGTCTACAGTTTGGTGTTCTTATTATATTTGTTTGTACAATCAATTCAATTTTCTTCCTTTTTCAATTCTTGTAGTATAATTTAATGTTCAACAGGTTTACTTGTTCAATGTTCTATGTGTTTCTTTTACTGGGTCATTTTCATATCTGTCTTTAGATTTTTTCCTCTTCTAGGAATATATACTTGGTCTAGGGTTTTGGGTTAGAAAAAGGTGGGCAATTTTTTAGATTTTTCAATTCAAAAGATTGAATTTTTAGCTATTTATGCTTGTACCCAGAATTTTTCTTCTTTAGTATGGCTTTCCTGGAAGATTCCCATGATGGGTTTTGATGAATTAGTTTGACAAAAAAATTGGTAGTTTTTTTTAGGGGGAAGGGGGTTAGTGAGATGTTAGGTGCTGGGGAGGAAGAGAGGAAAGCCAATGCTAGGAGAACTTATCTAAGATCAGTTTCATGGACTGATAGATCACCTAATAAACCTAACCCTTCTTACCCTAGAGCTCAACCGAGCTCAAAAGCTCGATCTTGCTTGCCGCCTCTCCAACCCCTTTCGATTTCGAGGCGAAATGTGGAGGAGTGGCCTAAGGCAGGATCAGATGATCTAGGGGTTTGGCCTCAGCCTACAACCCCTGGAGGAAGAAGTGATGGTGGGTTGAGGGAAAAACCGAGTGGGAGCACGAAATTAGATGTGCCTGGTAGAGAGTTTGAGTCTAATAAAGATAGGCTTGCCTTTTATGAGAAGGAATGCTCAAGGATATTGGAGCATATATACTTGGGGAGTGAAGCTGTGGCGAAAAATCGTGAGATTTTGAGGCAACATGAGATAACTCATGTGCTCAATTGTGTTGGGTTTGTTTGCCCTGAGTTCTTCAAAGGTGATCTTGTGTACAAGACACTTTGGTTGCAGGATAGACCGTCGGAGGACATAACTAGTATCCTCTATGATGTGTTTGACTATTTTGAGGATGTTAGGGAACAAGGCGGACGAGTTTTGGTCCATTGCTGCCAAGGTGTGTCTCGATCAACCTCCCTGGTCATTGCATACCTTATGTGGAAGCAACGACAAAGCTTTGACGATGCATTTCAGTATGTCAAGGCAGCTCGAGGAGTGACAAATCCCAACATGGGGTTTGCTTGTCAGCTTCTTCAGTGTCAAAAGAGAGTTCATGCCATGCCTGTCAGTCCTAATTCTATGTTGAGGATGTATAGAATGGCTCCCCACTCTCCATACGATCCGCTTCATCTTGTACCCAAGATGGTGCACCATCCTAGTAAACTTGGGCTCGACTCTCGTGGGGCATTTGTCATTCATATCCCATCAGCTATATATATCTGGATTGGAAAGTACTGCAGTTCAGTGATGTCAAATAACGCCCGTGTGGCTGCTCAGCAAGTTATCAAATATGAGAGGGCACAAGGACCTATTTTGACAATAAAGGAGGGTAAAGAGCCGCCTGAGTTTTGGGATACTCTTTCTAGTGGCGAAATTCTAAAAGAGGTTTCTGAAGTGTTAGGGACTATACAGGATAGGCCTTCAACTAGTGGAACCATTGATGACTATATGGTTAATACTGATATTGAGACCAGGAAAGTTGATGAATATGATCAGGATTTTGAGATCTTCCACAAGGCACTTGCTGGTGGGGTTGTTCCCCCTTTTACATCGTCGGGTTCTGCATCCGAGACTCGTCTTCCTGCTCTAGAAAATGGTTGGGGTCGACTAAGAAAGAAATTCGAGAATGGTATTATGAAGGGATTTCTCTTGTCACCAATTACTGTTCCGAGTGTTCGATTCAGTCATGAAAGTGAACAGATAATTGACTCTCGATTTGTAGAAGAACCAATTTCTCCCACTGCTCACTTGCTGCAGTGTACCCCTGATTCTAACTTATCCAAATCTAGCTTACCTGACAAACATGGTAGTAATGAAGAGCGTGACGGGTATCAAGCTGATTCGACGTTCTTATTACCTAGTCCTTGTAGCTCACCAGACTCATTATCTCCTTATCCAGAAAACAGCCCTACATTCAATTCCAAGTCCCCTTCTCTTTCCCCTTCAACTTCGGAATATTCAAGCCCTTTTACCTTTTCGCCTTCCTCTTCAAACTGGTCTGATTCGACCAACGCCTCCTCTCAACCTTCACCCTCGGGGGTGGAATTTTCTGATCACTTGTGTACTAGAAATCCCACCTCCCTCGAATCTGATTGTCTAAAGAAAGGGACTTCAGGATCATGTATGGATGCATTTTCTGCCATAACCGATTGGAAATCCATGAATTTCTGTTCCTCTTGTAGAGGAAATTCTCCTTCAATAGCGGAACGCAGGGGAAGCAGTCCACCTACGTTGATGTTACGGCCTACAACTGATTCGACTCGTGCTACCAATACCTTGGTTAGATCATGGTCCTTTTCTCTTCCCGGCATGGGCAATGAGATCAGTACTGATATCGAGAACATGGAGCCAGAACATGGGGCAAACGCTGAATCGAATACTGATGAGCTAATGTCAGATGCAGGTAACTGATTTCGATTTCTATGTACTATTTTACCTTATTAATGTGATTATATGCTATACAGAAAATTGGCGAAACGATGCAAGTCACTTGTAAAATTCCATTGCAATAGATTTATGAACTTCTAAGATTGAAATAAGATAGGAAGAAACATTCAATGGGTAGTGATGATTGTAAAAATTATGATTGATTGCCTTCCATGATGTTCATGATCTTGACTTCTGATAATTAAGTATTGGTTATCTCATCACTAATTACATGTACCTTGTTTTAGGGTAATAATGCATCATGTATTTTCCAACAATTATAAGCATCAATGTGTATTTAAAATACTTTTTTAAACCAAGTTGATCCTAGAGAATTTTTGGCATGATTGACATAGTTCTTGGATTATGCATTTTTTATTGAACATCCATGTTGATTGAAGTAGAAGTTCCAATCTCAACAACATTATATTATCCCAATCCATTATATGGCTCTCATTTGAACCCACTTAGACGGGTTTAGGGGTCAGATATATGCAACCTTGTGATAATAAAAGGTTGTTTTCCGTTGGCCCTTAATAGCAAACTATCTTATGCTATTTTACATAAATATGATGTGCGCATGATTTAAGGAGTTATTTTTCTATAGTCCATTATAATCAAAAGATGTATTTCAAATTTCAGAGCTATCCTTTATTAAAATAAGAAAAAATTACCCGGATTGATACAACCTTTTGCTTATTTTCCTACAATAATACCAACTTTGGGGATGTTTCCTAGTAATATCCCTAATATGTTAAAAATCAAACTATAAGAAATTATGACAAAAAATGATAAATTAACTAATAAACTAAAGTTGATATTATTCTAAGGTTGTACTATTCACGGTAATTTATCCTTAAAATAGTTCTTAGATAACCTTAGGTCCTACATATATCTAGAGTATCAAAATTATTGCCTAAGGATTTGGACCAAGTCAAAAGGCAAGTATCCTCATTAGATATCTAGTGTTTGAATTGTTCTTTGATAACTTGATTGGAGTAGTTGAGGTTTGTAATCTAGTTATAGGAGGGTAGTTGAGAAAGCTACAGCTGTTTACTAATTTGGTACTATTATGGATATTGGTCTGTTAACAAACTCGTAGAAATTACTGCGTTTCTGATTCGAAGTTTTTCGTTTTCGATTTGTTATTAGAGCTTGCATCGTATAGGTTACTAAACATCGTTTACGTATTCATGCAGATCAGTAGAGATAAAAGGCGAAGAACGTCTTAACATGGGTCATAACTTGAAGCTCTTACTCTAATGTCAGAACTTTCGGCATCCCTAGCAATGCCATAACCTCGATCCTTGCTTTTGAGACGATGTTAAGATAAATCTGAATTCTCGTACGTATGTAGAATATATATATATATATATGTATATGTATATGTATATAAGAGATACGCTCCTTGTTGTATACTGAAACGATTGGCCAACCAAAGCCACAGTGCAATAAGAGAACAGTTTTTGCTTTGTAGTAGGGGATGTAAATGATAGCACACAAGGTGCTTGCTTTTACAAATTCTAAAGAACAGCCATTGTATTTGTAGTATAATAGATCGTAGTTATGTACTTTTATTTTGTATTACTAATAACTACTCACAAAATATGATTATCATTTTAAAGGTGTATGCTTTATATAGCTTAAATCACGGACGTGCCTTGTTTTTCTTAGGAACGATTTAATCTCTGTTCCTGAAAGTTGTTCTATTTGTTGTCATAAAGAACTTTTCTATTTATTTACAAATTTCGGATAAAATTGGCATTGCTCATCCTCATTTAAAAATTTTAATAATATAATATTATGGCCTTCATATATTTTCTACTAACTTTATTTAAACATTTTTATATTATGATTCTCACGTGTTTTCTATTAGTAACTTTATGAAAATATTTTATAATAGTTGTGAATTATGATCCTTATATTTTTTCCACTAACTTTATTTTGATTTATGGTTTGCATATTTTTACTCCATTAAATTTATTATTTAAAAAAATAATATATTCATCAATTAAAAGATTCTATTAATCTTAATTCTAGTGAACATTCATTGTAAATTCTTTTAAACATATAGCTAGAAGCTGCACTTAGTTACATGCTAATTTGAAATTGATTGATACAAAAACTATTTTAATTTTTTTCAATTTTCCCATGAAAAGAAATTTTCAAAATATTCAAAACTACATTGTGGACAGATAAATGTGACAAAACAATTTCGCCTGATCTGAATTGCAAATTGCAATTTCAACTTGTATTCTGAGATAAATACAATGAAGTCCAATCCAAAAAGATTTAGACGAAATTCGGTTCTAGTGTTTGGTTTCGCCCACGGATCAAGTCGACTATACATATCATTGATGCAAGTTCGATAGATACATTAAGGTACAAAGTCAATGGCGCAGCAAGCACATCGACATTCAGATTCAAAAACAAACCCCCGAAAGATTACCCCAAAGACAACTGACATGCAGAGCGACCAGAGGTATACGGTTCCAAATTTGAGGCTTTACCAAAATTTCATAGTCAACCTTTTCTTGATTAGTACACCAATTTATGCTCTCAACATGGTCATTGTAGAACCAAGTGAACGGCTTTTCAAGGTTCTGTGCGACCATGATGGCTTGGCCGAACTCGGTTTCTTGTTCCAGTTATCCTCTTGGGTAAGCAGTGCTTTCTTTGCAGTCAATGCGTCGCTTATCTCTTCCCATACATCTTTCTTCCCATTTACTGTCAATGAGTCAATCAATTATATGCCAATCAATTACCATGGATCTTTAATGCTTCAACAAAATCACAAGATCACCAAAATAAATTACGATGGATGAGTTAAATTTGAAACAATTCAATTAATTCAGGTGTAAACATACCAGGCGTAGCAGGAGTATGTTGCTCTTGGTTGTCAGTTTCTGATGCGCCTTTACTCATTTCTGAAGGGACGAATGTACCATTTGCAGCAGAAAGTACAGTTCCCCCTGATTGACTGGAATCACTACGCTTCACAATACGCACATTTACAAGAGACGGGAAATCAATCTGCAAAACATGACGAGTGTTGACATACCCGTGAGAAAGACTGTCTGATTGCAGTTTAAGTTCACTTGAGATCATATCACGAATACTGATGATCTTAAGGCCAAGAACATCCAGCAGTTGCAACACAACAGATCATGCATCAAAATATCTTATCATGGACTAAAGAAAAAAGTTGAAATTTTCCCAATTATGGTCTTTCGAAAAATTTTTGATTGAAACCGGTAAATGAATCTTTGTCCTTGGAAACTGACAGGCAAGCGGTTGAAGTTCAAAAGTGCGATCAAGAAACCCATCGGGCTGAAGTAAATGACAAAAATGTATTCACTTCATTCATTACACAAACACACAATAAAGTATAGCATACATTTCGAAAGGTTCTCTTTCCAAAGTGTGAACAAAAAAGGTCTATTTTAAAGGGAAATTTGGTTATGTATCTTTTGAATGTCTATCATTCCTTATAAAAAAATATTTACCTTGACACAAAATTACAAATCCAAGATTGTTAATAATTCACAACTACCTAGTGATTAAAGAGTTTCACCACATTTGCTTTCCTCAAATCTCATTTACGCTTGCCCCATTTTGGATGAAATTTGACAAAATTAGATCATAAACTCATCGAAGAACATACTTCCTCCGATTTATAATACAACGCAATCACACATAACAAAATTCACAATTCACCGAAAATGAAAAAGTATTCAACCAATGCAAGTTAACAAAACTATACTGCTAAATATCTTAAGTAAACGAAAGTAGTGCATATGACACAACTTTGATACCTATGCATACAAAACTCCACGAAAGAAAATCTTTGGCACAATTCAATTTAGTTTGTTTCTAAAAAGCTAATACCTCTAAGGACCCATCTTCATTGTAGAAAGAAGGTTGCGGAGGTCGTCCAGGGTCATCATCATCAGCATGATCTTTGACAGCCCTTTTTGGAAGGTTAAGTGGGTATTGTGCTTCTGGAACCAGTATAGTTTTATTCGACTCTTGATCAAACGATGTAATTTTTCCGACCTGAAGAGCTTCTCATCAGAAAAAGACCATGAATAAGTACAAGGCAATTGCAAAAAAGAAGCAAGGAGTCCAACCCGGAATGAGGTTAACTCTGGGCACCAAGATGATGACAGCTCCAATAAACGATACGCAATGATGTCTCCCACCTGCCATGTGAAAGCAGTAGAACTCAAGATAAGAATTAAGAAGACGGAATAGTTGTTAATTGCTAAGTCCCAAATCCTGTATCCAAATCTTCAACAGTTAAACATGCTCAAAATCTTGATAGTACTCACTAAACATGGCTAACCGGTCATTTTTGTAGTAATTAAGATTTACACATTCTTCTGTACACATAAATGGAACAGATGAAATAGATTTTATAAAAGGTCTACAAGTGGAATCAATTTCGTTCGAATAATTTCATTCAATAGTTACTACCTCAAACAATAAATTATAGACCTTTCATATTCTATCCATCAACGCTGCTTCAGTGAGATGCTAAATTCACCTCTTTGCATAGTAATGTTAGAAATTAGAATTGAGAATCACAACTCCCATGATATTAATAATGTTAAAACAAACAAATGTTAGGGAGTCTACATCAAAGAAAGAAACCTTCGGCAAATCAGTTAAAGGCATGAACTTTTCAAATTCCAAAGAAGCATCCTTAGGCTGCTTTCTTCCAGAAGCCCCAGTACTAGAAGTGCAGGCGCTGCGATCTCTTGGTTGTTTCCAGGAGGAAGATGGTTGTCCCGTGGTAGCTCTTGAACTGGAAGCACCATTATAATCTCGTGATTCCTTCCAAGAGACTGGTTGTTTCTCCTTACCCCAGTTCTGAGCTTTCCTTTTATTTGTAATGTCGCTCCAGCAAGATGTTTCCTGAAATATATCCATATTTTGAAATATATATAAGTAACAAACCCAACTAGTGATAATCAAAGCAGGTAAAGCAAAGAATAAGGTGATAGTTGCAAGAGTTTGAAAAAAGTCAATAAACCAAACCACAAAAATATAACTATTGCAGACTCATTAATAGCATAGAATAAGTATCACTTCTAAAACATATCTGAAAACGAAAAAGAAATAAACAATGGAAAGAGAGTGGAGAAATAGGTAAATGAATATCAAGGAATTGCACCATACCCTTGTCATTTTATTTTTGTCTACACCCCAAACATTCTTTTTAGCTGTGTGACCTTCCCAAGCCTTTTTTCCGATTGATTGAAGATCCGAACCATTTGCTCCTTGGTTTTTTTGAATGTAACCGTTTCTTTTTTTATTCTTCTGAACACCCCAACCATTTGCTTCTTTATTCTTCTGAACATCCCAATCACTTACTTTTTGACTCTTCTGAACATCCCAGCCACTTGCTTCTTCATTTTTATTCAAATCCTTTGCTGTAACCAAAATATTGTTTTGTGAGCCAGCAAGGCATACATTACCAAATTAGCAAATTCTCATAAGCAACTTGCCATATCGAAATGTTACTAAAATATAATGAGAATCTAACTACCAAGCAACTTAAACGTCCATGACAAATTTGAAACCAAATTTTATCAACAAATAATTTTCCAATTACATGAATTTAATCCCTCGTGATAGCAACCTATCAAAGATTAAGAGTGCTCCTACATCACCGATTCACAACAAAGGTAATCTGCATAATCACAAATCACAATGTTTAAGATGAAAATAAAGCGTAGCCACTACACAGTTCGGAATGTTGAACTATCAAGATCACATTCAAAAATCTGGTGTGGTGAATCTTTTGTTTGTTGAGGTACATGGATAGTAACACAAGAAACAAAACAGCTCCCGACGAAGACAACAGTGGTATGGTTTAAGTGGCTACTATTAAGGATAAGATGAGAACCTACCGGACCAACGCTAACATCAAAAGGCATGGGAATTGGGATAGTGGATGATATCAAATGATAAGTAACACTAAGTTAGAACAACCATGATGGAATGGGAAAAATGACATGTGATGAAATGGGTATCCAAATCAATGTGTGAAAAAGGCATAAGGTGCACCAACATGATAAGGATTCCTAAAGCCTAGGCGTTAGAAGCAAAACGTGAGGCACATCTCACCATGGAAACAAACCGCGGTCACAGAGACATTTGTTTGCGGAAAACGGCTATAATCAAGTAAAAACGCGAATCGTGGCCTATGTGGCGTGAATTTTTTAAAAAAATCACATAAGGGGAGTTTCAAACTTATAATTGCATTTTTTGTTGTTGACCAACTATTATTATGCAATAATATGCCCATAGCTTATATAATTGCACTATAGGGGTACTTTAAGTGAATAATTAGTACTTATTTGTTAACTATTTCGCGTAACTACAATTATGAGCAACAACAATTTATGCGAATTTTAACGTGGAAACAAAAAACGTTGTAACAGCAAAATATTGTTGTAACGGTAAAACATAAGGGGAGTTTCAAACTTGTATTCTAAATCATATCACGTACAAAAGGAATGATGTCTTTGAGTATAAAAAATAATTTAAAGCAAAAGTTCAGATCAGGAGGACCTTTTCTAGCAGAAATGAAGCGTACATGTCCAGGACAAATCTCTACAGGGACAAGATCACCATCATCAGCGTCACCATCTTCCTCAACTAACTGTTCATCTTTTCTAGATCCTGAATCTTTACCGAGACCATTGGCAGGGAGTTGATCAACATCCTGACAGAATAGAAAAGATAAAAGGGATCTTGTTCAGGAAATAAGCAGTAGAGCTAAAAATAGATTACCCCCAGTTGTATATTGTATTCGTACCTCAACCATATCAGAATTACGCAGTTTCCGCCACTGCCTTTGCAACTTCTTACGGCGAGAACTTCTGCAAGCCTAGGGAAAGAAAGAAAAAAAAATGATATTGTTGCCTATAATACGAAATAAAAACCAATTACAGAACATCCATGACAAAAATTGATCTTCATGATAGGACTCTGAATACTGCCAGGGACGTAAAGGCTAAGCAACAAGCAAGAGACAGCAGCAATTACGGGCCAACAATTTCCAAAATATAATAAATGAAAAATAATATAGAGACGTATGATCATGTTATCAATTGACCACACTCAATAGTCACTTCTACAGATATATACAACGGATCATATCATTAATCATATTGATCTATCTTCCAAATTCCAATATTTGAAATTTGAATAGACACATTATAAAAACCACGTTAGCAAAGCAGACAATCCAAACAATGTTCTAACATAGATGAGGACGACATGATAACAAACCACTAGGTATTTGATGTTAGTTCTAGAAAACTGAAATTTGAAGAACGCAAACTTGATGAATCAGAAAGCGTGATAAGTAGCATACAAGGCCTACAACAGATATAAACTGCAAGAAAAAGTCAATCCTGCTAGAATCGCGACAGCAAGCATCGCATAATCTTAGTTGATTATTCCACAAAGAATTGTCCACATGGCCTCAAAGCGTATCAAAATCAAATCTCAATAGAAAATCCTATATTATAAAGAAGAAATTTTTGGGTTCCCAAAGCATTTGAGACGATCTTTTAAAATATGTGTTGTTCAGTAATTGTAAGTTGCAACAGATTAGTTGCAATGCAGAAACAGATACGGCAGTTGAATCATAATCATTTTGTTATTGCTGACCTGTTTAGATTTAGGCACACCAGAGCCATTTATTGTTTCTTCCTTTATCTCCTCAGATTCACTGCACCAACAGAAGAAAGACTTTGAGAAAGACAGTTCAAACATCAAACTGATAGACCTGATAGCAAAATAATTTCAAATCTTGTTTTCTTTTAAAATTTGATAATGACTCTAAAATTTCCAAAGCCTACTTTACATTTAGTATAACAAGAACAACTCAAAGTTAGCTCAAGGGAACAAGAACGGTATAGCTCCTGTAGTGCACCAATCTCTCACGAAATGATAGGACCATGTAGCAACTGAAAATTCGAGGAAGTATATAAAAGGCAGGAGACAATCCAAGTATTCCAATATTACCACTGCTAATTTGGAAAAAGTAGCTAGCTATTCAATGTCAACAATCAACGTACAGTGAATACACAACAAAAATTCTTCATCCTCTCAGATTCATAATAGTTATTACTCTAAAAAGAAGTCAGAACACTAAAAATTTGAGACCAAACCGCCTCAAGAGGAGTTTCCCAGGGTAATAAGCACATCCACCGTCCAGTGTCCACATCAAGAGAGTACTATAATTAGTAGAACTTAAGTAACGATTAGACTCTAACTAAACCAAGCAAGCAAACTGCTTCCAAAACAAGAAAGTAAATACAAACAAATTAGAATCTATAGCAGCAAGAAAGCAGAACAATACAGAGCATTTACTCAGTCCCACAAAATTAGTATCAGTAGCTTTCGAATGTCATTAGCTACTGATACTAACCTATACAAAGTGTTACATATCGCCAATATCAAGAAAATGGACTTCCAGTTTCAAAACATCCAAGGAATCATGAATGACAATCCCAAAAAAATTCCTTCCCCCAACCACCTATGGGCAGAAACGACAAAATAGCAGATTGTGATCTCATGGTCCCTTATCGCCTTAGTGAATAATATGGAGATAGCTGTTAAGAAACTAATGACCCTAACTTTCCAACTATAAGGAACATTGGATAAGCAGCTGACATGTAAAGTAAATTCGACAGCACAGACAGCTGCAATAATATTCTGCACAACCATTATATAGATTCTAACAACAATGTTAAAAAAAACGCAAAACAAATAAAAAAAAAGCAGCAAGAAAATCTAGAACCTACTTGGACTTGGATCCTGGCTCCAAATCATTGGTGCAATCTACAGCGATTTCATGCTTACTCCCATTTGCAAGCTTTCTTTTCTTCTGCAGTGTTTTTAGAGGTTCATGATCATTGTCCTTCTTTAGGACATCTTTAGACGTCAAGCATCTCTGTCTCTTTCTACTATACAAAAAAATATTCAATAGCCAATGATAATGTTTCTTTAAATTTAAACAGTACGAATAAGATTAAATAATTAAAAAAGCAAAGATACTAGGATCTAGGAAAAAAAAAACAAGATAGAGCTCATGTAATAACAAGAATTAAACAGTGCAGTAAAAGCCTAGAGCTGTGAACAAACACTGTCAAAACAGAGAAGGGTATATGAAAGATCATTTAGACAAAACAGTTTAGGAAGTTAGGAACACTGTAAATGGCAGTCTATAAAGCATATACAACTTGGATACCCCCTCCATCACAGTTTTCTTTCACACTTCTCCGCTCACGTATATTTAACATTTACAAGGCAAGAGAGCTCTGTACTTATATAGGTGATATGTTAGTGCAATAGTAAATGTGATGGTAGTTAGCATAGTATATCCTTCCTTTTATAATATAAAAACCATGAAAGAGATTAACACTAATCATTTCAACAAAAATGATTAGTGTTTTAGCTAAAGTACTTCTTCTTTTTTTACTAGCCATTTGGTCCTGATTTTTACTTTCAAGTTTCAAATTAATTTTGATTAAGTTTCAATTTATTAAGCATCTGAGGATTTCTAAGGATCTTTCTTGAGTCAAAAGACTCTTTGGCCGCATCTTCCTTTATGGGTATGGTTGTCGGCTTGCCGCCTCCCTTCCCTCCCCAGACCTTCGTCATAGTTTTCTATAAGCGGAATACACTGAGTAATGATGATGATCATCATCATTAGAGGTGTTCAACAGAATGGGTCAAGGCGGGCCGGGTCAAATTTTAAATGGCCCGGGGCGGGCCGTGTCGAATGTTAAATGGGCTAGGGCGGGTCAAGCCCATTTAAATCCGACCCAATTTGACCCTTAATTTAAAAGTTCATAAAAAAGTTTTTTTATTATAGTTTATAGCCCGTTGGGTCGACCCACTTATGTATATAATAATATATAAAAATATAAAAAAAAGTGGTAAATTTTTTTCCGCAATTAATACTTATAGTTATCCGAGCCAACCCTTTACACCAGGCCCGTTAATGACCCGCCCCACTATTGACCCGACCCTTGACCCGTTGGGTCGACCCGCCTCATTGAACACCTCTAATCATCATCATCCTCATTAGCATGTACATGGATGAAAAAGTTAAAGGTTACATAATATCTTGCACTTCTACCAATAGATTTGTTTCCATCTTTTGCTACGTTCAATCAATAGCTAGTAAGTCGTTATAATTTTACAAGTTAAATGACAAATACCAAAAAAGTACAAACGACAAAGAAAAAAAATTGTGGACGTTGTCACGATTGCCGTAACAGACGTAACACCACGGACTGTTATGACTCACTCGTTTCCAGGACATCACAAAGTGAATCATCAAGTTTTAAAAAAATATATATCATACTTATTCAAGTTTTCGAGAAAATATATTCAAAGTTAAAGCTTATAACATTCCTTTTGGAACCTAGTACACTTTATAAGTAATAAGATTAAAATTGCTAATATGTCAAAAACATAGCTTAAAATGGCTATTCTATGTTTTTAAATAATGGAGTTTTGCGGTTCGGCAAAGTGGTCCTAATGTAACGGAATGGCTTCATTTTTATTAAATGATGTCGGTACCTAATTAAAGTCGGAAAATCAAGCAATTAATATCACTGAATCCCAAAAGACTAATACATCTCATAAAAAAGAATGGATTAAGGATGATAAGTAAAATGAACGCACACCATGACACGTATGAGAAAGAGTTTCAAAGACATACTTAGTCGTCTCAATTGGGCTAGTTGCTTTTCTCTTCTTGAAAGCAACGTCTCCATCAGGAGCAAATTCCACAAATGCCTCTGCCTCATAATCCCTATTAGTTACACTTCGGTAAGCAGCAGTCTCTTTGTCAAACTCCTCATTTGCCAAAAGCCTGACACCAGAAGGTAATAGTTGCTTGTCTACTGTTTCGTCTTTAAGACTAGGCATTGGATCTTCAATTGCCTTCATCGATTCACACGTGCCAAACCCTTTTCTTTTCACACTGATAGTAGAACAAGCATTCAAGTACATTCAGGACTATTGAATACAACAATAAGATATTCTCATGCGAATTGCTAATAACCAGGTAACAAAAGTATTGTGAAAGAAACTAGCCTTATTAGATCTTTATCCTTCAAAATGGTTGTTGACTCAAAAGGTGGAAGAACAAATCCATCCATCTACAAACCCAAAAACAAAAAAGTTTGTTCAGTGCAATATCCAAGGGAGCTCGTAACAGACACACGATTGTTCAAAAACATAAAGATAGAACAACAGAGTCATAATCCATGATAACTCCCAAGGTATCAATGTCACATGTAGTGGTAAAACAAGACAATATTCCAATTGGGCGAGTGATGGATTGAAATTATTCAAGTGAGAAAATTTTAGGCTTGTAATTTTTCACAAATTTTCTTTTGACAAGGTTCATTTGAACATTGATCAAGAAAATTAAAGCGGAAGAATCTACAAGTACAAAATTAATTGAACATTAATAAACAAAAAGAACATAAGCATTCAAACGTAAAATTCAAAAATAAGAAAGAAAGGATAGCAAAATGAACGTTCTATAATGATAATCATCCACTAAATACATATTACATAAAAGTCTTGTACAAATTTGCCACACTAGTTTAGTATATAGCAAGTATCTATTCTCAATGATTGTACTTGATTCTACTTGTCAAGTAAAAATACTTGTTATTTTAATACCTTTTAAGGTTGGTTTAGACTAAAATATTGCGAAACAAGTCCATACAAGACTTTCTCGTAAAATACTTGTACCAAATTGGTATTTAAAACATAGCCACCAAAAATACAAAACCCTAATTCCCTTTATTAACACACTAAATAACCACTACTTAGGTAACATGGTCTAATCTTCTCCCTTCTATAGCTTCTAACACTACTTCCAAGTCAAAAGGCCAACTATTTGTCAAATTTCATCAATCAGTTGTTACAACCTGCAATCTATAAAGTGATAATGATAACAAATTTAAGTAAAATACTCCCAACTACAAGAACTTTATTGACATAAAGTAACTTCCATAATTTATCTTTCCATATGGCTTTTGTGATTATAGAACTTTGTGGGTGGTAGAACCTTGCCTTTAAAAAAACAATTGAAATTGCTTTGTTAACAATACTCCTAACAAATCATAAAGACTTAATGACAAACCAAAAAGAATGAACAGAAGAAATAAAAGACACATAAAACTAAGCATAGTAAAAAACTTTTTCTCCTCTCTAACTAAAATGAGAAAATTAGACCTGATAAACAACATAAATGTCAAAATGAATCAAATGACATTGAAAAAATTACACATAAAAAACGAAATCATCGGCTTTATGATCAAATATGAAATACCCAACTATGATCAGCCCCTAAAAACATAATCAAACAACAAAATCATCAAAAAAGTACAAGAAAAAAGACATGCAAGGGAAAGAGAAAGTACATAGAGAATGAGACCATGAGGGCAAGATTCATGGAGATCAAAAGAGTGAATGATGTATGCAGCAACATCAGAAATTGTCTCATGGTGTGGTTTGAGAAAAACCCATGAATGTTTGAGACCATTTTTCTTCTGGGTTTTACTCAAAATATTAGGGTCATGAAATTTTAATCGTAATCTTCGATTAGTAGCTTCCATCATTGCAGATGGAAGAACCAAAGGTAGAAATTTTGGAAGAGATTTGAAGGGTTTTTGCAGAAAGGAGTGAAGTAGGAAGTCGAGATTTTCTGGGTTATGTAAAAAGTGTAAAATGGTGTGCTTTTTTTTTTTTTTTTTTTTTGAGAATTATGTAAAAGGGAATGCTTGAACCCTTGGATTGTTGGATACTTGGATGTCGTTTTGACGTCAAGGTGAACGTCAAGGTGGAGTTTTATTCTACTCCCTCCTATTCAGCCTAAATGTTTCATTTAGTTTTCCACACTTGCCTATGCAACATTTTAACTCTTAATATCTAAAATTGTTCTTAATTAAATTTTATAAAAATTCGATATTATTAATCCTTGTATTGAGACGAATCAAACAAGATCTCACATGACTATATTTTAACTTATAGATTAAGGGGGTGTTTGTTTAGGGGGAATTGAGGGAGGGAATGGGAAATTTTTTGGTGAGACTTTGATGTCCCTTGTTTGGTTGTGGGGAAGGGACATGAGACTTTAAGTCTCATCCCCTCCAAGTCCCACCATTTCATGTTCTAGGGGGGAGAAGGACATTGGGGTTGGGACATGAGACTTTAAGTCTCACAATTCCTATTCCCATCTACCAAACACCCCCTAAGAGTAAAATACAAATTTAGAGTGATGAATGAATAGTACCAAAAAAATACGAGACATTTAGGCTGAATAGGAGGTAATATTTTTTAAAATTTATTTTTTATGAGCTTTTTACACCATATTAGTTAAAATATTAATTAATATATTTAATACAACACTGTATTTTGATAAAAATTTATTTAAAAAAGAAAACATAATAGGAGCAGAATAAGAGATTTTTTAACCTTAAAACAAAAGGAGGTTAAAGGAAATTAATTCCTTTTAAATTCTTTCTTCTCAAGTCTACTTCACCGGATTAGTTATTCAAATTCTAAACAAAAAGGAATTATATTTCTTCAAAATTCTCATTTTTTATTTTTAATTCTCTTCAATTTAAAACAAAGTACCTATTTCCCAAAAAAAAAAAAACAAAGTACCCTAGTCTATTTTTTACCTCCACACCACTTAAATAGAAGTATAGAACCATGAAGGGACATGGGTGCCAACATTAATAATCTCGATACTTAAATTTAGGTGTGTTTGGTAAAATTTGTAATTAACTTTTTTTTTTACGGTCCTTTCATGATGAAAAAGAAAAAAAAATATTTGATAAATAATTTAACTAAATTTTAAGCCAAAAAAGATAATTTGATTGCTCTTTTTCATTAGCTTTTGACTTAGTAGTCCACTTTTCTATAATAAACAACTAAATAAAAGCCAATACATAATATAACAAATCATTTTCTTAAACAGTTGACTTATTCAATTAACTTAACGCCAATAAAAAGGTCTATACTTCAGATTATCAAATAAACCAACTAAAACAACCAACAACCATTAAGTTCAGTTCAATCCCTTTAAACATTGTATCGTGTCTCGAGCCCAAATCGTCTTTCATAACATGGAATGCAGGAGCCGTACAAGTAAAGTATATGCAAGATGCATAGTTTCCTCTTGAGCCCAAATCTGTAGGAGATCTGATGCTCAAAACCTTCAAATCCAACTCTTGAAAATGAATTTCGAGAGTGTAATTACACACTAAGAAACTGACAATGGAGTCTAGCTTGGAGATTACAAATGAATATATTTATATCATCACATATTACTTTGCTCAAATCAATAGCAATAAGGCATTTTGTAAAAGAACAACTAGACAAGAATAAATCAAAGCAAACTGCAATGTCTAAATCAAAACTGAATGTTTCCGCATTTTGCGAATAGTTTGCAGCTTCTATGAAGCCAGCATTCATGTTTTTGTTCGGTGATTGAAGAACGTTACAGAAGTTCAAAATCCAACATCGACATAAGCCTGATTGCAGCAGTGGGCATCTCCTCCAGACCACTCTCATAGACCCCTGCAAAAAAATACAGTTCCTAGTTAAAAAAGGCCCAAATTCTAAATCTTAACTGTGAAACAGTTCCTAGTTCCTTTATGATGTCAACATTTTTGCAGCAAATATCACCACATAAATGTGACGAGAATAAATTCACGAATCTAGGAATTAGACATGTTAAGCATAACACCACCTCAACAAGATTGAGTGTGACTAGAATAAGCAACATTTGCTTTCATATGTCAAGCCATAAATCAGGAAAATGATACTGCATTGCTACATAGCAGGACATAATGGAATCCCCATTCGCTATATTCATACAACCTTGAGAGTTGAGGCACACTCTCTGCAGTAGAGGTTGAGGCAGGCTAGCAGGGGTGTACGTGAAAGCCTAAGTGATACCAAAGAGATGAGAAGGCAAGATAATCCAACATGCTACAATAAGAAAGTGAAAAATCCTGTCCAAGCTGAGGTCAAGCTTTTTGACAACTGTGCAACACTTATATATTAAGTATGTTCACTACAACACTAAGGAGCAAGTGTAATGGTAAAAACCAAGCAAATTTCATATACATTAAACAAGGGGTTTTGAAACTACAAGCAACATAGCAAGTGCAATGGAAGTACACTTACCATTGTGTAAGGGCCGAATCAATTACATTCGAGATGGCATGAGCGTTTCAAAAATCTGTCACCCCCCCCCCCAAAAAAAAAAAAAAGTAATTGAAACACCCCTTTGTGTCTCTTTCTCCCTCCCCCCCCCCCCCTCTTCCTCTAATCAAACTAGCTTCTACCTCTCAATTCTGGCAACTTGAGATGGTGAATTATTCAGTTTTGATTACTTAAGGATCAGTCGAGTTGTTCTCGTTCTTAAAAGCAGATTACTCACTTTTGTTATTATAAACAGATTGTTGACCATGCATTTGACAGGATCAAAAGATTTCAAACAAAAGTAAATTATTTATGATTTGTACCAATTGCACGCCAACATTGCAACTTGTAGGAAACAGTAATGAGCTGTTATTAAAATTGTGAGGCACATGTATTTCATTATTCAAAGTTCAATTTTGTTTTGCCAACATCACAACAATTTATGTTCAAGAAGTTTGATTGATTTGACCATTTTATAATCAATGCACTACTGGATTAGGTCGTTATACCCTTAGTTATAGAAAGGGTGAGGTGGCACAAGGTGTTGTGCATCACCTCAACACGTCTCCACACCGCCTGTGGACTTCTCTAATACTCGTTAAAGACTAGTTCTTACACACTTTCTACATTTTACTTTGTTTCAATAACCACTCACACCTACACCTAAGCATTGTTTATTGTTCTTGACCTTTATGATTGTTTTTATATTTCTTTAGTCATGATTTTAGCCTTAATTTTTATCTTAAATTGTGGGTCGTGTTTTTTGTCTTGTCTAATTGTCTTATCTTGCTTTGCTTTCCTTCGCAATTATTTTTCGAGCTGAAAAACTCTTTCGTTGCATCCTTCTTTATGGGTATAATTTGTCGTCTTTCATCCCACCCCAGACCTTGATCACGAACGGGCCGAGTATGATGATGATAATGCATTAAAACTACTTCTTTGACAAGTAAATTACCTATAACTTACTTGACCTTGGGATGAGTAGCTTAATTTAAGGATAACCAAACAATGGAAACCGAACTAATTCCTCAACCTCTACTATTCTTTCCTTGATCTTTCTCATTTCTTCCCTTCGATCCTTTCCCTTCCTTCCTAAATTCAAATAAGTTGTTCAAGTTGTTGCAACTCATATAGCAACATAAGGCATTGTGATTAAGGAAATCTCTCAAATTACAAAAATGCTAATCTTAGATAGTAATTCCAGCATGATACATTACTATTCTATTGATTTGACTCATGTTAAAACAAACGCACCACCTCAATGCCTTCCATCACGTACCATAAAGAAACCAGGATATCAATTCACACAAGTTATATACCCTGACAAGTGATAAGTGACAAGTGACAAGTGACAAGTAACAACATACACTTCAACTACCAAAGTCCAAACCCAAGCATCCAAGTATCCAAACAATTCTCCAACTTACTACAAACAAGAGAATGTGAAATGAGACAATCTCATGGTGATACGTTTTCATTGGGCTGACACATATATATTTAGTGTATTAAAGTAATCACTTACAATTTCAAACAAATCAATTAAATAAATGAGTTAATTACATGGGCCTGTCTCATAGTGAGACGGTCTCATACAAGAAGAATTGGAAAAAAAAAATGCGACCTTAGTACCTAAATGACATTGCACCAACAAGAACTTGCCTAATAGCACTGGTGGTTGGTCAGGTAAGGAAGTCGATGCAAGCTGACTTACCATTGTCATACCAAAGTAATTTACTGGTAGGACAAATTGTCAAAAACTCAAAACCACCTATAAAATTTTTTACTTAGTCACCTTATAAAGAAAACAAATCAAAAACTACCTAAAAATGCTTTCTTTGGTATAATACAACCAACACACACAATCTCAAGACTAAACTCACTATGAGTCCAAGGGTCGACTTGCACTTGAGTTGCAATTGCACTCAAATTCCCCCCAATTCTTTGATTTATGTCTCTAGCAGAAAGTATACAAACAAGGATCAGTAAACTATTCGACCAGATGGGAAAAAAATGAAATACACTGACAATAAAGGAAAAACCACTCAAATTTCACCCATCTATTAATTTTTTTTCAGTTGCAAATGTATCCAAACAAGGATCAATTTCAAGAGTCAACTATACATCTGAAATTAAAACAATTGATAAATCAAGAGTAATAAGAGAGGAGAAGAGGAATTACTATTGTAAACGTTGTTGGTTAAACGAGGACAATACTCTTATCTTTCAAATTAAGACTCTCAATAGTGAAACGATCCTTGAAACCCCCTCTTGCATATCGAAAATGCCCTCGGAAAGGAGCAAAAGCAACATAACCCGCAACTGCTACAGCATAACCTCCTCTTATTCTTTTAACGTAAAACCCTTTCACCTGAGAATTTGTCCTCCAAATCTTACGTAATTCCATGGAAACTCTCTTTTGTCTATATCTTCTCGGAAGAACAAGTAAAGGTTCACCAGCTACCACACCCTCAGCATCTGCAGATTCTGCAACTAAATCATTAAACCTTCCATAAGCTCGTTCTTTCGCAGTCGAATCACCAGCTACTAAATCAACGAAAATCCTCTCTAACATAAACTTTCTAACCACTGTTTCACCAGCAACTAAATCCATGAACCCAACCTTATTTTCAAATCTAGTTTTTGGATTGTTTTTCACACCGATAAGCTGGTCTTCTAAACAAGTTCTGGGAGTTCCAATTCCAGAATCAACCAAGAACATTCGTTCATTTAAGCGTAAGACATCGGCTCTTAAGGAAATCCCATTAGTTAATTGGAAACTGGTATTAGATTTTGGAAATATTCGATTCATATAATAACTTGTGCTGTTGATGGAATTGGGATTTTGAGATGATGATGATGATGATGATGATGAATACGATTGAATATTATGGAGTGAAAAATTAGGGTTTTGCGGTTCATGGCTATAACAGGAAAATGGGGAGAAGTTAACAGCAGTAGGGTAGAAAGATCTAAGATAAAGAGGAGTAGCCATGCGAGAAACCTCCATTAATCTGCTCATTTTTGTATAATTGTTTACTGTTTTTTTGTTTCGCTTGAATGGCTGAATATTATTGAGAGGGTTTGTTGCAAAGAGAAATAGGAAGCGACGATGAAAGGAGAAGAAAGAGCCGGCAAAAAATAAAAATGCACGTGAAGCTCACGTGTAACTTTTTACACTTTTTTTTTTTTTTTTTTTTTTGAAAATCAACTTTTTACACTTTTAATTTAGGATGATATATTTGTTTCCTTAAAAAAATGATATTTGTTTTTAATTTTTGAAAAAAGAATTATACAACTTTGAGTGAATTTTCTATGATAATACTAACTAGTTATTAATCATGATCATGAATAATACTAATTTAAAAGGGATTTTTCTCTAGAAAATCTCTAACATGTTAAAAATCAAACATAAGTGATTATAAGACAAAATAAATTGGTAAATTAGTTAATAAACTAAATTGATCTTATTCTACAAAAATACCATCAATAGTTGGTATTATTGTAGGAAAATTAATAAAAGGTTGTATTATTCACGATAATTTTTCCTTTATTTTTTGATGGGACACGATGATAAGAATCAAATAATATGCCACCCGACTATGTTTTATTAATTATGAATTAAAAACTAATTATAAATTAAGAGTGATAAATAAACAGTATAAGGAATTTGAAACCAATGAAGTATTCATTGGACATAGGGATTATTCGTCAAAGGGTTGATAGGTGATTTAAAGTTATTAATTTTATCAAAGGAAAATTTTCAATAAGAATTTATCTAAATTCCTTGAAAATTAATTCAGATATTATTTATTTGTAAAATTTACGTACATTTACTAAAAGAAACTCATTTATATTTATATTATTGTAATATAATAGATTATTATTCTCAAAAAAAAAAAATATAATAGATTATTTATTCATTTGATAATGATAATATTATAACAAATACACAGATTTAATAATTAAATTTATATTTTAAGTGAACTAATTTTATAAAATAATATCATTATTCATATCAATAAATATTTACAACATAATTTGTGTTTCACCTCAACCGCCTTATATTTGAGCATTGTTCTTCAGTTTTTAAAATTCGACAATCGACAGTTGCTTCATACCCACACTCAACAGTGAGCGGAGCCATGGCCGCTGAGCTCCGAGAGCTCCGCCATTCCAGCTCCCTCGGTAGCCGAGCCTCTTCATCCCCTCGTAAAAACCCTACGCAATCACAGGAAATACTTAAACAAGACGACGCCGTTTCGCCTCTTCTCTCCGACTCAGATGACCGCTCGCGTGATCACCGTTCACCCTTCTTCATCTGCTCCCTGTTCGTCTCCGAAGATTCTAGAAATCCTCCTTCTAAATTCTCCCTTTTCTTCATCATCTGTCTTGTCCTTGCTGGATTCGTCTGCGTTTCTTCCCTCATTCGTCGCTTGGTATGCTCCTTTTTAGATTTACTACTATCTTTCTTTTGGATTCAAGTATCATTTTTTTTGAGATTTGGTTTCTGGTTGTTAATTTTTTTTTTACTCAATTTGGTAATGCGGTCTTTGTTTCATTTTAATCAATGTGATGGGAATTTGAGATTTTAGATTTAATCATGGGCTGTAACTTCACTAACTTGTAAGAAATTATTGCCTTCAATTACTGCTTTACTAGTTCTGAAAAAGGGGTAACTTAGAAATCGTGATGGTTGTAATCATAAGATTCAGAGAATTATCAAATGTATAGCTTAAAATTTTTGATAGAAATGTTTTTCATTCACACTTTTTTCCGGGTTTTATTTGATTTTGATTATGACAGAGATTTGATTGTGGTTTAATTTCTTTCTCGGCCTTTTGGCTAAGATCAAGTGAAGTATCTTATAAATTATAAATTTGATGGGATTGAGATTTGGGTTTAAATGTTATGGTTTGTAACTTGCAAAAGATTTATGCTTTTAATTACTTGTTTACAAATTTTGGCAATTTGGTAAACTAGAAATCTTGCTTGTTGTAAACTTGTAATCATAGCAATGTTGATTCAAAGCTTGAAATGTTGTAAGAATGGTGTTTGCTGCTGTCACTCTTTTTTGATTGATTTCTCGATGTTACTATTTTACAAGCACTTTGATTGTTATGAAGAAATTCAAAACATTTTTGATGGCATAGATTAAAATTCTGTTAGATATGGTGTGGCAATGTTGCTTTTGTGATCCTTTTCAACCTAAATTCTAGGATTTGTGGTATTTTTTATATTGCCGGGAAAATTTCAACTGATTAGTAGTGTTATTCCATGATGTTCTTGATGTAGTTTCATAATTAATTAAATGTTCTATGTTAATTTCATTTTTCAGAATGCACCGTACTTGTGCCAGAAGGATGGCATTACTCTCCAGTGTCCTCGGGTAAGCTTCGTGTTGGTTTCGGATATATGATGAACTTTCTTCACTTTGATTCTTTTTCTTGATTGATAGTATTTTTGTTTGGATATATAGGTCAAAGAAGCACCCTCATTATGGGAGAATCCGGAATCAGCAACTACATCGTGGAAGCCTTGCGCTGAGCGTCATACTAATGGCATATCAGGTTTAATCATTGGAAAATAACTGTAAAAGTCTTGAGACTATTTTTACTTAATGAGACTGTAGTTTCTTCTATGAATCTGGAATTTTGAAGCATTTTTATAATGTTGGATAAATTGCAATTTCTTTAAGATGTTCCTATTGTTGTGGGCTTATGATTTCTCTACTACATATATCTACAGCTGAACCTTTTGGTTTGGGCTTTTGCCAAATGTGATGTTGGACTGTGTACCTTGGTCATGCGGGATTTGTTAAACTTGCTGAATTATCTGAATCATTGTTCGAGTTTACTTTCTTTCTAATGTATATTATTGATTCTTGAAGCTCCTCCTGCGGAGAATGAAACAAATGGATATATATTTATACATGCTGAAGGTGGTCTAAATCAGCAAAGAATTGCCGTATGTTCCATATTCTTTACTCTTATTTATTTAAGTGCTAGTCGACTTTCATGTATTATGTTTCTAGTTGACTATCATGTATTATATTTATACATAGGTGTTATTAGTTCTTTAACATCGCTGCTTGCTTAGTTTTTACATTCGACCTTCACCTTGTACTTTCATTTTTGTGTTCTGTCTATACTTTCTCGTAGTGGTATACTTTTGAAGCTACTTGTCGAATAGAATTTTACCTGAGTTCCTGTGGTTTCTGTGTAGATATGCAATGCAGTGGGTGTGGCCAAAATATTGAATGCCACACTTATATTGCCGGTGTTGAAGCAAGATCAGATTTGGAAAGACCAGACGTGAGGCACCTTATTCATATTTCACTTTTAAGGCTGTGTAAATTTAGCATCTTCTGTTAAGTGACTGAATTTGTCATTTTATCCTAAATTTTTGCCCTTTCTACCGTTCAGGAATCTTAGTAATTTATTAATTTTTCCAAGTTGGTACAAATGGAATTAGTTTCGTCTGTTTGACTTAATAAGAGATGACGAAGTGCTCCCTTGTCTACCATCAGCGTTCATCCACTTGAAACTCTGCAATAACCTTTTAAATAGGTTCTCCTGTCCGTGTTTAGTAGGATTTAGAGAATAAGAGCTTTACTATTATTTTTTGCAGAGATTATTCTATCACCCTTTGTCTAAAATATCCTTTTTTATTCTGTAGGAAATTTGAAGACATATTTGACGTTGATCATTTCATTGACTACCTAAAGGATGATGTGCCAATTGTTCGTGATATTCCAGAGTGGTTCACCGACAAATCAGAGTTATTTACAAGCATAAGGTTTGTTTGCCTGAAGTTTATCTTTGTTAAGTTACATTCCATTCTCTCTGAAATAAGAATCCTCTTCAGGAGGCATGTATATAAGTGATGCAAGGGGATTGCATTGCTCGATTGTCAGAGTCTCATAGTTTATATCCCAAAAGTCCCGTCTTCGCATCTTTTTCTAGTAAATTAAGGTTACAGCTCTCAGTTCTCGTGTAGTGATGAGCTCTTTACTATAAGCGCCCATTTCTTGTTAGCGAGACATAATTTAATTATGCAACCTTATTGTTCCTCGCCCGTCTTGTTTTATTAACTCTATATTATTCCCTCTCTCTTCTCTTAATCATCTTCTTTTGAAAGCCACTTCTAATCAACTACACTGAGATTACAATTCACAAGCAGTACCCTCCATAATTGCACCTTACACTTCATGATTAGGAATTAGAAAAGCTTGATTGGAATCTGAAATACTTTGAATATATAAATTGTTTTATATTGTCATGTTGTTTTCTCTGTCAAAGTCTAGCTTGCAAGGTTTATACAAGCACACAAGTACACAACTATCAAGTTACTGCATTCTTCATCACATATCATTAAATCATCGAGATTTAAATTGATGGTTGGTCTTTGAAGTTGATAAGATTACTCCCTTTGTCCCATTGGTTTTACAAATTACAACAATTTTATAAAATTATATTTTGGTGGAGTAGTTGTAAATAAGACAAAAAAAAAAAAAAGTAGACAAAAGAAATATGTAGATGAGATGAAGAAAAAGAATGAATTTGCGGATGAAATTAAGAGAGCGAATATAAGACCATTGCCGAAAATAGAATTTAACAAAACCAAAGAAATGATTCTATATGAAATTGTAGCAAATCAAAGGGACAAATGGAGTATATTGCCTGAAACTATATATATAATTGGTATCCATTGTTACCTTGTATAACTGTTACTTCAGCTGAGACTTGTTGATTCTCCAGATATCATTTGGCCCCTCTAATAATTTGGAATTTTCCGCCTATTGTTTTTAATTACTTTTATTAGATAAAAACTAAATTTTTTCCGGGGTTTGTGAATGTATGATAGGCGCACTGTAAAGAACATTCCAAAATATGCTTCAGCTCAGTTTTATACTGATAATGTTCTGCCTCGAATCAAGGAGAAAAAGATAATGGCCCTTAAGCCTTTTGTTGATAGACTTGGGTAAGTTTTAGTTGATGTTGATCTTTATATCCTTTTGAAATGGATACATCTTTCCTAATTGAAAATTCTTTCCCTCTTTTTAGGTATGATAATGTTTCTCCAGAAATAAACAGGTTGAGGTGTAGGGTTAACTATCACGCCCTAAAATTTCTTCCTGAAATTGAGCAGATGGCTGATCAACTGGCTTCAAGAATGAGAAACCGAACAACAAGTTCAAACCCATATATGTATAGATCTTTACTCTTAATGGGAGAGTAGTTATTTTTGTGTGCACTTTTTATTCGGTTTTATGGTGTATTTGAGCAGGGCTCTTCATCTTAGATTCGAGAAAGGAATGGTGGGTCTATCGTTTTGTGATTTTGTTGGGACTAGAGATGAAAAATCAAAAATGGCAGAGTATAGGAAGAAGGAATGGCCGAGGCGCTATAAGGTTATAGAAGTGAAACTTAGCCTTTAATTGACCGTTTATTATATATACAAATCAAGTTGTGTAAACATGTCAATAGTTGGAAACAAATAAATGCTTAATACATTCGTTAGTTTCTTATTTGAGTGTTCATTTGCAGAATGGTTCCCATTTATGGCAATTAGCTCTTCAGAAGCGGAAAGAAGGCCGGTGCCCACTTGAACCTGGGGAAGTGGCTGTGATTCTCCGTGCTATGGGCTATCCTAAAGAGACTCAAATATATGTTGCATCTGGGCAGGTTTATGGGGGACAAAATAGGATGGCACCACTCAGGAACATGTTCCCTAATCTGGTTCGTTTTCCTTGTCCCCTTCTAACACCCTCTGTAACGCAGGGGTAGTATTCTTGGTGGTAATATGGCTGTGAATAGGTGTTTGTATGGTAGTGTGGGAGATTGTAATGTAGACAAGCATACTCAAGCAGTCAAGCTCCCAAAATGTTGAACACTAATTGTCAATACGAAGCATAACTTTTGTCTTCCCTCCCCTTATTATATAAACAAAGTAACAAACTAAGAGGATGCCTTTCTTTGCAAGAAATAACATACTAACAGATCCCCGTAACAAAAACAAAATGACTGAAAATGTTCCATTAGAAGGTGGTGACAATCTATCCCTTGCTGCAGAATTGAAAGGAAAAGTCTTCAACCACCAGGCTAACCCAAAATTATCGTTTCCAATTGACCCTTGGTAGAAAATATCGTGTGCATCTTCACATACATAAGAATGCACATGATTAATGAGCCGCATTTAAGTAGTCCATTATTATTCGAAGCCAAAGAACTATTTTTGGCCACCCGTCGACATAAGGGACATCATCTTGAACAACATATTGGTTGGAAAAACATAGATAGAGGGAGAAGTAAAAATTATGTGACTCATACTTGCATGTAGGCTTACAATAAGGGATATAACAACTATCTAAGAAGTAAGCCTCTGAAGTAATTTAACTTTCTGTAATGTGAATATTTGAAAGGCATGTAATCCTTTTGAAATCAGGAAAATGTTATATGAAACAGCAACCCTTCAATAGTTTGTGCCCTGGCATTGTAGACATTTGGTTGTGGACACACCGATCAATTGTATCTTTGTCTGGGTAACATTATCAGTAATTTTTACAGACGACACTTAAGTATGATTCCAGGAACAAGTCGTTTCATATTATAGAAAGAAAATTTTCATTCTAATTATTAATGAATACAGGTGTACTTATTCTTTGCCTAAAATCATGCTGAAATGTACCAATTCTTCTACAGGTGACAAAAGAAGAATTGGCAAGTAAGGAGGAGTTGGATGGGTTCAGAAAGCATGTCACAAGCCTGGCAGCGCTCGACTTCTTGGTTTGCTTGAAGTCTGATGTGTTCGTTATGACCCATGGAGGCAACTTCGCTAAGCTCATTATTGGCTATAGGCGATACATGGGCCATAAGTTAAAGTCCATAAAACCAGACAAGGGCCTCATGTCCAAATCATTTGGGGACCCTTACATGGGTTGGGCTACCTTTGTTGAGGATGTTGTTGTGACCCACCAAACAAGGACGGGTTTACCAGAGGAAACCTTTCCTAATTATGATCTATGGGAAAATCCTTTAACCCCTTGCATGTGTCGGGCATGAAGAAGAGTGCACATAAATAGAGTTTGGAATCAGGTTTCGCTTACGAAAAAATTTTGGAGACCCTATTGCTCATAGCAGATGCCTCCCATTTTCAGATGAGTTTTAAGGATCATCTTGCGGGAATTGCTGTATTGACGCTCTTTTTCTCGAGATTATGCTGACTGCTTATAAAGTTTCATCCAGATGTCAGACAGAATCTGGAGGTTCATGAGTAGTATTCAAAAGGAGACTGGAGTCTGTTGTAGCTAATTTATAAAGGTTGATACAGAGGACGTGAGAGAGGGGGGTGTCATCGGATCGATCTTGTACTAACTATTAGGCAATAAAGTTGTAAATTAACTGAATAGAAAATTCGAAAACTATGATGCCCTACTACTGATGGTTCTTTTTGTGTATTTCCACGTTCAAATATCGATTACTTGATTTGATCCAAGCAGTTTATTAAGGAATTTGTGCCAACCATAAACTTGAAGATTAACATTCACAGGTTGCAGCCTGCATGTGTTAAATAAGAATGCCTCCTTGTTCCTAGTCCCTCCAATGAACTCTACACTATTTCTTCTATTGTCATTGTTGAATTGATATTTATTACACAATTCTCGTATACAATGATTCTGGCATTCATCATCAGAATAGGGGCATTATGTTCGATGTATTTGGCTTTGATTTTTAAAAAACCAAGATTAAACTAAACGGATATGGTTTATAGAGATAAAACTTTTACTTGTGTAAAAGGGTCTATTTCGGCTTTCAAACTACTCTACAACAAACGCAGTAATCCACTCAATTCCAACACTGATTATGAGACAAATTCAGTGTCTAATAGTATGAAGCTTGAAAAAAACAAATTTAGAGATAGTAAGACTGAAGAATATTGATCTTGGCCAAATTGTCAAAACTCCCAATATCTCCAGCCATTTTCATCACCTTGGCCTTGGCTTTGATCTTGAGCTTGACTATTTCTGTCCTCAATCTTTGCGTTATCTTCACCATATTTATGTTCGCTCTTGTCTTGCCACTCTCCAATCGAAAAGGATGGCGACGGAACATCCCAAACTGTCGACCAAGCATTAGGTGAGAACAACTCGGCATCAAACAACTCATCAACCGTAGGCGAAATCGAGTATTCATCCGGAGAGAGAATCTCAGTTGTTGGGGATGGAGCTATAATTCCGTCATTTTCCGGCGAATAAGCATCAATTGGCGGGATTGAAATGACATTATATGTTCCTCCAGTGAATGCTATGTCATGCGACGTCGGAATTGAGTCAAAATTTTGAGAATAAGTTCCAACCGGTGACCTAATTTCTGAAATTCCGTCAAATTCTGGTGAAAACACCTTGAATCCTTCAAATTCTGGAGTAGAAGCTTCGGTCGGAGAATAAATCTGGTTAGTCTCCGGTGAAAGCGCAGGAAAGTTCACGAAATGAGGAGATTGAGTTTCGATTGCAGGATCAGAGACAGAAATCTCACCATTGGATACAGCAGAAACTGTTGGAGTTGGAGAAAGGTTGGCATGGAAAGAATCAAGACGGTGAAAGTATTCTTCAGTAGAAGTGACGAGTAGTCCATCAAGGCCATGAACGGCTATCTCCGAACTCAAATAAAGGTCAGGGATAGAGATGCGAACTCCATCAACAGCGACAAAACGACGACCATAAGAAGTGATGAAAAGAAAATGACCTGGTACAAGCGTCTGCAGGTGAGGATTCGACGACAGAGAAATATTGTGAAGTTGCGATAACGAGAGACGGCGAGGAATTACATGGAAACGAAGAGAGTGAATATACGTGAAAGCGTCAGTTGACATGTCGAGCGAAAAAAGTGCCGAGTTCGGAGGTGCAAGGAAGGTGAATCCATGACCTTTAATGGAAGTCGAGTTGAATTTATGAGAGAGAAGTTGAACAGAGAGTTCAGAAACAGCAATGGAGTTACCGAATAGATTGAAACCATTAGATTGGAGAGCAAAGATGGCAGCTTCAAGTTCACTTAGAGATAGAGCTGCCATGGAAGTAAAGATGAGGAGAGTGAAAGTCAGGTAAAATATAAGAGAATGCTGGTTGTGTTTGAGTTTGTCCGCCATTGGAGAGTTTGGTGGTGAGGACGAGTGAAATGAAGTTTTGAAGAGGTGAACAGGGGGCTTTATAGCGGGAAAATTGCGAGTGACGTCAGTAGTTTGTTAGATTAGTTATAGGATAGTTTCTTTTTTTTTTTTGAATATAGTTATAGGATATTTTCTTAGTAAAGAACATGTAAAAATTCACAATAAAAATTAATTTATTTGTTTTTTTTATATCGTCTTTTCCAAGCATAGTCCTGAAATTAATTCACGCTTAGTTGACCTTCTCCTTTCAACCTGTGATCCACAAAGTTTATTAAAAATGTGCGTTTGAGGTAAGATATTTTCACGTGTTATATGAAAGAGTATAACTAATTAATCAAGGATGAATTTGTATTTGGATATAGATGAAGTCGTCAACGATTTGACTCCAAGTTGCATAGGGCCGCTGTAGGCTTCCCTCAACCCACCATATACCTGCTCATGCCTCAAATACATCTTCATTCTACAAACAAAAAAAACTCTTACTACAAAAATAAAATTTTAATTCAGTCGCAATATTAACATTCCTAAAAGTTGTGTATATGAATTTGTGAGTTCTAATTATTAATAACAATTTATTTTTCCAAAAAATATTGAGTAAAGCTTTCAAAAACTTGAATTGCAAATTATTAAATGCTAAACATAACACTTTAATGCTCAAATTATAAAATGCTAGATGTAATTGCTTTATATTGTTAAAATAATGCTGAGAAAATGAAAAGATTAGTTGAAAAATAAATTTACATCCAATATAGAAAAAAATAATATTTACTTCAATTGAGATAAAAGTCATTAAATATTATAACAAGAGAAGAAGAGCTTAATAAAGATACTTCAAATTTTGGTAAATATGTAATATACTAGTTGCCAATGTCAAATTTCAAAGTTAATGTTTTATTATTGGTCAAAAAATTTTGAGATAATTTATTCATTAAATACTAAATATATAGGATAAAATGTTTATTGTATTTAAAAAACTTCTTTCTTATTTGATTCTAAGAATCCATTTAATTGTTGGCAATATATATTGGCAATGCGAAAGATTTGTGAAAGTACTATGTTATTTTCACGGTGATAAAACTTTTGATCATAAAAAAAAGTTTTTTGTTCAAACTTTTTCTTTACCAATTAATACAACATTTCAAATTAATGCACTGAAATCAATTATACAAAAAAAAAAATAAGACAATTAAAAGGAAATATTGTCTTGAATAATCTAATATGTGTCCATCTACCGTGAATAATCCATACTATTAATTATTTTTAAATAATTCAACCTCTGTACATTATTTGCTGACAATACCTCTTTTCAGATTTTAATCGGCTAATGCAAAAGTACCTACTAGTAGGGGTGTTCATTAGCGGGTACCCGGCATTTCGGGTACCCGGAAAGCCGGGTACCCGGTTAGTCGGGTACCTTTTTTAACGGCCCATGTCCCGGCCCAATTAATGCGGGTACCCGGTTTTCGGGTACCCGGATAAGTCGGGTCGGGACACCGGGTACCCGCTTTTATATTTTGATTTTTTTGGAAAGATTTATTTTTAATTACATTGCAGTTTTTATAATAAAAAGAATCCAGATTTTGATTATCCTAGTCAATATCTACTCCATAAGGCCAAAAGATTGAAGGAACTTGAGAAGCAAGTCAGATGAAGAAAGCAATCCATGGAATGTTACTAAAAACAAATCTTCCCAATATTATTATAAAAAAAACTCAGAAATATTTTTAATAACATTGCTTTCTGATTCATCCAAATGTGAGTCGACATCTGAAAAAAATTCTGAATCTTCCCCGTTTAGATTGATCAGAGACACCCAAACACCGGTCCTATCAAGATTCTAGAACAAAGAAGAATTTGTGTAGGCTGTAAAAGCAAGAGCAGACGAACCAGAAGAAGAATGGATGCTTTGAGAATCAAAACCATAAAAATGAAATTAAGACCATAAAAGACACACCTTAGAAAACGAGAGTAAATTTTAGGAAAAAAGAAGATGGAGTTGAGGGAACTAAAGAAGCCTAAGAAGATGAAGTTTAGATCTTAGAATTGAAAATGGAAGGTAACGGCGCCCTGAGTGAGAAGTGAGGTTTAGTTTGAAGAGTGAAAACAGAAAGTAAAAACCCTAAAAAAAGTAAATATATATATTAGGCGGGTAATTAACGGGTACCCGGATTATTATTAAATCGGCCCATGACCCGACCCGGTTAACACGGGTCGGGTACCCGACCCGGATCTTTCAAGTTTTTTTGGATTTTGACCCGCCATTTATAATGCGGGTCATCGGGTCATCGGGTCGGGTCGGGCGGGTCGGGTTTATTTGAACACCCCTACCTACTAGTCATTATGTTCACTTCTTCCCCCCTTATGTTCACTTCTTCCCCCCCCCCCCCCTATGTTTCTTCATTGGTCTTACTCTACTCAACTTTGGTGGTATGTAACTATAATAGCCGATTAAAATGTGAAAATGGGTGCAGTCAGCAAATAATATACAAACATTAGTCTATTTAAAAATAATCGATAGTAAAGATTATTCACAGCTAGAGGTGTTCAACGGGCCGGGTCGGGGCAAAATTTAAATGGGCCGGGGCGGAGCGGGTCATGTCAAATGATAAACGGGCTGGGGCGGGTCAAGCCCATTTAAATTCGACTAACTTTGACCCTTTTTAAAAAGTTCATAGAATAGTTTTTTTTATTATACTTTATGGCCCGTTGGGTCGATCCACTCATGTATATAATAATATCATTTTAAAATTTTTTAAAAGAAGTGGTAAATTTTTTTTCACAATTAATACTCATAATTATCCGACCCGACCCGATCTTTTACACCAAGGCCGGTTAACGGCCCGCCCCATTATTGACCCGACACACTAATTAACCGTTAAAATGTGACCCGACCCTTGACCCGTTGGGTCGACCTGCCCCATTAAACACCTCTATTCACAGATTCACAGCTGATAGACAATAAATTAGATTATTCTGAAAAATTTTCATAACTAAAATAAAACAAGTATAAATGTATAATTAATAAACCTATAAGCACATTTTCTCGTTAAAATTAAGCTATCCATATAATTAGCCAAAATAAAATGGCAAAAAAGGAACCAATTTTGGCCGTTCCTTATGAAATGAGTAATTCCTAGTTGTTTTGGCGCCTTAAAAAAACTTTCCATCACTATTTACAGAGACATATCTTTTTTTTTTTTTTTGAAAATTCAGAGACATATCTTTATTAATTATATTGACTTATTATATTATTATGATTTAATGCCCAAAGAAAAAGAAAAAACCCCAACATTTTCACTCTTCTTCTCTCCTTCCTTCTTTCCTGCTAAAACATCATCAAATTCAAAGGATTTAGAACTTTCTCTCTCCTTCTTTCTCTCTCTACCACCATCTTCATTCTACCCCATCCTTACCAATGATTCTCACCACAAAAATTCCTTCTTTCCCGTCTTTCGTTTGCCCTTGTTCTTCTTACACAAACCCTCCTAATAATTTCAATGACCCTCATCTTAAATCCCCTCTTTTTTCCCTTAAACCCTTAAAATTTTCGTATTTCCCCGTTAAAATCTCTAATCCCCATAAGAATTCTGCGTTTAAATTCAATTCATTTTGCCTATTAAATTCAAACCCAGATGGGAATTTTGATAATCCATCCATTTCTTCATCTGGGCTTGTTTCTACTAGGCTATCGAAGCTGGTTTCTGAGTTTAGGTCGCTTCCGGAACCGATTGATAGGGTAAAGAGGCTTCTAGATTACGCCTCTGTTCTTCCCCAAATTGATGAGTCGACTCGGTTGCCGGAGAACCGAGTTCCGGGCTGTGCTGCACTGGTGTGGTTGAATGTTTGGATGGATGAAATGGGAAGAATGAGATTTAGGGCTGATAGTGATTCAGAAATTACCAAAGGATTTTGTTCTTGTTTGATCTTTTTGCTTGATGGTGCTTTCCCGGAAGATGTGTTGAAGGTATGATGAATTTTAAATTATTTTTCTTCCTTGATTTTTTGAATTACTTAATTTGGTGTTGTTAAAGATAATATTATACTTTTGTTCAATTTTTTATGTTTTAGTGCATATTTATTTGATGGAGCAATTATTACTTCTATTTAATATTGATGTGCAAATCTTTTGCTTTATTGGTTGAATTAAGATTTTGTAACCTTTTCAAATTATTACTCAATATTATATTTTGTGTTAGGGTTGGCTCTAAAAGATCAGTTCAAGGGGTAGTCTAAATGGATCTTTCTTCTCCATTTATTTTGAATTTATATCAAAATAAAAAAGAAAAAAAGATTTTGTAACTTTTGATTATGGACCCTTGAATCGGCTATCACAAACATGAAAAAGAATATCTATTAGGGGAAGGTGGGATGTTGGGTTGCATATGCGTTTAGCCATCCTATAAGAAAACTGTTTAGTGGTTTGGTTGGTTGAGTATGTCATTGTACATTAGAGCTACAAGCCTACAATATCCCAAGATGCTTGAAGAATATCCTAGCTGACTTGAGATTAGCATAATGCTTTGTTTGGGAACAATCATTTCATATGGAAGTTTAGAATTTGACTCAAATTTAATGTTTGGCAAACCAATAAAATATAATTTTGGATTTGAGCCAATTCCAATCTTGTATAAGACGGTCGCGCCGTGAGACGAGTCCATACAAAAGGTCCATTATGCTAAAAGGTTCTATTATTGGGCTATTTAACCTAAGTATGGGGCACATCTCACGGTGAGATCGTCTCCTATAAGAATTTGTGATTCATTTATTGTTTAGTAAATCAAGTTGAGAATTTGATAATAACTTATCAAACCTCGTTAGTCTCAATTTTTTTTATGTTTTGCCAAACGAAATCTACGATTCCAAATGAATTACTTGTTTTCAAACACAGCCTCAGGAATTTTATCTTTGAAAAGAAGGAAACGTAGAATGTTTCTTGGTTGCACTCTACAAGAAGGAAACTTGAGATTGGCCTTAGCATATGTGCAATGAATGTTGGACAATTTATGCTTCTTTGAAACATGCCTTACATATATAATCTTGTTGCTAAGTTTGCTGTCTGAACATTGAAGGTGGAAGCGGAGGACTTGGCTGACATGAACGTTGGCCTTCCAGTTCGTTCAAGAGTGAATAGTTGGCATAATGTGCTGATAAATATGCAGGAGAGAACCAAGAGTTTCCTTGTAGAGAAAGACGAGGAAGTTGGCCAATTGGATACGTTAAATACTTTTCTTCCTATAGTTGTCCCTGCTGATAGTGTTGTTGCTAAAGGTAATCATCTTCATAACTTTAAAGTTCCAGAATCTGCCCTTTGTTATGTTTGTCTTTCACGATCTTGCTAAATATATGAATGTGAAAATCGACTTTGTTTTTGCGTGACTTAAATGTTCTCCCCCGTGGTCGAAAATAACCGTATAGAAGTATATGCAACGTTGGTACTTGTAAGTTGCAACACCAATGAATTGTTGGCAGTTAAAATGACTTTGATGTATTGGCTTGTACTTGATACTAGCAACCAATACATAGGTCTGTTTTAGAGATGTTCAATGGGGCGGGTTGACCCAACAGTTCAAGGGTCAGGTTACATTTTAATGGGTCATTAGCAGGTCGGGTCAACCCAACGGTTCAAGGGTAAGGTTACATTTAACGGGTTATTAGCGGGTTGGATCAATACCCAACTTTGAGCAGACTCTGCTTATTTTTGTTTGGTTATCTAGTTTTCTCAAAGTAGAAATACAATTTTTGGTAGTATTAGCTAACAACTATCAAGCTGCTTTGGAGAAATACCCGACCTTGGTATTAGCCCTGAAGTCCTGGACCGTTTACAAATGTCACACTTGAAACACGAATCCAATCAAGTGGAAACTTTTCAAAGATTCTATTGCCCCAATACCATTAAACGTTCTGAAATCTAATTGTAATTTGTTCAACCAACCTTCTATTGCCCTAATACCATCAAATGGCTTCCCCAAGGGTTTCACTTTGGTGGATGTCGGAGTGGTTGGATGTATGTAAAAACAGATTGTTTTTGATCGACTTTGATAACAAACTGCATTTGCCGACTTCACTTAAATGAAAAGTGCACATATTAAATAAGTTATTAATAGTTTTTTTAGTAATTATGTAAAATTATCACTTTCAACATCCAATTTATCACCGTTAAATTTTACTCCTAGAAATGAGAGGATCGTTCTAGAACCAAGGGTCTCCAGGCTGCAACCTCTGAATCTCTTTTGATAAGGGTACGGTCTCCATCATCCAAACCTCCCTAGACCTTTCATTATTGCTTTTATGACCGGAATATACTGATTATAAAGGTAATGACGATGAAACGAGAGGGTGTAATGTTGAAAACTGAATGTATCTTATCAAATTTGAATTCTTAAGATTAACGGTGTTATCTATATTTTTCTGAACTGACATCCATATCTGTTCTGAACACTTAATTGCAGGTAAGGTTTGCGTACCGTAATCACTTGATAAAATGACGAGGAAGAGAAGGTTGTTCATACATAAACCTTCTGAAACTACAAAGGTAGTTCTAGTAAACTGTTTGATTATCCTGGGAGGAGCTAATGTTTGTGCAAGTAATCATGATTAGTCTAGATCTAATCGGTAGAAAGAAAAGTTGTTTTGATCTGATTCTGATGTATTTTAGGTTTAGAAAGAGGTCTACGTTTACTATGATCATAGATTGTAAATTGGCAGGATGTTTTCATACTCGCCTTTGCATACGTAGATTGTGCTGGCTTTTCGTAGTTGTATATACTGTGGATGTTATATAGTACTATAGTAGTATTAGATTCATGGCTCACGCTACCGACTGTCGTGGGGAAAATCGTATTTTGGTGTTGAATAAATCTATCAGTGTATGTTTTAATTGCAGGGGATTTGGAGTTTTGGGTTGATTTTGTATGTTGTAATCATTCCATTTTGTTCTGCAATGGAAGCTATGAAATCAAAATGTGCAATTTCTGAGAAAAAAGGGATCAAAAACACTTCAGCCTGGTGTAGATCTAAACTATCCTTTTTCTGTCTTTATGTTATTGGTTACAACTTACAAGGTCTTTATGTTATTGTTAAATTAAACCCAAAGTTTTGAGTTTCCATAAATAGTAATGTGGTAGGAATAAAGTGAGGATAAAATAAATTGATTATTTTTGCCAAAAATATTATTGTTGCAAGTAATATGAAACTTTCAAAAACGGTAAGTGATGCAAGTAAAATGGAACGAAGGAAGTAGTAATTATAAGGTAATATTATTTTTAAGAGATAGATAAAATCACAGATTATTTATATAATTTGTTTTGGATGGGACAACCTTATAATGGGATTGTCAATTTGGGTCGGCCTAATTTGCGCGTGTGACAACATAATCTTTTTTTCATTTTCTGGGTATTTTTCAATTTTGATCTTAAAGTATCAATTTTGACCTTAAAGGTAAGGTTAAAATTGATAAATGTCCGAAAAAATAAAATATTGTTACACGCGCGAATTGGACCAGTCTAAATTGACGTTTCATAATAAGACTGTCTCGTGCAAATTTTCACAAAAAATTGGGTGAGACCGTTTCACTTGTGAGACACGTCTTATTGGGCCGGCCCAATTGTATATATTTGTTTTACCAATTTTACAAATTAAAATGTCAATTTTAAGAGTTAAAAGACCAGTTTGAAGACTTAAAAGAACAATTTCGGGGATTTAAAATTACATTTTAAATCATGGAATTTGACAATTTCAAGACTTAAAAGTTCAATTTCAATACTTAAAAAACGAATTTTAAGACTTAAAAGAGCAATTCCTAGACTTAAAATTCTAATTTCAATTTTAAAGTAAGAGACTCAAACATTAATGTTGATATTAAAAACTTTGAAATTGACCTTTAAAGTTATGTTAAAATATTTTTAAAAACCTATTAGACTTAGATCGGTTGTACGAATAAGACAGTCTCACAGAAGAATTTGAGGCAAATTTTTGTGTTAAAGGGTATCAATTTTCAGTCTCAAATTGAGCCTAACTTCTTTTTTACTTAGTTGCATTACAAAAAGGCGGTAAAATTGATCATCATATTTATAGGTGAACGCTTTTCTTCACGCTAACGGATAGTAAACTAAAAGTCTTTATCTACTCCTATTCACTTTCCTTATTCGGATCCCTACCTCAAACAAAACCAAATACGATTCAAAACAACATAAACTAATAAAGACCCAACCATTATATAATAAAATATTAATTATATACGTGGATAATTTTAAAATCTTAAATTTGAAGTACAATGTATTAACAAAATACTTTTTATTCACCAACTACTTTCATAATTAACTTATTACTTTTAAGCAATTCAATATCTTATTTGAATTGTAATCGTCTTTACTCTTTAGTTACATATAATTAGATATTAAAAGAAATAAAATTATGGAAAAGTGTGTTTAAACGAATCAAACATAATTCTATATTTTGACTATACTTTTATAATTAGTAGACTTTTTAGTCCACATATCTAATGTATCTCTTAAAGATTTCTGTCTATCACAACAATTTGTGAAAAAACATTTTTTATTTTAAGATATATATATACTAATAAAAAGAGAAGACTTTTTTTGAAAGGATAAAAAAAGAGGAGTAACAAAAAATAAAACCAATTACTTATGTTTTTTCAATTGACGTAATATCTAGCTCTTCATAAATTTTTTATAGGAAAATGATATATACAACCCTAAGGGCTGTATATAAGAAAGAATCATGCATTTAATTTGCTTTGGAAACATAAACATTTAGTTATAATATATTATTTTATCATTTATTATTGCTTGGGAAGTTAAAATTCATTAAATAAAATATTAATTGTTTTTTAATTTCTAGATTAGATTCTCTTGAAAATTTAAAATTATTAATGATAAAAGGAATTTGTTAATTTTTATGTACAGCCCTAAGGGCTGTAAATATCATTACCCTTTTTTAAATTAGAGTATTATTACAAAAAAATCTTCTATAAAATTTTTTTAATTAGGGTAATATTTTTTTGAGCGAAAAATTAGGGTAATATTAAAAAAACTTCTATAACTAATAACCTTTACGAATAAAATATTAGCTAGTCTCCTGAGAGACCGTCTTTCTGAGAGACGTTTCTCAGGCCCAATCCGCTAAAGCTTATTGCATATATTTACTTTACATTTTCCCTAATGGGTCAACCCAATTAGAGATGGTCTCTCAAAGAGACCGTCAATCACAAGAATATGTGATAAAATATTTGCTTTCAATAAAAAATATTTGTTATTCTCAAAAAAAACACCAATAAAATATTTGAAGTTTGAATTGATAAGGTATTTTGCAAATTTTCCTTCTAAAAAATTGTGACTTAACCCTTATTCATATTTCTATTTTTCCAACCCACATTCTTTTTCATCTTCTTCACGCACACATATTTTCAGATCTTTCAAAATTCCAAACAGCTTCCCACCATTGACATTGCTATCTGATATCTCCCATGTCGAAACCTTGGGGTGGCATCGGCTCATGGGCAGCCGAAGCCGAGCGAGAAGAAGCCGAGGAGAAACAATATGCAAGTAATGCAACCACTGCAAACCCTCAAAGCTTCCCATCTCTCAAAGAATCCGTTTCCTCAAAACCCAAGAAGAAAAAGATGTCACTTTATGAGTTTGCTTCATTACCATCTTCAACCGGATCTACCCGTTTAACCCCTAATGAAATGCTCCAGTTACCCACTGCTCCTAAACCCCGCTCTCCTGATGAATATTCTGGTGGGCCCCGTTTAGGAGGTGGGTTTTCTAACTACGGTGATGATCGTAGACCTGCTCGTCGCGGATTTGATGATGACCGTAAGCCGAGACGAGGGGATTTTGATTCTATGCCTCCACCGCCTTCTCGGGCTGATGAGGTTGATAATTGGGCTTCAATGAAGAAAAATGTTCCAGTGGAGGTACGAAGTAGTGGTGGAAGTAGGTATGGGGCATTGGGTGGTGGGTCTAGGGCTGATGAAGTTGATAATTGGAGTTTTGGGAAGAAATTGAATCCGGGTCCGGTTATGGGTGAAGGAGTTGGTGGGAGATTGAATAGTTTTGGGTCAGGTTTTCGTGATCGGGTTCGGATTGGAGGAGAGGGGGAGGAGGGGAAAGGGAAAGTGGGTTGGGTCGGCCTAAATTGGTGCTGGATCCTCCAACTGGGGAAGAGGGTGTGAAGACGGTGTATAAGGTGAATCCATTTGGGGTAGCAAGGCCTAGAGAGGAAGTATTGGCTGAGAAAGGGTTGGATTGGAAGAAATTGGATTCGGAGATTGAGGCTAAGAAAGTTTTGAGTAGTAGTGGAAGTAGGCCCACTAGTTCACAAGGGAGTCGGCCCACGAGCTCACAAAGTAATCGGTCCGAGAGTGTTGGTGGTGTTGTGGAGGTGAAGAGTAGGCCAAAGGTGAATCCTTTTGGAGATGCTAAGCCTAGGGAGGTTTTGTTGGAAGAAAAGGGTTTGGATTGGAGAAAGATTGATCTTGATTTAGATCATCGTCGCATTGATAGGTATATTAATTATGGTCTTGATTTTGTTGTGTATTTATTAGTGCTGAATGAATGAATGCGTTATTATCATGTTTTTGCAGTTCCCTTATGCTAGTTTTGCACTTTTGTTCAAGTTTCTTTGTTGTTTTTTACCGATTGATTCTATGTTTGGACGAAAAAAGTGAAGTTTAAGGAAAGGGAGGGAAATGTAGGTATTGTACTTAATTCGGATAAAAAAGGAGGGGAGGGAGATGAAGGGAAGATAATTGGAGAGTAGAACTCCTTCACATTTTGTACAAAACAAATGAATCCAACATTAGAAAAATTTAGAAGGAAACCACATTCCCTCCCCTACTTTCCGATCTATGTGGTAATCTAAACTTTGTGTGATTGTGTGAGCTGTAAAACTTGAGTGGTTAATCAAAGGGCAGGTTTGGGGTCTTATTTTGATAAATGTATGAATTTTTACATTGCTTATGTGAGGTTTTGAGCAGCATTGTACCGATGGTAGGTAACTAGGTCTCCTTCGACAGAACAGGCTACTTGTGAAGAAATATAAATTAGTTTCATACTTCCATTTGTTCAAATGATGATGCTCTTTAGTCGTTTGTATTGATTATTTTGTCATTGATTGAAACATGGAAGGGGTAATATTGTTGAATTGGAGCTAAACCATGGTGCTGCTTTTAGAATCTGCTGTTCTATCCGTGCAAGGGTGAGTTTTTACTGTTAGTTCTTTGAGGCCCTTGGCTAATTAGCTCATTGTAGAATTACCCTAGCAGTGATCAGCCTCGTTCTTGCGCCAACTGTTGGTTTTCTTTAAGCTCTCTTAAATTGTAGTTGTAGGTAGCTATGTAGGACTGCGACATCTTAAGAAGCTTTTTCACTTTTGATGACACTTAATTGGTGCCCCTCTTGGACACCCCCCATGGTGGTTTGAATCTGGATAATTTGGTTAATAGTTAAAATTTTCTATATATGGCCACTCTACCTCTGTTTGTTTACTTCATTTGGTGCACACAATTACTCACCTAGTTAAAGAAAAACATTAAGTAACCAGGACAGGAGCGTGTCAACATCTTCACTCAAGTGGGCTGGTGGTGAGGGAAGGAAACGAAGCTGACATTTTAAAATATTTCTTAGGTCGTATGCAAATTGGTTTAGCTAGTTTTTGATTTGATATCGTTGTCCTGCTGAGAAATAGCATGGCTATTTGTCTAATAGTTTAGCACTCTCTTCTAAGAGGGTATGGAGATGGATTGTTCGTCGTCTTTTCGCTGATTTCGAACAAGATATTGGGTTGTTAATGATGATAATAATAATTATTTTTTAAAATAAAGAATTGATTTTCAATTTCAATATCAGATCAGGTAGAAATACATTTGTGCTAATACTTCCTCCGTTCCATAATACTTGCTACATTTCACTTTTTTACGCAATCCAATGCACAATTTTGATTATTAATATCTTAAACTACACTTATCTAAAAATTATAAAAATTTAATATTATGAAAGTATGCGATTAGACGATTCAAACAAGATCCCACTTGACTATATTTTTACTTACACATTAGTCGCAATATGTAAAATAAGCTTGAACAATGAATAGTGCACAAAATCAAAATGTAGCAAGTATTTCGGAACGGAGGAAGTATAACTCTATTAGCCCTAAAATTCTGAAGTTAAACGATTAAATTCAACATCAATGAACACTTACAGTCACAGGACATGTAGTTTCTCAGTGTTTTGGGTATCAGTAAAAACACTCTCAACTCAATCTGTGAAGACATACTTTTATATCCTAAATAATTAGGTACACTTAAGGATTGGTGTGAAATATTTGTATAAATATATGTATTAATAATTAATTATAAATTATTGTTTTTATAGATCGAAGGTGTGAAATATTTGTATAAATATATGTATTAATTTGTAAAAAAATCAAAAAAAATCGTAGACCAAATTAGACTAGACCATTGTATAACAGTTTGGTCCGATCTGGTTTGGTGATTCAAACGGCCTGGAAAATTTTCAGACCAAACGATTTAGTTTGCTCTGATTTTAGTATCAGACCAGACTAAATCGAACCGTGTTCATCCGTACATGTGTCCCTTGGCACTTTTTAAAAAAATATATAAAAAAAAAAATAATTACATTTGCTATCCTTGAGTATTCACTACTCTCCCGCCCGACTCTCATCCTCTGTGTTTTACTTCAAAACCAAACCCTAAAACCAAACCAAACCCACCCCACCCCCCCACCACGACTGGGTGGCGGACGACCCACTGACCCTCACCACGTCACCACCCACCTCTCGCCGGCGTCTCTCTCCAGTCGTAAGGCGACCCACATTGTTGAACCTGCTGCTGTGAAGATCACCAAGCCACCTTCACTCCATTTCAGGTATAATTTTGATTTTTGAAATCCCAATTCCCAATAGTTAGGGTTTTGATTTTGATTCCTTCTTCTCAAATTGATAATTATTCTGGTTTTGAATTTTAATATGTCAATGTTCTTGTTTTCATTTTGAGTTCTTCTCAAATTGATAATTATCCATATCATTGTGAGGCAAAATTCCTTGTTTTAACTTTGATGAGGTCACCTCATATTTTCCTTTTCTTAATCAAAAAGCCCGATGAATGATTGTGGACCAAATACTATCAAGCATTTTGAATACTAGCCGTATCATTTGTTTGGTGAAATTTTAGATAAGGTGTTAGATTTCCGAGGAATGATTGTGTATTCATTTGTTGGCAAAGGTTTTCAGTAGGTCAGAAATTTGACTCATCCTTATATGAAGATTAGTACTCCTATGATTTAAGTGATGTTGTACTGCTGTTCTTTGAGTCAAGACTAAATCATATATTGTTGCAAATGCCATAGAGAGTTCATTGAGTTACTCGGGGAGGGAATATGGTGTTTTGACGAAAAATTTTCCTAAAATTTCTTCCATTTGTTGGTGCCTCTGGGACTAAATTTTGGATCCCCCACTGATTTCGGGCCTCAACGATCAACTTAAATTTTTGGTTGAGTTTGATTACATTTATTAATCCAATTTGGAATGAGCTACATGCACAAGATGAGAAAGCTTTATTTTATCTAAAAATAATTATTAATTTATGGGAATTTATTAATGGTATTCTTAAGTTTTTACACTTTATCGATGGTACCCAACTTTTTTACACGTAATAGTGGGTGTTTATATGGATTTGGTTGTTCATATGTGCTCATAATGTTGGAACTTAGAATGTTTATCATTTGTATCTTGACATGGATTTACGTCTCTATATAGCGTTCTCAACCTTTTGGAGGTAAAATTGACCGTATTACTTTAGCACTCTTTTCCAAGAGGGTATGGGTATGAATTGTCCATCAGCATTCCTCACTTAGACTCTGTTTTCGAGCGAAATATTAGGTTGTTGATGATGATAATAATAATAATAATTATTTTTATAAATAAAGAATTGAATATTCAATTTCTATATCAGATCAAGTAGAAATTCATTTGTGCCAATATAACTCATAAAGTTAAATGATTAAACTCAAAACATTAATGAACACTTATCATACATTAAATTTACATGGTAATTAACAAACATTTCTCATCATCACAGTTTTTAGAACCCGTATTAGCATGGTTGTAACTTACAGTCACAGGACATGAGCAAATGCTAGTACTCTCAAAGAGTTGGGTATCAGTAAAAACACTCTCAATCTGTGAAGAAATACTTTTATATCCTGAACAATTAGGTACACTTAAGGATTTCTTCCTTAACCCTTCTAATTCACTGGCAACATCTTTCATGGAAGGTCTTTGTGCTCCTCTTTTGTGCAGGCATTGTTTAGCAATATTACCCACCAACATTATGTCTTCTTTTGTAGTTTCTACTAGTAACATTTTAGGATCCAAAATCTCTTCTAATGCTGAATCCTCCATTGATGAAGTAAAATACGCAACCAAACTCACCGCTTCTTCGGTTCTTGTCATGCGTATTGGTGGTTGCCCTGTCAAAAGCTCAACAAGGATTACTCCAAAACTGTAAACATCGCTCTTTTCTGAAAACTGTCCCGACCTGAAATACTCAGGATCTAGATACCCAAATGTACCTAAAACCCGAGTTGTAAGGTGTGATTGATCGATCGAAATAGCCTTTGAGATCCCGAAATCAGACACTTTCGCTTGGTACTTTTCGTCTAAAAGTATGTTAGTCGACTTAATATCTCGATGGAAAATGGGGAAAGCGGACGAAGAATGTAGATACGCAACCGCACCAGCAATTTCAGAAGCAATCCTTAGACGCATTTCCCATGTCAGAACAAACTCCCCGCTAGAATTATGTATATGATGGAATAAATTTCCATTAGAAATAAATTCATAAACTAAGAGAGGAACATCATATTCTAAGCAACATCCAAGGATCTTAACTATGTTTCTATGATTAACTTGTGATAGAACAACTAACTCATTTATGAATTCCTTCCATTGTCTTTCTTCAAATGTTTTTGAGACTTTAACAGCTATAATTTGCCCATTTCTCAACATTCCTTTGTAAACAGTTCCTTGACCTCCTCGACCCAAAATTCGATCATCACTGAAGTTGTGAGTTGCGTTTTTGAGTTCTTTTATAGTGAAGAGTTTAGTGTTGTTAATCACTTCTCTTTCAGATGAGGTTTCCAATTGTCTTTTCTTGAAGTACTTGGCTCTAAGTTTTGCTTCTATACTTATCCTTGTTGTTCTACTTAGGTGCCAGAATGTCCAAGCCCAGCAACATGGTATAACTACTGATAGCGTAACTGTAGATGAAACTCCAATAAGACAATGTTAAGCTGTTGACAATCTGTCACCAAGGTTGTCAGGATCGGGATTCTACGTAGGATCGTTGAAGGGGTAGGATCGAAATCGGTAGAATCGGATCGTAGGATCGTGTGATCCTACAAATATGCATTAATATGCTTTAGATAACTGATTTTCAATTGTAGTTGTTCTTGTTTTTAGTTTTAAGGTTTAAATTTATACTTATTTGACTCCAATTAATAATTTTGTAAAAGAATACCTTTAGTAATTATTTTTAAGACGCGAATCAAGAAAAACTTCAATTTTAGTCATATTAATATACTTGTTTAGATATATATACATATATATACATAAGTAAAATCTAGATTATACAAGTTTTTTAACGATTCAAACTCCCCTTATAAGATCGGATCGTAAGATCGTAGGATCGTAGAATCGTGTTATGATCCTACTTCTTAAATCCTGGCGCTTTGTAGGATCGTACGATTCTACCGACATTAAGATCCTACCTATGATCCGGATCGGTCGTCTAATTTTGGATCGTAGGATCGTAGAATCGTTGATCAGGATCGAGATTCTGATAACCATGTCTGTCACATAATCACCCCATGAGCTCAATCGTGTGGACACTCACAGGGTACCTGTGGCCTGTGGGCTTGAGCCCAAAAACTCACGGGTAATGAACATAGATTTGCATACATACTTGATGAGAGCCCATTGTATCTGAGACCGTCTCAACGTGAAACGCGTTAAACAAACTACCCTTTAATAAAAAAAACATAAAAAAGAAAGAAAATTGAACTCCCATGCATTGGAAGTGGTTTTTCAAAAATAACAAATAAATATAACTATATAGTTAGTTAGTTAGTTAGGGTTGGCCCAATCGATGTTATATATATAACATCGATTGGGCGAGCCCTAACTATTTCTCTCTCTATATATATATAATTAGTTTGGGCTGGCCCAATCAATGTTGTTTCACGGTGAGATGACCTTAATAGAAAAGATCTGAGATCTTTATAAATATGGTATCAGGAAGATTATCCACCAAGTATTATATGCAATTTCTTGATTAGGTATTGTATTCAATTTCACAACCAACTATTTTTAACAAACAATAGGATTTTTATTGTTGTAAGATCATCTCATACCACAATTTTTTGAATATAGAATGTAATAATTTAAAGAGATAGAGGTATCACCTATTGCTCCGATTATTCCAAGAAAAACAGCAACTGTCATTGTCTCTGTAATCAAACAAGAACAAGATAATATATTTTTGTTGATAGGAAAACAAGATGATATATTAATTAGGTTTATTCATCCAATTTTGGAATGAGCTAATGTACTAGTTGAGAAAGCTTTAATAACTTAATAACTTATAAAGTGTACACCATTATTATCAATGTGGTGTAGTATATATCTCCTTGGCTTATAAATTGTGCTTGTGTTTTCCTCTTATACACTGGCGTTCACAATGATAGAATTTAAAAATTGGGCATGGACAACCCAAATAAAGGGGAGAAGAAATAATCTGCTCATAAACCCAAAGAAGGTTCACTACAAAAACCATTTGATGATAGTAGGAGTTACTCTTTGAGTTTATAAACTGATGCATACTCTCCTCTTTTTCCAATGTGGGACAACTCACATGTGGGTAACACATGGGCACTTCAACATACAATAAACCTAAGCTCAGCCTAATTTAACATACAAAAAGTGATGACTCATAATTTTTTTAGGGAACTCAACTTAATCTAGAGGTGATCAAATTGTAAAAATTGAAAGTGAAATTACTATAAGTTAAGCACAAATAAAAGGGGAGTATTAGGAGATGAAGAGACAATTAATTACCATAGTTCCCCAAATCATTGTAATCATTAATATACCATCCAAGAACAAGAGGGACATCAAAATCAAGACTATGTATTGGAATTGGAATTGGAATTGGATCAGCTTCAGCATAATAATAATCTTTACTTATCAGAAATGCATCCATACACTTTCCTTTCACTCTTCCATTCACTTCTACACTATATCCCCTCATAAACGGATCTTTCGACTCCAAATCTGCACCACAGATAGTATCATTAGAATAGGTAATTGAATTAAAAAGTCAACCACTATAAAATCACAAACCTGTATTGTTGGCATGATGATTGCAACGCCCTATGAGCATTCCTTTGTCATTGTAGAGTGAAGCATTCCCAATGGCTTCATCACAATCAAAGGATGTAATAAAAACATTCTGATAAACATCATAAAAGTATGGTGACCCACTTAAGTTTAAGCCATTCCATTTCCACCTAGTATCATTACTACTACTTCTATGGTTACATGTTTTTAATACGGTTCCAGCGTTGACCGTTATTTGACCAAATGATCGACCATGGAATCCATCACTAGATACGGTATACCCTTCACTAGATACGGTATACCCTTGAATATTAACCAAATCCAAATTAAATTTGGTAAGAATCGGTTTTGGTTTCGTATTTGAAGCCGATCTTTTACAAGTGACTTGGAAAAAATCGTTATAAGAACAGTTATTGCCTATTCCAAAAGGGTACTTAATTTCTTGGTCGCCACATTGTTGCGCACATCTTACAATGGACTCCCCAGTTATGCTATTAGGATGTATTAGTAAAAGTATTATTGTACTTAGAATTACCAAAAAGAAAGATTTGTATTGCAGCATAGCTAGTATTCGTATGCTTGTACTTCAATTTATTGGGGTATGTAATATAGTACGTAGTTTTTGTAGAATTGTTTACGTTTAAAGATGTTTGAAACTTTTTTTTTGAGGATAAGATGGTTGAACTTAAGTTGATGGTTGTATATCCAATAGCGTATACTCCTTTAAATAGAAAAATTTTTGATATTAATTAATACTTCCTCCGTTCCTAAATTATTGTCCACTTTGTTGTGGGCACGCAAAATAAGGAAAAATAGAAGTGGAGTATTTTTAATGATTATAATAATTGAAAAAGGGGTAGTGGGGTATTTTAAGTGAATATAATAATTGAAAATGTGGTAGTGAGGTATTTTAAGTGAATATAATAATTGAAAAGGTGGTAGGTGGGGTATTATTAAATAATATAAGTTGGGGTAGTTGGGGGTATTTAGGTAAAAAATTTTGCCAAAAAAGGAAAGTGGACAATTAGAGTGGGATTACCCAAAATGGAAAAGTGGACAATAATTTTGGGATGGAGGGAGTAATTTAATTTTTTTGTTCGCTCAATATGTGTCATTTCATCTTTAGATTTTTAATAGAGGTTTTAAGCATGTTAAACATGTTCAACCTCACAGGGGCCCAAAAAATTGGAGGCTTAAATTTAGATTATGTAGTATATAATAAGTGTTTAATAAGAGACAAAATTTTTAGAATAGTATCATAATTTTTGAAATTGTCAAGGTTCTAAAAGAATTTTGGCAGTTTTTGCTCCGTCTCTTATTTTTTAATAATTTAATATTTGCTTTTAGTTCTCTGTGAATAATTCAACATTTGTCTTATAATTTACTGGCAGCATATACTATTATTATTATTATTTTCTATTATTGGTAGTATGGTATATTGTGGGGGTAGATGTATGACAAGGGTTGAATTATAAATGTTAACTTTTCTTATTAAATATTGACATAATGGATGAAGCATTAATAACGTCCTATAGTACTCTATTAGCCTCTTTACATGAGAGCTCTTTGAGTTAGAAGTGTGGATGTGTAATGCAATATACAAACCCTCATACTTGACTCTGTAATAGTTTGATTTTCTAGTAAAGGTGGATTGGTTTGATCCGTGATTTGAGTTTTTGATACATGTTAAGGGTTTAGCTCAATCAAAAGTTTTTGATGCCCTATCACACGTCTTTGGAGAGAAAATTTGCCTCCATAAAACATTTATAAAATATTATGTGAAGAATACTTTGTTCTCGCAATAGTACATAAAAAAGAGCCACTTATAATATTAATATTAATACTAAAAGTGATACAGAAATTACATATAGAATTCGAAAATATTGATATACAACTTAAAATTACAAAATTTCTTAAAAACGAGTTAAATTGAACGAGTCTTAATTGACTTGTCTTAAGTCGAATTTTGAAGTTTGGGTCAAAAATTGATATGCCGTAGACCGTATACGTAGACCGTAGTGGAAGACTATACAACATGAAGTCGTTTCTTTGGATTTGTAACTTTCTCAAGTGACTACTAGTCTACTATTACTTTCATTACGTAACTAGTGTTAATTCGTTTTACGGCATTGCAACTTGTTTATTGCATTTTTCTCTGCATAAGTAAATGACACTCACTATTCCGTATAAAGCAGAGTTCGGGTAGAGGTTTTTCTTTTTCATGAAAAATACGGATAAAATATATCCGTTTCTCTCAAGGAGGGAGTAAAAAGAGATGCGGGCAGTTAAGAAACCCCTCAACTGATACCTACACCTCGTAGGGGTCGAACCCCGGCCCAAACCTTTTCCTCTACATGCAAATGTTCTATCCATTGAGCCACAGGTATATATTATTAATCCTATGATTTTATATTGATACAAAAGTCTTAATCCCAATATATTAGGTAGTTACATGAATTAATTAATAATATGGAGTATCCTTTTTAGCGGTCGTCTGAATGGATTTTTCTTTTCAATTCATTTCGTTTTCAACTATTTCAATGGGTAAGTCTAAATATATTTTTCTTATCCCTTTCCACTCCAGCCAGTCCCCAAGTCATCTATGATCTTATTTGTACTCTTTATGAGTCCCTTGAGTTTCAAGATCTTACTTAATTATCAGTTCGCTAATACATTGTCTTTGCACAATCCAAAACTATATTAGATTATTATGTTTTCTTCAACATTTGCGACTCCTAATCCTTTCTTATATCTTCGATTTGAATTCTATTATTCATCATGGTATGTCGCTCATCCATTGAAGCATTCACATATTCACTACTCCTATTCATCCACTATAATCCCTTTTAAAAGTCCAATAATATGATCCACATAGTAGCGGTGATCCAATATCCGTTTGATAGTTTGATAAAACCTATCCTTTTAGGTTATATCACTAGAGTTAACTATTACGTGTATTTTTGGGAATGAATTATTACGTATATTAAAATAGTCAATTATATGCTAATTAATAAGTTAAAATCAGTTCGATTCAAGTTGATTATGAATCATTATTTTAAAAAAATGAATTGTTTATAAATTGTTACATCTTAAATAAAGCTTTAATAATAAGATAATAAAATTCGATATTACGTGATTTATGGGTTGATTTACGACCTTTTTGTTTTTTTTGAATGTTGATTTATTACATCGGAGGATGAGAATTGAGATATAGAAGTATATTTTTATCTGGTAGTAATTTCTTAATTGTGTTTTACGGGATATGACCATGACCACTAAGAAAGATACATGTTGACTAGTTGTGTGGAGGATTATTCAAGTCATAAATTTTGTTCATTAGTGATTTATTAAGCTAATGTTTTTTATACTCATTTTTTTTGCCAACAAAAAACTTTTTCATTCACCAGAAAAACCAAATACATCAAATCAAATGGGACTCGGAAAAACCTATTTGCATCCGTGTGGAACCGAAGCCCACCTTCTATGAAGGATTTCCTTGGCTCACTCTTCATTTATACTCATTTTAAGACCTATGTATTTTAATTTTTTTTAGCTTAAGCTAGTAATCAATATAACATATTTGTAGACCGTAACAGATTAATTAAGAAATAATTAAAGTGCATGCCACAATAATTATAAGCCAAAATAGTCTTGTTTACTTCCAAAATCAGAGGAGTATTCCTTTAAAAAACTTCATCTTTTGATTATTTTTTAAAATTCCAACTTCTACTCCCTATATTTTTAGATTTCTCCACCTTCAATTGCCGGGTGTTTCCAAGAAATAAATATTCGGATATAACACATGTCATACTCTAATTAGTTTATTTTTTATTAGAAATAAGGATAAGAACTAAAAAGAAAAAAAAAACCTAACCTACCAGCACCACCACACCCATGGTCACCCACCCTCCTCTACTAGCACAGTGACTATTGTTAGAGTATATAATATATCTTGGAGCCTCAACCATCAGCTTAAGCTTTTGGTTGAGTTGGTTTCTTAACATGGTATCAGAAGCCAATGTGACAAGAGGTTATGAGTTCGAATCTCAACAACCCTCATTTAAAGTGGAATATTTAGCACCAGGTATAAGGAGAGCCTGTGTTGCATCCACACTTCTAGCCTAAAGGGCTTTCGTGTGAGGGGGCGTGTTTGAATATATAATATATCTTGGAGCCTCAACCATCAACTTAAGCTTTTGGTTGAGTTGATTCCTTAACAACTACCACCAACACCAACACCCTACCACCGTCATTAACATGCACCATGACTCCATGATTGTAGCAAATATGTAGGTGGTGTTAGGATTATGAGTGACTTATAATAATCACCAATTACGCAAGAATTAGATTAAGAAAATTAATCTTTCTAGTTAATGAAGAAGAGGACATATCACATGTTTGTGATTTGGTTTATATGGGAATCATAGTACAATGTACTATTAGAAGAGTAAATCTTTGACACGTGAAGGATGTGAAGTGCAAATTTTCAATCCTAAGTGCAAGTGTAAGGAGCACAAAAGACTGTCATATGCAGGAAAGTGAAAAGCCAAGCTGCAGAGCTACCTTCTTGCTTGTGTATTTACTTTCATTTTAATACTACTTTCTATATAAATCCATACCCATACCACTTGGTAACTTAGGCACCAAAGTCTCGCAAGCTACCTTCTTGCTTGTGTATTTACTTTCATTTTAGCTTCTTGTTTCCCTTAAACTAACTTCCATTGTAATTACTTCAAGTTTTGTATTTTTCTCCGTCAAACGCATAATATTAGTCCTAGGCTAGATGGTGGATGTAACCCTTGTTTGGTGAACAACTTTAAAATCTTTGTATTGATTATTTATTTATTTATATATGTCATTCATCATTATATTGGATTACTTGATTGACGCAACGTGAACACTCAACTTAAACCTGAATTTGTGATCTTTGAGTGAGATTTTACCTCCTTTCAGATAGTATTAATATCTAAGTAATTATCATAATTTTAATTTTATTTAGTCGTCACTCTGTTTTTTATTCAAACATGTTTTCTCATTCTCTGTCATTTTTAATATTATCCGTATAATTTTATGTGGTTAACCTTTTTCTTAATAAATTGTGTCCTTGCATATTATTTTAATGTGTTACTTACTGAGGGAATGATAAAGACATACAATATGCAAGTGGGCTTTACTATATATGACCAAAAATGAATTGTTTGTTTTATTTGTTTGGGAGCTACATAATACTTATATCACAAAATCTCACAAGAGACGTCTATAGGATAGACCACAAAATTGGGCCTAATAAAATTGAAATTTCAATATTAAATTTGAGATTATTGGCTGTCAAATAAAATAATTATTAATTAATATGAAAAAATTAAATTTTGAAGCTATCTGATATTTTCTATTTTATCTTACTTTATTCACATTTTATACACATTTTACCTTAGCTTTTGCCTACCTTTTCTATCAAAAATAAAAAATTTAATGTTATTAGTTAGGGTTTATATATAAACATCATGCTAAAAGACATTTAAAACTTAGTACAAGGTAGACAAAAATAGTACAAGGTAGACTTTTCTTCTGAATAACTCCGTGAGATACTTCATGTTTGATTGTCTGGAGGCTTTCAATTATAATTATTTTATCTTTACTTCTTCCGTCCCTTTGATTTGCATTAGAGAAATAAGGTAGTTTTTAAGAATGTGGTAATAAATGAAGAGAAAAAATGATTTATAGGGTTAAAATTAAAAGAGAGTTAAAATGTATGGATGAGATTAAAAGAAAGTGGTGGGCCATTATCCAAAAATAAAAATGATGTAAATTACTCTGAAATAGTCTCTCACATTATTTTAATTTTCTTTTATATATAGAGGTAGGATCAAATAAGAAGAGCAGTTAAAATAAGAAGGATGAAAAGAATTTTGTTTTAGTCAGTAATATATACAGAAAATAATACTCCCTCCTATTCACTCAAAAGTGCACATTTGGGTTGGGCACGGTTTTTAAGAGTGGAATAGTGGGGTATTTTAATTGATTAAATTAATTGTAAAGGTAGTAATTGGGTATTGGGAGTAGTAAAAGTGGGGTAGTGGGATATTTTAATTGATTAAATTAATTGTAAAGGTGAGAGTAAAAATAGAAATGGGAAATTTTGTGTGAATTGGCCCAAAATAGAAATGTGTCATTTTGAGTGAATAAGAGGGAGTACTATATTATAAAGTATGAACTTTCTTCATATTATCACATAGTATATTTTATGTGTAACATTATGACTTTTACAATTAAGTTTTTTTGGCTCGATCATGACCTTTAATTTTTTTTAGCATGCATATTAAAATCAAGGATGTAGAATGCTTTTTATCTTTCTTATTTTGAACACACTCTTTTTGATAGTATATATTTTTATACATAGGTCTTCTCTATATTTTCTTAATCCTTATGCAATTGTAAACATTTTTAAATGGGGATAGAGGTAATAGTAAATTTGTACTTCCTTTTCATTATCTCTGTTACTACAAATGAAAATTTTTATACAATATAATATAATTAGATGCGAGTATTTTTAAAGAATATATTCCCTCCTATTTATAGAGAATGAGACATTTGTTTTTTTTACACTATTTAATGCACTTATTCAATGTTTAATATCTCTTATTAAACATAACAAAATATTATAAAAAGTAAATATTAATAATTTTTGCATTAAGACGAATCAAACAAGATCTCAATTGACTATGTTTACTCAATAGATTAAGAATAAAATAAGTACTTGATAATGAGACATTTACTATGAATATGAGGTAGTAGTAGTAGATCGTGCATGTTTACAGAGACATTAATAGTGCTCTCAATGTCAAGTGTCATTTTAGGGGACACAAGTGTCCCTATATCATTTGGTATTGTTAATATGTAGTGCCAAATGGTACTGCGAGCACATTTCAATTTGCAACGCTGTTTGCATGTAATAATTAATGGAATTGCAAATAATAATAATATATAAAACAATTATAGAATACACACAATATTTGGTAGCTGTTAGTGCATATATAATTTATATATCATTCCAAAATTACATGTGAAGAACTTATAATGTATGTATAACATATGCTCCTCGAATTCATTTTAATTGTCAATTTCTTTTTATGGGCAATTCATTTTAGTTATTTGTTTTTTTTTTTTTTGCTAATGATTTTTTTTACTTAAATACCCCATGTTTGCACAAGTAATGACCAATATATCCTCACTTTTACTACTTATAATATCTCAATTACCACTTTTACAATTAGTTTAATCATTTGAAATATCCCAATTACCACCTCTTTGGTGGACTCCATCTCACTCTTAATATCTGTGCCCAACCAAACGAGACAACGCAAATGAATTGGAGGGAGTATAATTTGCCGACGTGGGGTATACCATCCACACAGCGCAGTTCGCTATTTGCGAATTCACAAGTGGACCTTGAGAGATTCATTATATTTGCTATATTTGACTTTTTACGCAATTTGATGTGTTATTTTGTTTATTTTATGTCGAATTATACACATCTAAAAATGTAAAAAGTTAATATTATAAAAGTATGCGATTAAATGATTCAAACAAGATCTTACTTGACTATATTTTTAGCAATATATAAAAATAAGTTTGAACAATGAATAATTTCCAAAATCGAAATGTTGCAAATATTTCAGAACAGAGAAATGATATAAATACAGCTAGTCTCTTGAGAGATCGAGTAATACTTATATTATATTAACATAATATTTATATTATTAGTATTATCACCTGGTTGAAGCTTTCTGATCACAATTCCAATTTATTCGGTGGTTGTGTATGGTGGGCGTTAATTTGTTTGGTGTAGGGCTTAGAGTTCAATAATGTTGTTATGTAGATAATTGAATAACCTTCGTAAAATTATACTTTTATTTTAATCTAATATTTTCACTCATCATGCATTTTTGAGATGTATATTTTAACTTAAAATTCATATAATTAATTTATTCAATATTTGAAGTCATCCTTTCCATGGGTCCTCTACACCTATAAAATTTTATCACATTTATTACTCAATTTACCAAATTAAAATTTAAAACTTTACTACTCTATTACAAAAGACAATTTTTTTATTAAGATCGTCTTATCGTGAGACGGTTTAATATGGGCTAGTCTAATATTCACTGTAAAAAAATCTGAACAAAAAAACTATCTTCAACTTACTTAATCAGGGTTTTTTTATATAACACTAATTGAACTGCTTTTATGAACTTATCTCACAACGAGACAGACTCCACTTCAACTTATATATCTCTCCATAGAGAGAATCTATTTCTTTTCAACTCATTTTAGGATTCACAAAATACCAGAATTAAGGCACCGTCGGCCTTAATAAGTTTCATCTAGGCCCGCCCGCCCGCCCGCCCGCCCTGCCCAGGGGGAAATAACCTTATTATCTTCACATACACTATATTACATTGTCCTCCTTTTCTCATCAAATCATTATCATTGTTAAGAAATATCAATGGCGACGACATTGGCATCAGTTGGGGGAGTAGAGAATCCGTGGACAGGAAGCAAAAGAACAAGGGAAGAATTGAAGCAAGGAATAGCGGAGTTTTACGACACATCTTCAGGGATATGGGAAGATATATGGGGAGATCATATGCATCATGGCTTCTATGATCCTTCTTCATCTGCTTCTCTTACCCATCACCGCGCCGCCCAGATTCGCATGATTCAGGAAGCCCTCCGCTTCGCTGGCTATAATCCTGGTACCACATTTGCACATATGCTAGCTACAACCTCATTCATATTCTTATTTTTAATTTAATTTTAAAATCACATCTTTTGCTTGTTGTTTTTTAAAAATCTCATTTTTTTTATTATTTTTTAAAAATTCAACTTTTATACTGCATTTGCTTTTAAAAATTTGACCTTTTAGTTCTTAATTTGTTTATTATTTAAATAACTTAATGAGGTTAGCATTTTAAATGAAAATGCAGTATAAAGGTCGGATTACGAGTAAAAGGTGAGATTTTTAAAATTAAATTTTTCTAAAATAAAATTTCATATGTTGTCATGAAAATTGATTACACTAAAATTTATAGTGATGATAAATATTTTATTTTATTAAATAATAAATTTAGGGGGTGTTTGGTATAACTGTTTTTGATGCTAGAAACGGATTGATTTAACTGTGTCCGTTACTTGCAGTTTGGTGTGGGATTTTGTTAACCCATTCCGTTTGACAGCGGTAACAGTTATCCCTACTTTGTTTCCCCTCATTATCCAGCTGAAACCAAATCCGTTACTTTTTTTTTTCTTTCTTCTTATATCATCATGATGTCCTCTTAGCTCTTTCATCTCTATTTCATTTTAGCTGCTGGTATAATTTTGATATAATTTTTTTTTATTTTAATCTTCATTTTTTTTAGTTGCTGGTATAATTTCATTTTAATCTTCATTTCTTACTCAACTGCAATTTGAAGTTGTAAATTATCATGATATCCACCATAAAAAAACTAATGAAATTGAAGCTCATATATTTCATTCGGTTATTAAAAAATGGACAATGGGTTTCTCTGCTCTTATATGTGAGTTTAGATTAATTAAGGAGATATTATTGGTTGGGACTAGAGGTGTTCAATGGGACGGGTCGACCCAACGGGTTAAGGATCGGGTCACATTTTGACGGGTCATTAGCAGGTCGGGTCAATAATGGGGCGGGATCATTAACGGGCCTTGGTGTAAAGGGCCGGACCGGGTCGGGTCGGTTAATTATAAATATTAATTGCGGAAAAAAAATTAACCATATTTTTTTATTTTTAAAATATTATTATTATATACATAAGTAAGTCGACCCAATGGACCATAAAGTATAATAAAAAAACTATTCTATGAACTTTTTAAAAAAGGGTCAAAGAGGGTCAAATTTAATTGGGTTTGACCCGCCCCGGCCCGTTTATCATTTGACATGACCCGCCTCGCCCCGGCCCATTTAAATTTTTACCCGCCCTGCCCCATTGAACACCTCTAGTTGAGACTCTTTGGACTATTATTGTGTATCATGAATAATAAATGTCTTGTTTGGAAACATGTATTATGGATTTCAATTATGAAATCATAAATAAGAATTTAAAAATGACAAGGTTTGAGTTGTCATTCTTAAATTCTTAACTTTAACTACTTTAAAAACAATGATAAATTTTGATAAAAAAAATTTGATTTGCCAAACAATAATGAGTGAAATTCAAATTTCCAAATGAAATCGTAGTTACCAAACATGACATAAGGAAATTTCCCTATTATTGGTTCTACTGTTTCACTATATTACAAACCAAACAATAAGTAAGGGAAACGTAAACAAGTGTTCCCCTTACATTGTTATACCAAACAACCTTTAACCATAACCATTACCTTTACCCTTTCCCTTCTTTATTAATTCCCTTTCCCTTACATTTTCTCTTTTCATACCAAACACCCCCTTAATGGAGTAAAAATAGCAACCATGAACGATCTTAAAATGTGTCAATTAAGAATGTGCTAGTGGAAAAAGTATGAGGACAACTATTAAAAAAATGTTTTTTATAAAGCTAATGGAAAATTTGTGGGAACATAAGCAACATAAAAATACTAAATTAGTGAAATTAGTGGATTATAAGATAAATGCGGTACTGCTTTAAACATTATGAAATTATTAAAATTAAGGTGGACAAAATTAATTTTTAATTTTATCATGATTTCTTATGGGACTAACAAATAGAACTAACTCAAATTTGATAAATAAAAACAACTTAATATCATGTTTGAAAACGATGAGTTCATTTGGAATCGACTTAATGTTATAATTGGGAATGATGATTCTATTGGAAATTTGAAATTAACTCAAATTTTTTATTTGGCAAATTAAAAATTTTTAAAATTGGATTTTTAAGTAGTTAAAGTAAGAATTTGATAATGACTACCTAAACTTTGTCATTTTCAAATTCTTCATTTATAATTTCATAATTTGAAATGAAATAGTACTTGTTACCAACCACTACATAAATTTATTATTTGGTAAATAAAAAATTTTTAAATTTTAATTTGGATCAATATCTACCATTGTTTTTAAAGTAGTTAAAATTGAGAATTTGAAAATGACTATCAAACCTTATCCTTCTCAAATTCTGCATTTAGAATTTCATAATTGAAATCTATAATTTAAAATGAAATAGTTGTTTTCAAACACTACATATAAGAAATTAAAGTAGTATTTAATTCATTAAATCAATTAATTATTCACATGCAAATATTTTTATAATAGTCTTATCTGAAAGTGAATAATAATAATAATAATAATAATAATAATAATAATAATAATAATGTTGCAGATGATGTGAGTAAAGGGCCAAAAAAGGTGGTAGACGTAGGATGTGGAATAGGAGGAAGCTCAAGATATATAGCGAAGAAGTATGGGGCTACATGTCATGGTATCACCTTAAGTCCTATACAGGCTCAAAGAGCTCAAGCTTTGGCTGCTGCTCAAGGATTAGCTCATAAGGTACGCCAAGTAACCCACATACTCATACTTACAAAAAATGTGCTTAACACTATACTCTTATCTGTTTTTCATTTATTATCCCCATTTTATTTTTTTCATAAATCAAATTCAAAGTTAATTGTGAGCTTTTAAAAAAAATAAAAAGTTAATATTTAAAAAATATATATCTTGTGAGGAATCTATCAAGACTCAAATGAATATTTTTTTTCATATAAATTAATAAAAAAGTCAAAATTTAACTCTAAAACTCGTAGATTCTTTTTGAGAAGAACAAGTAAAAATAGAGGGAGTAACATATTCTAAGATAACACTCTCTAGTCTGTCCCATTCTATTTACTTATTATCCTGTCTGTCCACTTATTGGGTATGAATTTTTTTACTTAATAATTACACTAAAAATACTCCAATTATCATCTTAACGATTAATATAATCACTTAAAATATCTCAATTAATTTTTAAGTGGTCCCCCACTATTCTTTAAGACAAACAAGTAAATAGAATTGGAGGGAGTACCATATAATGTACTCCATATGTTTTAAATGGTTGGAGCCTTGGAGGAAACATAGACTTCTTTTAAATTTTCATCTATGATCCAATTTGAATTTAAGGGTAGATGACATTTTGATTCATGATTTTTTTTTCATTTTGGATTAAATATTATGTGAGGAGATCATTGATTACAAGTAAAACTGATGGTTAACTGGTTAAGGTTGAAGACATTTTATATACTCTCTCTAATTAACTTTCCCTACCACATTAAAAATGTGATAATATGTAAAAAAAAAAAAAAAAAAAAAAGGTGATAAAATGTAATTTGATACAAGAAAATATTTTATTGTTTTAATGTAGCCATTTTAATAATACAAATTAAAGTATACTAGGATAGAAACTCGAGCAATGCACGATTTTTAAATACGTTAATCTTTTAATGAAATTTAATTTAGACGAATGAAAATATTAAATTGAAGGTGCGTAATAAATATTTACATATGTATATTATAATTAAATATAAAAAAACATAACCTATGTTGTTAATAAAGAGTTTATAGGTTTTGAAACACCTCTTTATATATACTATATTCTTGGTACGACCTTTATACTCCCACATATGTATGACCTTTGCATTAATATTTCATGTCCCACTATCCCTCTGAATTTCTTGAATGTAATTTAAACTCATGATTATTCTTGAAAATATTATTCACCAACACTTAATTTTGAGAAAAAAGAAATGGTAGGAGCAAATAATTGAAATAATCAAATGGTCAATTTATATTGTAATTTCTGCTATTAAAGTGAAACAAAATTTTTATTTTTGTAAAGGAATAATTATGTTTATATAAAAACTTATTGCTTCACACATAATTTTTTGCAATTGGATGAATTTTTTGCATCAATTTATTTGTTACTATAATTGTCATCTAATCATTGTAGCCTGACAATATAATTGTTGTAATATAATTTTATATTTACACAGTATAATTTTTAATAATCAATCTTCTAAATTGCATTGTTGTATACGTTAATATTTTACAGCAAAATTAATATTATGTATGATTAATATAATTGTGTAATTAATTATCAAAAGATGCAAATGTGTAAATATGGAAAGTCAAAAATTGCAAATAAATCAATTCCATTAATATCATCCAATGAAAAAAAAGACAAATGTCATTCTCTTATTCAATTTGCCTTTTTCTAAAATACAGTAAAATTAATATATTGTATGATACTCCCTTCTATTTATCCTAATTAATGTCTCATTTTTCAATTAGTCAAGTTACCGTAAATATTTTATTTCTATTTTGGGTACATTAACTTTACCTCTTACTGAACTTAATTTTTTCACGCCTTTATACTTACTAACACTACATTACCTGTATACTTTTTTCTTTGTCATCATATGACCCCATTTGACCATCTAAAATGGTGAGGCAGGCATTGTTTCAAGTAGCAGATGCGTTGGAGCAACCATTTGAGGATGGACAATTTGATTTGGTTTGGTCAATGGAGAGTGGTGAACACATGCCTGACAAAACCAAGGTTTAACATTTCTTATCTTTGTCATTATTAACTTGATTACATCAGTCTTACCCAAAAAAACAAAATTATTTAACCTAAGGATTTCAATGATTTGTATTGGATGATATGTGATGATGTTCTTAGAGTTATACTCCTTCCAATTTACTTGTGTTGTCCCATTTGGTTGGGCACGGTTTTTAAGAGTGGAATGGTGGAATATTTTAATTGATTAAATTAATTGTAAAGATGGTAGTTGAGTATTGGAAATTGGAAAAGTGGGGTTTTAATTTGATTAAATTAATTGTAAATGTGGTAGTGGGGTATTGGAAATTGAAAAAGTGAGGGTATTTAGGTAAAAAAAAGATAGACAAAAAAGAAATGGAACAATTGATATGAATTTGCCAAATAAGGAAATGGGACAACACAAGTGAATCGGAGGGAGTATATATTATTATGTTGTGTTTGTATTGGATAATTATGTTGTATTCTTGGTACTTTTTTGAAAAGAAATATTTTATCACGTACTTTTTTGAAATTTTTTTTTATTTGGTACTTTTTAAGAAAAGGGCAAAAAAAGATAACGGAAAAGTTAACCCTAGCCGTTAGTTGGTACTATTTTGAAAAAATAAATTTTTGTTAGATATTTTTTGGAAAAAATTTTTTTATTAGGTAATTTTTTTGAAAAAAAAAATTTATTAGGTACTTTTTAACACTTTTTCCTTTTTTTAATCAAGAGTGAATTATATATATTTTAATATTTAATGCATTTGTTTTATATATATATATATATATATATATATATATATATATATATATTTCAGTTTGTTGGAGAATTAGCCCGAGTAGCTGCTCCAGGTGCAACGATAATAATAGTAACATGGTGTCATCGAAACCTTTCTGAGTCGGAAAAGTCGTTGAAAGCTGATGAAATGAAATTGTTGGATAAAATATGTGATGCTTATTATCTTCCTGCTTGGTGTTCTGCTAACGATTATGTCCATTTGCTTCAATCCCTTCAACTCCAAGTACGTATTTCATATCATGTACTGCTAATTTCTGCTTTCCAAATGGCTTAATATGTTAATTTCTCGTTTTTTTACTTGCACCAAAACCAACCTTTTTACTATTCATCATTTTATAGTTATTTACGTATTTTAGCTATTATACCAGAAAAAAAATGCTCCTTCCGTCTGGATGAATTAGTAGCATAGAGAAAATGAGAGAATTAAGAAAGTGGTAATAAATGAAGAGAGAGAATGAATTGTGTGGATGAAATTAAAAGAGAGTAAAAATGTATGGATGAGATTAAAAGAAACCGCTGGGCCATCATCCAAAAATGAAAATGCTGCAATTTAAGTGGGACGGACAAAAATAGATTATACTGCAAATTATAAGGGACGGAGGAAGTATAGTCATTGGAAATTTGGAATCTTGTTTTGTTCGACATTGCCGTATATTTTCATAATATCAAATTTTATAATTTTTAAAAATTTTATAATTCTAAATATAAACAGTCCAACAAACACATTATTGAACTGCTAAAAGATACGTTTTGGTGCAATTAAAAAAGTAACAAAAGAAGTACTAAATTATTAATATTTATCCAAAATGAATGCTATGATTAACATCAACTCCAAATAGATTAATTAAATCAATATTTTTATGAGAATTTCTTACAGACGAAAAATAGGAAAAATGAATGTTTTGTGAGAATTAATCCCTTAATTAAGCCTTTAATTACAGGACATAAAGTGTGAAGATTGGACCAAATATGTTGCCCCATTTTGGCCAGCAGTTATACGCTCAGCCTTGACTTGGAAGGGCCTAACTTCACTACTTTTCAGCGGTATTATGCTAAACAACATATAACTACAACTCATACTCTTATCCTTACTCCTTTTCATTACATTTTATGTTTTCATACCAAACACCTCGTTAGAATAGTGCACATTATTTAATCATGTTTTTTATTATGAATTTATTAAATGAGATTGTGTTAATTTTACAGGATGGAAAACAATTAAAGGAGCATTTGCAATGCCATTGATGATTAAAGGATACAAGCAGGATCTAATCAAATTTGCAATTATTACTTGTCGAAAGCCTGAATAATAACTAGCTTATCGAAACCCTTTTTTATTTTATTTTATGGCGGTTTAATTAATAACTACTTTCTCTGTCCTTTTGAGATAGCACTATTTGACCAAAAATGTGAGAGTTTTTGAGTTAAATGATGCTAATTAATAGGACAGAGGGAGTAGTAGTGTACTACGTACGCCTTTCTTTAATTGACAATATTAATTAAGTTTGATATTTAGCACGATGATTTATAAAAGTAATTATGTGTATTTTACTTGACATTTTATATTGGATGTAGAAATTTGGGTATGAATTTGGTATGTGATGTATTAATTTCTCATTAGTTATTTGAGTAAGTATTAGGGAATTATTAATGTTCTTGCAATCATCTATTACTACAATGGAGCAACTCTTTTATAAACTTAGTTATAGAAAAATTTGATTTGAAAGGTTTGAATTTAGGGGTGTCTTCATCTAAAGGTTTGAATGACTTGAAATCGGATGAAACGGTAAAATATACAAATTGTTACAGATCTGGAAACATTGTGATTTTGTTGTAGAGTATAATTCTTCAAACCATTGATGAAGAGTAAGGAAGAAGATGAAGAATAAGGAAGAAGATGAAATAACCCGGTACAATAGGTTACCTTACTCATAGATTACCTGGTACATCTTTAGATGAAGATGCCCCCTAAGTTCGAACTTTTCTAGGATAAATGAAAGTTCGAACCTTTAAAAGCAAATGAAACAAAGTTCGGACCTTTCAAATTAAATTTTCCATTATTATATTGTGCACCAATCTTTAAAGATATTTTTTATGTTTTTTCAAAGTTGTTATCACAACAAGAAATGTTCACATTGAGTGATGGAGGAAACGTGAAGATTTTAAATATTAAAAAATATTAAAATAAAGCTCATATATGGGATCTCAACATTACATATTCAAGTTACTTCAAACAGAAGGAAATTTTGAAAGAAAATAAATGAAGAAAAGGGGGAGGAAAGGAAGGGGAAATTGACTTTTCCCTTCAAATTCTTTTCTGTCTTTTCCCTTCAAATTCTTTTCTGTCTTTTCCCTTCAAATTCTTTTCTGTCTTTTCCCTCCATTCCTCTCCATAAAACTATAGCATTAAAAACGAAGTATCCAAATTTAATTAAAACTAATAATTTAAACTCACGAAACGAGACGATAAATTGCATTCTAATTACAAAATAAGTCTTCACGACGCAATGGCATTATTGATTGCTTAGGCTTAATTCTCTGGTGTTAAAATATTTGCTGATGGAATTGACTTTTTTTTTTTTTTTGAGGTTATGGAATTGACTTTTTGCCTACTACATTTGTTTCTACTTTCTAACATAAAGTATATGAAGCCCAGATCACATCTTAAATCTCAACAAAGATCACTTTTCATCAGCGATACTATCCGTAAATTCTGATAGATTTCACTTTTTGTGATTTCTAGGTCTGAGGTATGTTCTTTGAAATCTATTCTTCTTTTGGCCTTTTGGGTATTGATCACTGAAATTGACTTATGCACCTGTAAATTTATAGCTGCAATATTTTAACTTCTATTGGAGATATAATCAAAAAAGATCTCAGATTTTAGGGTTTGATCACTAAATTGGAAATATACTTTATTTAATTTTATTCTGTTTTATGAGTATAAACTACTGAAACAAAATGATATTTGATGAAGATTTCGTTGAGCACAATATGTTTGATGAAATGCCTGAACGACAAAAGAGCTTAGTGTGTTGAGATTCTAGTTATTTTACCATTGTAGATACAACAACATTCCGTTAAGGCATTATTACTTCAATATCATTAGTGTCTCCCACCTAGGTGGGGTTTGGGAGTCGACACTCGGTAGCAACAGCCGAAGAAAAGTGTTGATTATTGGGAATTTTTTTATCCGGAGTTGACTAGAGAATCCCTACAAGCAAGAGGAACGAGAATTAATGCTTTCTGTAGGTGGTAGGTGGTGAGAATAGATCCCTGTCACAAGGATTACTAAACTGTATTGAGTTTTACACTATTACATGTTTAGTGAAATGTCTGGTAGAGGAAAGGCTGTGCTGTGATGAAAGTTCAGTAGTTCAGCTGTTGTCAATGAGCTGAAGAAAATTGTTCTTTGGGGGGATTGTAATTGGACTTAAATGAGTATTACTTGTTTGGTGAATGCTTGAAAGAGGAAAGAGGTTGATGCGACCATGATTTGGTTGAACTCTATTAGTATCAATAGAAATATTATCACTTCTTGGGGATTTAACAACCGTCTTCGAGTAGTTGCAATTGGGGCTGGCTTAATTATTGTGTTTATATTAGTTGCATCTCTTGGATCTCAAAGCAAAAGGGCTAGTGAATTATCTAAAGATTGTCGAATTTCTGCCATTTTCAACTTTGGTGACTCCAATTCTGATACTGGGTGTAAATCTGCGGCGTTTGGTCGTGTTCCTTATCCAAATGGTATCACCTTTTTTGGTAAACCTTCTGGAAGATATTGTGATGGTCGGCTAATCATTGATTTTATTGGTGAGTTGGTACTTAACTGTCGTGCATTAGGCTTGGAATTTTTATACTGATCATCTAGTATTCAGAGTGAACGAAATTTCTTGCAGCTGAAAGGCTAGGATTACCATATTTGAGTGCATACTTGAATGCACTTGAAGCAAACTTTCAGCATGGAGCAGACTTTGCTGCTAGCGGGACTACAATTCAGCATGTTGATGGGAAGCTGTATGGAAGTGGTCTGAATCCTCTTTCCCTTGACGTACAGCTTTTGCAGTTTGAAGATTTGAAAGAGCGAACTAATGAACTATATGCACAAGGTTGTATTGAACTATATGAACATGATGTCTTCTAGACGAAAAAAGTTTCAAAGCTTTAATCTCTGACTCTGATCATGCATCAATTTTATGGCTTTTGGTTCGCAGATAATGTTAAAGATCGGTTCCCGAGACCTGAAGACTTCTCACGGGCTTTATATACATTTGATATAGGGCAAAATGACATTCACCATGCTTTAACAAGTATGGGGGAAGTTGAAGCCCGTAAAACTATTCCTGAGCTTATGAATCAGTTTGCACTCGCAATCAAGGTAATTCTTTTGGATGGCAATTAAGGCATCTTCATGTTAGAAATGCATGATTTCATTACTTCTCATCATATACTTTATGGCCAATTATTGGGTTGCTCAAGCAGAAAGTGTGGTTCCCTTTTGCAACTTAGATGGTTTTGGTTGTGATCAGTTGTATCCCTCATGCATTGACCAATTTAAACCCTTGATAACGACTTTAGATGAACTGCATAGCTTCTAGTGAATGGTTTTGTAATGTAACGATATGGAGGGTACCAAAGTATTATCATAATAGTTTGCTATGAGTCAAAAATAAATCTGTCAGCTTAAAGGAGAGAGTAAGACGAAAATAGGAGATGCTTGGAAAAAGTCTTAAGCTTTTTGGGACTTGTGTATGATCAGAATTCAAAACCTCGATATTATGTGTTATGAATTTATGATTGAAGCCAAGGAGCGGAAGTGATGAATATTGTAGTTTGAGGTTCACTGATTGGCTACAATCTCCGTTAGGACTAGTGTTTTGTATAAATTTGTATTTTAAGGACAGAACTTAGATACTTATAAATGGTCAAGGGATCATCAATCTGATACCAAAAAATGGATAAATTCTTGCAGTTTTGCTTAATCTTTTGAATGTCTTCTAGTTTTTGGTTGTTTATTTGTCTGATTAAAGGAGTGTAACTTTGATTTTATCATTTGTATGTTCTTAAGGATGTAAAACTTACTCTTGCTTGCTCATCGTTCTTTCAGAAACTCCATGACCAAGGAGCAAGGACATTTTGGATACACAACACCGGCCCTATCGGTTGCTTGCCTTATTTACTGATCAAACATCCTCCCAAGCCTGAAAATGTGGATGAAGCTGGTTGCATGAAGTCTTACAATGAAGTAGCTAAAGAGTTCAACAAGCAGCTCAAGAATAAGATTACCGAGCTGCAAACTCAACTACACACTTCCCTCCTCGTATATGTCGACATTTACTCAGCAAAATACTCTCTAATCAGTAAATCAATGGAATATGGTAAGACTCCGACTTACAACAACCAAACCTCATCCTGTAAAACATTTTACATGTGACCAAAATTCATCCGGGGAATGGTGATTATTGCAGGATTTGTTGATCCACTCGGTTACTGCTGTAAGCATGCGAACAATTCTCGCTTGCATTGTTGGAACAAAGAAAGAGTGAACAAAACTGCAGTCTATGCAACTCCATGCAGTAAGCCATGGGAATACATAAGTTGGGACAGTATACATTACACAGAAGCTGCCAATCGTTGGGTTGCAAACCGGGTTTTGGATGGTTCTTTCTCGGATCCTCCTATTCCCCTTCATAGATTATGTACAAAATCTTAGTTTTCTCCAGTTTTGTATTAAAAATCACCTGAACTTAGTTTTGCAATGTTAGAATACAAATGGAATCTGAATTCTTTGCTCAGTTTTTTTATCTTGCCCAATTCATTTAGTCAGTTTGAACTTTGAATCAAGGATTAAAATATGAAACTGAGTTTAATTAAAAAAACGACTCCACTGGGGATCGAACCCAGAATCTCTGGTTCCGTAGACCAGCGCCTTATCCATTGGGCCATGGAGTCGAATTAACTATTTGTTGATATTTACCTCTGGTAAAATTTATGTATAGTGTTTCTTGTGTATTTCATTTTAAACAATAAAAAATGCCGACATCTGCAATTTAAGAGGACGCCACAAAAAGTTGTTTATACAATAAATTAAGTAGGGGACCACAATAAAAAAACACAAATTCTTGTGAGAGACAGTCTTGTTGAGAAACCATCTCTTATTGGATTGACCCATAAAAAATATGAAGAGTAGAAAATAAGCTTTGATATACCGCGCCTGAGAAACGTCTCTCAGAGTGAAGGTTTCTTTGGAGACTAGCTGAAAAAAAGTGTCCACATTTATTAAAAATCATTACTTAAAATTAGAATTGAGACAATTACAATAACTAACTTAAAAAATGAAATATTTACTCTGAATTGAAGGAAGTATTAATATAATTTAATTTTCCGGTAAAGTTGAGGGACATATCGATTACTCACCAAGAAACATCATTTATTAAGACAATTTATTACCATAACAAATTTCAATAAAAAGGGAAAAATACACTTGTTGATAATTAAATCCAAATAATGCAAACTTGTACACACAATTACTTCAACCAAAAATAAAACAAAATCTCTTGACTCATCAAGAAAACCACGATTTTGCAATATATTAGAAAATAGAAATTAGGGCTTGTTTGGTTGCCCACTATTACCCTTGGAATTTTAAGTTCCTAGGAAATAGTATTGTGCTAATTTGTTTGGTTGCCAAAAAATCTTAAATTCCTAGGAATTATAAAATCCAAGAGAAGTTAATTCCTATGAGACATAGGAATTAGATTACCATGTACCCCCTTGGTCATTAACAATTCCCATGAATTATTTCCAAAGAAATGAAAATTTCTATTGTCAAACAAACAATATTAAGTAATTCCTAGGAAATTGACAAAGGAAGTAAGTTCCAATGAATTACAACTTCCCATTGGAATTTAATTCCTACATCAACCAAACGGAATACATTGAATCCGGGATTAAAATGATGAAAAATCTGAATTTAATTAAAAAACGACTCCACTGGGGATCGAACCCAGAATCTCTGGTTCCGTAGACCAGCGCCTTATCCATTGGGCCATGGAGTCACATTAACTGCTTGTTGATATTTACCTCTGGTAAAATTTATATATAGATGTTTCCTGTGTATTTCACTTAAAAAAAAGGCCATAAGTACATAACTACTAACTAGTGCTTATATTTACAAATTAAAAATGTGCTCTTTCCGTTTTATTGATTTTTTATTATATTTTATTTTAGTTTATTTCACTTAATTTATATTGTTTCTATTTATGGACAATGATTCACCACTTTTTTTTAATTACATATGTACATTTATCAAGAATCATTATTTAAATTAGACTTGAGACAATTATAATAAACTAACCTAAAAAGAAAATAAAATAGTTGTTGTGATTGAAGAGAGTATTAATATAATTCATTTTGCCGATATAAAGTTGAGGGAAATATAGATTACTCACCAAGAAACATCATTTATTAAGATAATTTTATTACCATAACAAATTTCAATAAAAAGGGAAAAATACACTTGATAATTAAATCCAAATAATGCAAACTAGTACAAACAATTACTTCAATCAAAAATAAAACCACATCATACATTTTTATTACAAACTCAACAAATTAAAACCCGAAAATTTTAGCGACCAAATAAATATTACGAGCAAGTATTAAAAATCGAAGAAAATATATAATATATGTTCTTGTTATCAAGCATCGGGCTGTGACTGAATGACAGCATCCATGAACGGCTTAGACTTATGATACGTCTCATCACTCAATTTCTTCAATAATGGAAATTGGTTCATGTCGAGATTAAATAATTTAACGGCCCCGTCGATTTCAGGTGCTAAGAAAACATCTGCCATGCCAACTTCATCCCCAAGTGCATACTTTCCAGAATGTTCTTTTAATAGATTTTCCAAAGCTGAAAAACCTTTCTTAAAATAAATATGAGCCCACGGTATTCTTTCTTCAGCCCCAACTTTGTCTTCAATGTATTTCAATACTTGTATGTTTATGAATGGTTGAACACTTGCGTTGATCATGCTTGCAACCTGCTCAATTTTAATTTAAACATTAATAATTTGTTCATCAAAAAAAAATTATAAAGTCGGTTTTTTTTTAATTGTCAGATTACATATTTTTTATAAATATTTAATTAACTCCGATTATTAATAATCATCAAAACAACTTAGAAAAATGAAAATGTTGAAACTACTAAATGAAAAAAAAAAAATTATCCATTGACTCTTAATATTTTTTGGTACAAAAGTAGGAAAGTTGAAAACAAAGGGAGAAAAAGAACGTCACAAAAATTTTCTTAAAAGAGGACGGGAGCATCTTATAAACTCAAAAACAAGTAAAAATCATTATTTTTTATAAGAATCAATCAATTAAAAATAAATCAATAATTAATACTCCCTCTGTTTCTTTTTGTTTGTCCGTTTTAAGTTTGTCCACTTTTAGAGAGAGAAATTTAAATTAGATTTTTGAATTATATATTGATGATAAAATATAGGAAAATTTGCTCAAAATAATCCCAACTATCACCCGTTGGCCAAAAATAATCCCAACTATCAATTATTTTTTAATAATCCCAACTATTGTTATAATTTGTTGAAAACGTACCAGCCTCACTTTTAACCGTATGCAACAAGTAATTTTTCCACTTTTTTCTTTCTTTTTTGATTAATAGATGTAGGGGAAGGGTTAATTTTGAATTTTAAGTGGAAATTTTTAAGAAAAAAGTGGAAAAGTTACATGTTCTGGCCAGTAAAAAGGGGGTGGGTATGTTTTCAACAAATTATGAGAATAGTTGGGATTATTAAAAAATAATTGATAGTTGGGATTATTTTTGGCCAACGGGTGATAGTTGGGATTATTTTGAGCAAATTTTCCTAAAATATATTCATGTGAGATCTTGTTAGATTTGTCTTGATGTAAAGTTTTTTAATATGTAATTTTTATAATTTTTTATGATGCGTACTAAGCGATATTAAGGCTTAAAATTTGCTAAAAAATGCGTGCAAAAGGTAAAGTGGACAAATAAAAAGGAACGAAGGGAGTAATAAATTGGTAAAATTATTTTTAAAATTCCAAGTTTGCGTGTTTTTGATTGGAAAAATCTTAATTTTGGATTAATATTCAAAAATCCAAAGTGGTACTTAAATATAACTCGACCAGTTGGTAACCTATTATAAGATTAAGAGGTTAAATATATTATTCTTATGTCATGTTTGGAAATAATAATTTCATTTGAAAATTTAAAATTGGCTTAAATTTGGATTTGGATCAAATTCCACCATTATTCTAACAGTTGAGAATTTAAAAATAATTATCCAAACCTTGTTATTTTCAAATTCTTCATTATGATTTCATAATTGAAAATTTGAAATGAAATACTTGTTCACAAACACTACATTAGAATACAAACAATCGAAACGTGATTGTATAAAATATAAAATAGAATGTAAGATGACCTGATAATGGAGTGCTCTCTTTTGACTCAAATACTTATCTTAACCATTGTTTTAAAACACCGGTGGATTTGACTCAAATCCAAATTTGAATCATTTACTTGCCAAACACTAAATTTAAGTCAAATCCACATTTTCAAATGAAATCAATATTCCCAAACATAGCATAAACGCGATTGTATAAAATATAAAGTAGAATGTAAGATGACCTGATAATGGAGTGCTCTCTTTTGAAATTCACCTTGTGGGGGCAAAATAGAAGGTTCTGGATACCTTTCTTCCAGATATTGTATAATAGCAGTTGATTCAGTTATAACAACATCACCATCTACTAAAACAGGCACAAAGCTTCTTGGACTAATCTTCTTAAACTCAGGTGTAAACTGATCACCTTTCAGTATATTTATCTCTTTGTATTCATATTCAAGCCCTTTCAAATGGAGGGTTATAAGAACTCGAGCCGACGCCGAGCTCCTCCACCATGCATAGATCTTTATCTTTGCCTTCTCTTGTGTTTCTGCCATTGTTATATGTTTTAATTTGTGTGTTTGTGTGTAATTCAGGGTTTTAATTTATGAGAAATGAATTAGATTGGTGTGTTATTTATATTATTTTCGTTCTGAAATAGTTACAACTGATTGTACGAAAAATAGGGAAAGTGGTATCTTCCTATGAGATGATTTTGTTGATTAAGCCAACTTTGTTTGACTTTATGGTGGCTAATACTTGACTTGTCAAATGTATTTGGTTCACACAATAGATTCCTAGATAAGTGATGATGCAAGCAATTACTATGTATAGGCAATTGGTAATTTGGTCTTATGAATATGTTGATGAATGTGGCCGACTTTATATACCACATGTGATCAAGAGTTGAATCAAACTAAGTCAATATAACTCTAGATGGTTGTAATACTATTTTGAAGCAGATTTTGGGTAAGACCGTCTTAGAATAAAACGCGATTTAATATGGAGCTCATCTGCATTTTTTCTTTTTCTGGGCATTTTTCAATTCTATTTTTAGAGGTATCATTTTTGACTTTAAATATATCAATTTCAACATAAAGGGGTACTTAAATATATCAATCAAAGTAATAATTTTAATTTGAATCTATAAGTGATTAATTTTAACATTAAAGTGATAAATTTCTACCTAATATAATTGACAGTGATAAGTATTGAATTGTATGGTATGTAGTTCATTTATTTTGGTTATAATTGATATAGTTAACATCATAACAAAAACAAGATAAAGTCATAATTGATGCATGTTTGATGATAATTGACAGTGATAAATAATGAATTGTATGCTGTTATTGAAAGTTTTACATTAATTAATTAATTGATATGTTTAAGTACTACTATACGTTGAAATTGATATCTTTAATGTCAAAATTGATACCTTAAGGTGCAAATTGAAAAATGCCCAGAAAATGAAAAAAACCAAAAAAAAAAAAATAAATCTGAAGCTCATGTAGTGCACGCGCCTGAGAATAGGGCAGTCGAATTGTGGTCTTATTCTAAGACAGTCTTACCCAAGTTTTTGTGTACTATTTTTTCATTCAATGTATTAATAAATTAGCATGGGCTATAGCCTATATATAGCAATAACAAGAATGGGCCTTTGAACAATTATTCTTCATAGACTTATTCACAAATGGGCCTCTGTAAAACCTTTGGGTTTTATATTGATCTTCTCGATCATGTGGCCTTAATTATATTTTCAACAATTCTTCCGTAAGACGGTTTTATGTGTGAGACCTCTTGTTATATTGAGCTTAGCAGCCCATTTAGCAAATAAAAGAAAATAATTAACAGGCAGTCTTGGGAAAGACCGTTTTAGGATAAGACGGCCCAATATTCCAGCCCAATCCGCTTTCTGAGCATTTTTTAATTTTACTGTTAAAGGTATCAATTTTGACATTAAAAATATCAATTTCAATTTAAGTAGAAATTAATCAATTTAACGCAATAATTGATCACTTAGAAATTGAAATTAAAATTTACTCTAATTATGAGTGCTCTAGGGATATAAATAGGTGTTTGGTGCTACTTATGGAGAAAAAATTATGAGTGCTCTAGGGATATAAATAGGTGTTTAATGTGGCAGATTGGATAGAGGTTTTTAAATAAAGGATTAAAATTATTATTTCATTTTGGTGTAATTTACTTTTACTTTAATTTGATGATTTATTAGTTATTTTGTAGCAACTAGTATAAAACTAATGTAATGCACGAATTTATTAGTATTTAATATAAAAATATATAATTTCTTTTTGGAAAAATTATCTAGAATAATTCAATTTATTCGTGATTTTTCTACAATAATTCCAACTATTAATTAACTATGAATAATGCCAAATTTAAGGGGTATTTGCCTAGAGTGAACTTGGGTAACCCGATGACTTGCTTTAGTAGGTAATTTAACAAAAAAAGTAAATAGAAAATTAATTTTGAATTAGAGAAAAATTTTAAATAAAAAATTCTAAAGAATAGAATAAAATCATAAATATTTTTTGAACATTTTTTACATTTTTTTCGACATTTCATTTTGATTTATTTTTTGAAAAAATAAAACTTGCTATAGCAAGTCATCCGGTTATCAAGTTTAGTCTAGGAAAATACCTCTCAAAGTTAGGATTATTCATTGTTAATTAATATGTGGATTATTGTAGGAAAATCACCAATAGATTGAATTATTTTTGGTAATTTTTCTAAAAATAATGCAATTATATATTTTATCATGATTACATTAATGAATACATAATTACTAAAGTAAAAATTAAATAATACTGATCTTTAAAAAAAATTTATTGGATGCATCACTTTTCATTTAATTAAACATTTTAAATTTTAGATTAGACATATAGGATGTAAATAACTATCATCCACTTAAATAATCTTATTTGTCAAGGCTTCTAGAATAATATTTGTCATTTTTCAACATTTTTATCAGTATTTATGATATGATATAATATAATACTCCCTCCTATTCATTAGTATTGTCCACTTTGTGTTTGGACCGCATTTTAAGAAAAAATGATAGTGGGGTGGTAGTGGGGTATTTTAAGTGATTATAATAATTGAAAAGGTGGTAGTGGGGTATTTTAAGTGATTATAATAATTGAAAAGGTGGTAGTGGAGTATTTTAAGTGATTATAATAATTGAAAAGTTGGTAGGTGGGGTATTATTTAATAATATAAGTTGGGGTAGTTGGGGGTATTTAGGTAAAAAATTTTGCCAAAAATAGAAAGTGGACAAGTGAAGTGACTTTACCAAATAAGGAAAGTGGACAAAACTAATGAATAGGAGGGAGTATTATCCAAAACTTATGTGAAAAGCGTATCTTTTGTTTGATAACCATAAGTTTGATTAGAAATTAGTCCAAGATCATGATATCGAATCGTGATAGACTCAAAAAGCAAAGCAAGAAAACTAAAGTTCGTCGGTGCAAATAATTGAATGTGACTCACATAATCTTATAAATCACTTACTCACCCACACTCCCACAACACACACATTCCTTTCTCTCTCTTTTTTCTTTTCCACATTTTGAAATTAGGTTCCTAAATTCTAAACAACAATGGAGTTTACTAAGTTTATAGCATTTCTATTCATAACATTATTTATTTCTTCAATTTCCAGTGAGGATATAACAACGGAAAACAAGCAACAATGCGATTTTCCGGCGATATTTAACTTCGGAGACTCAAACTCCGATACGGGCGGCTTGTCCGCGGCGTTCGGGCAAGCGGGCCCGCCCAGTGGCATGACCTTTTTCCATACTCCTGCTGGTCGATATTGTGATGGCCGCCTCGTCATTGATTTTATCGGTAACTTTTTCTTCTTTACTTCAATTTTCATTTTCATTTCACGTACTTACTCTGTTTTTTAATCAAATGTCTCATCTGATTTTACATATTTATCGATTAACATTCTAATGATGCCTTATTTAAAGATATACACAAGAGTTACTATTAACTAAAATCATATTGAAACTACTTAAATTGAAATTAAACAATTAAAAATGATTATTATCATATCAGAAAATAACATTTGAGCAAGATAGAGTCATTGAAGACACTAATTATCCTTATTTAAATGATACGATCTTCTTACCTTTTATATATAAGGAATACTGAATATTTTGTCACAATCCTCCTATGGAATCGTTTCAAAAAAAAAAAAAAAATCCTCCTATGGAATAGTAAATGTGAAATTGATGGGATGAGTATCTGTATTTTCAAAAAAAAAAAAATAGTTATTCTTGTGAGAGACCGTTTTTTAAAGAGACAAATCAAAACAAAAGGCCTATTTTTTTTTTATTTTCTCTCTAATTTGTATTAATTGGGCTATTTAACCCATATATCTAATGCGTTTCTAGGAAAGACCGTCTCTCACAATAATTTGTGAAAAAAAATTATTATTTTGTTTAAGACTAAAATATTGTGGATGGAATTAGAAAATAGTAGAATAAATTTAAACTATTGTAAAATATTAAATTAATGACTCCGACTTATAACCAAAGTGTATGAAAACTAAAATATTTTCATTGTTTGTATTGTATCATTCTTATCTTGATTTGTTTCTTCCCCTTTCAAAACAAAAATTTTGTCTTTCTTATTCCACATTGAAAAATAATCAACGGATTGAGGATTGGTTCACCTATTTTTTAGTTACAATACCTGATTTGTAATATTGTTAGAATAAATTGCTACATACGAATAAATAGGTGTTCGGATTGGGTTGAAATTGGATTTTTTGTGTCTATAAATTTTTCGAACTGTAAAACATTTTCAAATCCACTCAAATTAAGTTCGGTTACGAGGTCGGGTAAATTTCTGATCAACAAATCTGTTTTAAACACTTCTAACGAAGTAGTATAATATCTTTTGGAAAAGTGCCAAAAATAAATTCATATGAATAATGCAATGTGCTCGATTTAAAACAGACAATAGCATATTAATGTAGGCCATTTACAGCTAGCAGGCTGAACATCTTATATTAAGACATTTAAAATATTCTTACAAAATCAATGTAGGTAATTTGTTTGCATCGTTAGATCCATAGTACGTATATATAAAAATTCAAAGCATGCGAGCGGACGAGTACTTTTCAAAGATAATAAGCATGTACTTCTATTAGCCTAGTAGGAGTGTGACCCACTTTTACTTGTCATCTTGCACTCGTTTACCAAAATTCAAGAAGCATATTTATCGTACAATTATCTACTCCACTCCCTGAAAAGAGAAAAATAGAGTTTTTTTTTTAAAAAAAACGTGGATTATAGTAATAAATGATGAGGGAAAATGAATTGTATTGATGAAATTAAAAAAAGTTAAAATCTATGGACGAGGATTAAAAGAGAGTAGTGGGTTTTATCTAAAAGTAAATATAATACAAATTAAGTGGGATGAACCAAAATAAATAATACTGCAAATTTAATGGGACAATGATAGTACCATTTATTTCATTCTCTTACACATCCTTTGAGAGTTTTAGCGGAATATTCCTTACATGCAATATCCAATATTTACTTGCATATTTTGTGAGTCTTGCTTAGTTTGTTATATTATTTATTCATTAATATTTTCTTTCATTAAAATTATCCCATTAATTTTAAAATTAATATTATTTTTGTATGTTTTAATATTATTCACACAATTTACAATTTTGTTCTATTCTCTCAATAACTAAACTATTAATTTAAAATTTGCGTCGAGCAATCTGGTAGCAACCTTACGAAAATCATACAGAAGTGTAATTTTTAAAGGTACATGAAAATTGTGTGACATACTCCTATAACATCGTAAAATGATAACAAAGTTAGTTCTATATACTTCCTCCGTATTTGGTTATTTGCAACTTTTACTAAAAATGACGTATTTTATTATTTGCAACTTTCTTTTTTTTCCATTTATAGAAAGTTTTTTATTATTTTTTTATTATCTCTCTCTTACTTTTTTATACTCTCTCTTACTTTTTAATACTCTCTCTCATACTTTTTAATACTCTCTCTTACATTTTAATATTATAATACTATAATCCCACCCCATTAACCTCATTAATCTATTTTAATACACTACTAAAAGTTTTGCCTAGGAGTCCGTGAAGGACCCCAAAGTTGCAAATAATTAAATACGGAGGAAGTATATTCTATGTAGAAATGAATGTTCGACCTATTATTTTATTATTTTATTATTTAGCATATTATATAAAAAAAGTTTAATCTAATTATAGAATATTTAAATGTTGTGAAGCACAAAGCTTGGGACTTCCATATCTGAGTGCATATCTTGATGCGGTGGGATCAAACTTCAGCCATGGTGCAAATTTCGCGACGGCAGGGTCGTGCATTAGACCTCAAAACACCACACTTCATCAAAGTGGGTTTAGCCCTATTTCCTTGAACGTTCAATGGTATCAATTCAATGATTTCCATCGTCGCACCCAAACCTTTCGTCAAAAAGGTTAATTAATTAAATTCACTTTCTTTTTTATTATTTTTTTCGTATAATCACATATATTGTTTTTACGTGTAACGCTTTATTAAATTGTACGGGATTTTTGTAGGTTAGACATAGTCGCAATAATGATAATCGAAAATTTAAATTTAGACTTCATAGGAAAAATGTCACATAATATTCATATTTTATAATATTTATTCCAAAAAATCATAAAATAAAATTTTGGAAAAAAGCTATCTTATACATATAATAACTAGTAAGCATTGCCTAATTCAAATAGTGGTAGACCCTAATTTTTTTATTAGATCTATAATAATATATAAATTAATAACATTTTTACAAATTTTACAATAGGATTTTTCTTAGACTACTGTACTGGTGGGGCGCAGACTTACCATATTTTATAATTTTAAGATAGGTTTGCCACTTATTTTAGACGTATAATTAATTTATAATGTAAAAGGGAAAAAATAACAAGAATATGACACTTATTATAAGATGTATAGGATGAAAAATTAGAAATTATGATATCCTAAATTAGAATGGTATGATTGTTTTCCAATAATCAAACTAATTAATACTTACTTCCTCCGTTCCATAATACTTGCTACATTTCACTTTTTTACGCAATTCAATGCACAATTTTGATCATTAATATCTTAAACTACACTTATTTAAAAATTATAAAAATTCAATATTATGAAAGTATGCGATTAGACGATTCAAACAAGATCCCACTCGACTATATTTTTACTTACATATTAGTCGCAATATATAAAATAAGCTTGAACGATAAATAGTGCACAAAATGGATATGTAGCGAGTATTTTGGAACGGAGGAAGTATAATTTAATTTAATTTGGTACAGGGAATGTGTTCAAGCAACTGTTACCAAAGGGAGAATATTTCTCCAAGGCTCTGTATACGTTCGATATTGGTCAAAACGATCTGACGTCCGGATATTTTCTGAATAAAACTGGTGATGAAATTAAAGCTTACATTCCAGATGTACTTGATCAGTTTTCTACTGCCATCATGGTAACCTCATTTACTTCTCTAATTACATACACATTCCTGATTCCTCCCATCAGGGCCGGCCCAGAGTTTTCGGGGGCCCGGGGCAAAATATACTTTGTGGGGCCCTAATTATATATAAAAAATTTAATGTCACGAAAGGAAAATGTATATGAATCAATATAGAATATATAATATAAAATCAGATAAAAATATTCCTACGAGCATTTTTTGATGCAAAAAATCACTAATAACAGTGGCGAAATCAAGAGACTTAGTCATATTTTTCTCAATCCACAGCATAGCAAGACCATTCAAGCGTTCTTGTGAAATTGACGATTTTAAGTAATTTTTTAATATCTTCAATATAGAATATATAATATAAAATCAGATAAAAATATTCCTACGAGCATTTTTTGATGCAAAAAATCACTAATAACAGTGGCGAAATCAAGAGACTTAGTCATATTTTTCTCAATCCACAGCATAGCAAGACCATTCAAGCGTTCTTGTGAAATTGACGATTTTAAGTAATTTTTTAATATCTTCAATATAGAATATATAATATAAAATCAGATAAAAATATTCCTACGAGCATTTTTTGATGCAAAAAATCACTAATAACAGTGGCGAAATCAAGAGACTTAGTCATATTTTTCTCAATCCACAGCATAGCAAGACCATTCAAGCGTTCTTGTGAAATTGACGATTTTAAGTAATTTTTTAATATCTTCAATATAGAATATATAATATAAAATCAGATAAAAATATTCCTACGAGCATTTTTTGATGCAAAAAATCACTAATAACAGTGGCGAAATCAAGAGACTTAGTCATATTTTTCTCAATCCACAGCATAGCAAGACCATTCAAGCGTTCTTGTGAAATTGACGATTTTAAGTAATTTTTTAATATCTTCAACGTTTTGGCATCATCTTATTAATTCTCAATAAATTAAAAATTATATTAGAGACTCCTCTTAAACTATTACTCTTACTGAAATTGTAATGATATGACATCAATGGAGACCTATAACTTCAAAAATTTTAACAAAATTAATACAATATTACTAAGATAACAGAAAATTATAAATTATAATCCTCTTTCAATTTTTAAAAGAGAATACATGTAATTCATTGAATTGTGACAATAAAGAAAATTTTAAAAATATATCCTAATCTTAACCGCATGTATTTTTTTTTATGAATTTCATGTATTTTTTTAGTTTTATTGTAATTTTTATAGCAAATATGGGGCCTCTATTTTAAAGGGTTTTCTAACTTTTGGGAGTGGGCCTTGGGCGCAGGCCCACTTCGCCCCCTCACTAGGCCGGCCCTGCCTCCCATTTAAATAGCACTAATTCACAACAAAAGTTCAAACCATCTAGATAAAAGATTAATTAGCTCTAAAAATTCTCACGTAAAAACTTAATTATTGATAGAATTTAGAAAATGGGTCTGGGCAACCCAAACAAGGAGGAGAAGGAGTAGTCGACTCATAAACCCAAAGGAAGTTCACTACTAAAAGCAATTGGTGATAGTAGGAGCTACTCCTTGAGTTTATAAAATGATGCATACTATTCTCTTTCTCCGTTGTGGGACAGCTCATGCACATGTGAATAACATATGGACACTTCAACAAATATAGTAATTTCAATAAGGCAGATAGTAATTGCTATATTTAATGTTTTTTTTTTATTATTCATATAAAATTAATTTTTAAAGCTTTAGTTATCAATATAAGTTCAATTTCATGTTAAAGAATGACACAGTTAAAATTTAAGTTGATACTCTCTCCGTTCCGGTTTACTTGTCTCATTTCTTTTTTTTTGGCAATTCCTCATTACTTATCCCATTTCCTTTTTTGGCTATCCTTTTTTTTACCTAAATACCCTCACTTTTCCAATTCCCAATACTCCACTACCATCTTTACAATTAATTTAATCAATTAAAATACTCAACTACCACCTTTTCCAATAGACCCCACTACTACCTTAAAATCCGTGTTTGGTCAAATGGGACTAGTAAACTAGAACGGAGGGAGTATATGTGAATATGTCTACAACAATTTTGTTTATATTTCTATATTTGAATTTTGTACTTTTACCTTACTTTTTTCCTATTCCACTACTGAACTATTACAAATATTGTACAAGTATTAATATAATTTATCCGTTTTTTATTACTAGTTTTTATACTTCTTAGAAGTACATACGTAGATGTTATTTTAAGCATTAATTGACAATTTGTTCAATTTTATAAATATTAATCCACAAATTCTTGTACGAGACGATCTTACAGTGAAATGTGCCTCCTACTTGAGTCAAATAGCCCAATAATTAAAACTTTTAGTATAATAAGCTTTTTATCAGACTCGTCTCACGGTGAGACCGTAATCTCATATAAGAGGAACTTATACTCCCTCCTATTCACCATAGGAGTCCCATTTGACTTTTCACGGATTTTAAGGAGAGACAAATGAGATCACATGTGTAAGAGAAAAACGTAGAGTTTTTGAATTTTTATAGGTGTAAAGTGGGGTTAGTAGGTATAAAGGTGTAAAAAAGTTAAGTTTAGTAGGGATAAATTGGTAAAGTTAATATACCCAAAATAGAAATGAGACATTTAGAGTGACTTGACCCAATAAAAAAATGAGACACTTAAGATAAATAGGAAGGAGTATTAATTAGCATGAGAATGAAAAGAAATTTTTAAAATTGTACAGAGCATATACGATCAAGGAGGGAGGTATTTTTGGATTCATAATACAGGACCATTAGGATGCTTAGCATACGTATTGGAGCGTGTGCCAGTAAAGGCAAGCGAAGTGGACCATGTTGGATGTGCAAGCCCAATTAACGAAGTGGCCCAATATTTCAACCGAAAGTTAAAGGATGTTGTGGCCCACCTTAGGATAAAGCTTCCCCATGCATCCTTTACTTATGTGGATGTCTATTCTGTTAAGTACGACCTTATTCACCATGCAACTAAATACGGTACGTCTATTTCCTTTCTTTTTTACTCTCTTTTCCTTTATCTTTATCCTTTTACTTTGCCCTTGTTTTAGCTTCTTGTGGTTTGAGGTGGCCTGTAATTTTAACGCAAATAGGATAGAGTTCATCCTCGTGAAAGACTGTCTTTTGGGTAGGCGATTTCATATAATTTGTATTATTGGACCATTTAACTTATAAGACGCGTGATAAAACCATCTTAAACAAGATTTTTCAATAAGACAGCAAGTCTTGTATGAGACCGTCTCATCGTGAGAAGGGTCCATACAAGCAGCCCAAAGCTAAACTTACATCATAAATTCTTACTTGAGACCGTCTTTTGTAAAGACAACTCTCAAAAGCCCAGTCCAATTCTAGATATATATTGTTACAACTCTAAATATAGATTTGGGCTGGACTTTTGAAAGTCGTCTTTACAAAAGACGGTCTCTCAAGAGAGCATCTGTTTACATAGTAGTTACCTAGATATAAACGGTTTTTCATTAAATTTTTAAAAAATTAGAACTTGGGCCAGCCCATATTAAGTCGTCTCACGGTGAGATGGTGGTCTTAATAAAGAATTTGTCATATAATAATAATTTATTCATTATTTTGAATCTTTTTTCCTCATATATAATTCCTTAATCATCGCACTTGTGATGAACCCTCATAAGTAATGATCTTGCCTCAAGTCTATTTATATGTTATAAGAGTATTATATTTACATAATTAATATTGAAATTGTAGGTTTTGAGTATCCATTAAGAGCATGTTGTGGGCATGGAGGAAAGTACAATTATAACGAGCACGTCGGATGTGGAGGAAAGAAAACAGTGAAAGGCAAACAAATATTAGTGGCTAAAGCATGTAAAGATCCTTCTATTGTTATCAACTGGGATGGTGTTCATTATACTGAGGCTGCCAACAAATGGGTCTTTGATCGGATCGTCGATGGATCTTATTCGGATCCTCCCATTCCCTTGAAATTAGCTTGTCTTAAGCATTGATTGATCATGTGTTTACATTTTAATTTATTTCTGAAGCTCAGTTAATTAATTAATGTATGGTGAACTTCAATGGATTAACAATTCGTTGTGTTTGGCTTTAATTTAAAGAACTCTTTCAAATAAGTTATTCTCTAATCTCTATTGGGTATTATTAGAATTATTAGGGTAGAGGAAAAATCACAATCACCGTGAGACGAGTCTGTACCAAAAAATTTATTAGTAAAAAAACAAAAAAAAAACAATGATATTTTAATTCAATCTTGTACAAGAAACAATTTTTTCAAATAGTTTAAGCTGATTCAATTGTAGTCTTCTCATGATTAAAAAAATTAATGAATAATTAGTGAACTTCTAATTAGAAAATTTTTTTGACCTTTGTGTTATGGCCTCACCATTCATGTTAGCATGGCTAATGAGGTCATTTGTGTATCTAAGTAAAGTCTTAGAGATATCCACTTAGTAGTCTATGAACTGGACCACAAGTTTGTAAAGCCCAAGGTTAAAGTATTGGGCCACTTTATTTAATGGGATCGCACTTTTAATATGGTCCACATGAGTGGCATTCAAAGTACACAAATTCTTGTGAGAGACTATCTTTAATTGGCCAGCGTATTATATATTTTTTAAAATGTAGTAAGTAAGCATTAAAAAAATAAAAATTGACATTTACGACATCGAATGTAGGCATTAAGAAAACTGTAAGTAATCATTAAGAATAATGCAAGTAGGCATTAAGAATACGATAAATAGATATTAATCTTTAATAAACTGGACTTGAGATACATCTCTCAAGAGACTAGTTGTTTTGCGTAAGACCATCCATCAGCAGCAGACGCACTCTCGTTCATTTTTGGGCCCCAGAGCAAAAGATAAAAATGGGCCCCTAGAAACTTAAGACATAACGCATAATATAAAACATCTTTTGTTTTTTATTGTTAATATTTAATCTACTTTACAAAAAACACTAAAAACTCATATTATTTAGCAAAATAATGTAAGTTATATATAAATTTGATTCAAATTAATATCACTTATATACATAAAAATAAGTTTTTTGGGCCCTAAAAAACATGGGGCCCTGGGCGGTTGCCCGCTTTGCCCTTGCCAATTGATGGGCCTAGACGCACGTATGGTTGGCATCTAAGTGGACCTGTGTTTTGTGTTCAAATGTGAATATTCAACCTCCATCAAAAACATTCTACCAATGCTTCATACTCAAAACACCCTTGAGCAATTTCAAAGATAATCAATCAATACTAACGTGCAGTGGCGGACCTAGGATTTGAAACATAGGGTTGCGAGTTTAATTAAAGCGTCTTGTTTTCATCAACAAGTAAAACATAACTTAAAAAACTACAACATAAATAAGAAACTCAACACAAATCTGATACTTTATAAGTTAATTAAAATGATAATTTTTGATGTTATTCGTGAATAACAATTAATGAAATAACAAATACAAATACAAATTTTAATTCTGAATTGAAATCATCTAACTTAAAGCAAATTAAACATATGATTTATAAACGTTCTGCAAAAATTATGATTTATGAACAAATAATACCTAAATCATACACAAATAAAATTAATTTTATCATAATTTAAAGCAAATTAAAATTAAACCAAAATCAAATCATACTCAAATCACAATACAATAGTTAATAAATTCTTAAAAAAAATAATTCTAATTCAATTTTAATAATTGACCCAATATAATTAGGGGGGATTGGATTATTGGGGTTTAAACATTGGGCAACAATGGTGTAGTGGTGGCAGTAGTGTCGACAGCGGTGGCTGTGGGCCGGCTACGAGCAAGCGACAAGCCGGTAACAATAGTGCTTAATAGCTTGACACTTTTAAAACAAAGATTGGGAGGAAGAAGAGTTTAAAATGGGAGAATTATGAAAACTAATTGTCATTAATTTCCTTCTGTAACAACCCGAAACTAACTAGCTGATCAGACAAGATTAATTTAAACTAATGCGGAAGCTAAACACTTATATCGGGCTATTACGTTGATAATATAACCAATTACTCAACTGATTATATCATCCACTAGACATCTATTAAGAACTTAAAGATCCGAGTTTACAAACTTTAAAAGATGTAAATAAATTCCAATATAAGAATCATTTTAAGTGATTCAAAATATACAATTTTCTGCAGAAAATCCGGCAAAATTTCATTTGTAAATCAAATAAACAAAATTTTTCCTTTGACTTAAAGTCACCCTGCAAAATTAAAAACAATATCTTAAAATAACAACCAGCCAATAGCCAAACATTCCAAAATCACATCACCTCGTAGGGTCGAATCTTTTTTCCAATAATCAAAAAATAAGTACCAAAAATAATTTTGAATAAAAGATTTACTTTACTTACATTTTTTTTTTTTTTTGACCGGATGAGACTACTTTGATGATCAATGATCTTTACGCTTCCAGGTGTTGTTGACTTCAACAATATCAAAACTGTCCTCCATCAGGACAGATCCATAGAACAAAATCACATAGTCAGCTTATGCTGAGTACACATTTATATAGCTTAATTTTAATAATTAAATTTATTTAATTGTTTACATCTTTCGGATTTGTAGTTTTTTTTTTATCCAACCAAAATACTAACTATACCTAAGGTTTTGGCAAAAGAAAATGTTATGACTAAAATGAGTGGACATTGCTTTTTACGTTAACTCTAATCTCCATTACCTGTATATATCGGCGTTGAGCTAAATTCTGTACAATATATCCAATACATATGCTAACAGAATTCATCAATCATTTTCTATAAAACATTTACTTTTGCAAACACAAAATTATATGAATACATTATAAAACTTTTGCTTTCTTTATCTGTTTTGTTAAATCTATATATTTCATTTTCTTTGGTAAACGATTTCTTTTCAAAGTCAATAAAACATCAATCTATGGAATGGATAGAACCTTCTCTTCTATTTTCTTTGCTAAAACATTGTCTTTCAAAATCTTGAAATCATCAATCTATGGAATGGAACAGACTTTCTTTTCCATCGGGCTAGCTAGGCCCTCCGGATAACTATTAGACAAAGATCCCTAGTGTGCACACCCCACAAACGGCCAAACCGTAGCAGAAGATCTTAGTCCGAGGTACTGATCAACGTACCCCCAACTATTATGTAGTGTCGAGATAATCCCGACGAGGTTCCAATTCCTTGAGACACCACAAAGGTAATCCCAACCATTTCGAAACATTAAACCGTCTATAAAGCTTCTCTGTAACTATTTTGTAGTTTCGAGATACAAAAACAAACTTTCTATATTAGGAAGAATATCTTCTTATATTCAAATCAATCTCAACTAAAGTAAAATACACACCTTTGAAATGTTTTCTCGTCGTATTAAAAATATGAGTAAGAAATTCAACCTTTTCAATCATAGCAAGCCAACAAGCTCAATCAATACGGTTTTTCAATAAAATCAAAATATTCAATGTAAACATATTTATGCTTGATAATAACTAACAGCTGATTTGACTTAACTAGCACATAGGCTTTGCTTCACTTTGATTTTAAGAAAACAACTTTTTATTCAAAAATTAATACAACTAATTGCTATATCTTATTTACTTAAACCGATAATTCCCTTTTATCTCAAGCATCACCTTTTCTTAGTTCTTGATTCCTTATAGTCCTATTCTTTCTTTATATTTATCATACAATCGATCATATTATATACACACTCGTGAGCAATTTGATTCTTATGAACAACGTAGGCATCCGCATAACCATTATTAACATATAATTTGTAATCTTTCCAACAACTTAACATATTTCTAGCCTTATGAATAACTTCATAGTTTACTTCATAATACTAACCGATCATCAACTCATTATTAAAACTATATAAAACCAACTCATCATCTCAACTAACAAATAACTTACAAGTTCAGACTACCCACGCTAACTACTAATCCTAACTTACCAATTTGATTACCTAATGCTCAACTAGCAAAGATCATTCCATAGCTTAACTAAGCTAATCATCTCATAACCTCATCATAAATCAACTCATAAAATCCTAACGAAATAATGCTAACCATCATGAACACATTAAACAAACCTACGGTGCTTGATTCATAACTATTCATTTGATCTTTAATCCCTATCCATATTAATTCTAGCTCCGACTCATTCCGCTTCTTAACAAATTACAAGTACAATTCTCTTTCAACTTTTACTCACAATTCCAATTCTAGTCAACTCATTTGCCACTATCTCTTAGATTGTACCCAATTCAATATTATTCTTCAATAGACTGACGATAACGAGGAGGACTATTATGCATCAGTTTATAACCATTTCAAAGCAAACACTTGAGAGCTCAATTTGCATCTAGAATCAATTTAACATTGTACCCCATTTCTTCCAACAGTTCCAAATAAAATCTAAACTAAAGTAAGGCTATTTAAAATCCCAACTTTTAATTGTAATAATCCATTTTGTAATTTAATAGCAATATTAAATCTTTAACAGCTACTCATTTCACATATTCAATTGTTATATAACAAATTCTATGCACACACGATTTTAATTAAACTCATTAAAGTTGATATAGTGGGGTGTACCTTGAAACGACCATAATTTCCCATACACAGATCCAAATCATGCGTTTCTTGAGCCTATCTTGGGTAAAATTTCGATATGAACAACTTTTGTGAAATAGCATTTTTGCTGTAAATGGCCAGAAACTGGTTAAAAATGCAATTTTCGAAACAGACAGCTTTTTATACAAAAATCATCTTCAACTTCATAATTCAAGATAAAAACCTTAGAAAATTAATACTCTAGATTACTAATAAACAAATAGTTAATTCTCCATTACAACTCAGTCATCCACAAAACCTTTTAAAAAAAAAACAAAAAGCCCCAAATTGATTTCATCACATAAACCTTAGTTTCTTTAATTTGATAAAAACTAAAATTAAAGGGAGAATTGAGCTTACCCATAATTAAGGAAGATTAGAACTTAAGAGCTTGAGAAATTACCATCTAAATAAGCCTTAACGCCCAAAACGAATTGAAACCCTAACTTCTTATCTCTTCCTTTCTTGATTAAACAAGTAACTATGATTAGGAGATGAAGAAAAGAGAAAACATGATGAATGAAAATAATGAGGTAGAAGAAGACTACTAATAGATTGCTTCTTTGGTTTGATGTAAGAAGATGATTTGGAGTTTTGGCATTCCTCCATAATATGATAAGTTAACATATGAAGTGGAAGAATATGATTATGCTTAGTGTCTTATTTCATAGGAGCACGTAATATTTCAATTCTTTTTTTTTTTTAATTATTATTATTTATATTTTACGTAAAACTATCGATATCCTACTTACAATTCAATTTTTAAAGATTCCAAGCTTTCTTTATTTATTTAGTTTCAATAGTTAAACTCTTCACAAAACTTACCCAGTTCAAACTAAATGACTATTAATCATTATATATATATATATAATATAATATTAAATGTAAAATAAGATTCAATATATTAATTCTTAAATATATGGGGTGTTACAATCAACCCCCCTTAAAATAAGTTTCGTCCTCGAAACGTAAAACTATTCTTAAACTTACACAGAAAATCCTTTCACCTTTCAAAATGTAAATTCACTAACTTTACGTATTTAGCTAACTTTTCTTTATTAAAAAGCTAAAAGATAGACTTGCATGCTATCAACATGCCACTAACTTCAAGTAAAATATAAATACTTAATACTAATCAAAACATGTCTTTAGGCAATTCGAAATGAAATCAGTCTTTACTTTAACTTGATTTCTAGTATTAATAGTAAAATTCCCCAAAAGGACAAACTATTTATTCAAACCTGAAAAAGATTTCTTTTAAATGATAAAGATTTTCCTTTGAAATGTTGTAGTTAACTTTTAGTATAAATCAACTCTCACTCGTAAGTTAAAGTCCTCTATTTCATAACATAATATGTGATTTCCTCATCCTCCAATAGTGGCGCCGTGAAATTTCTCTCTTCGTAAACCTTCGTATTCGCTTTCTGTCCTCAACATAATGATTGGGCTCATCATTACGCAATAAAAATTTATTCAAATACTTTTCCCTAAAGACACTTGTGCACAATAATTTTATTTCAGAAATCAATGATTCGATACTTCTCCCAAACTTTAAGATAAAACTTCCAAGAAATTATGTGTTATGATTAGACCTTAAATTATATGGCAAACTTTGTCACAATATAAATTTATCAATCATAATTTTCTTAAGCACCATAAAGCATTGTAATCATATAGTTGAACTTAATCTTGACTCATAAGTGTTTCCTTATTTACTTTTCCTTACTTCTAATACATACTCAAGCACACTCAAAAGCATTCCATGTTCATTCATATATCTCTTAAAAGAAACTTTGATCACCAATTAAACTTAACTCATTCTTCATAAACTCTTAGGACATTATATGATCTAATATATTCCAAATAAAATAATCTCCACACAATCACCAATGTAAAATTCTAGAAAGGTCCACACTCAATCATTTTCAACAAACATTTAGTTCTTTATACTCCACAATTTTCTTTTACCAATAAATTTCATCAATCAATATTCGAGTAAGCAAGGCATTCTCATAAATCCATTATCACTCAACCTTAGAAACATAATTCTAATGATATTCATAATCAGTTAAGCTCATAAAAGTCTATATAATAGTCATTTAAACCAAAACCATCCAACATTACACTTGATGTAAATTCTTGACAAACCAATCATCATACTCAACCTCAACTGAATTTAAAACCCTAAATTCCTCAACGCTCGGATATGAAGATCCGGTGCACCCAAAATCAAACCTGGCTCTGATACCAAGTGTAACAACCCGAAACTAACTAGCTGATCAGACAAGATTAATTTAAACTAATGCGGAAGCTAAACACTTATATCGGGCTATTACGTTGATAATATAACCAATTACTCAACTGATTATATCATCCACTAGACATCTATTAAGAACTTAAAGATCCGAGTTTACAAACTTTAAAAGATGTAAATAAATTCCAATATAAGAATCATTTTAAGTGATTCAAAATATACAATTTTCTGCAGAAAATCCGGCAAAATTTCATTTGTAAATCAAATAAACAAAATTTTTCCTTTGACTTAAAGTCACCCTGCAAAATTAAAAACAATATCTTAAAATAACAACCAGCCAATAGCCAAACATTCCAAAATCACATCACCTCGTAGGGTCGAATCTTTTTTCCAATAATCAAAAAATAAGTACCAAAAATAATTTTGAATAAAAGATTTACTTTACTTACATTTTTTTTTTTTTTTGACCGGATGAGACTACTTTGATGATCAATGATCTTTACGCTTCCAGGTGTTGTTGACTTCAACAATATCAAAACTGTCCTCCATCAGGACAGATCCATAGAACAAAATCACATAGTCAGCTTATGCTGAGTACACATTTATATAGCTTAATTTTAATAATTAAATTTATTTAATTGTTTACATCTTTCGGATTTGTAGTTTTTTTTTTATCCAACCAAAATACTAACTATACCTAAGGTTTTGGCAAAAGAAAATGTTATGACTAAAATGAGTGGACATTGCTTTTTACGTTAACTCTAATCTCCATTACCTGTATATATCGGCGTTGAGCTAAATTCTGTACAATATATCCAATACATATGCTAACAGAATTCATCAATCATTTTCTATAAAACATTTACTTTTGCAAACACAAAATTATATGAATACATTATAAAACTTTTGCTTTCTTTATCTGTTTTGTTAAATCTATATATTTCATTTTCTTTGGTAAACGATTTCTTTTCAAAGTCAATAAAACATCAATCTATGGAATGGATAGAACCTTCTCTTCTATTTTCTTTGCTAAAACATTGTCTTTCAAAATCTTGAAATCATCAATCTATGGAATGGAACAGACTTTCTTTTCCATCGGGCTAGCTAGGCCCTCCGGATAACTATTAGACAAAGATCCCTAGTGTGCACACCCCACAAACGGCCAAACCGTAGCAGAAGATCTTAGTCCGAGGTACTGATCAACGTACCCCCAACTATTATGTAGTGTCGAGATAATCCCGACGAGGTTCCAATTCCTTGAGACACCACAAAGGTAATCCCAACCATTTCGAAACATTAAACCGTCTATAAAGCTTCTCTGTAACTATTTTGTAGTTTCGAGATACAAAAACAAACTTTCTATATTAGGAAGAATATCTTCTTATATTCAAATCAATCTCAACTAAAGTAAAATACACACCTTTGAAATGTTTTCTCGTCGTATTAAAAATATGAGTAAGAAATTCAACCTTTTCAATCATAGCAAGCCAACAAGCTCAATCAATACGGTTTTTCAATAAAATCAAAATATTCAATGTAAACATATTTATGCTTGATAATAACTAACAGCTGATTTGACTTAACTAGCACATAGGCTTTGCTTCACTTTGATTTTAAGAAAACAACTTTTTATTCAAAAATTAATACAACTAATTGCTATATCTTATTTACTTAAACCGATAATTCCCTTTTATCTCAAGCATCACCTTTTCTTAGTTCTTGATTCCTTATAGTCCTATTCTTTCTTTATATTTATCATACAATCGATCATATTATATACACACTCGTGAGCAATTTGATTCTTATGAACAACGTAGGCATCCGCATAACCATTATTAACATATAATTTGTAATCTTTCCAACAACTTAACATATTTCTAGCCTTATGAATAACTTCATAGTTTACTTCATAATACTAACCGATCATCAACTCATTATTAAAACTATATAAAACCAACTCATCATCTCAACTAACAAATAACTTACAAGTTCAGACTACCCACGCTAACTACTAATCCTAACTTACCAATTTGATTACCTAATGCTCAACTAGCAAAGATCATTCCATAGCTTAACTAAGCTAATCATCTCATAACCTCATCATAAATCAACTCATAAAATCCTAACGAAATAATGCTAACCATCATGAACACATTAAACAAACCTACGGTGCTTGATTCATAACTATTCATTTGATCTTTAATCCCTATCCATATTAATTCTAGCTCCGACTCATTCCGCTTCTTAACAAATTACAAGTACAATTCTCTTTCAACTTTTACTCACAATTCCAATTCTAGTCAACTCATTTGCCACTATCTCTTAGATTGTACCCAATTCAATATTATTCTTCAATAGACTGACGATAACGAGGAGGACTATTATGCATCAGTTTATAACCATTTCAAAGCAAACACTTGAGAGCTCAATTTGCATCTAGAATCAATTTAACATTGTACCCCATTTCTTCCAACAGTTCCAAATAAAATCTAAACTAAAGTAAGGCTATTTAAAATCCCAACTTTTAATTGTAATAATCCATTTTGTAATTTAATAGCAATATTAAATCTTTAACAGCTACTCATTTCACATATTCAATTGTTATATAACAAATTCTATGCACACACGATTTTAATTAAACTCATTAAAGTTGATATAGTGGGGTGTACCTTGAAACGACCATAATTTCCCATACACAGATCCAAATCATGCGTTTCTTGAGCCTATCTTGGGTAAAATTTCGATATGAACAACTTTTGTGAAATAGCATTTTTGCTGTAAATGGCCAGAAACTGGTTAAAAATGCAATTTTCGAAACAGACAGCTTTTTATACAAAAATCATCTTCAACTTCATAATTCAAGATAAAAACCTTAGAAAATTAATACTCTAGATTACTAATAAACAAATAGTTAATTCTCCATTACAACTCAGTCATCCACAAAACCTTTTAAAAAAAAAACAAAAAGCCCCAAATTGATTTCATCACATAAACCTTAGTTTCTTTAATTTGATAAAAACTAAAATTAAAGGGAGAATTGAGCTTACCCATAATTAAGGAAGATTAGAACTTAAGAGCTTGAGAAATTACCATCTAAATAAGCCTTAACGCCCAAAACGAATTGAAACCCTAACTTCTTATCTCTTCCTTTCTTGATTAAACAAGTAACTATGATTAGGAGATGAAGAAAAGAGAAAACATGATGAATGAAAATAATGAGGTAGAAGAAGACTACTAATAGATTGCTTCTTTGGTTTGATGTAAGAAGATGATTTGGAGTTTTGGCATTCCTCCATAATATGATAAGTTAACATATGAAGTGGAAGAATATGATTATGCTTAGTGTCTTATTTCATAGGAGCACGTAATATTTCAATTCTTTTTTTTTTTTAATTATTATTATTTATATTTTACGTAAAACTATCGATATCCTACTTACAATTCAATTTTTAAAGATTCCAAGCTTTCTTTATTTATTTAGTTTCAATAGTTAAACTCTTCACAAAACTTACCCAGTTCAAACTAAATGACTATTAATCATTATATATATATATATAATATAATATTAAATGTAAAATAAGATTCAATATATTAATTCTTAAATATATGGGGTGTTACACCTTCCTTTAATAGTCATTAAGGTAATTGCTCTTATTAGCCTAGTGGTATGAAAGTGTGACTAATTATCAATGTTTGGCAATAGGTTATGAGGTCAAGACATACATATTATTTCGTTGATTTTTTTATGGGTTTGCGTATTTGGCAATAGGTTATGGGTTCAAAATATACATATTACTTTCTTGATTTTTTTAATGGGGTTGCATATGTAACCCCATCACCTAAGCTAGGTCCCCCACTGCTAACGTGGTGTTTGAGTTTGATAATACAATTTATTCCACAATTTAATTTATTTATTTGATTCATTTAATTTATATGCAAATAAATGGTACTTTGATAAATCATTAAAAATTTTATGATTATGTAATTAACTAGTTAAAACAATTAGTTATTACAAAAATCAGTCAATCTACAATAAGCTATTTCAACTAGTGTATTTAAAATAAGTTGGTCAAAACCATTGCTCGAATCAGTAAATCTAATCAGTTATAGTCTGTCGTCCATTCGCTATCGTGATTCGTGAGACAAATACCCAATCAACTTTGTAATATACTCAAATTAAATCTTATTTATTTTAACATATCCTTCATTTCCATTCCCCCAACATTTTAACTATCCTTTATTTTAAAGAAAAAATTAATAAATTTCTTATTTTAAGATCATTGTCAGCAATTTAAAAAGGTACTTTGAACATTTAGTAGCGAGATTTGCAAGGTGATCAGCTGAATTCTCGTATGCATCATGTGAAAATATTAGAATATTTTAAAAATTTTAGCAATCAAAGTTGGATTTAATTAAATAATTGTAAATGCTTCAATTCATTTTACATAACATAATTAAAAATTCAATAAAATCCCTTAACTATAAAAAGCGCCTAAAGGTTGATAACTGTTCATTTCATACAAAATGAACAGTCTTTTCACTGTGCACACACTTTTGTCTTCTTTCTCTGTTTTTCCTTTTCCTGATTTTCTCCTTCCGCATTCCATTTCTAACCTTCAACCCTAATTTCCCCTTTCTCTCTTCATTTTTTCATTCAAAAAATGGTGAAGCAAGACAAAATCAAGCTAACGTATTTCATTTTTGAAAGAAAGCAAAGGTATTTATGATTTCTTTGTCTATGAGTAGTCTTCATTTTATTTTTTTTCATTACTTTATTTGTGTAGATAAAAATGTATATCACAGATAATTGTGATAGTGTCAAAATTTGTAATGATTTTAACGCTACTTTGTCTTCTTTGATGAGTTTGCTACAGAATCGAGTTGTTTAGAGTAATTGAATGAGGACATTTGCATTAGGAGAAGCTAAATTTGGTGAGTTAATCGATTTTCTTCCCATTTTTTCTAATTTTGTGTTTTTGGTTTATAAGAGTATATTCGCTTGTTTAGATCCTTCATTTGCTTTTCAAAAATCAATTACTTGTTGATTTACTTCTGACTATGTCCATTTCTTGGCTGAGTTTGTTCATTTGTTGTTGATTTTGTGTTGGTTATTCATAGGTTTTGATTTCAATTCAAAAGAACGTTCATTTCCTTATTAAAAAAATCAAAATTTGTTGAAAAAATCAAGTAAATTGAAATTTTGGGCTACTTTGATTATTTTATGTGTCGATGAACTTCAAGCTCATATGTTGTTACTCTTTATTTCTTAGCAACTTTAGGTCCAGAAGTTATTACTCTCCACAACTTCAAGCAAACCCTATTTTTTTCTATTCATTTTGGATTGTTACTGTATTGGATGTAAGAATACCTGATTTTTTTTATTATGATTTGTCTAAACTCTAAAAAAATACCTTTTCTATAATCTATTAACTCATTCTTTTTCTCCCATTTATTCTTTTCTGTTTTGCCTGTTATTATGTGATGATTTTGATATATTTCTGTGTCTATGCATCATATGCAGACTAATGAAAATGGATCATGGCCTGAGACATTTGAATAAAGATGCCATTAATATAGCTTTGTGTAGTTTTTTTTTGTTAAAAATGTTGCCAATTGTTATTTTTTTTTGTTGTTTTTAAATCATTTATGTGAAAGTAAGGTATCTGTAATTAGGGATGCTTATATCGGTACACTTTATAATTTTTTTTTTGTGGATTTTTGATCCGTACTTTGTAGACTGGTGACAATCATTATTTGGTTTGGATTATAATTTGTAACTTGTAAGTGACCAACCATTGGATCTCGATTCTTTTTTATTTTTTTTTGTTCTTTTGACATTTCTGCAATTGCAATTGCAAAGTATTCTTCAATTGCTCCCTGTTCCAAAATATTTAACTATGGGCAATTTATGCCAATTTGAAAAAATGTATGTGCAAAAGATTGCAACTTTTCTATCAATTTCATCTTATTTTATTCTGCATCAATTTTGTACTCATATTCTATATAAACTGAAATAGATATTTTCTCTTTTTTTATTGCAACTTTTCCCTCAATATCTTCTTAATTTATTCTGCATTCAATATTTTATATCAAAATTTCATTGTTTTCTCATCATTTTTATGTCACTATTGTTTACTTTTTTTATCTGTCTTCTAAAATGGATTTAGGGTGTTTATGTTAGTTGAACTTATTTTTTCTTACAAAATTTATTATATTTCTTAATGACAATTAGATTTTTAATTCTTTTTTATTATGTTCCATCAGGTTCCCGTGAATAAAGTTCGGACATATGGGGACTTGAGGAATGTATTAATGAAGAGGAGAATTACTAATTTTATGTCACTATTGTTTACAAAATTTGTTTTTAGTTATTGGAATTGCTAATTTTGTAGCTTTGATGTTTTTACTCTTATTATATATTGGGGCAAGAAACTGGAATGTTGTAGTAATGATATCAGGGAATACAATGTATAGTTAGGACTTAGGAGAATTACTTGACAAAGTTAATGATTTCTTCATTAAAATCATTTGTATCCATTACTACTTATCTATTAGATGGTAATAGAAGATTATGGAGAAATATAATGTTTTGAGGATGAGATAACACATTTCTTAATGATTAACATTCAAAGGTTTTTAATTAAAACCATCATATTTTAACAATTGAATGGTCGTTAGCGGGAAAATTAATTCTATGGAATCCATACTAATCTTTGTTTTGCTTCCGTCATATGATTCTGTGGTGCCCCATACCCCGGGACTTATTGGGATGATGGTTTGATATGCTTTTGTGGTGGTTGATATAATCAATAGTGGAATACATAATACTTGGCTAGAAACGCGCTTGGTAGTAAGAATGAGTTACATTGATGAGAAATTAAACATATTTTATTCCTGTTAAGATGGTTAAGATTCATGAGTAAAACTAAGAAAATATCTTTCTTGGATTGTAGAAACAACATGTACTACAGTTCTCACTCGGGGAATATTGATTGAGGGAGTGAGGTCAGTTGGAGTAATGAATGCAAGGGACCTTAGAAGATGTATGACAATGGCCATTGATGCTGTGGTGACTAACCAGAAGAGTAGAGCTAGGATGATCAACACCTATGAGGAGATTGCACAAGTTTGTGATGAAATATTCTGATGTATCCTATATTTGACATTTTTTTTCTTCTTGAATATCTTGTAGGTGGGTACCATCTCAGCTAATGGCGAGAGAGAAATTGGGGAGTTAATCGCAAAGGCTATGGAGAAGGTTGGAAAGGAAGGAGTTATCACGATCCAAGTAAGTCACTTTATCTTCATTGTCTCCCTTTGTAGCTTCATTGTTAAATTATTGCTGTTTATTGGAATCAATACAGAGTTCTGCTATTGGAGTATTTTGTTGCTTTTGTCTTTCGTACTTGTAATACATGAATCATCAAACTTTTATTTTAATTCAATCGAGGGTAAAAGTGTATATATTTGGAGTGTACAAAAGCAAAATTTATGTAAGCCATAGTGTAAAGACAAGTCTACATTGCATCGTCTGCATTGTAAAGGTTTTCAGAAACAACGAACCGATATTACATGCATTGTAAAAGTGTAAAAAAGTTCGTGTAGGCCATATCAAGGGATATCTTATGGTTTTAACCAATATTTAGGTTTAGGACATCACTTCCTCTAACTTATCACCCCACATTTTCACGTTATGATGTAAACTTATTTTTGAGGTCTTTATTTCTAGAAGCCTTGTATGGTTGGGTATTGCATGTTCTTAGAATCACCTTTGGTTTTAAATTGTGTTTATATTTAATGAAAAAACACTTTGATTTTAGTATGCTTTGATTTGGCTCTTTATATTTTATCGGCATGTATATCCGGTGATTTCCTACAGCCAGGTTACTTACAATTATATTTGCGCTTTAGGATGGCAAGACACTGTTCAACGAACTTGAAGTTGTTGAGGGTTTATAGCTTAGTTGTATTGCAGAGCATTTCTGTATCTTGTTAGGATCATAATGTTCACAAATACAATAATAAATGATGCCCTCTTTAAGAATTTGCAAGGACATTAGGATTTATTAATGGGTTTGATCACACTGATGGTTTTGTCTATTTGTGAGATGGGTTTATTTTGATTTTCATGTTATGATTTAGTTGTATAGTGGAGCAATTCTAAGTCTTCTTTGTAACAAATCTTTCAATTATTTACTGATGGTTTGATGGTGTTTTCTATTTATGAGATGGGTTTATGATTTAGTGATATTGTGGAGCAATTTTATTTATTTTTTATTAAAAAAATCTTTTAGGAATCTACTTTCTGAGATGGCTTTTTTTTTTTTCTCTTTAGTTGATGGTTTCTTGTTTCTTCAATGTTTTATGATCATCTTGCTTTTAATTAGTTGATTCATAATGTTATTCATATGAACAACTATGAGTGTCGATACAAATTTATTTGTTTCTTTTCCTTTAGGAGACTTGAAAAAAACAACGGTTAGTGAGATACGGGAACCATTTGACAAAGAGCAAGACAAGGTGAAGAAATATTTGTCAAAATTGGATGGAAACATTAGTCGTTTCAATAGATGCACTAAGTGTTGTGTCAATGGATCAATATGTTAGAGTAAAAATTCATTTAATCAATGATAATTGGGAATTAAAAAATGGGCAATCTATTATGTAATTTTGATGATAACAAAGCAATTATGCATGACTTATTTATGTCAAAAATTATTTTGGTGAAGGAGGTCAAAATGTTAGTGATGATGATAAAACTTTTTAAAGAACTTTCATGCCTTTGCGTATGTTATAGCGAAGTTAATTTTATCTTTTGTTGGCTATAAGTTTAATTGAAATCTATTTAATCGATATTGTGGACTTTTCCTTAGCATGCCCATGAAAACAACTGATTTATTATCTGCAACATATAATAATAACTTAGTAAAAACTATAAAATGCAAGCAATATTTTTCTATTCATTTTTAAATATATAATGAATAGTTGTTTTTCTTTTGTTGAGATCCTCTCACATGTAGCTAGAGAAATTAGATTGTTCCACATTGAGGCTTGCAACAGTACAATATACATTTTTATGCCTTGTGGTTGAAAAATAAAGTCTTTAATACGTTTTTATGTCTTATTTTGATATTGCTTATTACTACTTACTCAGTTTCAATGCTTGTATTTTTCATACTTTTGCAACACATTGATATTATTATCATTTGTATTATTGTTAATAGAAGTGTATAATATATCATTATAAAATTTGAAAGATTAACTTGGGGGACCGCGTGCGTAGCACGCGGCCCCACAACTAGTAACAATAAAAGTTGTACCCCACACTGAACTCATTTCATTCAAACATCCACCTTATTTCCTTCACCTACACTTCATTCACAATTCACAAAATTCAACGAGTAAAATCAATTACTCAAAAGAAATCAAGGAAATCGGAAATGAGATCTGGGTTTACTAATTTGGTTTATTGTGTAATTTTGGTATTATTAACCGCTAATTTAGGGTTTACAGTAGCACTAACACCCAGACCCACTAATAATAGAAACCCTAATCTATGTCATTTTCCGGCCATTTTCAACTTCGGCGATTCCAATTCTGACACCGGCGGATTATCAGCGGTGTATGGGCAGGCCCCACCTCCTAACGGCGTTACCTTCTTTGGTGCTCCTGCTGGCCGTTACTGTGACGGTCGTCTAATTATTGATTTCTTAGGTAAACTTTATTTGGTCTCATTATTAAATTTCGATTGTTTCTAATTCAGTTTTCTATATGTTTCTATTAATCTCACAAACTAAACTGGATTTTGGGGATTTGATATATACATTCTTGCTGTTGTTAGTGATAAGAACATTAAGAAATAGTTTTTAGACCTTTATAAGAGACAATTCTCCAAACCAGACCCAACGATTAAATTTAAATAACTTAATAACCGATACGTGTGTTTAATCTTATTTGGAGTTGATGTTATAATATATTAAAATTAATGTTATAATCTATTAAAGTTGTTAATCTATTAAAATTGATATTTGGAGTCGGTGTTATTATCTATTAAAATTGGTATTTGGAGTTGGTATTGACATTTTAACCTTTTATAACCTATTAAAGTTGATATTATAACCAACTTTAATAGGTTATAATACCAGCTCTATTGGATTATAATTCTAACTTCAAAAGGGTATAACACCAATTCCAATAATATCAACTTTATATACCAAACTTTAATGAGTTATAACAGCAACTCCAAATATCAACTTTAATAGATTATAGTACCAACATTAATAGATATAGCATCAACTCTGACAGTTCGTGTTTTTTGGTAGTTGTGTTTTAAGTAATAATAAGGTGGTCCATTTAAAACTCGCCTTTGTAAAGACAGTTTAGAATTTGTGTAACAAATAATACGTAAACATGTAAATAAAAAATACACATAAATTAATATATTTACAATAATTCCAAATCAAAATAATTAGTACAAGTGCTAGCTAGTTATGCTGTTTGTTGACTTAAACAGCTAAATGATTGGTATCATTGGCAGAAATTGTAACACCTAACTTTGGGGATTGGGACTAAAATGTGTATATTCCATATATAAAATTGTCGTCTAGCTTCACGGGTTGAAGTAAACAAGACTAAATAAAAATACTTCTATCAAAATAACATGTTTTTTTAAAAAAATTAATTTCAAATTTGATTCATCTTAAAAAGTAAATAATTGGTAAAAATTATTTATTACCAGTAAAAATCAAATTTCATAAGTAAGAATAAGTTATAATAATTAGTAAAAATTAGCTTTATCTAATAACTAAAATCAATTTAGCTTAATAAAAATCAGTTTCTATCAATGAATTTCAATTACAATCATTATGCTATAAATCAATTCAAACTAATATAAATCAGTTATAATCGATAAAAAATATTTTCAACCAGTTATAATTAGTTAAATCAATAAAATAAGCGAGCTAAAGAAAGCCTAAGCTCGAATAATACATATGCAACCTCATCCACATGACACATTGATCCGATCCGCCTATATCATAACAAGTAAAATGTCGTAGTTGTACAAGACTTTTACCATTTTTATATAGCCGACCTCAAAAAAATAAAGCTTCAATCTATTTAATACTCCATCTGTTACATATTTTTTTGCAGCTGAAAGTTTAGGATTACAATATTTGAGTGCGTATCTGGATTCAGTTGGGTCAAATTATAGTCATGGAGCCAACTTTGCAACAGCAGGTTCTACGGTGAGACCTCAAAACACAACAAAGTCTCAAAGTGGATATAGTCCTATCTCTTTGGACGTTCAATTTGCTGAATACTCTGACTTTCACAAAAGATCCCAAATAGTCCGTAAACGAGGTACTTAATAGTTAATAACAAACATCCTTCGTATTTTTTATTTGTAAATTTTGAGGTCAAATGTACGTACCATATACATATATAAAATTTATGTTTATAGTCGATAAGTATACTCTGACGGTCTTAGGCTTTTGTACACCTTATTGACACGAAATTGTGTATATACATGTATTATGCCCCTAACGTACATTAGATATATGATCCATTTGATATCCTAGAATTCATGAAATAATACCTTTTTCATCATTTCATGAACTAAATCAAGAGAATTAGGGGATGTAAAATAAGAATATTTTTAAGTGTTTTTATCCATTTTTTTATTGAAAATGTCAATTTTTAGTACATTGCACCCGAAAGATGTTAGTATGGACATAAAAATGAAAGATTATCACTTTATTAATTTGTTGATTATCCAATTGAAAATAAATTTAGTTATTTAAAATGGTCGTGTAGGTGGTATCTTTGAGGGGCTATTACCTAAAGAGGAATACTTTGGTCGTGCTCTATACACGTTCGATATTGGTCAAAATGATCTTACTGCTGGCTATAAACTTAATATGACCTCTGACCAAGTCAAAGCATACATCCCTGATGTTATTCATCAATTTTCCCAAGTTGTCAAGGTAAAAAAGTGATTTATTAGAGCTACTATTATATATTTAAATTATCTTTTTTTTTTGGTCTTACTATGGAGTATATTTAAATTATAAATATTATTTATTAGAGCTCAATTCTCAATTTGAATTACTTGTGTTTGACTTGATCAATTTGAATTTTTGGGAGATTTTAAGTATGTGCTGTCTAATCGGTTTCTAAAAATATAGAGTTTCCAATATAAATATACCCATTTATTTAGAGTAGGTGATTGAAAATTTTTACATGAAACAATAAATCATCCATGGCTGAATAGTTTTTCATCAATAACTCTATAAAACACACAAAATCTTAAAAATATTTGTCATTCTTTAGATTATTAATTAATCTAAATTTTTTTAAACTTAAAAACTGCATATTTTTAGTGCAGCTCGTTTTGTGTGAGACTGCCTCATTATGATACTAGCTTATATAATCAACTCATTTGTTTAATTAATCACTTGAAGATTATAAGTTATCACTATAGTTATAATTTGTCATTTTAAAATTATAAGTGATCACTTTAAGGTTATAAGTGATTAATTAAGGTAAAATCATGAATTGGGTTAGCCGGGCCCTATAGAAATTATTTCACCGTAAGACCATCTGAGAATTTTTGATTTATTTTTGCTTTTGCCTTTGGTGTTTATTTAGGGTGTGTATACACAAGGAGGAAGATCATTCTGGATCCATAACACCGGCCCACTGGGCTGCCTACCGTATATGCTAGACCGCTTTCTACTTACAGCGGCCCAAATTGATGAGTTTGGATGTGCAAGCCCATTAAATGAGGTTTCTAAGTACTACAACACTAAGCTCAAAGAGGCTGTACTTCAATTGAGGAAGGATTTGCCTATGGCCACAATTACATACGTTGACATTTACACTCTTAAGTACACTCTTATTACCCAAGCCAAAAAATTGGGTAAGCCATCAATACATATTTTTATATTAAATTATTAGCACGTATAAAAGGAGATATTACGGCCTGTTTGGTAAATAGTAATAAACAACGAGAATTAAAGTGATCAATTATTTTAAAAATGTTTTTTTCCAACCAAATACTTCCTAAATATTTTATGAAGTAAAAATCTCATCGAAACCGAGGAGTATATAGGTAAAGGTAAAGGACCTTCCCAGTACCCCGCACAAGGCAGGATTCAAGTGGGGGTTTTCTTTTTCTTGAAAGATGCGGACAAATCATACTCGTACCCCCAAGGAGGGAGTAAAGAGAGATGCGCGCATTCAAGAAACCCTCAATTGATACCTGCGTCCAGTAGGGGTCGAATCCCAAACCTTTTGTTCGGTTTCGATGCTCTATCCATTAAGCCACAAGCGCTTTTTTGGTTATGAAATTTAAGGTAGTTCTCTAATAATACGAGACAAAAAAGGATTAATTACAATTTACAACTTTAATTTTGACATAAAATTAAAATTGCAGGTTTTGAAGAACCTCTAGTAGCATGTTGTGGAATTGGAGGAAAATACAATTTCAACAACACAATGAGATGTGGAAGCACTGAGATTGTGGATGGCAAAGAAATTTTGGTTGCCAAAGCCTGCAATAATCCATCCTTTCGTGTAAATTGGGATGGCATTCATTATACTGAAGCTGCTAATAAGTGGATATTTCATCAAATTATCCTAAATTCCTCTTATTTAGACCCACCATATTCTTTGGAAATGGCTTGCCCCAATAAATATGTACGAAGTTAATAATCGGGTCTTATCTCAGTTAAAGTATTTATTATTTTATTTTGAAAAACTTGCGTTTATTTTTGTTTCTCTTTCTTAGCCCTTTCATTCCCTCAACTTACCTTGTACCAAAATTATTATACGTACAAATTTGCTCAACTCATGAATTGTCAACTAGATTAATTGTAATTAACTCATTTTTAGAGCAAATAATAAGTGAATTTGTAAGGTAGGTTTGACAAATAACTATTTAATAATTAATTTTATGCCGACTTTTTGCATTTTGATAGGTACGACCACCAAAATTATATCCTCTTCGAATCATTTTAGATGTTCCATTTGGGTTTTCACGGTTATTAAGAGTGGTGTGGGATCCATTAAAAAGGTGGGAGTTGGGTATTTTAATTGATTAAATTAATTGTAAAGGTGGTAGTTGGGTATTGGAAGTAGTAAAAATGGGGGTATTTAGGTAAAAGAAAGATAGACAAAAAAGAAAATGACACAATTGATATATGAAGTTACCAAATAAGAAAATGGGAAAAACTAAAAAGATTCGGAGGGAATAATATTATTAAAATAATAGTGCATTTGTGAACAATTTATTATCATTGTGTCTGGTAGTGAATTTATTATTATTTTATACAATAATTATGAATTAGTTTTCCTTATCATATATTCAAATAATGTATTTTTTTTTTATATATATTTAAATGTACCAACAAAATACAATGTATCAAGTAATATTAACTGCATGTTGAGTTTGTGATGTGTATTGTATTGTTTACGTGGCTTAAATTTGTTGCTTGTAGGCAACAGTTTGGTATGATCTTCCATGTATATGCGCAACTTGCATGCATATGCATGGTCTCGTGTGACTATAACATTTAATTAGCATGCTCATGCTATTGTGTAAAATAATCTCTTAGATAATTTTTTTTTTTTCCATTTAGACTAATATAGTCAATTTTTAAAATATTGAAATTGTATTTGTATTACTTTATTACTCATCAGTTTAATATATATGTGAATTTACAAAATATTTAGACTTTGAAAAAAAAAATAAATTTTACATACACCTAACCTAACTTACAGATCAAACTATATATAGTATAAAATTTAAAATTGACACGCAAATTGATATAACTCGTAATTCTAATAAATTGAATTTCTTTGGATTCATAACCAAATTGCAATCAATGTGAGATTGATCTTAAAATTGGGACTAAGACCCAATTATTTGCAAAAATCCATTATATATTAATCTCATTTGATCTGTGTTGTAAATAATCCAAATTAAAGTGAACATAGATTTGATTTGCATTTGAATCAATTAGTATTAACTAGCTAGTTACTTAATTAATCCTTACTTGTAACCGGTACAACCTGTAATTGTCCCTACCTAATATCGATATGCAATAGTCGAAAAAAGTTTTTGAAACAAATTTTCATAGTTAAAGAACTTTTATTATTTATATAGATTTATAATCTAATATATGCCTAAAAATTAGCTAAATCAAAACAATCAAGATAAACAACAAAAAGTAATTATCAAATTTAAATAGAATAATTGTGATATTATCCTCAAAAGATATGGCCGATCTTAAAAGACAAACTTTTGTTTAGTCCAAGTCCCAAATCCTAACCACGGTCCACTTTTATGACAATAGCTTATCAAATATCAATATATAATGGGATTTGGATTAATCCTACTCCTAATCCTACAAACTAAATTATTCTCATTAATTTAGCCTTATTTTATTTGTGAGCATCTTTAACCATTTAATTATTACGCTTATGGTCTTAATCAATTAATTGTAATATACTAACCCTTATTGTTCCGCATATTGTTTAGTTACTAACTTTATTTTAATATTTCTACTATGTTTATGGTCTTCATATGTTTTTAACTTACTCTATTTGAACATTTTTAAATGTCTGTGCGTGGTTCTTATATTTATTTTCAACTAACTTTATTTTTATATATTTTTTAATTATATTTTTTATTTTTTTATTTTATTATTTAAAAAGTTTAACTTTTCTTATTTTCAAAATTATTCTTTAGGAGATCATCAAATAGAAAATGCGAGTATAACATATTGATAAGCATAGCTTTACAAACTTTAATTTATTTTTATGTCAATGGAGTCTCGTGTTTGATTGACCAGATTTGACCTCTTTTCTCGAATATTGTCCCCCATTACTCTCATGAATTACGTAGTGTTGTACCCTTTCCCCATTAACCTTCACATGTTTGTAACTTGTTATTGTTATCTTAACTAATAAATAGCAGTTAAAATAGTTCATTATTATAAAGTAGTTTTATCTTTATTTTATTTTTAAGGGTTACGTTTGTATGATAAGTTAGAGGTTTGTGGAGTTAGCATTACTCTCACACAGTTTTTGCATTGCTTTGCTGCCTTTCATTCCCTCTTCAGATCGTGCTCATAGTTTTCTATAGTTCAGATACACCGAGTATGATGATGTTGATAATGAATTTTCAATATCTTGTTCAAATCAGCTAGTCACCCCACTTGATAAAATTAGCTGGTCTCAATTAACAATCAACCAGTTCACAAATACCCTTATAGTCTCGTTAATATCGTATCACTAAACTAATTGACATCTATTTTATAAGCTCTAGTTTACCAAATCAGTTTAGTATTGATGAAATAAACTATCTGTCCAACTTACTTCAATTTTTCAGTGTTTTTGTTCTAGCATTTCGTTTTTCTTTTTCATTTTTTTATACAAAAAAAGTAATGGATTTTTGCATTAAAACTTGTTATCATAAGGAATAATATAGGACACAATGCAAAAAACTCTAAATCCCATCAATGACCAATCTGTATTGTCCTTACTCCTTACATTAATTCAATCCCATAATTTTCCAACTGTTCCAAACGCAAGCTTCCTTAATGTGGGCTCCTCTCTTCCCATGTGATATGACCATCTCTTGTTCCCCTCTTCTTTTTCTTTCCATTCAAATTCTTCTAAGATCATATAATGGTATAATAATTTGATCATCATATAATCATAAACAAACACAACGACCAAAAATATAAAATCATTTTTAAATTTTGTTTTTCTATTTTACATGTTTTATATTTTGGACCCTTAAACAAGTCAATAAAATAAATTTAAAATGATATAAATTAACGTAATTTCATATTTCGTGCACCTTAACTGATCATTTTGATCACTTTGCACAAGCTCAAAATACTAATCATCATTCAACTTTTCAAGCATACAAAAATAAGCTAAATCCTGGTGACTCATCACCCCAATGATCGCTACACAATGGTGATGAACATGATGATGGTGATACTAAATATGATGATGATGATGACGATGACGATTACGACTTAAATAAGAACATAGCATGTCTTGGAACCGACTCGAATATCCAATCATGAACATCCCAATAAACTTCAAGTTTAGTCTCCTTAACATCAAAATAAATTAAAAATGATATGAATTAACGTAAGTTCATATTTCGTGCACCTTAACTGATCATTTTGATCACTTTTCACATGCTCAACATACTGATCATCATTCAACTTTCCACGCATACAAAAATAAGCTAAATTCCGATGACTCATCACCCCAATGATCACTATCCAACGGTGATGAACATGATGATGGTGATACTGAATACGATGATGATGATGGCGATGACGAAGACAATTTGAACAAGAACATAGCATGTCTCGGACCCGACCCGAATATCCAATCATGCACATCCCAATAAACTTCAAGTTTAGTCTCCTTAACATCAATCAACCCATTACCTCTAAACTTCCATTGAAGATGCTTAACTTGAGTACCCAATTCTCCATCAATCTTAATTTCCATTTGAGGACTATTCTTATCACTAATCCCTTCAAAATAATCACCTTTATAATTACTATTATTACATTCAACTGATATTTCATGAGATTTTCCTTTTTCATGAAATTTAACCTTTGTAGAAAACTTTTTCTTACCAAAAACATGTTCTTTTCTTGAAACTAAAACAGGATCCATAAGAGAAGGTCTACACCCTGTTCTTCTAAATGCATCTTTTTTCATATCACCAATCACAAGAACAACTTCATCATCACAAACAATTGCAACATAATAATCTGATTGTGGTTCAACTTCCCCATTAAATTTTGCTGTTTTAAGATCCCATACAATATTTATGTATTTCCCATCCACCATAAATTGTTTACTCCCTTGCTTCCTCCAAAAGTACCATGGCTTAAGTTCAACCTTGCAATGGTAATGGTCTTGACCTTCTGATCCGTCCACGGACACTGAAAGTCCGTGGAGGAGAAGGTTTTTGCACCATGTTATGGTGACTAGCCGAAGTTGGCTAGCTATATTGGTTCTGTATACTGACATGATCAGGCTCTGGGGCGAATTGGCACCAGAGCCTGATCGTGTTAAAGTAGTGGTTGTGGTAGTTGTTGGAATCGGAAGTTTTTCTCCCGTGGAAAAACATGTTGGGACACTAATAGGCTCATGCATCATTTTTGGTCATACAAGAAAAATAACCAAAGTGATCATTTAGGTTTACAAACAAAAGTTTTATGAATTGAATATATATAAATAATTATGATGATTATATATAGAAGTAGAAGATATGGGGGGAACAAATAGTAAGGCTAATCAATCTTACCAGCAAGATGTTGTCTTGAATGGTGCCAAAGTGATATGATCTTGGCCTCATTTTGATGAGATGAATAGGATTTTAAGTAGTCCACCCGATTTTGGCCCAACTTATAGACATAATAAATGATTAACGTAAATCAGCTAACTTAATCGATAAAGTCATATGGACCGTATATTTATAAATTTTAATTTGAGAGTAAATATAACCAAAAAAAAATTTTTTTTTGCTTATCTCTAATCCATTCTCTCTAATACATTGAATGAGACTATGAGAGTATATATATATTTTTTTGGGTTTGAATAAATGGTTTCATGATTTTAACATTTAAAAGTAACTTTTAATTAACCCTTTTCATGTAAGGAGAGAAGGAAACATTTCTTTTTTAACCGAGATGTAAAGTTTACATTGTCTATGTACAAACCCCAAAAAAGTAGGGGAAAAGAAAGGAGAGGTGGGAGAGGTTTTAGGCAAAATAACATGTGATGTGGGGGCAATACACCAAGTTTTAATAATTCTATAGTATCATATGGCCTTGTTTGGTTAGCTTTCTTGATTTTCTATTATTCTTTTATTAGGAAAATGGATTTATGTAAAAGGGTGTTTTGTTTATCTAAATGAGGGATCTTGTCTAACTTTTGATGAACCCAAACAATTCTTTGACAATGGAGCACAAAATTTATAGGGATCATATATTATGAACATAATTTGATCTAATCTTGTAACTTTCAATTTCTCATCTAGCTAGTTTATGTCAAGAAAGTTGTGAGTTGGTTGGATGTCAAATTATATTGACTGATTTGTCCAGTTTGATCCTTCAACAAGGTTATAACTTGTAATGTTTTGTTTTAACTTCGGACTAAGATTAGAGAATCACTAAAGCTACAGGTAAGAGCTTGCAAATGGGTAAAAAGAAAAACTCTCAACCACTAGATTAACTTATGATTCTGTTCGTAGTGATTATATGTCAAAGAGATTTCCATAAGCTACGCTTAAGTAGTCTTATTGAGAAAATCAGATAGGATTGAAAAGATATAGTAGATGTTTGAGTTATAATAGCTTTATTTGCATCACTTTAGGTGTATAAAAAAGTGGAATTAAAGTATCATTGGATATTTTCATACATATTGTAATGTTTCAAATCAAAGGGTTATGAAATTGACAAATGTGAGGGATACTTGTCAAGTAATTAGTTTAGTATCATGGGCAGAACTGTTAAAATTTGATCTGATCGAAAATAAGTGAGTCATAACTCAAAAATTTTGACCCAACTCAGAAATATATGAAAAAAGTAGTTCAAATCCAACCAAAATTCAAACTTGGCCGTTTTGACCTGTTTCAGTTCCACGTCATTATTTTTAGTTACACATTATCATTTTCAGTTCCACATCATCATTTTCATACTGAAACCGCTATAATACTAGTTAATTCTAACATTTTGAATCTACATTTCTTCATTATAGCCTTAAAATAGGTATGTTTGTACTTTTATATAAGAAAATATATACTTTTAAATTATAAAAATATTATATACAAATACGAATTGACATAACCAAAATTGCCTCAAACCCAAAAAGACCCAACCCTAAAACGACCCAATCCAAAATCGACATAACCGAAAGCATCCAACCCGCATGCCCGAACATTTTGACTACGGTCAGCGAGGCTAGTTGGAGTAGGGCAAAGTGGCAAGTTGGTTATATGAAGATCATACATTCATAATTAAAAGCTGTGGCAAGATGTTGCTGCAAAGACCATATGGTTTCAATAACAAAACTTGAGTCAACAGCTTTCCTGCTTAAATTAAGATTTAACTATCTACAAAATAGAACACTTCTAGATTCCAATTCAATCTTAAATGGTACAAAATAAAACATGTTTAGGTTTTCCCAGACTTGAAATACTTTAAATCAACTAACATGACAGTAATATCATCCATACTGCCTCTACTTACAGCAAGATTAGCAAGCTTTTTACAAGAACCTAAAAGACCCTCCGAAATCGGTCTCTTATTCTCTGTTCTAGGAGACTGAAGATTCATGCTCTTGTGCGCGAACAATGAAGTCCTTCTTAACTTTGCAGCCGGACTCTCATTTTGGCTCTCAAAGTCCGAAAGATTTTCCTTCACTGCGGAAGCTTCTACAAGGCCCTCGGAAAAGGGTCTCTTATTCACTATTTTCGGAGACTGTACTACCGAGCTCTTGTGCACCAACAATGAACTTAATCTTGACTTTAACGGAGAGCTTTCATTCTGGCTCTCAAAGTCGGAAGTATTGCCTTTCGCTGTGCAAGCATCTACAAGGCCCTCTAAAATAGGCTTCTTATTCACTATTGTCGGAGACTGTATAATCGAGTTCTTGTGCACGAAAAGGGTTGTTCCTAACTTTACAGGAGGGCTCTCAAAATCGGAAAGACTATCTTTTAATGAGCAAGCATCTACAAGGCCCTCTGAATTTGGCTTCTTATTAACTATTGTCGGAGACTGTACTATCGAGTTCTTGTGCGCAAAAAATGAAGTTCTTAACTTTGCAGGCGGGCTCTCAAAGTCGGAAACACTTTCTTTCATTTTATTAGCATCTACAATGCCCTCTGAAATCAATCTCTCATTTACTATCCTCGGAGAATGTATTATTGTGCTCTTGTGTGTAAACAATGAAGTTCTTCGTAACTTTGCAGGAGGACTCTCATTTTCGCAATCAAAGTCGGAAAAACTGTCCTTCCCGGTGCAAGTAATATCTGTCTTCCTGCAGCTTGGAGAAAAAGTTGTCATGTTTTTCGGCTTCATGAGGCAAACTCTTTTGACCTTTGGGGAGGAGCTTGTGCTCACACAAGCATATTCCTCATCATTCTCTTTTGAGCTGCTCTGGTTTTTATTCTCTAAATCATTCAATGGAAGTTCAGGTTTCTTCTCAATCATACGGGACTTTCGAACAATGTCAATGGCCTCTTGGTTTCCGACCTATATAATTGCAAAACTGAATTAATGCTTGTTCTAACTTCTAACGCTCACCATAGGATCCCATTCTAAGTTTCAAAACGGATATTGATCCATCAGAAGTTACATAATGAATGCACAGAAGTAGCTTGATATCTTTTAGCTTTATATGACAAAAACTGATTTAACTAAGGGCTCGCTTGGATTGAGTGTAAATATTTAGGGACTAAAGAATTCATTCAAAACTAACTGAAACTTACCTAAACACAAAAAAAACCCACTAAAAGAAAAGCAAAAACTTTGAACCCTGCTATAAATTTGTACAACTGAACATTTTGTACCCAAAAATTAACTTCGACCAACCCCAACCAGACGATATCAAGTTGATTCTAGTTGGCTTACTTCTAGTTGCGGATGCTCATCTCAAAGATCATCAAACTAAGGTATTTACACCAAATGTCAGAAGCTTATCAAAATTTTATCAAAGCCCAAGTACAGAGCAAATTCGGATTCAGGGATTTTATAATCGAGGCAACTGCATAATACAGCAAAACCGTTGCCCAAAGAAGGCCCTAGTATATTGTGTTACACAATGAACAATGATCAAAGCATGAACTTAATTAAATTATTCAAGAAAATACATAATATCAACAATCATATGAATGAAGATGTGCAACAAAGATCTTACCTCATCCCACAGTCCATCAGAAGCCAGGATAAGAAAATCCATGTCCGGAGTCAAATCAAGGACTGTTGTATCCGGCTCTGAAACTACCCATTCTTTTAGATGAGAATCTCCAATACTTCTCGAAACTGATAGTATCCCATGAACTCTCCAAGCTCCCTTATGGAATTCTACATATCCTCCCTAAAAAACAAAGACATAAAGGCATTAATGCGTCTTCTCTGATCATTCAGTGAAAAATAACATACAGCCATTACTGATATAAGTGTTATAATTATACCTTATCTTCAATTCTTTTCCGCTCTTCCTCCATCTCGGCTCTGTGATCCTTCGTCAGAGGCTCTGCCACTCCACCTCTACAAAGGACAGCCCTACAATCTCCCAAATTTGAAACAACCATTTCTGTCCCTTCAATCAGAACTGTAACACAACAGGCACCACTGCCTACTTCCTGGAAAGACAAACAGAAGAAAATTGTTTCATAGGACTAAAGTAACAATGTTAAGAATACACCAATCTAAGCTTCTCAAGAAATAAATACTCCATTTGTCCTACAATAAGCATTATGTATGACTTACTATAGATATTACAGGTGCAGTTATTAAACGACTATTTCACTTATGTGTTTTACCGTCTATGTAACACAAATACTTCACCTGATACCCGTTCCAAATCCAATTTGTCCCCGTATCAGGGATGAAACATCAACACATGTAAGGCGCTTAAAATGGCTTATCACATCTGATAAGCAGGTTGACAGTTAAACTGATGGTAGTGATATAGAACTAGATACAAAGCATTTAAGCTAAATCGCTAGCTAATTCGCGTTCTGAAGTCCCAATTTACTCAAAAATAGAACAACAACAACATTTCATTATCGCAATTCACTCAAAACAACACTAAATTAGCCCAAAACCAACCATAATAAGCTATTTACGATTTGCAATTCGTTGGGATTTTAGCAAATCACGTGACACTACACATAGTGACTTACTGAGTAACATTTGACATATTAATCATTCATTCAAGAAATTTGTGCTTAGAAAATACCTGTCCTAAGAATTCCTTATCTGTTTTAAAATAAGCTGCTTTTACTGCTTCCTCCTTAGCCATTTTCCCAACTGAGTTATCAAGCATCTCCACAACATTCTTATGTAAATTCTCTGCTACAAAGGTCGCTGCTTTTCTTCCTCCATGTCCATCATAAACTCCAAAAAAACCCTGAATTAATTTCAACAAAGTTAACTACTTTTAAAACCCAAAACCAGAAAACAAAAAGATAAGCATTTTAGCAAACAGTTCATGTGCATTTTTTTATCACCTTCTTGGAATTTCCATTTACAGAAGAAACAATCTTATGGGTGTCTTCCATAAACTTTTTCTTGCCTTTAATTGAATAAACCCCAACACCCAAATCTTCAAAACAACAAATGCTATCATTTTTAACCGGAGAACACCCAAATTTCAATTGGGTTTCAATAGAAATTTCTTGTAACACATTTGGGATCTGAATTTTAGGGGGTCTTTTACGCTTCAAAGACAAAGAAAGACCAGGTTTTTCTTCAACAGATTGTAAATTACATGATTTTAAAACCGTACTCGAAGTTCCCATTTCAATTAGATGATCAAAATTTGTGGAAAGAATTTCTTTATTGCAAGTCATGGTGATTTTGGGGATGATTTTGTAAAAATGCAGGGAATTTTATTGAAGAAAACTCGAGTCATAAATTTCTAACGGCTACAAGAAAATAGGGTTAAAATATAATAGTGGGTCAAAGGGGGGTTTTTGAATTTTGATTGTGGAATAAAAGAGAACGTCAAACCAGAAATAAAGGATGATCGTACGGCTACTATTGTGCCTCGAGCCGTTGAGAGCCTAAATTAGGGTCTAAGGATGTGTGTGTTATTACTACTATTGATATTAATGGAGTAAAATAGTCAATGATTTGAATGTTATATGGTGGGAATTGGAAATTTATCAAACCTTTTTTTGTTGAAGGGAAATTATCAAACTTAGACATCCATGGCTCATTCCAAATCCAACATGGTGATTAGTCATTGGCGGGCTCAGTGTAACATGATTTGCCAGCTAATTCGCTTTTTGGATTTGCGATTTGTTTAAGATGGCCCTGAAATAGTCTAAAGCTGACCATAATTCGTTTTTTTAATTTGTAATTCGCAAGAAGGTTAGTTAATCATGTGACAGATGGCGAGTTTATTGAACATATTTGATTAATTAGTAATAATGTATGCTTGATATCTCTTTAATTAAAAACTTGTTATTAGTTTTAGACTTTTTGCTAATAACTGTATAAGATATCATTTAGTTTCATCAGTTCTTTTCGTTCCAGAAAATCTCTCTTTTCTGAGGATATTTCTCGAGTCGAATGACTCTTTTGCTACATTCTCCTGTATGAGTATAAATCTTTTCCAGACACCGATCATAATTTTCTGTGAACGAGATACAAAAATTATTTCATTTGTCTCTTAGAATACAAAAATTATTTGTTATTATAAGGTACAAATTTATTATTTGTTATTGAGTATAAATCTTTATACAATACAAAAATTAAAATCTTAGGCTAGTCCATATAGTGAAGGTTAATCTAAGAAGTAAGAAGGGTAAAATGCCAATTGCAACAAATAAGACTAAAGCGGTGGCTCCTTGTTTTGTTAATTGCACCTTTTACTTTTACATAACATTTGAATGCTATCTATTGTTTATTTCATTTGTCTCTTAAAATTTGCCCTATTTAATAAAAAAAATTTATAAAAACTAAAATTAAAGGGACAAATTAATGCATTTCCACTAATAAAAATTGCTGTGATGTAGTGATTACCACCATGATCTTGCAAGCCAAAGATTCCTAGTTAGGATAAAAAAAAATAAAATAATGCATTTCTACCAAATATTTATATATAGTGACCAAATTTGCTACCTAGCTAGTTAATGGATAATTGGTTTTATATATAGCTTTGAAATTTGGAAGTATGCCTAATTTCTAGATCAAATCAATTGTTTTGTATGATGGGTGGTTGAGATTCGAACCCGTGACCTCTTGTTACGTTGGCTTCTGATACCATGTCTAGGAACCAACTCAACCAAAAGCTTAAGCTGATGGTTGAGGCCCCAAAATATGTTATATACTCTAACACGCCCCCTTTCACGAGAGCCCTTTGGGCTAGAAGTGTTGATGCAACACAGGCTCTCCTCAAACCTGGTGTTAAATGTTCCACTTAAATGAGGGGTGGTTGAGATTCGAACCCATGACTTCTTGTCACGTTGGCTTCTGATACCATGTCAAGAAGCCAACTAAACCAAAAGTTTAAGCTGATGGTTGAGGCCTCATAATATGTTATATACTCTAACACAATTATTTATCAGTGGGATTTTATATTCCATAATTAATTTGACTTGGAATTTCTTCATTTCCATTTTCCCTACAAGCATACAACATATCATGGTCCATATATAAACACCATTCGTGCTAAAAATAATTAATGGTGAGATGTCAACCTGAGATTAAAACTTGGAATAGGTTGATATGTGGTGACTGGTGTGGTTATACAAAATTTAGACAGATTTCCTAAACTTTATAGTATGTATATAAAGTGAGTTGTTGCTAGTATTAGAGAAAAGTGTGTTAACAAGCTAGAAATTCATTTATTAAATAATTTTTTTACTATTATACTTTTTCCGTTATTTTTTACTTGCAATATTGTTGACTACGGTATTATTCATCAAGCAAATTGACTTTTATATTATCGGTAATCTAAAAGTTAAAATATAGTCATATGAGATCTTGTTTGAATCGTCTCGATTCAAAGTTTATTAATTTTGAGTTTTTATAATTTTTCGATAAGTATGATTAGAGATATTAAAGATTAAATTCATACATTGGGGAGTGTGAAAAAGCAAATGGTGCAAGTAATATGGAACGGAGGAAGTACCAACTAACAAGTCAAAAACTAACTAATCACTCAAACAAAAGATCATTTCAAATTTATTATTATTATTTTTAATCTCAACATAATTTTTTTTAACTTTTGATGATTATTCTAATGGCATAGACATTGGTCTACATATTTAATGACTTAAATTTTCAAATCTTAGGTACATTAAAAAGGTGTAGCATACTAGCATCGGTGTTGCCAAGGGCCCTATAAACAAGACTTAAAAGAATTCCATATATTTCCGTGCCCCCACTTAAGTTGTTCATTCACGAGTTTAGGTGTATTTACTAATAAGAATAAATTACTAATTATTACTAAAATATCACAGCGCAATGTAATCCAACTCATCAATACCAAATATATTTTATTTATTAAGGTAAACAATTTACCATTAAATCAACTGTCGTTGGGTTAATGGTGCTAATTTATGATAATAACAATGATTTGTAGTGTAAATTTTCATGATATGTATTATGTCATTCTTATAGTAATGAAGTGATGATCATAAAAATAAATCATGCTCACAATTCATCACCTTATACTGGGGGTGTTTGGCAATTGGCGGTTGGCTTTTTTAGTTGACTTGTTTGACCAGCTGGAAATGTTGGCTGTTTTTATTGGCTTTTAAACTAGCTTAAAAAGCTAGCTGTTTGTGGAGATGTTTGGTAAATTTGAATGTTGGCTGTTGGCTGTTTATTAGAGAAAAAGTGGGCCAACAAGCCAAAAGTCAACCCAAAAAGCTAGCTGGAGCAGCTTTTTCATTTTGGCTTAAAAGCCATTTACCAAACACTTTTTTTGACTGTTTGACCAACCAACAAGCCAAAAGCCAAAAGTCAACCAAAAAACTAAGCGAAAAGCCGATTGCCAAACACCCCCACTATATGTTCAGTTTAACTATAAATACATTGGATTGAAATTTGTGAAAAAAATAAAATTATTGAACAAAAATAAATATGATCAATAAATTTGTTAATAGATATTCCTGCCAAACCATTAGTATTTTACGATTAATCTTATTTTTTTTAAAAAACCCATTAATTTTTCACTATTATACATTTCCACTGGAGGTGTTCATTCGGTCATGGGGTTGATTTCTTTTGGGTCAATTCAAAATCGGGTTTTGTGTTCACATTGGTTTTTATATAATTGTAGATCCATTTTTAAGTCGGGTCAAATCAAATTCAGTTATAAAGTCGGGTGTCAATCGGATCATCGAATCTATTTTGAACACCTCTATGTACTCTAGTTTCCATCATTTAATATCGATTATCAAAACAAACCTTTAATTAAGTATTTTCCCACCCATACCCACGCTTACACAATTTACAACGCCAAAAAAAAATAACCCCCAATTAAAGTGCAGCAAATTTCCCAATACCTTCTCCTTTTCTCTGTCTTTTTCCCCAAAAAAACAGAGAAATTCACCGAAACAAACAAAAACAAGAAAAACAAGAGCATTAAGCAATAAACATTTACATTGTGAAACCCCATTTAATAAGCCCTTTCTCATCAGGTGTTTTCTGATGAGAAGGGTGCTTTTTCTTGTTTTTTTCTGGGTATATCTTCGTTTCCTCTAACTGGGTTTTTTTTTTTTCTCGTGATTTCATCACTGCCCATTTAATCATCTTTCTCATTTTCTTTGGAAAATTTGAATAAAAGGTATGTTTTTTATATAATAAAGGTTATATCTTTTATTCTTTGATATTTATCTTTTATAATAAAGTTTGCATTTTGCTTATTTATAAAACATAACAATAATAATAATAATAATCCAGGTGTGTATTTTTTTACGTAATGTAGCAAAAAAATTTAGAACATTGTTTTAATTCACTAATTTCCATGTTTCCCTCTTTGATTATGAAGCATTAATTAGTGAATTTAGTACTTCTTGAAGAACTTTATTGTTGCTTAACTGTTTTTATACGTTTCAAGTTTGAAACTTTAATTTTCAATTTTTTATTTTTGGGTTTTTATATTGAGGATGATTTTTGGGAAATGGGGTTTTGATTTCAATTATAATTATTATAAAAGGGTATTAGTCAAAAAGGTACTTGTTAACTTAATATTTGGTTTACTTAATTGCTTAAATTTCATATTAATGAATGGTGATCAAACCATTGCTTATTAATGGAGTTGCTTCATAAGTTGAAAATGAAGCTTAAAAGCACATGATTTGATTTGTTTGGTTTTTCATTTAATTGGTTTTCTTCAACTTTACCTATTGAAAGCCCAAAGGTGTGTTTTAATACTCTATATATGCTCACAAGTCTTAATTACCTTCTTTTTGTCTCTACTCTTGTGTTACCTTACCTTTGTGCACCTTTCTTGGTGTTTTTTTTTGTTGCATCCATGATTTTGTCTTCTTTTAAGTTGGTTTAGAAGAAGACTTCAATGCTTGATTGTTGTTCCATTTTATTATCAAGGTAGAATAGCATAATGATGTTTCTATGAACAAATGTACGTATTAGTGTCGCCTAAAATATAGTTTTGGTTGAAAAGAATATTTAAAAGTGCGCTTAAACATGAGCGAAAAAGTTTGAGTTTTTTTTGCTTTTTTGGGTATGATTGTTTATATTTCATTTAATTTAGATGATATTCATTATTCATCCAATGGTATCATAGTTTTAGAGAATATCTTTGATACAATTAATCAATTATCTCTTAGTATCTCAATTATCTTGAGGATTTTATTTGTATGGATACTCTTAATATTTAAGAAATGCATAATAGTATCATTTTGGGCATATATCTTTTGGTATAAACTCCTATATGTAAGATAATATCATATCTTTGATTATTGTGTCATCTTCAATTCCATGTTATCTTGATTCTTCCTTACATAGAATTATTGAACAATTGTCTTGAGGTGTGCTCATAGGCTTGAACTTTGTTTGCTTGGATTAGTGTTTAATCATAGACTTATTATAACGAGAAGTGATAGAGTATATAACAAATTCCGAGGCTTAAAAATCATGCGAAATCGCGGTAAAAAACTGAGAAGTGCTCAAGAGTTTTTTTGCCCACTTATAGATTTTGGATGCAGAATGGTGAGCAGGAAACCACATGATTCATTGAGGCTTATTGCAACAACTTCAACTGGAATTTTTATTGGTTTTGTGGTTGGTGTTTATGTTTCACTCCTTTCAGTTTCTAGGGTAAGCTATTCAGTTAATCTTTAATTTACTTTGTTTAATTAGAGTTTATGTCTGATAATTATTAATTTAAAAATTGTAATATTTACTCATGAATAAATGCAGATAAATCCTGTTAATTACCTTCCTGTGGCAATTCTACCCACCACCGACCAACATATCAAGGTTGATGTTAGTCAAAATTCCCCGTTGAATAGTACAATTGAGGTAAACTTTCTATCTTTTATTACTTGGGTATGATACCCATTTTTCTTTTTAGTTCGTCTTATGGATTTTATTGCATTTTCATTTTTTGATCATAATTCACGCTCTTTTTTGATTTTCATCCACATATTTAAATTATTTTTCACTTCATCTGTAGATTTCTTCTACTTCTCCATGAATCACACTCTTTTACCTATTTTTATTGAATTTCTTGGTTTGCTCAAATTTTGTCCTTGTAGCAAATACTACAGGACATAGAGAATATGTGGCTGCCAATCCATACTCGACTAGACCAATTAATTTTTAGTGGATCCATACTTGGATTCTGAGCCTTAGGGTTTGAAAATTTTGAACCCGGACAGAGACCAGTAGGATCTGATGGGTTTAGGCTCCTAAATGAAACCTAAATAGGTTTGAATTTAATTATTAATACTTAAAAAATTTTACATTTTAAAGATTAAAATTGTGGATGATTCTACTATTGATTGTCAGATGCCTATTCGGGTCCAATCAAACCCGACTGGAGCAGAGAGTCTACCACCCGGGATAGTAGAACCTAAATCGGACTTGTTTCCTCGCAGGCTATGGGGTCTCCCTAGTGAGGTATGTGAACATATTTTTTATGTATGTCAAGTCGAAAACCATGTTTGCAAAATTGCAATCAAAGGGAAATCGAAAACATCCTCTTTGTTGTTACAAGAGTAAGGTTGTATATATCTTGCTCTCCCAAACTATGCCTTTCTAAAAGTCGCTTGGCAATGGGATAATGACATGTTGTAATAAATACGAACTTTAAGTAACCGTATTCGGCTTGTGCAGGATCTGCCAACCAAACCTAAGTATCTAGTGGCTTTCACAGTTGGGTTAGACATGAAGGAAAATATTGATGCAGCAGTCAAAAAGGTTTAAATCTACTACTATTAAGTTCTTCTACAAAGACAATTTATTTTTTGTTGGTATATATATTTATTATGTTCTTTATATGTTTACATAGTTCTCAGACAACTTCACTATTGCCCTCTTCCATTACGATGGAAAGACGAGCGAATGGGATCAGTTTGAGTGGTCTAAGCATGCTATCCATGTCAGTGTTCCTAAACAGACTAAATGGTCAGTACTCTTCTATTCTTTGGGAAGGTCTGTCGTACGTATTATTCGCTGTACTAATACGTTTTCATCGTATGATATAGGTGGTATGCAAAACGGTTCTTGCATCCTGATATAGTGGCACCATATGAGTACATCTTTATCTGGGATGAAGACTTGGGTGTAGATAACTTTGATGCTGAAAAGTAAGCATTTTTTCTGTATTTTCTACTGTGTTGTAGATTGGTAGCACTTAAGAAAGTGACATTCCATTACAAGATTCTATCAGTTCAATGTTATTTTGTAGCTTCCACCTCGACTGGGTTTGAAGAGGTTAGATATATGCAAATTTTCTCTAGTAATAACAATTTTGTCGAGAAAGTACCACTTCCAAATAAGGTCCTGGTTTTAATTTTCAGCTAACTCTCTCCTTCTCTCAGCCTATCCTACAAAAAAAAAAAAAACAATATGTTCTCACCAATTGACCTATGATAGAAATTAGCAAATATCATATGCCAGTGCACTTTCATAAGGAGTAAGGAAGTGACTTCCCTTTGTTTTGTGTGATAAACTCATATACGTAAGAGGGGAAGAAAATTAATCATACCATATATGGTGAGAATTCAACCCCTATCACTAGTGTGAAAGGAAAAATCTTCAATCACTAGGTCAACTCACAATTCTCAGTTCACGAGTGTTCAATTTTCATTGAAGTTGTGCTTCATGAATCACAGTGCTTGAGTTATTGAATCATGCCAACCACTTAATCACTTTTATGTTGATTGTTGAAACTATACCCAATTCCTGCAACTTCCTTCATGCTTATTTTATCGAACTTTCAGGTACATTGAGATGGCTAAGAAACACGGTTTGGAGATATCGCAACCTGGTGTGGATCCCAAGAGTCCATTTACATGGGAAATGACTAGAAAAAGAAACGATAGTGAAGTTCACAAGTAATTATAATAAAAACTAAGTTGTTTCTCACTTTTGTAACAAAAGTTACTCATTTTCTGTTCCATCCTTTCTGTTTTGGATCCACTGTGCAGGGTAACAGAGGAGAGACCAGGCTGGTGCAAGGACCCTCATTTACCCCCATGTGCTGCGTATGTCAACCCATTAGTATAGTTTATAAGAAACTTCCATTCCTTCCAATATTACTTGATTTTCAAAGTTTTTTTGAAGCTAACATTAACATGTCCTAATACATGAACAGATTTGTAGAAATTATGGCTCCAGTGTTCTCTCGGAAGGCATGGCGTTGTGTTTGGCATATGATTCAGGTACATTGTAATTTCATAACTAAGGAAGCCAGTTAGTTCAGTTAGTGAAGTCTTTCGGGTTAGCCCCGGCCCCGGCGCCTAAGGCTTACGATTGAATCATTTCTGCGTTTCCTTGTGGCTCACTATGATTTCAAAGAAAATTTACAACTATTGGCATTGGAGTGTAACAAGGGTAAAGTTGCATAAATCCAACTGAACTCGGCCTAGGCGGATGCCACTTGGGTTTAGGGTATTAGCATGATTTATTTAAGTGTTCTGGTATTATACTTTTTAACTCCATGGCTATAACTCTTAACCATGATTGCTTAATTACATTGCAGAATGACTTGGTCCATGGATGGGGTATGGACTTTGCCCTTAGAAAATGTGTAGAGGTTTGTGGCTAACTCTTGAACACATCATTATGCACCGTCTTTGCAAAGCAGTCAATATTTTTGTTTCGTTTTAAAACAGCCTGCATTCGAGAAAATAGGAGTTGTAGATACTCAATGGATCGTTCACAAACGAGTTCCTTCTCTTGGTAGTCAGGTACAGATTTTTATCCTTGTCTTGTTTCCTAATCTTATGCTTAACGGAATGAACTTATACTGTCAACTGTGGTTTGTGACAGGGTGAATCAAAAGATGGGTTATCTCCATGGCAAGGGGTAAGTTAAATGAACTTTTATTCTCGGTGCAAATTGCACGATTCTGATGTTTGCAAACTTATCTTTGCAATAACAAAGAGGTTGCTTCCGATTGATCCTTGAAAGCAGACTTCATCTGCAACTTCACACTGAACCAAGACCGAAAATCATAAATACTAAATCAGCCTAGTAGTGTATCTAACAATGATTACTTGTAGGTTCGGAGAAGATGTGAAAAGGAATGGAAAATGTTCGAAGATCGGCTTAGCAAGGCCGAGAAGGCACACAAGAACATAGAAGGGTCTTCTTAGATCAGGAGCTCAGGGTACACTGAGGCCCCAGTTCATAGAATATGAGAGGGAGATATATTATATATACCAGTTTGTAGGTGTTTTGGTGATTATAGGCAACAACTGTTGCTTTGCCCTTTGGCGCTTTTTGGTCCACACAGAGCTCTAGTTTTGGAGGGTTTCATATTGTTTCTTTGGCATTGTATATGAATATATAAATAAATATCAATTATAATATCCATGGGGGATTATTGTGAAGTGGGAACAAAAATTGATTGAAAACTATAGGCCTCTACCACCCTCTTATCCCTCTATCTTATTCAAAATGTGCCTCATTTAGTAAATTCAAAAAAAAATTAAAAAAAATAAAAAAAAATGTGCCTCATTTAGTTAAACGGTTTTATTAACTAATTTGCTACAATTCCTTTAAACCATAGTATTATCTAATCTCATCTACAAGATGACAACACATTCTTCATCTCAATTAGACACTTGTTCCACTTTTTTTTTTTTTAAATATTTTTTTAGTTAAATTTTCATATAAGCTTAGAGAGACGAAGTACCAGGTAACCTTTTGGTAACCTAAATTTTGAGATCACATTTGGATTGAACATATCAAAGTTGGATCAACCCAGTTAAGATCTAAAAGTGATATTGCCAAAATTTTTATAAAAGTTTTAGATTTCTAATGAAAGGGCAAGATTATGAGAAGAGAAAAAAGTATCTTGTGACGATATGAGGAAAAGTAGGAGTTTAGATGAAACAAGCTACCATCAAGTCATCAACCTTTTCAATCACAATAAAAAGTAGCAAAGTGTGAATAACAAAAAGAACACAACACATTTTAATGGGCAACTTAGTTACACTATTTCAATTTTCAACCAACAAAACTTTTTCATGTAATTCAACAATTACAACCACTAATATATTACAAACTCTTTTAGCTCTCAATAGTACCGAGTATTTTTGGCCATAAAATTTCTTAATCACAACAAGGCAGCAATACAGATTACAGACACAAGAACAAGCAGAAACAAGTCAAAACTCAAACCTTAGGCCAAGGAACAGAAAAATAACAGACTAAAACACAATCATGTAAGCGCAATTTCTTCTCAAGGAACCAATAGATTTGATCCAAAATCATTATCATCATTGAATCCAGTGTATTCCGATCATGGAAGCTATGATCAGGGTTTGAAGAGGGAACTAGACTCACTTGCAAACAAATCGAGAGAAGATCAAGGACTTTAGATTCCAAAAGCACTCATCCTTGTTCCTCTAAATCTAGTAAGTACGTGCAGCAATAGTAGCAAACAAAATTTGTCTCTTAGCAGACTGGAGTCGTCACCTTTTCATGAGAATTTTGCACAAGACTTTGCAGCTGAGCCAAGACCTAATCTTGGCAGCATGACTGGCTTAAAAGGCAGGCAAAAATGAGGTGATCATTGATCTCATCATGATAACCACACACACACACACCACAAGTAATATCATGTCTTGTTGTCAGCCTTTGCTGAGCAACCATCTTAGACAGTGAATCTGCATTTTAGAGTAGAAAACCTTTTCCACAATAATCGATCCGACTTAACTCTATTTACACAGGATTTAAGTTAAACCTCAGATGGGGTGATTGGAGCTAGAAGTAAACAAACCAAGTCAAACATGTTGGTGTTTTACCTTGGAGACAAGCCTACGAGTTTAGCTGGAAGCATTGTTACGCTTGAAGTTCTCGCTGAGTGTTTGCTCTCTTGTATCATTGAGGCATTCGACTAGCATTATATGCGCTCATATGTGCTATCTTCAGACTTCAATCTCTCTTTAATTCTCTCTTTGGCGGCTCTTCCTTCTCACTTTCACTTGGAGTATTTGCACACTCATTCTGCCTTGAAGAGAGCTTCTCATAGCTCAAAGTCAAAAGAACAATTCCTCAAAAGCAACAAGTCATATACATATGCCTAACGCAAAAATGTAATGCAGTAATACACAGTTTCTCGTTCGAGCACTTAAGTTGCTCTCTCCAGCAGCACACTCCTCTAATGTTCTGCCTACTTCAGTGACATGCTTTCCCGAGAAAAATTATCTTTGGCTTTCACTTTTTGCTTGTGCTACTGTGCGAGACTGCGAGTACTATACAACTCTACTTGCTCGTCCAAACACCCTGTCATCACAATAAGTTCGAGTTTAATTATACTATCACATTTAAGTAAATAATTGTCATATCAGGATTGAAGTACTTATTCCTTGAATATACCTTTAAGACTTTTCTAATAGACTAAAAGACAATGTACCTTAAAAAGAAAGCATAATAAGGCGTGAGAAAAGGAATATATGTATCAGTATGGTTCTTTTAAAGAAAGATCAGTGTAGATAGAATTATTGTAAAGACCAATTATTGTCTATTAGAGTCTAATACTTGATCTAAAGACTATAATTGAGGCACACACTTAGTTTAAAGATGACATCTAGATTACAAGGTAAAGTAAGGAAAAGAAAATATGGATCATATACAATGTTCTTTGCAATAAGATTTTCCCTAGTTAAGAGAATATCAAAGATCATTTTTGACACTGATATAAATCATTGTAACTTGTAAGTTGTAAGGGGGATCACGACATCAGAATTTATAAAAATGTCGATTTTCTTTTAATTAGTATTACGAGTTAGCTAAATAAAAGATTAGATTGAGTATTTTTCGTAGACGATTGAATCTAGAACAGTTTTACCTTCAATATTTCTAAGGAAATATTGTTATTAGAAATAAAATATTGCACTTTTAACATCACATCGGATTAGACATTTTAAATTAAAACAATAAATCAAAAAAAAATCTGTGATTTCTATAAGTTTCAACCACACAGTGAAGATAAACTTTTAAATATTTTATCTTTAAAAATTTCCATTCGAAAAGTTTACAAACAAACTAAAAAAGATCAAGATTAAAATAAATTAATTTAAATAGTCATTTTCTTGCATTAATTCCATCTAAACGCAACAAAGCAGAAAATCTATAAAACTGGGCCCCTATTGATTAACCACATATGGATATATGGGCCTTGGATAAAATCGGAAAATTCCCGGTTACCAACATCAACGGCCCACACGTTATACGCGTAAACTTTGGGCTTTTTAGCTTATCATTCATTCAAAGAAAAGCCATTTAAATCATAACACTTTCACTATAATCAAGAAAGTTCTCACTTTTGTGGGTCCCATCAACCATCTATCTTGCCACGTTACACACTCTAATTGGTCAATTAATAGCCAAGTGGACACGTCACCTAGTGAAAATTTTCTTTTTTATTTGCGTACAGTGCCAAACACGCCCTTAGTTTTTACTCAATTTGATTAAAAACATATTTTAATCACATTTCCTTCTTATAAAAACCTTACACGTATCACCACGTGTCAATAAAAACCCCCACCTCAGCCAAAAATATAAACCCTTAACTATAGTTAACTCATCTAACCCACTATTTGTTAACCATAGTTAATTAAACCAACAAAAACCCATTTGCTTCCTTTCCTATGAGTATTTATGATTGACCCCTCTACTGCAGTCTACTTCTAGGCCATCCAAACTCAAGTTGTTCTCTCTCTTTAAAAAAACTCTTAGTTTCTCTCTCTAAAATCTTCAATTTAGGGAAAAAAGGGAAAAAAAAATGGGTTTATCAAATTTCCCAAGTCCATCAGAAGGTGTATTACCAGTGTTAGTGATGAACACAGTAATGTCAGTAGCAATTTTGAAGAATTTATTGAGGTCAATTCTTCAATTAATGGGAGTAATGAATTGGGTATCTAACAATTTAGAGGAAAATTCACCACAAAATGAATTATGCCCACCAAACAATCCCTATAGAGTAAGGAGAATAAAGGGTATTTCAATTACCCAATTCAAGGATTTGTGTGATAGCAGCAGTGAGAGTAAGAACAAAGGTTGCAAATTTGTTCTTGGAAGAAGGATAACAATTGAGTGCTGTGTTTGTTTGTGTAAATTTAAAGATGAAGAAGAGGTTAGTGAATTGTCTTGTAAGCATTTCTTTCATAAGAATTGCTTAGACAAATGGTTTAATCAGCATAGTACTTGCCCTCTTTGCAGATCCATCCACTGAAAAAGATCAATCTTTTCTTCTTTTTTTTTTGGTTGGGAAACTTTTTTTGAGGGGCCTTTCTTTTTGTTTCCTTTTTTTGTTTTTGAAAGAGGGTTCCTTTGGTTTTTGGAACCCTTCATTTTTTCTTTGTTTTCCAGCAAAGTGCAGCCCAGAAAATTAGAAAAAAAAAAAAAAAAAAAAAACCTTTGCTGCTGTAGTTTGTAGACTGTAGACAGTACTATTGTGTGTTTGTCTAGAACACCAATAACATAATCAAAAAAAAAAAAGAATGAAGGGTTCAAGAAATTTTGTTGTACATATTGTTGTAATATTATATCCTTCAAAATATATGCAATATAATACTTATTTTGATACAAAGGAATTGAGCAGGTTGTGAATGGGAAAGAAGAAATCATGTCTATGACCATTGAAATTGATCTATGGACTATGGTTAAATTGTATTAAGGCGTTGTGACTATTGTTTTCACAATATGCCATTATGATTTAGTTGTTGCTTGTATTTTTGGTCTGTAACAAAATGATATCAGAAACAGGAACAGAAACAGCAGGAAGTCTCTTTCATTTCTTTTTTTCTTTGTTTTTTTATTAAAACTCAGTATTTAAAAGGTATTTATTTAGGGAAAGTGATATTGTTTGGATGTGCAACATGCAGTGGAGGGCAGTGATCTAACTAGAAATGGTCCATCACAAATTTTTAGGCAGTTTTGGTTTTGTTTTTGGGTGTTTCCTTAATCTTCTTCTTTGTTCTATTACTACTACTACTACTACTCCACTACTAAATCATGTGATAGGAGTAGTTTTTATTGGCTAAAGACATGTGAAGGGGCTTCCTATTCTTGGCAGCATCAATCATTGGTGGCATCTCTATTTAGTGGACCTGCTGCTTTCATTTTGGTTTATATGCCACCTTCTAATTGACTGCTTCTTCAACTATATTTTATTATCATAATAAGTACTTCTATTTGTTAAATTACTCCCAATAGTTTAGATAAATATCATTAGTAGGCAGTATTATTGATGTAATACAGGGTACAAAATTGCTAATACCATAATTTCAAAATATTAGGTGAGTGTCAATCACATAAACTAATAGATCATAGATTATTTGCTAATGCAAGTATCCTATCGATCACAGAGGTTTTTATTTTCTATTCATTTTGATTTTAACCATCTAAAACTTGTAAGTTTAAATATTTTATACTCTTTTCACTCAATTCTCTAGGTCATATTGTGTCTTGTTCGCTCTCTTTGTAAGTCTTTAAAGTTTAAAGTTCAACTTTCTATTTTACATACAAATTTGCTAATACAAGTATACATGTCTTTACGCACGTATAAATCTATCTTAAACAAATTTTTTTAATCTATTTAATATTTACGGCTTTCAATCATACAACAAAATATTTGTGTTTTTTTCCTACTATTATTCTCTCTAACACCCCTATGATTGATTACATTTAATGAAGGTAAATAATCAAATACTCCCTCCATTTCATAATACTTGCTACTGACAGTGATATTTTCCACACAACATGTCACACTCAATGGCAAGTATTATGGAACGGAGGAAATATGTGCAATTCTATTCATGCATCATGTAATAAATGTGTAAAAAGTTAATTAAAATAATAAGTTAATCTAATGATTAAAAGTTTTTGTTATATCTTAAGAGGATGAAATTCATACCATAAGATAAAATGAAAAAATAAATGTGGGTTTTTTCATTTATTCTTTTATGGTGTGCCCGTGGTCCTTCAGAAGTCAATAAGTCGTTGCTCTTCTCCTTGGTTTATGTGTAATGTGTATCCAGATAAAAAAATTCTAGGTCCTTGAAAGTGGCTAAAATGAACACCTTTGGTATGCTTCAATTGTCTAAAATATTCTGACACAACAAATTAGCTATGCCGGTGGCATGGCTGGCACCACCTAACTTACCAGAAATGAAAGGATGATAATTTGTTATGCCTAGTGTGCTGATTAACAAATGGATAAATAGATTTTGTGTTGATTTCAAAGATTGATTAACATTGTTTAATGTTGTTGGTGGTTTTATGTAAGTTCACTGATTTTCATGGGGTTTCCTAAGGACACAAGTAACTAAGAGAAGACTTTAGGGAAATTTTGAGGTTGACACTACAGATTTTAACACTTTTTATCGTTCAAACTTATTTTATAGTAGTATATTGCAATTGATGTGTAAGAAAAATATAGTCAAGTGAAATCTTGTTTGAAACGTCTAATCGCATACTTTTATAATATTAAGTTTTTATAATTTCTTAGTTGTGTATAATTCAATATATAAATAATTAAAATAACACATTGGATTGCGTAAAAGGTCAAAATGTAGCAAGTATAATAGAACGAAAGAAGTATATAATTTACCCTCTTCTTATTTTTCATTTGAATATTAAGGTTGAGAATAGATGATTATGAATAAAGTTCAATACTCACAAACTCAGACCACCCTTATCTCGTAAAGGGACATAGATCTATAATGAACAAAATAAAATAAATTTTTAAGCATAAATTCTTGTATAAGTCAATCTCACAATCTCACATTTAGCTTAAATAACCCAATAATAGAATCTTTTAGCTTTTGAACTTCTTGTTTTGAGGTCGTTTAACTGAGAAACAATCTCATATAAAAATAGCTGTTTTTAAGAATTGTTTTCCCTTTTGACGTACTCACATCAAATATCACATTTTCCTATCTAGCAACCTATTGACTTACGTATGCCCTTATAAAGTCTAACTATTTACGTATCCTCAACTTACTCGTTCAATGGGATCCTTCTCTATTTTATTAAAATTAGTGTTAAACTAAAAGAAATATTTAATTAGAATATTGAGATTTGAGAGAGTATGAACTACAACTCTTGCCTTAAAAGTAGCAATAAAAAGAAAGTGAGAGGGCCATGGGCATGCAAAAATGAAAAAGTAGATGAAATGCTGTTCTTTCCATGTGATTTATACTTCGCCTTTGCTGCAGGAAAATACTCAACTACATTTAGCTTTTCAACAAACATTTATAAAAAACTATTCAACTCTATATTTTTCAAGGAAAATATATACAAACAAAAACATTAAAGGCACAACTAAATTGTAAATCAACATATACTGCCTACTACTTGCTTGAATTGTACAACAAACGTTGCAATTATGACAATAGTATCCCATAGTTTTTGTGTATTCTCCCACTATATACAAACCATTTTTAAGACCGTTTTTCCCACCTATAAAACCATTGTCCATTAACAATTAACATTATGCAGATCAACTAGTGCTACTATCTTCCAATTAATAAAGTAGCCACACATGAATATGGCACATCGGGGAAATGCAATTATTTACCCAACATAGACTTAATTTTAATTTTTTTTTTTATAATTCTAATATTTAGCCCGGCTCGCACGCACCAACTATTCCTAAGGACTTTGAAGTTAATAAGTAATAACCATTGAAAGATTAACTCAAAAAAAAAAAAAAAAAAACCATTGAAAGATATACTTTATACAACACTTCTACAGATATCTTTAGTCATATTCTAACAACACGAGATTATCACATCAATCAAATCAAATCAACATGAATATTATCGAAAAATTTCACGTGGTGATCCTAAATTTTTAGTTTTTCCATAAATATTTTTTAAATCCATATGGTGACTTTGAGCTTCCAAGTTTTCCATGTAGTAGACAAAATGTTAAAATTTCGGATAAATTAAGTACTTATTTCAATTGGATTTTGAGATATGTGGTCAATCAAGTTTGTTTTTTGAATAAAATGTCATTACGTTGGATAAAAATAATGTAAAGTTAACAAATAAAATTCTTTTGTCTACCATGTGAAAAAATTAAAAGGTCAAGGTCACCACATAAATTAAAAAAAAAAGTTTGTCTACCACATGAAAAAGTCGAAAGTCAAGATTAACCCTTGAAATTTTCCAAAATTATACTTTATAGTTTATACGGCATTGTTTAATTGAAGCATATTAGTCTGTAACCAACAAAATCCATTCCAAGAATCATTATCTACATATTTCTTTTCCTCTATTCATTATTCTCATGTGCTCTGACAACTTGTACATTCTTACTCTTTATTCATTCTTATCTAGATCAAGCTTCTCAAAGTAGAAAAGTGAAGAAATAAAACTTAATTTTCCTATTATCAGTAGAATGAAAGGAAGACTAAGTCTAAATTCTGTCATAAACGCGTTAATACTTTGTTTTGACAGGAATATTTGGATGAATCTAGAAGTACCAGCAGGAAGGTTAGGTAATTCATTGATTAATTTAGAATTATTATCACCATTGTTAGGTTAAAGATATTTTACATGATTAGCTATCACTTTGTTGATTAATTTGATCCAATACAAAATTGTTTTTAGATCTTACTAGAAGACTAGAAGCTGAGCTGCAGAGCAACTTCTAATTAGTAGTTGTCACTTTCACTTACCTATAACTATAAAGCTTAAGCAACTTTTACCACGGCAAAGTTAAAAAGTACTAGTATAGGTAAACATTAGATCTAGAGGTATTCAAATTAGACTGATAAATCGACATTTATCCGACCTTATAACCAAATCGATTTGATCCAACACTAATCATAGATTAACAATTATATAAAAACCAACATGCACGAAAAACATGATTTTGAACCAACCGGAATTATCTGACCGAAAATCAACTGAATAAGCCAAATAAATCCTATAGTATTAAAATGGTGGATCAAGTAGATTTCGGTCCATCGGCTTTGACATAACGGATCAAGAATTCATTAATATAAACTCTTACTTTTAATATTAGTCTTACAAAGTTTTACAGTCTTAATTATTGAATTGACCTAAATCCTATAATTTAACAAAAAAATAGTATGTTTCAGCTCAAAAATATTCAGACTTAAAACTACATGATTTACCAAATTTCTGAAAACAATGTCAAAAAAAAATCAAGTATTAATCGGTTAGGTTCAATAGGATTTTCTAATAGGGTCAAAAGTTTGCAGATCTATCCAACATGCATTAAAGAAGTTTTGTTTTACTTTTGTAGGTAGAAAGAAAAACTTTTAGGTATAGAAACTTGTTACAATAAAACAGAGGAACTAGGGGAATATGAACACTCAAGTAGTGTTAGAATCATCCAAATCACATCACCAGGGCCCAACCTTTTTTAAAAGGAAAATTCTTATCAATACCAATGTTTTTTACCCTAAAAGAAAAATTAGGGGACCCCCAATAACCTGTACCTGAATGGTGCAAATCTGACTTGGAAAAAACATTAGATTGTTACAAATTACTCCTATGGGGCAACAATTTTAAATAAAAGTGTTCTAAGTCATAATTTATATCTTTTCTAGCTATGAGAGCAAAAGAGAATCTAAGATATTAAGAAACATCAAAATTCAAACATGTATTTGGTTATTGGGCAAGAATTCTAAACAGGAATATAATGGTCCTTACAAGATGTGCCTTTAAAGAGAATTTTGCTAAACGATGTAAAACGGTATGCCAAGAATAAAAAAATTATCAGTTAAAAAAAGAAATAAAATTAGGGGTAATTTCATGAAAATTATCTATTGATTTATACAGTTGACTGTAATTTTTTGGATTTAAAGCTTTTACATTATTGGTGATGGTGATTTTCAGATAAAAAAGATGTGTCTTTTCAATTTTTTTAGATATTTTCTCTTCGACTTCCTCCCTTCTCTTCTTTCATCTATAAGTAAAATTATAAAAACCTTTAACGTTATTGATTGAAGGTTTGCTAAACCGAGATGAGGGTCATGTAATGACAGTAATTTAAGACTAGACTGACGTTATGAGGCTGCAAAACGGGGCAACCTTTAAAAATCCAGTCACTGTTGTGCAATTTATACTTTCTTGGCAGTCTCATAAATGATTCGTAATGACTACGGGATCATGACTAATTTCACCTACTTCTATCCCTTTAAAATACATATGAGATGGCAACATTATCGAAATTGATTGATCTATTAAATCATTAATGTCTAAACTAATACAAAATACTGTACTTTGTAACGTTTTCTATAATCAGTCCAAGGTTACTGATCTTGTATCTCGTGACTAATGTGAATGTGATCTCCCCTTCTACATGTACCATAATAAAAAAATAACTAGCAGTAGCTGTCAGATACTGTGCATGAACCAAACATTAAGAATAACTTACTTCTATTAATCAAAGTAGCTACGTAATATCAGTTGCAGTCATTGAAAATTGGAGAAAAAAGGGGGGCAAAACACGGAAGCGGTTGATGGACAACTAATATAATTCAACAGTTCAGAACCTTCAATTCATATAGGTATATGTTGGATTCCGTCCATGAATTCCCTGTTATTTCTTGCATACCCAAAAATAAAAATGTTTATTTACTTTTAAGTTTTGGTTTTGTTTGTAATAAATCAAAAAAATAAAAATTGCATTGATGATATTAAAATAAAGTTAAAATGTTCAAATGAGTTCGAGAGAAACTGATGGGATTCATTTCCAATTAAGAAAATGATGCAAAAGGCTAAAAGCAAATAAGCAATGAGATGAACAAAAAGAAAATAAGGCAAACTGGGTGGGGCAACAGGAGTAAGGGTCGATAAAAAGCTGAAATTTATCTGGATATATGTTGCTCCCTGTATATATTCTATAGTGTTTCTTGTACCCCGAAAAATGAATTTCAGAAAAAAATAAGTTCAAACAAGGGTCGATAAGTAAAAGAAATGAGAGAAATAATTTTACCTTGCTGCCTATTAAGGATAAGATCACTGCAGAAACATCAAAAACCAATAGCTCAAAAACACAGACATTTTACTTCTTCAAAAGGAAAAGATGTAACCTGCAAGCCAACACAAGAAAGAGTAACTAGCTTGAAGGCTGATGCTTAGCTCAATGTAATCATAGACAGCAAATAAGTATATTGCAAATTGCTCATCTCAATGCCATATAAAAGTATATTGCAAATTCAGTCTTTTTGTCGACCAATATGACTAAAAGAAAATAAATGTTCTGACCATCAATGGATTTAATCATCTATCTCGACACTAGTACTATAAGAACGGATTTCAACTTTGAGACGAAAAAGGATCTCAAAAACAAATAGTAAGAGTCTGCGAACTTGTTTTACGTACATTTTAAACTAAACTGTGGTAAGTCTGCTCAATTATACATTCAACAATGACAATAAATTCACCCATTCAATTTGCTTGAAAGTTGTGCAAAGATTTGGCTATTCAATAGCGATAAGTAGAATTGACATAGTAAGAATCCATACAATTTTGTACAATTCTATACCATTTTGAGCATCCTATGAACGATTCTACTAGAAAACAATTATAAGCAAGATTCAACTCTTATGGCTATATTTGGGTCATCGAATCGTAAATAAAGCTCAAATTTAGTTTTTTTTTCTGTAAATCTCATCCCTTTGATTTTGCAAACTCACCTCTATATACAGAAACTTGGGATAATATAGGAGAGACCAACTCTTTGAAGGTAACTTCTCAGAAAAAGAAGAAAACATTCTTACAAAAGTAAAACCTCGGGTGTACACAAACTCTGACCAATGCTGAAGCATCAATGAAAATTTCTGAATTTTTTTACTAACCTATGCAAGTTACATTTTTTGGAAGAACCGGAACATATGGTGAGTTCAAATTGTCTCAAAAATCAGGTACACAAGGTTTGACAGGTATATCAGTATATTTCTTATGCCTAACTGAAATGAACCAAGATGCATGTTATTGTCAGTCATCACAGGCACAAGGTGCCTGTTAATTTGCTAGGCCACTAGCTAATACAATTAATTTTTATGTTACATAACCTACTATGTGTGGGATGTTCATAAATACGTTTATGGTATTTGGATAGTTGCAGACCATGAGAATTGAAACCCTGTCAAACACCGAGAATACTATCACAGGTTTCAGGAAAGGGCTATCCACAGAACATGAAACCCTCTCATGTATTACCAACCAAATTCGAGTAGTGGTCTGTAATTTTCAAATGATAAGATTGGAATTTTAGACAGTGAGCTCACCTACAGCCAGCTATGGCAATGTCAAATTAATCATTTCCCTTCTTTTTTTTATATGGAAAGAGCATATGAGTGTCTGTCAACTAAAAAAAAAGCAAGTGGATGAGCCTTCAGGGTAAGAGTCTTCATTACAAGTGCAGTAGTTAGGCTTATAAATGTTCAGCCTATTAAACTATGGTTAACATAAATGCTCTCATGCCAAGGACACAAGTGTTTTATCACTAGAATTTTCCATGGACATCCTGTTCACAAATCATAAGTAATCCTGGAAAACATGGATATTTGATACAAGTCATCTAGCTATAGTCTGCCAATGGTACAAGTGTACGGCTGCCATCTCACTTTCTAAACAGCTCGGAATATGTCACATAATGAGCCTTTATGATCTGGTGGGGAAAAAATCAGAGCCCAGAAAGGCTTGAGAAGTTATAATAATCAAAGGACCTTCAGATTCCAAAATATGTATGACAGTGGTTGAACGGGGCACGCAACAAAGTATCAAATAATTAATAATGAACAAACTGATGTCTGTAGACAAGTTCCAAATTATTTCATATTTGAGTTAGAGACTTCCAAGCCATTCATTTTTCCAACATATCTCAGCGGCCCCATTCAAAAATAATAATGGACATGGACCAAGTCAAAGAGAAAGATATTTGACTTTCCATATAGCTGAACAAATTCATCCCAATAATACTTATAAAGATCATTATCTCAGTTTTTACTCACACCTAAAGCCAATATCCAAGAACTTTGGAACGGGTGCTCTATGTCCTTAAACATTATTCCTTGTATATTTATCACCCGCTAAAAACGAACTAGATGCAAAGGCTAATGCATTTATAAATCAATGCACTAACTCATGAAGTTCCGTCTAATCTACACAAGCTTGAGACAAATGTGGCTAACGTGCTCTTTTTTCATTTCAACTTAAATTCGACTTTTTAACAAACTCTTAAACTCATTCACTAAACACTAATTTCGGTTGCTTGACCCTCAATTCAAAGTTCATAAAAAATATAATTAAAACACCATCCAAGAGTCCCTAACAAGTCAGCTTAATATCCGTCATTTGCTTCACCAACTTAGAAAAAGCGTGTGGGCTTTGGAGAAACCACTTGTCGGAAATTCTCCAAAGTCCCAACCTTAACCTTCAATCTATCCTCTCTTATCACCATATGAAATTACTGGGGATAGCAACTCCAAAGACCCTTCCTCCTTAATTATATGATCATTGTTTCAGACCTAAATATCTTAGTTGTGTAGCCTCAACTAGTCAACCCAATATACTAGGAGCATTCCTACTAATCTATCTAATGATTCATAAACATTATCCTAATACAAACAATTAAGGTATAGAAAAACCCTCTTCTCAAGAAACACAATGGTCAATGGGATCAATCATCTTCTTCTTTATGAAGCACAAAGGGTCCTAAGAGCCAAGCTGAAGGGTGAAGGCGCGAGTTTTAGTAGGCGAGGCGTACTATTTCAATAAAACTTAAAAGTTAGTTTTAAAACGCAAAGTATCCTTAACACAACACGAAATTCTAATGTTTTAGCACTACATTTTGCAATTCTATTGCCCTAACACTTGTTTAAAATTTAGTTTATAATAGCAAAATCCTATTCTACATAACAAAAAACCCTAATTTTGGAGTATTAATTCAAATGCATTATACAGCGAAAATCACAGTAAAGAAGAACATAACGGGGGAATTAACAGTAATAAACCAATATGCTTGGTTCAGAAGGCAGATAGATAAATTTATTAGATTAGGGTTTAAAAAGTTACCAATCTTCTGCACCATCTCCTGCGTCTCGTAGTCGAAGATTGCGTGACGTTTCATCGCTCATAGCTTTAAACCTTGGGACGGGACGGGACGGAGCGGAACGGGAAAATGTTGGTAATGACCTTTGTATGGGGTTAGGGCGAGTATTATGGGGTATGGACTATATAGTTATAAAGTATTACTAAGTAGTATTATAGATTTTGATATATAGTTAAAATTTTATGTTCTCATATATATTGAGCTGTGAATATCTTGAATTATTACCATGTGATATGTAAAGTTTTATCAATTGTTACAGTTTGATGGAGATTTGCTTGAGTCGGAGACCTGAAAATAGAGTAATAATAGTAATATATTGTTGTCACTTGTCAGGTAAAGTGCCTTTCATATTGACCATAAAATTTGTGTTCAATTTCTTATTTGGATTAGTTCAATCTCGCACTAAATCTATCTTATTACCAACCTAATTAGAGAAGAGAAGGTTAAGAGTCTAGACGTCTAGTTAAACACATCATTCATAATTGATTAGCTAGATGTTAGTTTAATTCAAATCCAGTCTTGATTTCGTTGAGAGTGTTTCAATTTTCATATTTTTAGGTTTGAAAGTATGTTATTATATATATATATTGAAATCTTGTTAGTTATTAATTAACATTACTTAATATAAGAAAAAACATTAGCTATCTTTGAATAATGGTAAGGGCGGTTCTCAAATACGTTTTATAGTCTACTTAATATAATCCTTTTTGAACCAAATCAAAATAAATTTTAGATAAACAAAGTAGTTCATGTTAATTTGTAAAGTAACTTTTTAAACAACTAAATTGACAATTTTGACATTTAAAGTAACATATTCTTAAATATTAAACAACTAAAAAGATATGTGTTTGTGCATAAGATAGGCCTCCTATTGGCAAAAACCAAACCCAAATATAATATCCCATCGAGGATTAGGAGATACACCTCTCATATTCTATATATATACCCCTTTGGGGTCATTTATAAGTAAGTGACTTTGGACCATATTGGCCAATGTCAAAGACAAATACACACTCTCTAAATTAAACACGTTATTATACTATATTATTAACTTGGGCATACCCCTTGAATCCATACGAGGTGACAGTGTTTCTTGCAAGATCACATAGATGACCAACCTAAAACCATGAAGGAGCCCACTGGAGACCCCTCTCCGGCCTACTAAGAGCTTTACAAAGACTTAAGAGTCATGAATTGGTCAACAATTTCGCATTTCACCGACAATCTCATTGCTCATATCACCTTCCACCAAGATACCCCTCAACATACTATGTAATTCATTGTTTTTTGGTCTAAAATTAAGAACCCTTGAATTTAGACAAAAATAATAAATGTAAAAGTAAATATTTTAGTTAATGTAGTTGACCTATTGGCTATCTCATCATAAAACCGTATTGAATGAGAATTTGTGTAAATTTGACAAATCGTAATTGAACATGCATAATGCATTTTCTTTTACAGCCTGTCTTATACGATACCGTCTTACTATGAGACGAATCCATACAAGTAAGCACATTTTTTTAAATGATTACTTTGAAATTACAAGTAATAACATTAAGGATAACCGATAACTTTAAGATTATAAAAAATCATTACTTTTAAAATAGATATATATCAGATCAACTCAATTAAGATAGTCTGACCATAAAACCGTGATATGAAAATTTGTCTTTCTTTTAGAGGATTGTATGAAGTTATCCGCCCATGTGTGGCACCTTCACATGGCGGTTAGTGCCCAACCCTTTTATCCCCTTCTCAGTTCTCACCAACCGAACTCAATAGTCATTCAATAATACTACCATTCTATAATTCTGACATCAAAATTTTCTTCTTTTATTAATCAGAAACATCTACTTGTCTCATAAACCCAAAATCTACAAACTTTTCTTCAAGTTATTCACCAAATTAGCATGAACAATTGAGGCCTCAATCACAGTGAACAAAATGGCTTCCACCCATCTTCTTCATAGTTCAATTCTTAACAGTTCTTTCAATCCTACCAAAAGAAGTGATTTTTCTACATTTGGAATTCATGGGTTTAACAAAAAATTCAATCTTGGAAAGAACCCATCTTTCAGAACAATGTCTTGTCTTAACCAATCATCTGGTGGAAGAAAACAAATTGAGGTAATCCCACCCTTTTTTTTAAAAATTTATGCAATATTTTTTATTCTAATGATGAATTTATTATTGTTTTTTCTTGGGTATTGTTAGATTGTATATGACCCAGAAGAAAGACTGAACAAATTAGCAGATAAAGTAGATAAGGAGGCTGGTCTTTCTAGGCTCACTCTTTTCTCACCTTGTAAGGTGTGAACTTTTTTTTGTGTCTTGCTTATTGGTAAATTCTTTGGATTTTGATTTTTTTTTTTACTTCTAATTGTTTTGCATTGTGGGTTTTTATTAATTTAGTTGCTATTGTAGTGTGATGTAAAAATTATTAAATTTCAGGTGAATGTGTTTTTGAGAATTACTGGAAAAAGGGAGGATGGATATCATGATTTAGCATCTTTGTTTCATGTAAGTTCATAATTCATCTATTCATGGTTTTTGTCATTTTGGGTAAACATTTCTGTTTATATGTAGTTTGATAATTTCATATTGATTCACTCTTGAAAAACAAATTGTTGATTAAGAAAATGATTTTGGCAGATGTATTTGGCAGATGTATTTTGGCAGATGTTTATGATATATCTTGAATTTTATGTGTATTAGGTGATAAGTTTGGGAGATAAGATTAAATTCTCTTTGTCACCTTCAAAGTCTAAAGATAGCCTATCAACAAATGTGGCAGGAGTTCCTCTTGATGATAGGAATCTGGTATATGCTGAAGTATATTGTATCGTGTAACTTGTGCTGCTTAATTATGGTCTAATTTGTGGGAACTTGAACTTTCATTCAGATAATCAAAGCCCTAAAGTTGTATCGGAAGAAGACCGGTAGCGACAAGTACTTTTGGGTATTCTAAATTCTTTTCTTTTTTTTGTAAAGAACTGTTATGTTTACTTCAGCACAGGCATTAAGTTTTTAAATTTGAATGTCGTCGAACAGATTCATCTAGATAAGAAGGTTCCCACAGGAGCCGGTCTTGGAGGAGGAAGTAGCAATGCTGCCACTGCGCTTTGGGCAGCGAATCAATTTAGTGGTGGTATTGCAACAGAGAAGGAGCTTCAAGAATGGTCGGGTGAAATAGGTTCCGATATTCCTTTCTTCTTCTCGAGCGGAGCAGCATATTGTACCGGTAGGGGTGAGGTGTGTAAGGATATAGATACAGATTTCTTCCATTAAGTTTTACTTCTGCTTACCAATTGCCTGTTATTGCCTTGTTGGTTCTTTTTTTCGAAGGGTACAAGGAAAAAGTCCATTTACTGGGTTATTTTGAATAGATTACTAATTGTCTAAGAATGTTCTGTGTACAAAGGATTTATGAATATTGGATTTTGCATTTCGAGATCGATGAATGTATTGCCCAAAATCCATTTATAAAGAATGTTAGCAAGACACAAAACGCGATCCAACTAAAATACCCAACATAGTGTATTAATTCCATATGAAGAAAAACAACATCAGCATCAGACCATAGTTGCATCCTTCTTTTTCTGCTCTAAGCTAGTCTATTACACTAGGATATCAATTACCTTAAGTTGACAAAATCAAGCTATATATCTACTAAGAATGATATGCTCACGAATAATCCTGTTGCTTTTGTGTTGCTCGAAAAATCTTTGGTTCTTTTTGATGCTTATGGCGTGCATCACCTTTGTGATGGTGACTTTAACCAATAAAGTTAAGTGGTGCCTGCCCTTGTATTGTTGGACTATACATCTGCATCCTCACTTGCCAATTAGCTGTTTTTTGAATTCAGCGAACTTAATGTCTAGATTCTAGACCACACCTCAGTTGAAAACGGACAATACTGATCTTGATTATTAGTTTGACTCCTTAAACTCCACATAAAGTTTTATTTTGGGTCTACGCTCAATCCCACTAGATCATTTCCTTCAGTGTCAACTATAAAAGAAAATAAATTCCGAGTTCATCTAATTCTCATCCATAAACCAGCGTTCCCTAGCGCTCAAAGCTAACTTCCTCTTAGCTGCATTTATAGACCTATACAATACTTTGATGGAAAACCTTATATCTTTGACATGCACTTTCCAACGGAGTCTAAGATGCTTGCCGTGAAATAATCATACTAATGAGAATGTGAAGAGAAAAATTGTCTCCTGAAATTGGGTACTTGGGAATTTGGAACTTCTCTTGTCTAAGAATCTCAGTTATAGTTTCTCTGATTGAAAAATCATCTTTGACTTCACCAAAACTAGCCGGGTATATGGCATTTTGGGCCACCTGGGGCGACTTGCAAATTCATGTAGAACATTGTGCCAAATTTAATTGTGCCTAAGAAGATGCAATAGGAATTTGGATTTCAGGAAGGTTTCAGTTCATGGGAATTTATTGTGATTTCCCTTGTCTATTAGAGGTTATAACATTGAAAATTTGTTATCTGGAACTAAGAAACAGTTACTAAGTTACTCTGAGCCCCCTAAGCCATTTAATGGGTAAAAAATGATGAGTTAGATGGGTAGATGATTACTTTCTTTATAAAAGGAATGGTTTGTGCTACCGACAGGTTTCCTTGAGATTCGTAGGAGAACTTCTGATTGTAGATAGTTAGGATGTAGGGAATGGAGTGATGTCACTAAATGGAATGTTTGTCTATAGTTACGTTGCATAAGAGATTGAGTGGGGCCTTTTTCGAAGTCAACTGGAATAGGGTGTTAATATATCTATAAAAATACTTCTATAAGGTTATCACTTAGCAGGAAATATCAAACAGAATAGCTACCTTTGATAGATGCTCCTTGTGGCCATTTCCGTGCAATGCTATGTGTGGCTTTGTAATGTGGCCTATGAAACTGTTTGGATGCGTGATCTTTGCTTGCACTTATTTAGAAATCGTAGGAAGAGACCATTGGATTGTTGCATCATGAGATAATGAGCGGGCTGCTTCTTTTTTTAATGGTGTGGTACGAGCTGTTATCAAGTGTATATAGTGACATGATTAGGAAAACAGCTTTCAAGTAGATTTTTGGGTTATTCTCGTACCCACACAATCAAAACGAACATTACAAAATGAATTTGCTTATTTGATTCCATTTCCATCCTTCAGAAACAACTACAAGACATTAGATTGTTGGGTTATTCTCATACCTTCACTATTTTTGCTTTTACTTGTTTTCACTAAGACCCGTTTTTATTCACGATTTCTAAATTTAACTTCGATTTATGTTCAAATATTGTACTCGTTCCATATTTTCTAATGCTAAATTGATGTCTATTATCCAGGTGGTTAAAGATATTCCACCACCCATACCTATGGACACTCCAATGGTTCTGATAAAGCCTCCTGAAGCATGTTCTACTGCCCAAGTTTACAAGGTATGCAGTAAATAGTGTATATAATATATATATATATATATATATATATATATATATATATATATATATATATATATATATATATATATATATATATATATATATATATATATATATATATGTATATATGTATATATATATATATATATATATATGTATGTATATATATATATATATATATATATATATATATATACATATATATATATATATATATAATATATATATATATATATATATATATATATATATATATATATATATATATATATATATTACATATATATATATATATACATATATATATATATATATATATATATATATATATATATATACATATATATATATATATATACATATATATATATATATATACATATATATATATATATACATATATATATATATATATATACATATATATATATATATATATACATATATATATATATATATATATATATATATATGCTAAAATTTTGGCATTGATAGCTGATATTCGTAAGTATGTTTCACCATTTCTGCAGTGTCTCCGTTTGGATCAAACTAGCAAGGTTGATCCGCTATCTTTGCTAGAGAAAATATCACGCGGAGGGATTTCTCAAGATGCCTGTATCAATGATTTGGGTAGGTATTAGGTGATGTAGTGAGTAGAATCATAAACTAATCTTTCTTAGCTCTTTTATTCGGTTTATAAGGGTCATAGTCACAGGTTTATGTGAAACCTTGTATTTATCCTACAAAACCGACCATAATTCGCTTATTTTAATTTGCGATTTGTTAGGAGATTAGTGAATCATGTGACACTCACATGAAGAAGAGAACATGTAGTTCATGTTACAGAATTTGGGATATGATTAAAACTTTTAACACTTTAGATTGAATTCGTGTTGCAGAATATAATGATGCTTTAATCAGTATAGGCATCTGTATTGTAAATGGATAAAGCTTCAAATTTTTGTTATGTGCTGTGGAGCTGATGCACTGTGTAGTTAGTGATAATTTGTATTATGTCTTTCAGAGTCTCCTGCATTTGAAGTTCTTCCAAGTTTACGAAGATTGAAACAACGTATTGTTGCTGCAAGCCGTGGGCAATATGATGCCGTTTTTATGTCTGGAAGGTAAGACTTAGATTTTGCTTGTTATGCATTTAGAAACCTTTGGATTTGCTCTAATGAAGTATCGGTCCAGACACTCCAATGCATTTTTAACTGCCCTTCTCTAGAATTTAGCAATGTTTGTATCCGCAATGATGGATAAATCTTTAAAAATGCATTTTCTATAATGCTTATATAATTGCTGTGCTGTATTTTGTGCTATGCAGTGGAAGCACTATCGTAGGAATTGGCTCTCCAGATCCGCCACAATTTTTATATGATGATGAAGCATACAAGGATGTTTTCTTATCTGGTATATTTTACGCATCCAATAAATCATCGTTTCAATTTTAGGATCCTTACTTTCTTCAAAACTGAAATATAGAGTTTGTTAATGCAGAGGCTACTTTCATCACTCGAGAAGAAAACCAATGGTATGTAGAGCCTACATCAAGCACTACTGGTTCAGTTGCTGAATTTTCTCGGCCACTCAGCGATGGAATCTCACAGTAAATTGATGGTACATTTTATTTACTCTTTTTGTTCCTATTTAGCCGTCACATAGTATAGTCTCTCTCGTATAAAAAATTAAAGTAGGAAATCTGTATAAGCTACCAGTGCCAGTCGACAGTTGTCTTTTTCCATGTTTCAATTACTTTTTTTATTTTCGTATTTATGTCATCGACTGAAGAAATATTGACAAAAGCCTTAAATCTCCATCTGTCGCCAGTTGCCAGCTTGCCGCATAAGTGTAGGATTAAAGGATTTTCAAGGTGAATATAGCAGATGTTTCTCTGTAACTTCTGAATGAAGGTAAGTACACTTATTAGTTCTGCAATCGAGCAAGCAGAGAAGATAGTTTCGTATTTTTGAAATTTAGCACCCTGTAATATTTTTAGTAAACCTTTGAACTTTATAACGATGTAATAAAATTCAATTACAGTAGCCTATACCTTCTAAAAACAGAGAAGATATAGTTCTCTATGAAAAATTAAAATTTTTCCCCTACATGTTGTGTTGGAGATGTTCTCGAAGCACTAATGAAGGATGTACAAATATCATTCGGTTATTTATAAGAGAAATTGAACTTGAAAAGTAGATAACTCCGATTGATTACAATGAACCAAAGCTACAAATTATGTTGAAGAAACCCGTCTCAAAACGTAAAATTAGGGGGAGAAAACGGTGGGCATCATGCGTTTATTATACATATGTTGCAGTAAATTGTGGAATCACGCTGGTCATCCTATACTCGTGGTCGTGGACATCCATTTGCTTAGTTGAAACTTCCTGTGCTCGTAGTCGATGAAATCATCAGCTTCAGCATCAACATCTTCTTCTTGCCTCTTCGGAGCGACATAATTATGTTTCCTACGCAAGAACCTCTCAGCTTCTGCATCGTCATCTTCTCCATACGGGTTGTACTTTCTTCCCCTTTCATTACTTGGATCGTTACGATGGTTGTGCTTCTTCGAGACAGAGAAAAGGTGCGCGAAATAAGCATCACTTTCATTTAAGGTGCTCATTTTGGCAGATGAGGGCTTGTTTTTGTAGATAATATTTTGAGTCGCGGTTATCTACTTATATAGTTTCGTAAAGACTGCTTTACTGCGCCTACCAGGATGGAATTCAGCGTATTCCTCTTATCTCTTTGAAATGCTTGAAAGAATCTGATTCTTTTTGGTACTTTTTGAATGTAAAGCTGAGTTTTGATGCTGAAAGGATCATCACAGGTGTTATGTAGACGTTTCGATAAATCGGTCAGTTATCGAAGGATCTTTTAGCACAACCCTTTTGATTTGTGTATCATTTGAAAGAGGAAACTAAGGAAAAATTTTATATATTATCAGCAGTTATGGATGATGGGGAATTTCATACTGCTCATAGTATTTGGCCAAGTCTAATACTTCTTTATTGATGGCTAAATTATATTTTCAAGTCAACTATGTGATTTTTGTTAATGTCTCTGGAAAATCAATATGATTATACAGATGATGTCAGTATGTCGTCTTTTATGTCCGTTGCAGACTTGCAGGCTATTTTATTGGGACAGACTAAAATGAAAAATGGGGCAAATGAGTTGGTTCTCGTTTAACCAGAAGTGAATTTAAATTTAGTAGAAGTTTAACTGTATAAGGCACTCTCTTAAGTCTTAATCCCTTTAAAGTGTCCCATATTCTTTTCTTGAAGGTTTTTTTCCTCAAATTTAATAAGATAATAATATATGAATGAAATGAAAATATAAGTTAAATATATAGATGAGAGTAAAAAAATGTAGGTCGGACAAATTCGGAGTAAGGTTTAGGATTCAGGCCTATAGATAAAAATTCTATAGAATAGAGATTATGTGATTTATTGAGTCCCAAGAGACATTTAGTACTCTTAATTGGAACATACCAAATAATGGGCTATGATTATGCACTTGTGCCATATATTATATACATTAGAATCTTTAAAGCTCTGCATGATCCTTAGTTTTAAAAAGCGCGCCTCGCTTTGCGCCTTGTGCGCCTCGAGCTCAGGCTCAGCTGAAAACGCCTCGGTTGGGTGAGGCGAAGCCCACTTCATGAGGCGTGCGCCTTGGGCGCCTCGATGCGCTTCACGCCTCGTGCGCCCGGTGCGCCTCCTTGTTGGATTGGGTAATTAACTTATCTTTGTTTGTTTGGAAAAGAAAGAAAACAAAAAACTCTAATTTACTGAATATGAAGCTCGGAAAATCGTTCATTCTTTATGAAAAACAAAAGGTATGCAAAAAAGAACATAACTTTGCGAACTCTTTGTATTCTCATTATAATAGTTTTGTGCTAAAGTGGTGCTTGACGCAAGAATAATAATTGTTTTCAAGTTTGTTGATACTAAAATATGAATAGCATGGTATTTGAAGTATTATATATGTTTTAAAATTCAATTTTAAGCTTTAGCGAAAAAGTGCGCCTCGCATACAAAAAGCCCGCGCCTTCGCCTTGCGCTTTGCGCCTAGGCTCCAAGGGCCTTTGGTGCCTCGGTGCGCCTCGCGCTTTTTAAAACTAAGGCATGATCAAAATATTTAATTGCAAAGTATATACATAGATTATAGGCATATGTTTTGTTCTCCATCTTCCTATTTGGCCACTAAGACATTTTTAACTATATTACCGTTGTTGGAGATGCAAAATAGTTTTCTGTTATAATAGATGGTCTTTTGTAAAGATGACTTTTAAATGTCCAGATTAAATTTATATTTAGAGTTCTAACAATATATATTTAGAATTGGTCTGGGCTTTTGAAAGCCGTCTTTACAAAAGACGGTCTCAAGTAAGAATTTGTGATTATAAATTGAATAAGAGGCTTGTTGTAGTTTTTGGTAGAGTTTTCTAGTGCGATTCGATTTTATCGAAATTAATATGATTCGGTATTACCTGGCCTAAAATGACCTATTATATAAAACTCAAACCAAATTGGCAAGATATTTACGTAAACACAAGACCACAAATTGACTTGTCTCGGTGTATAAAATCTAAAACTTATCTAAACGTTCAAATGCACACCTCTAGTGTTAGTCTATGTGTATCTTAAAATTTCACCTCTTGTATTTTTGTAAAGAACGAAGTGAGAATTTGAACCTCGAATTAGGTTTTGTCTTGGTGTTTTAAATTGATATTTTTCTGACTAGTTTTATATTATGTATTGAGTCATATATTCATATTGGATTTTATTTGACTTGATCGTTGATGTAGTACCATACGACACTTGAATTGATGTAGAATACTATGCGCATATCTCTCGAATAAGTCGTTATGGCAAACACCATCTCAAATTTCTTACAAACAAAAATTGCACCCAACAATCTAACTAGTTAGCTAACTATACTCCTTTTTATAATTTAAAATCAAAGAATTATCAGAATTACATTAATTTCAAATATAATTCAAAATCAAAGAATTATCAGAATTACATAAATTTCAATTGAAGTAGAAATGAAAATTAGTGTTATTTTTACAATAAGCTTTCATATATGCAAACACAATCAGAATTAATACATAAATAAAACTATGGTACAATTTAAGATTCACACATCCTAGACTTTCATGTAGTAACTCAAAATACAATCAAATGCACATTTTTAGTAATAATAATTAGGCTTCAAATAGCTCGACTCGAATTTCTGATGCCTTTTCTTGATAAAATTCTCTGCTTCTGCATCTATATTTCCATTCCTCTGCTGTTGTTGATGTTGTTGTTGTTGCTGTAGCGGCTGATACCGATGCTGCTGATAATTGTGCGGCTGGTTCAACTGATGTTGCTGATAACAATGATATGCAGGTTGGTGCTGTTGATACGGACGCTGCTGATAATGCTGGTGCTGGTGCTGGTGCTGGTGCTGGTGTGCGTTTGGTGCGGCGCTATAATTACGCTCAGCATTGTTATGTGTCTTCTTCTTTCTGAATGGAGAGAGCACATACGAGAAGTAGGTTTTACGCTCATCCAAAATACTCTCTGTGCGAACTAACTTGCTTGATTTTGAATACGACATTCTCAATATTAACTAATTAATCTCTCTCTAATTATTCGAGTTTGTATGAGGAATGAGGATTGATGAAGAAACAAGAAAGGTTGGCGGACATATTTATACTAGATGTTATCGGATTCTTTATTTGTTGCAGGCAAGGGCGCACCATTTTTGATTCATGAATAACAACTTATTTAGAATCTTCTTTAGTTCAAAAGCATATGCATTCTGAACCAATATAGTAATTAGATGATCCCCCAGCCCCATTTCTTTATCTGGTTATCACTAATTCTTACTTGAGATCGTCTTTTGTAAAGACGGCTTTCAAAAGCTCAGTTTAATTCTAAATATTTATTGTTACAACTCTAAATATATATTTGGGTTGGACTTTTGAGAGTCGTCTTTACAAAAGACGGTCTCTTAAGAGAGCACTTGTTAATTATTGCTTGAAAAATTATACTACTAATTAATGGATAGTTTATGTAAAAGGCACCGCCCGTCTATTCTGAATCTAGCTTTGGATTTGATTTGATTAATCTTAAAAGTGTTCTGTTCCAGCTAAGTATACGAGTAACATGCATTAATCTGCACCATATAGTCCATCATCCTCCACCCACCAAGTCTTGTATATAATAAAGTTTTATCATTTGACGAGTCTAATGACAGAGGTGTTCAAAATAGACATGATAACTTTATAGACATCCGATTATATAACCGAACTCGATTTGATCTGACTTAAAAATGGATCTACAATTATGTAAAACCAATATGAACACAAAACTCGATTTTGAACCGACCCGAAACACCTGCCAAAAATCAACCATGACCCGAATGAACATCTCTAGACGAGTCTATATAATCGACTTATTTCTGATTTAATTCATTATGATTATAATTGATTATTAAAAAATTATAATTGATAACTTTATGGTTATAAATATTTACTTTTGGATACTATGAATGTATATTGAGTCAGTACAATAAAAATAGTCTTCTTTAAGAAATTGTCTAATCCATATGATCATGTGTACTTTTTTAATGTGTCTATTTTATTATTTCTCTATTCCAAAACATAGCTTAATCTCAAATGCATATCAACTTGTAACAAAAAAGTATAAAATAATTAGATGTGATCGTATTTAATTTTTTATTTATGCGTAATTTTATATCTTTGGTATTAGGCCATATTCTTTTAGATTATTTTGGCGCTTCTTTTCCCAAATACTCGGTGGATACAATGTATGGTTAGCTACCTATTTCCAAATTCCAATTAGTTAGGCCATTTCTATTAATATTGCTTACGATTCAAATTGGTCAATTTCACGTTAGTATGGTTATTGACCTAAGAAGTCATAAATTTATTATTGTTATTTTAATCTAATCATTTTAGAATAGTAAAAAAAAATAACATAATTTTTTTCATAAAGTTTAAGAACTGTTTTTTTTCTATCACATTTGGTAAAATCAATTTTTTGATTCATAATTGTACGATATTTAAACTTATATAATAAAATTATAAAAATACTAGTAGGTGATATAGCTAAAAATATCAATAGAATGTAAGGCCACATTTACTCAATGGGTTAACTATCCACCTACAGTAGTACTAAGAATATAAAATTACATGTATTTATTATTCATCAACTACATATCAAAAGCGTATACCGTTTTTAATTATTATACTCCTCTCATACCGTTTTAGCATCATTTTTTCATTTGCTTTTTAAACTATTTGCTAATTATTTTAAATTTGTATTTTATTTTAACTTATGAATTATGAGCTAGAACCTAATCAATTAAGATCTAATTTAATTTGTGTCGATATAAATTTTATATTAAAAAAGGTGCATTAAAACCGGAATGCACGCTACAATTTCTGCTTAATTGTGTGACTATTGTTTGAAAGGCTAGAAAGTAATGAAGTATAGTGAAACAATTGCATTTCCCTTATATTATAAACCACTTTTAAGAAAAATAAATACAACCAGTTTTCTACGAGATCGTCTTTCTAAGATACGTCTCTTATATACCTAATCCATTAAAGCTTATTTCCTGCATTTACTCTACAATTTCTCTAATGAGCCAACTCAATTAGAGATGGTCTCTTAAAGAGAACGTCTCTCACAAGAATTTGTGAAATAAAAAAGTTGAAAAATTGCATTTCCCTTGTATTATACTCCTAAGTCCTAACCATAAATAGTCAATTTTGAAAAACCATGTCAATTGATCCAATAGGCTATGGAGTATAGACTATGGGCGAAGCTACATACAAAGGGGAACGACTGTAGCCTAGCACTTGCGACTCGCCTAATTTACCTAAATGTCCATTTTTTCAAATTTGGCATTTCTAATTTTTATTAAATATAGTGGTATAAGTATTAGAATAATAAAATTTATTATTTTAAATATTTGGGATGTTTTAATGTAATGCATATATGGTTAAGTTTGAAGTATTTTTAGTTACAACTTTATAATTTAAAACTTTGTTTCATATGTTTCTAGGTCCCATTAACTTATATTTTGCTAACAAATATGCTATATTAGGAAAATGGTGATTTTAAAAGTAACATATACGGTTTGGCAAATTAAACAAACCTATATTATATTCGACATATTTGTGGATTAAGTTACATTTTTCCAAGCCTAAATGTTTTTACCCTAGTTACATTATAAGCATTCATACATGTATGCAAATATGATATTATTATTAACCCATTGACAATTTAATAAATACATTACAAATTAAATTACAGACCAATTAATAAATCAAATTTTCACGCACATATACAAACATCAACTAGTAATAGTTAGAATTCCAATAACTCAATTCGAATTTTTGATGCTTCTTCCTAATGAAATTCTCTGCTTCTTTATCAACATTTTCTCCATACCCAGCTTTTTCCATCATATACCCTGCTCCGTTTTTCTGTTGTTGCTCGTATTGTTCTTGCTGAGGCTGCTTTGATGCATCAGTATTTTTATGCATCTTCTTCTTCCTGATTGGCGAAAGAATATGAGAAAAATAGATTTTATTTTCATCTAATATACTCTCAGTTCTCACCGTCTTATTTCCTCTTGCATAAGACATTCTCAACAAAGTCGAAATTAATTATTTTCTCTTAATTTCAAATGAATGCTAATGTATGTATATGAGATTATTGTATGCTATTTCTATGAATAATGAGAAGATTAAGGACCTTCCAACACATATTTATAGGTGTGTTACATTACGTTATTGGTTCATATATTACCTTTCTTAAAAATCAAATATGGTTGCATGCATGTAGTCACGTACACGTTTTTGCTTTGTATGCTATTATTTAATGTGTGATCAAACCTAATCTTTAATTCACTTTTCTGACATTTGAAATCTAATAATATTCTAAACTTAATTACATCTATTATATTTAATAACCTGTATTTCCTTTTAGCTTAACTAGAGGGGCGGGGTAAAAATTGAAAATTTTATTAAAGACTTTGTACAATTTTAAATATTATGATACTTTTTGAATAACTTTGTATCTTTAGACAATAAATATATACTATGTAAATTAATATTAAGGCCTTTAATTTTTGAGGCTCTATGCGGTCGCTTAAGTAGCCTCATTAGACAGTAGTATATACATAAAGAATCTTGACGGATATATATCAATGGTTATATACATTTTTTTTGTTCAAGATTCCCTCTTTAGAAAAGAACTAGCTAGAAGATTTAATAAGACACCCACCAGCCGTCTTCTATGAATATAATGAAGTTGTTTTGAGAATAAAATATGGTTTGTTGACACATTTTTGCAACTCAGGTTAAACCTTAGGAATAAGATTTTTAGCTTTGTTTTTAATAGAGAATTTGTTTTACTTAATTAATATTTAGATCACGAGTTTAAATTTTATTTACTTCGAATTTCAAGAACAACGACGCAATTTGAAGATTTATGTACTGTTCAGGGAAAGTTATGTAATATTCCTATATGTTAAGTGTTTAAAGATACAAAACTAGTAGAAAATTATGATAATTTCTAAAATTGCACGGACTCTCATAAATTTTTTTGGTTTTTCCTATGCCCATTTATATTGCATGAAGAGTGGGTTGAGAAAACCCTTCATAAAAGGTGGGCTTCAATTTCATACTGATACAAATAAGTCGGGTTGAGTTTCCTATGCCTGATGTATATGTTTTTCCTGCTGAATGAAAAAAAAAATTTATTTGCCAAAAAAAATCAAGAGACTTTTAGCTTTTAGATAATCCTCTACTTCTTTTTATTTAAATTGTCGAGACGTTTTTTTTGATTAATTCTATGGAGTTCGGTATGAACTATGAACAGTTTGTACGTAGGCTTATTAGAATAATCTAAAAAAATTGAGATAGTCCTAATCCTATTTTATAAGTTATAGATTAGGATTAGGACTATCTCAAATTTTTTGGTGGTTTGAGTAAAAAATTAATTATGACCCTTAAAAAAGCTTGTTTTGTTATTTAATGAATATATGGTCTGAGCTTAAACTTTTTTTAATTAGGCGTCTATATTTTTAATTTTGGATTTTTGTGATTTGTAGAGTTTATAATCTGCCTAACAACCTAATTAAAATTCTACTCATTAGAAAAGAGAATTGAAACAAGATTTTGCAAGTAACCCCAATTTTGCTACGTTAGAATTGGTGAATAAGACATATAATAATAAATGAGTTGAAAAAAATAAAGGGATTTTTGTTATTTTACTTTATTGCCTTTAATTATCGCTCTTTACTTTAATCTTTATTTTTAGTTATTTGTACGTATTCTATTTATTCAATTTGTAAGTTGTAGGTTTCTCCCTCTTTGATAACCTTTCTCAAGCTGAGGGACTCTTTGCGCACACTCCTCTATGGTTATGAGCTGTCGTCTTTCTTCCCTACCCTGACCCTGACTATAGTTTTCTATGAGCGGGATAATTTGGGTATGATGATGATAATGATGGAAATAAAGTGGTGAAATTAAAGAGAGAGATTAAAAATTAATTATATTGGAGAATATTACTGAAAAAGAAAAGTGCAAAGTTAAACCATTAAAAATAGAAATTGATTGCTAAATAAGTGGACATTAATTAGAGTAACTCGCTTATCTTATTATTTTTGTTTAATATAAAAAATATTTTAAAGCAAAAATTTAGAAGAATCTCAATGTTCACCTTTTGGGGACAAAGAGTACAATGTTAATAAGTCCAACAAATGAAAGCTATTAGAGAAAAAAAAATCCTTACTTTGCATAAAGTGATTCAAAATATTGAGGGTGGATCTTAAAAGAAAATTATTAGAGAAAAAAATAAAGCTTTACCATTAAAAGGTTATAATTAATGACCTCAAATTAACTATAATAAAGATTAGAGTCTTTAAAAGAGGAAAGAGAGGAAGAGACAGGGAGACGGCTTGGTTTCTATACAAATTATAAAAATTACTAGAATATATTGAAAGTAGATTTTAAATCTCAATATCTCTAAATGCATATTATAAAACACATAGTAAAAAAATATACATTAAGACGAATTTTATGAGATCTCACATAGAAATATTTTATCTTTTAGATAAGTGTCAAAAAATTAATCAAATTTTTCTTTCCTTGAGATGTAATTTTCCAAATGAAAAGAACATTAGAGAACGGAGGGGTATAAAATAGCACCATTATTTTTTTAATAAAAATGTATTTTTCTTGTATAAGTGGTCAAAATATAACTAACTTGATCTAAGCTAGACGTACACTTAGTTTTTCACTTAGTCTCTAAAATTGATTAGATTAACTGAAATTGAGTATATCCAATCAGAAATAATCCACTTATAAGAAACTAAATCAAATTATAAAGATATCTACATATATCCTGGAGAATCATACGTAATTAACTCGACCCGAAATATGATACGCGTAACTCGCCCTTGCCTATTCAATTGGACACCACCTATACGGCTTATACCGTTCCATGTTGGCCCGAATAGATATCATACCCGAATAAATATATACTCCCTCCGTCGCGCTATGAATTTGCAATATATACTCCCACGAATGATTAGGGTTGGCAAAAGCTAACCCGACCTGCTAACCTGATCTGAAACCGACCCGTACGGTTCCCAAGTTGGAGGGAAAAGTATAATTAAATATTTCTATATATATAATATATATTCAAATCTTAATTACTTTCTACTCACGTTTCTCTTATTAACAAATTTCATTTTCTTGATCTTGTTCAATAATCTTGAACTTTTGAGAATGGAAAATCAACAACATATAGTTTCATGGGCAAATCCCCATTCCCACTGCCAATCTTGTTCAACCTCGTTTAATCTTGCACTAACAAATATTTTTGTTAGATTACCGGCAAAATCTCTGTTACGCATCAAATGTGTATGCAAATCATGGTACAATATTATCAACGACTACGATTTCACCAAGCTTCATTTTGAGCGATCCAACGGTCTATATTTGATTATATCGGATCCTGTTCTACACTTGACTGATTTCGACACATTTCATAACCCCATTAAATTGCCTTATCCATTCCAAGATGTGGGGGATGATTTTATCAGGTCAGCATTTTATCAATACACTCGTGTCGTAGGGATTAGTCGCGGCTTGTTCTGTTTTTACATGGTTAAATCTCCGTACACTGTTATTTTGTACAACCCCACAACACGAACACACAAAATCATCCCCTCACCGCCTACAATCGACGATGAAAAGGACGTCTACATGGGTTTCGGTTATGATCCTGTTTCGGATGACTACCAATTTGTCAAGGTTTTTCCGAGTGCTATACGCAAGAATTCGGTATTGATTTATAGCATGAAATCTGATTCTTGGAGGGTAGGAATTCATGATCCTCCCGAATTCTTTGTTAGGGATGAACAAGAATGTATCGATTTAAACGGAACCCTTTATTGGTCTACCACAAGAAATTCCCAAATGAGTACTCCAATTATATTAGCCTTTAATCTTTGGAATCAAGCATTTTGCGAAATAATTTTTCCTAGTACATTTAGAGACCCAAGGATTATTAGTCCTGTTAATTATCGTTTAGGAGTTCTTGATGATTGTTTAAGTTTGGTTAGGAACTTTAATTACAGCAGTACTAAGCATTACTTAGATGTACATATTAAGAAAGGTAGATTTTGGATTACGTTGTGTGCGATTCCTATACTTGATTGTGTTAAATATAGGAATTTGAAATGTGTTCATTACTTTAAGAGAATGGACAAATTGTTGGTGACCAATAACCGGTTTGATATGGGCTATTTGGACATTAAAAGTTTAGAGATTACGGATTTGAAACTTCCTCAATTAACACACATTCGGGATGCTTATGTGTGTTCTGAGAACGTTCTTATGTTGAAAGACGATGATAAAGCTTTACAGGAAAATTCTGAAGTTTTACAAAGAAAAATAAAGGATAGGCAAACATTATTGGAGACTACTCTAAGGTAAACAATTTGACTTTACATTAAGCGTGCTTTTTTTTTTTCACATATTTATTATTTGATTTTCATTGTTTTTTTGTTTTTGTAGGGAGTTGAGAGCGCTTGGCACGAGTCGTTTTCATATTCCTGCAAGCTAAGGATGTAGGAAATATAAATTCTGCATTTAATAAAAAAATAATTAGTGTTAAAAAAAAACAATTTTACTCTGATATTGTTGTTATTGATTGTGTGTACTATCTGATTTGCACTTGCTGGCTTATATGAATGTATATCATTCTTAATTGCTAATTGGCCTAACAAATGACAACTAAATCACATACTCAATAATGGTATAATTAGGGGTGTTGAATGGGCAGGGCACCCATTTTAAGCCCTTATTCTAACTGTTTTTAAAAGTGCTTTATATGGGATGATATAATTATTATAAATGGTAATGTCAATATAGAAATTATAAACATCTCTATATTATACTCCCTCCAACTCAATCGAGTTGTCCCATTTGGGTTGGGCACGGTTTTAAAGAGTGGAATGGTGGGGTATTTTAATTGATTAAATTAATTTTAAAGGTGCTAGTTGGGTATTGGGAGTAGTAAAAGTGGGGGTAGTTGGGTATTTTAATTGATTAAATTAATTGTAAAGGTAGTAGTTAGGTATTGGAAGTAGTAAAAGTGGAGGTATTTAGGTAAAAAAGTCATTGCCAAAAAAAAAATGAGACAACTTGAGTGAATTGCCCATAAAAGAAAATGGGACAACTTGGTTTAAAGTATTTATTATAAAATGATCAATGTATTTATAATACTCCCTCCATTCCTTTTTGTTTTTCCACCTTACTAAAACGGGTTCCATTTTTTGAAAAGTCTTTATTCCACTTTTACCCCTTAAAACCCCACTTTTTCACACTACTATTTAATTATTTTCTCTTTCATATTTTCAATTTTTGTATATTATCCTTTAAACACATTAATATAAATCCTATAGGCTAGATGGTGGATGTTGTAGAAATTAATATCAGAATATGAAAGAACAATTAATTTTAAGGTTTAAATCACTTTTTTCTCATTCTTATTCATCAAAGGAAGGCCAAAAACCCTTATAAATACAAAAAAATAAAGCTAACAAAAAGGAAAACTAAATATTACAAAGTAACTTAACTTCCTAAAAACATCAAATATTATTCTGAAATAAAATCAAAAATATTCTCCTAATTATTTTCTAGTTATTCTCTAAATATAATATTCTCCTAATTATTCTCTAGTTATTCGCTAAATATTATTTATTATTTCCTACGACACGAGTGTATTGATAAAAAGCTGCCCTGATAAAATCATCACCCATATCAATGAATGGGTAAGGCAATATAATGGGGTTATGAAATGTGTCAAAATCAGTCAAGTGTAGAACAGGATCCGATATAATCAAATACAGGCCGTTGGATCGCTCAAAATGAAGCTTGGTAAAATGGTAGTCGTCGATAATATTGTATCATGATTTGCATACATATTTGATGCGTAGCAGAGATTTTGCTGTAGTCTAACTGTTAAAGTATATAATATATCTTGAGGCTTTAATCTTTACTTCATTAGCTTGAGCTTTTGGTTGAGTTGGTTCCTTAACATGGTATCAGAAGCCAACATGACAAAAGGTGATGGGTTCGAATCTCAACCACCCCTCATTTAAAAGTGGAATATTTAGCACTAAGTATGAGGAGGGTCTATGTTGCATCCACATTTCTAGCCCAAAGAGCTCTCGTGTGAGGGGGCGTGTTAGAGAATATAATATATCTTGGAGCCTTAACCATTAGCTTAAGCTTTTGGTTGAGTTGGTTCCTTAACACTAATAAAAATATTGGTTAGTGCAAGATTGCACAAGGTTGAACAAGATTGGCAGTGGGAATTGGGATTTGCCCAGGAATTTCTATGTTCTTAATTTTCCATGCTCAAAAGTTTAAGATTGAACAAGATCAAGAAAATGAAATTTGATAATAAGGGAAAGAAAAAATTACCTAGAATAATTCAACTTATTTATATGATTTTTTTACAATAATTTCACTTATTAATTAACCATGAATAATCCCAAATTTGAGAGACATTGACTCGCACGAAAAATTATCTTATATAATACAATTTTTTGCAAAACACTACCTTATAATATAATTCTTTGCAAAACACTACCTATACAATTCTTTGCAGGTCAACGTTAATCTTAACAGTCAACTGATAAAATTAGTAAAAGATAGTGTTTTGCAAAAAATTGTATTATATATAAGGTAGTTTTTTGCAAAATTTTTTATATAAGGTAGTTTTTTAAAAAGAGATCTATAGATCAGGTATTTCTTATAATTTTTGCTAAGTTTAATGACTTTAAATTAAAAAAAAAAGAAAGTGAATGTCCATAATTTATAAATAAAAAATTACATTCAATATTGCCATGCCGACTTTTCATATAATAAAACTAGAAAACAAATTGCATTCAATCATAAATCACAATTCAAATATCAAATAAGTAACACAAGAAATTTACTTAATCTGATAGATAGTTGTAAATCAAAATTCACAAGCAAGAAAATATAATTAAAAAACACATGAATACTATATTATCACTTTTTTTCCTCGAAAGCAGGGCACTTTTTCTCGTGGGGTAAAAATGGACCACTTTTCTTTAGTCCTTGTTTAAAAGGAGTACAAGTATGAATTATTTGCCACCTTACTTCACTCACCCTGTCACCCAGATCCTGCCCTGAGCGAATATCAGGTATTTATGATGATGATGATGACATGAATACAATATTATTTTCCAAACTCAAATCTTTGAAGTCTTCTCTGAATATAATTCTCTGCTTCAGCATCAACATCTTCATAATCCTTTCTATCATTGTAATAATAATACTGCTGCTGGGAATACATCATTGCAGCACTATTACAACAGGCGTAATCCTCGTTTTTTCGGTTATTCTTCGTCAATGGAGATAATACATGAGAGAAATAGATATTATATTCATCTAATATACTCTCTGTTCGAACCATTTTACTCCATTTTGTATAAGACATTTTTATTTTTTTTTCAAGTTTTTTTTTTTTTTTTTTTTTGGAAAAGAAGATGAATTTGATGTGAAATGAAGTTGAACTCAAAGACATATATATAATATAGGTGTTGATATATAATTAGGCTCATGCTTAAATTCTTTTTTTCCTATTTTTAATTCCTTACTTCTTGCTAAAATAAACACGTTTTTCATATATTATTAAATTAAATTTTCATTGTCCGAGTAATCTGTCGAGATTGTATGTATCAGAATCAGATAATGGCCATTAATGAAGTGGGTTATTGGCCCCAATCTTATAAGCTAGTACAATATACTCCCTCTATTTATAAAGAATAGATACTTAGACTTTGCGCCAAAATTAATAAGGGGTGGGAGACCAGTTAAAACGGAGTGAAAAATTCTCTTTTTTTATAAAGGGTATTGTTATTTATGTATTGTTGTATTGTTATAGTAAAGGTAAAAAGGGTAATAAAGTGACAAAAATAAAAACGAGATATTATTAGTCAATTTGTTCAATAAAAAATGTCTCATTCTCTATGAATAAAAGAGACTATAAATTATAATGTTATTTAATTAATGTTAAAACTCCTCACGTAGTGGGAATGCTTCTTTTAGCGTAGTGGCTAGTGCTACTACTTACTAGAGTGTAAAGCATTTATTTACGCATTAAAGTACCTTTTACTTTATGTTTATATACCTTAAATAGCATTCTTAATTTAGTATACTAGCTCTTTTATTTGTTAGGATATGAAATTAACTAAAAATTTAATTTGATTGTTAGAGTTAGTTTAAAAATATATCATTATATATTTGGGTCAAAATATTTGGGACGATATTGTTTTACCTATTTTGAATTCATGATAGATGATGGTTCAAATATCACGATATATTTATGACACTATTTTACCTAGGTGAAGACAGAAATCCGATTATTTATATTAGCCTAGACATACCAACACTATCTTATTTTGAATATTATTTTTAATGAGCATTACAATCTAATTTAGTAAAAAAAAAGACACTCCACTATCCGACACAAGACAGGGTTTGGATGTGGGGTCTTTTTTCCTTGAAATGTGCGGACAAATCATATATGTTTCCCTCAAAAATTGAATAAAAAGGATGTGTGCAGTTAAGAAACTCTCCAACTGATACATACACATCTAATTTAGTGTTATTGTGTTTTATTTTCTATTCGTTAGCCTGTTAATGTATAATAATTGTAACATCGAATACAAATTCCATCAAAAAGCCATTGAACCAATAAGGAAAATGATGTTCATGTATGAGGCAAACATTTTGATTCCTTTATGATGGATAGAGTTTAGCCTAATTGGAGTTCCACTTTGCTAGAAAACTACTGATTGCTTAAACAATATAAATAATGCTCCTTAAACTTTAAATTTAAATTTTAAAACATATCCTAATTGGATGCACTGAATGTATTCAGTTATTTACTCCACATAATTTTGTTCCAATTGTGATTTGTGATGAGTCTCCAAGTGGAAAGCCAAAAAGATGATTATGGGTTCAAAATTCTATTAGATCTGCTCTTGACCCGCTTCTATTTTTTGAGTGTGGATCTAATTTTTTGGAGACTCTAAGGATTTGGGGTCCAAAATAATTATATGTTTTTGATTCTAGGTTTGGGTCTGAAAGGGTCTTTAGACCAAAACCTTATACAGACACTTTCTGGATCCATTTAAGACTTAAGCTTGCTAGATCCATCCCAAACCCATCAGACCCGTCCTAGATCTGCCAATCCAAAATCAATTTAACGTTCATTCTAAACCTATTTCTATAATTATGTGGATTCAATTTAAGCTCATATGATACAACTCATAACCCATTATACTACTAATGGAACTTTCAACTCAAACCCAATCCATAATCTTCCTTAGCATAGATTATGTTTGATAAAGCATGTACAAATAGTATATTTCACAAAAGAATGTGATTTCAAAAGTACATTAATTATTTAGAATATGAAATTCATTTTATATTTTTCTTTATGAATCGACTCAATTAAAGATGGTCTTTTAAAAAGATCCGTCTTTTAAAGAAAATTTGTGTTTAATGATACCTCTTATTCAGTTTAGGTGTATATCATTAATTGGCCAATTTCAAATTTGCTACTATTGTGCATATATAATTTGTTTGCATTATTTAATAGAAAATAAAATTCTTTTTTAAAGCAACGATGTCATTATTATAACTATAATATTTATATACTTTTAGCTTTATTATCTCCTTCTCGTTTACTTTGTACAGAATTTTCTAAGTAAATTTTAAGTCTTATTAATATCTCTAAATAGACGTAAAAAATTTATAAAAAACATACAATAAAAAAATATACATTAAGACAAATCTAAAAAGATCTCACATGAATATATTTTATCCTCTATATATGTCTTAAAAATCATTGAACATGATTATGATTCATCATAATTAAACTCAATACAATACTTTCATAAATTTGCCTAATACTCCCTCTCTTCTCTAATGAAATTTCCAAAAGAAATATTTACGGGAATTAAGAAAAATAGAATATTTTAGATAGTAGATATATTATTTATTTGAATAATAAATATAATCGGAAAAAAGTAAAAACCACAAGCATTAAAAAATATTAAAAGAGAGTTAGCGGGAAAAAATGAGAACCACAACTAATAAAAAATTAATTTTATAAAGATAGTGTCTACATGTGGGGACCACAAAAAATATTAAAATGTAAAATTGAAGTTTATTTGAGATTGAGGTGTACTTCTTCTTAAGCATTATAAAAATATTAGAGTGAGTATGAATAAGATTATATTTGTCCAAATTAAAATGTGTGACATAAATAGAAACATTGATCTGTATAAGAATTAAATAAAACAAATAAAAACTTTTTTAAGTAACGGGCAGAGTATTACAATTAATATTACAGAATCCATATAATTATACTTGTAACTGAATTGATGAACACATTTAATTTATTAGTCCCCAATCCATTATTTCACCGCCTTCAATCACGCAAATTTCCTGGACAACCATTTGCTTAACTGAAACTTACGGTGTTTCTTCTTAATAAAATCCTCTGCTTCAGCGTCCACGTCGCCGTCTTCCACAACTTCTCCACCACCGTAAGTAATCTGCTCCGGCGCCCGATTTTCTAGGTTTTTTATTTTCTTTGAAGGCGAAAATAAATGAGAAAAATATATGTTGTATTCATTTATCAAACTCTCTGTTCGGACTATCTTCCTTGAACTTTTTTTTGAAGACATTATATATTTTGTTTTCTCTTTTTTTTTCTAATTATTTGTGTTTGCGATTTGTTTCCTTTGCAGTTTGCATTACTGCATTTTCATATTCATATATATACGCTTGTTCGCCGAAATTTGGGTAATTTTCTAATATGTGAAGTATTATTTAATTTATCCACGTTTTTCATTTTTTTCCCTTTTTTTATTGATTCGACTATCCACGTTTTTCATAGTTTCATTCGTGGGTGAATTTAACAACACTACGTTGTTTATTCTAATACTATTAACTAGCTTTTGGCCTATATTTAATTCACATCTCGATTCCAACTCGGATTGTAAAAATTAATCCGAACAGTGCAATCCAGGGCCGTCGATTGGCAAGGGCAAAGTGAGCTACCGCCCAGGGCCCCGTGTTTTTTAGGGTCCAAAAAACTTATTTTTGATGTATATAAGTGATACTAATTTGAATTAAATTTATATATAACTTACTTTTTGGCTAAGTAATACGAGTTTTTAGTGTTTTTTTGTAAGTAGTTTAAATATTAACAATAAAAACAAGAGGTATATTATATTATGCATTACGTTTTAAGTTTTTAAGAGCCCATTTTTATCTTTTGCTCTGGAGCCAAAAAATGAATGGAATGGCCCTGGTGCAATCTAAAGTATAGAATAAATCGAATATTATTTCTTTTTAAGTCTCAAATAAATCCTAAATTGTCTGTTTGGTTAGTAGTATTAAATAGTGGTAATGAGAATGATTTATATTGAAATTTCATCAAAAATTCCATATCGTATCTATGGTAATGAAACTTTGATCACAAAAAAAGTTTTTTTATTTATAAATTTTCATTACCATCTAATACCACCTTTCTGAGCACCTAACTAGAGATAGAAATAATTAAAATCGCCAAAGTCACTTTTTAGACTAGTAAAAGTTCACTTTAATTGTTTTTTTGAGCCCTAATATCTTTTTTATCCACTTTCACACCTGTGAAAGAAGTCATTATATTTAATACCCTCACAACACCATATGTGAATCCAACACGTTAGTATAAATAGATCAAATATCATATTTAATTTTTAAAGAGAAGTAAGTTGATTTAACTGTTGTTTTTATGTGTTATATTGTACATTAAAATCTAAATATTACTCACTCTGTTTTTTTTATTATTGTCCACTTTGGGTTGGGTATGAGAAGGTTATAGTTGGAGTATTTTAAATGATTAGAATAATTGTAAAGATAGTAGTTGGGGTAATTAAGTGATTATAATAATTGTTAAGGTGGTAGTTGGGGCATTTTAAATAATATAAGTGGGGGTATTATGGTCTTTACTTGTGTGAACATAGGGTATTTTGGTAAAAAATCTTTGCCAAAAATATAAAGTGGACAATTTGAGTGAACTAACCAAATAAGAAAAGTGGACAATAAAAAAGAAACGGATGGAGTATCTACTACAATCTAAGCAGATTCGAACCTAAATTTTTTTCACATACATAAATAGTGTACATCTCAATCTCATTTACTCCCTCCGTCCCATATAGATTGAAACAAAGATAAAATTGTTTTTTTAAGTTTAAGATTTATAATGATAATAGATGAAGAGAGAGAGAATGAATTGTGTGGTTAAAACTAAAATAGAGTTAAATGTATAGATGAGATTAAAAAAATGATAGATATATCCAAAAATAGAAATGATGCAAATTAAATAGGATAGAACCAAAATAAAAATACTACAAATTAAATGGAATGGAGAGAGTATATTAAGATTAAGATAATGGATGCTCATGTTGCATTAGAGTGGAGAATCCACGTATAACAGCGCAGGATATGGTACGAACGAGTATGATTATATATGCTTATTGATTACTATAGAACCAAGCCGCATTTTTATAATATAAATGGAAGAACAAAAGTATAATCATCTCATCGTTATATAAAAATATTGATTTCTTTTGTTTTAGTGCGTAGGAGGCTGTCGGGGAGATTGAGCCTATAGATGCTCTGATTTATTAATTAGATCAATAATACTTCTTACGTTCAATAATATTTGTTGTTGAATGAGATATATTGTATAGAAAAATATTACGATTAATAGCAAGTATTGTGAAACGGAGGAAGTATATATATATATATATATATGAGCCTACTAGTATAGGATCCCGTGTAATGCACGGCTTTTTAAGCATCAACATATATAAATATATATATTAATTATAAAAAATAAAGCCTGAGATATTATGTAGCAAATTACTCGATTTCTACAATATATGTAAAAATTGAATTTGTAATTTTAGAAATTGTCTAGATGCGGTATATATATTTTCTAATTTACTCAATTCAACCATTAATAAAAAATAGTTAAAGATAATTTAATGGTAGAGATATTGGTCAAGATTAAATGCAATTTATTAATTTACTTAATTTACTCAATTTAATTTAATAAATATAGCAATTAATTAATTTGATTATTCTATGTGAGAAATAATCTGTTAGCTTTGACTGTAATTAGTTCATTTTTGGCAAATTTAAAATTGTGACATTTGATACAAAAATAATTAAAATACCATAAGTACAGAAATTATTTATGGTCTAATAAATTATTCCTTAAATTATTTATGGTATTCAAATAAATTATTCCTTAAATTAAGCAAGCATTAATGTAGATTGAAACATCAATGCAGATTAGACAATATTAATTAAAGAAAGAAATTTGTTAGCTTTTAACCAATAAAAAAAATTACAAATGGCACACATTTTCTTACATTGACATTTGTCATTTCCCAAGAATTTTATTAAAATGTATGATTATGAGGGACCGGAGTAAAGATTTTATGAGATAATCCAATTTATCTTTATGATATCTTTTAAAATGAAATCATTTATTATACCAAAAGATAAAATGCTTTCCTATTTAAGAGATAAAATATTCAAGATAAAATTACAAATAACATTATATTTATTTGTTATTTTATCTTGAATATTTTATCTCTTAAATAGGAAAACATTTTATCTTTAATTACAAAATATAAATGGTCTGTTTGATTAGTATTTAGTAGTATTATAACATTATATTACAAATGAAAATTACAAATAAATCACTTAACAAGTATGTCAAAGAATATCAGACTTGAATAACAACATTTAATATTTATAGTATTTTACTTTTAAGGGTTCTAAATGATCAACTATCCAAAATGGGCTAAAAACTGAACATGATATATATATATATATATATATATATATATATATATATATATATATATATATATATATATATATATATATATATATATATATATATATATATATATTCGAACACATTTATCCACTTTGATATTCACTAAATTAGTTATAACAATTATCTTAAAAAGTATTATAAAAATATAAAATAACATATTATGAATAGGATCAGGTAGATATGAAGCGAAGCAGTGGATATAAGGTGATTGGACATGAGGCGAATAATATCTCATATGGCAATGGCATACACCTACATACTATTAATATGACAAATATAAATTTTCATACTTTTATACTTAATATTTAATTATCTACAAGTTATAACTCGGTAAACTTAGCCCTATTATCTCTACTAACGGTATCGGATGTGCTCTAACCAAAAAAATCAAAACTAAAAATAAAAATAAAACTAAAATAAAAGATATATGGTCCCTACCCCCAACTACAAATCTCAAGTCCAACAAACTTGCAATGAGAGGCAGTTTTAGGAGAATGCGTCGTAAGCGTTTGTTACGTAACGTCCCGCGTCTTTGAGATGTCGTCATCTTTTTATTCTCGCATTACACACCCATATTAACTTCCCAAATCCCTCCCAAACCTATTTTAAATACTTAGTTTTTTTTAAAAAACCGTTTTAAAATATTTAGTTTAATTTAATAATAATTTTTAATCAAGAATTGTTATTTATAAATCACCACAAAAAGACAAAGAAAATAATAATAAAATAAATATATTTTAAAAGGTAAATTAAAATCATAAAACTCTTATCCTATCAAATCGTACCACATAAGGATAATTTGTTAATTTCACAAATCGCTATTATTTACTAAGACCTCCTCCTTTAATTAATCAACCTTCACTATTAATTATAATAAATTAAAAATACAACGAGTATTAATGAATTATAAATTAAAATATTAGATGAAGAATTTTAATGTAAGTCTGTACTTTGCAATTTTTGAGATAATGTTATGCAGAAATTAATATAATATCTAATTTCAGAAAAATTACCATATTTATTCTTAAGAAACACAATTCATTACAAGTACTATTCATTTTAATTTAATTTGTTAATTAGTTAATTATGTACAAGTTGTATGCATTTGGACTACCTTCAGGAAACAAGTTTTATTATTACAATTTACAACTCCTATTCTAGAAATACTCAATTACCTTTTTTTTATTTTTTTTATCTATATTATTAAATTATCTTATAATTATTTTTATCATAATTACATTTCTTCAAAAAATTTCATTCATATATTTAATTTGCTTTTTTATTGCATTCCCACATAATTTAAATTTTGAACTTTCTCATAAAATAACAAACGGTACGTTATAACAAACTTTTGTAGAGAGAGATCAGTAACTGTAAACTAGTGAAGAAACTTGGTGCGAAGGAAAGGGTAGAATTGAAATTTGAACGACTATGGACATCTCCTCCATTCAGGATCCTTCTGGAGTTCCTTCTCTCAATCCTTATAAATTAAACCAGCATTTACGATTTTCATTCTCACAAACACACAAACAAACATTTTATTTTTTACATCATTTTTTTGGGTTTTCTCATGGACGGCATTGGTAGAGGAGGTCGTGGCGGAGGAAGAGGAAGAGGACGCGGTGAAAGAGGTGGTGGCGGCGGAAGAGGAAGAGGACGCGGTGAAAGAGGTGGTGGCGGCGGAAGAGGAAGAGGACTCGGTGTAAGAGGTGGTGGTGGTGATGGCAGCGGAAGAGGAAGAAATTACCAACAGTACCATACTTCTAATCAGCAACCGCGGCCATACCAGCCACCGCCGCAAGAACAACACCAACCATTACATGAACAGATTCCACAGCAATCGAGGTCATCATACCGGCCGTCGTTTCTGCAAGTGATCAGTCAAACTCCAATAGCAATGAGTCCAGGTCGTGGTGAACAATCTTCTCGATCAAATGTTGATTCTGGTATACTTTACATTTTTAGATTTCTTTATTTTGCTATTTTGAAGCTATATTATTGTTAATTATTTTTCCATGTTCTTTTGTGGTTGCTTTCGTGCTAGTTAATTAACTGTTTATTCACCTTATTGTTTTGCCTAATTTTGTGTGCAATAGTATATACTTTCTCCGTTTCAATATAGTTGCAACATAGGAAAAATAAGCACTATTAATTCACTTATATCCTTTAATTTGTGATTAATAAGTAATCTATAAATTAAAATATAGTCAAGTGAGATTTTGTTTGATTCGTCTCGACCTAAAGATTATTAATATCAAATTTTTATAATTTTATATTGTACATAATTATAGATATTAAGGATTGAATTAGTGCATTGGACAACATGAAAAAGGCAAATGTTGCAAGTATGTTGGAACAGAGGTAGTATGTACATTACTTAGTATTAGTATAAAAACTTGTGTAATGCACGAAGTTGTTAGAATATAAGAATATCTAAATTTAAATTTTAAATAGAGATATAATTTTATGTTATCAGTATAAAATTATAATATAAGTATTTCTTGTAAAATAAAGAGGAATTTTAGAATATATATTGCTTTTAATGGAAAACATCAATTGGTAATATAAGTATGAATTAAAGTTCTCATATAAGGCAAATTTAGGTAATATTACAACAAAGTTATCATAATGATTGTCACATTCAAAATAATTTTTGATTATCGTATTTATTGTTTCTTCATGAAATATTTTATAAAATTAAATTTTATTAATTAGTAAATACTTGCAACATATAAAGCAAATATTTGTTCTAAAATTCAAAAATATAATATTTAAACAAATTTAAACAGTTTATATTTATCTAATGGTGATATACTTTTTATATATTAAAGGAATAAGTTATTTTAACTTTAGTAAAAATCATTTCATATGGCAAATTGCTATAAGGTTGCCATGTAGAATTTTAGATTTAATGATTTGGTGAATTGGTGACGTGTGGTAGTAATAGTATTAGTAGATTTTCTGCCTACAGAGTAAGCTTAGGGAAACGATGATCTTATCGTAAGTATTATTTCCTATTAAAACAAAGGCGCAATTCTCGGTTGCATTAGTAGTTTAATTTGGTGTGGTAATGAGATTAGGCTTGTTTGGTATAGCTTATAGATAGTAGTGTGGTAATGACCTTATAGTATAAATAGTCTTTTATGATTACTCTTACACCTAATGGGTAATGAGATTAGGCTTGTTTGGTATAGCTTGTAGGTAGTAGGTAATTGATTCGTAACAAGTTGTTTCAACTAACTAATTTACTAATACCAACATCAAACAACTCGACTACGCAACCATCTATTTGTTTCAAAATAAGCTAAAATTGCCTGAAGCTAATATAAAAAGCGCTCAAATGACTTTTGTGGGGTGTTTGGCATGAGGGATTTGGGGTGAGGGAATGGGACTTTGTCTTGAAAACAAGTTCAAGTCATTGTTTGGTTAATGGAAATGTGTATGGGGATGGGATTAAAATGGGAGAAAGTCCCAAAGAAAAATATCTTGGGGGAGAGGAGGTATTTGAGTTGAGACTTTAATTTTATCTATTTTTTCTAAGTCCCTAACATAACAAATAAGGGATGAGACTTTTTTATCTTTAAAATATCAACTTAAAAATCTATCTTAAAATCTCACAAACCCCATTCCATTGTGCTAAACACACCCCTAGTGTATATTTTCATAATCCTTAATTCCTGTGTCGACGTGGGAAGCTTTGATTACAAAATATCTATTTTGTTCATAATTTTTCAATACTAGTACAGTAGTACTAGATAATATTATGCCTTCAAATGATAAGCATTGAAATGAAATTTGTGAAGAATATGAGATTATTAAATTAGATTAAGTATGACCATTAAACTTGTCAATTTATTTTCATACCATAATTACACTATATCCATTCCCACTGCTAGCTATTAATGCCGGAAACCGAACATGCTACTATTATAATTAGAAGTATTGGGTTTGCGTTCCAATGTAGATCAACTCTCCTGCTCTTTTTTAAGAAGAATGATAAACACCTACTTCAACATAGTTAATGGCCGGGTTATTGGAAAATATGACAAGGTGCAAAGAAACTTGTGATATTTAAACTTTATTGGTTGTCTTGGAATTTGTTGCTTATGATTTATGAAATGCAATTGCTTGTTATAATAATCTGGTCTAATATTATCTGAAATTACTAATCAGTTATCAATCTATCATGATGTTCCAGGACTAGTTCCTAAAATAGAGGCCATGAAATTAACCCAAGGAACTTCGCAATCTTCTAGTAGTGCTGAAGCATATAAGCCAATCAAACGGCCTGACATGGGTGGTAGAGCCATGACTGAAAATGTCAATGTCCTAGTCAATCATTTTTCAGTGAAGTTTGAGCCTCAAAGAAAAATATGGCACTATGACATTGATGTTAAACCTGAAGAGGGTCGTTCTGAGAAGATATCAAAGGCTAGATTGAATTTGGCTGTGGAACGACTCTTTTCTAAGCACACAGAGTTCCCATCGAAAATGACAGCTTTTGATGGTGGGAAAAATTTTTTTAGTGCTGTTCCATTGCCTACCGGAGAATTTACTGTGAAGCTTTCTGATAATGAAAGATGCCCTTCTTACACCTTTACTGTTACTGAAGTGAAGGAGCTGGAGCTTCATAAGTTGAAGGATTATTTGTCTGGAGAGCTTCTACAGCTCAACCGAGAAGTATTGCAAGGGATGGATGTAGTAATGAAGGAGGATCCCAGGAGGGATATGCTTAGTATTGGCAAAAGCTTTCACCCAAAGGACTCGAGTGGTGTAGATCTTCTCCATGGACTTGAATTGTCAGAAGGCTTTCAGCATAGTTTGAAGCCAACTTCTCAAGGCTTGGTATTGTGCTTGGATGTTTCATATTTGGCTGTTCGGCAACAAATTTCTGTGCTTGACTATATAAAAAAGGATCTTAAACTCACACTCATAAATATGAGTGACTTTGAGGAAAACTCGGAGGCTATTGAGTCTGCTTTAGGAGGACTTAAAGTTAGGGTAACCCACCGTAGCACAATGCAGCAATATCTTGTGTCTGGGCTAACTGAAAAAGCAGCCAATCAAATCACCTTTGATGTTGCTGATACTGATGGCCATCTACCTCCAACTTCAACACGTCTTGTTGATTATTTTCGAAAGACGTATCCAAGTGTAGTTTTAGAACATGAAGACTGGCCCTGCTTAAGTTTAGGGAAAGGCAAGAGGGCAAATTATGTTCCTATCGAGCTTTGTATCTTGGTTGAAGGGCAGAGATGTCCTAGAGAGAATCTGAAAACTAAGTCAGCTGATAAATTCAAGAACTTATCAATTGTACAACCTGATAAAAGGAAAACAACTATTTGTGGCTTTGTAAGTCAAAATAATGGACCTTGCAGGTATGTTCTTGCTAGCTTTATGATATTGCTATTATTCATTCTAATTTATAATCAATATAAACTTATTGAGCACCTCTGACATGATCCTTCCTGATTTATAGGGGAGAAATCAGCAGAAATTTTGGAATAAATGTCTCAATGGACATGACATGTGTCAAGGGTCGTGTGTTACCGCCACCTACGCTGAAGTTGAAATCTCAAAGCGGAGATTCTTGTATGGTTAATTCTAAAAAGTGCCAGTGGAATTTTGTGAGATACTCGGTTGTTGAAGGCGTGTCTCTAAAGCATTGGGCTGTTTTGGACTTCAGTACTGGTAAAGCAAGATATTATTTAAATAGCTTCATTGATAAGCTTGTCGTGCGTTGTCAGAATTTGGGGATGGAAATGGCACGTCCTGTGCTGATTGAGACGGCTCATCCGAAGGATTATAGTGTTGCATCACTCACTCCTATGTTACGTAGAGTTCATGAACAAGCACGGCAAAATTGTGAAGGCAATAAGTTGCAGCTTCTACTATGTGTTATGTCTAAGAAGGACGTTGGCTATAAGTACATCAAGTGGGTTTCAGAGATGGAGATTGGAATTCTAACCCAGTGTTGCCTCTCAAGACCTGATGATAAGCTCCATGACCAATATCTGGCTCAGCTTGGCCTGAAAATTAATGCCAAGCTAGGAGGTAGCAACACCGAGCTTTATAACCTGCTTCCTGCATTTAATGCAGGAGATCATCTAATGATTATTGGCGCTGATGTTAATCACCCTGGCCCTAAGGATTGTGTAAGTCCATCAATTTCCGCTGTTGTTGCTTCAATGAATTGGCCGGGTGCCAACAAATATAATTCTCGAATTAAAATCCAAGATTCCCGTGTGGAGGAGATTATGAACTTTGGTAGAATTTGTCTTGAGCTTGTAGAGTCTTACGAAAAAATTAATAGAGTCAAGCCTGGAAAACTCATTATATTCCGTGATGGTGTGAGTGAATCTCAGCATGATATGGTTCTCAATAGCGAGCTTCGAGATCTGAAGAATGTTTTTGGAGAAGTTAACTATACCCCCACAATAACACTTGTCATTGCTAGGAAACGTCACCAAACACGAATATTTCATGAAACTAAGAAAAATGCTAAAGTGGACAATGTACCCCCTGGAACAGTTGTGGACACCGAAATCGTTCATCCGATAGAGTTTGATTTCTACCTTTGCAGCCATTCTGGGGGAATGGGAACCAGCAAAGCAACTCATTACTTTGTCCTGTGGGATGAGCACCACTTATCTTCTGATGATTTGCAGAATTTCATTTACCAGTTGTGTTTTACTTTTGCTAGGTGCAGCAAAGCAGTTTCGTTAGTCCCACCAGTTTACTATGCTGACCTTCTAGCCTACAGAGGGCGAATGTACTATGAGGTTTGGTTTGATACTCATTCATCGGTTAGTGCAAGCTCGACTGATCTAAATGCAGCCCTATCTAATCTAAAGGCAGCCCTATCTAGTATGGTGCTTGATGGTTTATATTTTATTTGACACTACTATGGAATATGGATCTCAGCCTACTCTACTATTCGTATAAGTACGCGTTGGAGAAGATGTTCCGCACAACTGATGCTTGTTTCGATGCGTTTGTGCGTGATTCTAATACTCGGTTTTATTGCTTTTTTGTTTTTGTAATCAAATTAAGGGCAATAGTCTAGTCTCATCTCTTACACAGAATGTGAATTAGGCTGTTTGTTAGCTTCTTTTATTTCTATGTTTGGCTTAATCTTTGAACTTTGAAGGGGCCTTTTCTAAGAGGTTTACATCCCTATCATATGATATATACTACTTTCTATATTACTCTATCACATGTTTTTAGTTGGATTCGACACACTTTTATTTTAATCGTATGGTTATCACTTTCCTTCTATCAAATTTATTATTTAATAATATAATATATTCATCATCTGAAATATATATATTTTCTAAACATTATAATTTTAAGGATGAGCTCCACATATCTCCTTTTAGGGTGTGTTTAATATGATAAATTAGGGTGTAGGAATGGGAATAAAAATCCAAAAATATAAATCTCCCATATTTGGTTCATGGGAATGGGATTAAATCATGGTCAATTCCCATGGATTCATTACCAAGGGGTTGGTATAATGGCATTGAATGGGTGGGAATTGGGGAAAAAATGAAAAAGAAGTTTATGCCCTAGTAATTAATATAAATTTTACCAAGCAAAAAAAAATTACTCTTCAGTTCCTTTTTGTTTATTTCACTTTATCTTTTTGTACGTATTTTTAGTAAATTATAAAATAATATATATTTTATTTTTAATATATATATACTAGTATAGAAACTCGTACAATGCATGAATTTATGAAAATGAAATGTATAAAAAAATAACTTTAAAGAATAATGCAAGTATATATTATTATGATTAAATTTATGAAATACATAACTTTTTTAAAAGCAAAGGAATAGAAAAAAAAAAGAATGATTTTTTTAGTAGGACAGAATTTAACTTTGTTATTAGGGCAGTATCAAAGAAAGTTAAATTCTGAAATTCCATTATTAAATGTTGAAGCAACATCAAAGTTAAGGAATTTAGGTTTCTTATTAAGAAGTTTTATGAGAAGAGGTTGAGCTCTTCCTCAAACACCAGAACTTGATGGCTTCTCAAAAGTTTTCTTATGTTGCTCGTGCTATTTTAGCCGTTGATCATGCTTCTCAGGTATGCTTAGCAATATGGGTTTTTTCTTATTATCGTAGGATAGGCCGAAGAAAGAGAAGACTTAACCAGAATCGAACCTATAATCTTAAGAAAAAGTATACTACTCCGAACTTTTTGAATTGCATCAAAGAGGAATTGGTGTATTTTTATGAAAGTGGTAATAAATTAGGATAAAATTAAAAATGGGTTAAAATGTATGGATGAGACAAAAAAAAGTGGTAGGTCGTTGTAAAAAATAGAAATGATCTAAATTTGGTCATGTTTATAGTGAACATGGTTATGAAATGTTAGTGTAACTTTGTTAGAAATATCTCTTAATTAGTTTAATGGTGATGCGTATTCTCCTTCAATAATTTCATTTTTTCGTAATATTCATTTCAATGCAAAATGTAGTACTCCTATTAGGTAGTAATGGAAAATTATGTAAAGAAAACTATTGTACGATCAAACTTTCATTACCGTGTTAAAAAGTTTACACTGCAAATCATTCTTATTCACACCATCATGTAGTAGCCATTAATGAAGAGCATACTTATGGTGCTAACTGCTAAGGGATTGCTCCTAGCATTGGTCATGTTTGTGCACCTTTCATTTTAATTGTTTGTTTGTCGCAGCGAGCTGGGAGATACAATCTTGATGGAGATATTGAACTGCAGGTATTTGTTTTAATGCTCTGAGCTTATAATATGCAATGCCAATCTTATAACTGTTTCCCCCTAATTCCACAGGTTGAAGTTACTACTATGTCATCTGGTTGTGTCTCTAAAGTGGAGATACAGGTGACAAATACTTACGACGACAATTTGGTGCTTCATTGGGGTGGAATATGTGATAACAAAGAGTAATGCACCACAATCTGTTATGGCTTTCAGATATTCTTTACAACAGCAGAAGAGTAACTATTTTTTCGGGGTCTAATTCTTTCAGGGGATGGGTGCTTCCTTCACGTAGACCAGAACATACCAAACTGCACAAGAATAGAGCTCTTAGAACCCATTTTCAAAAGGTAATTTTTGGTTTAATTGGAGATTGTAATCAGAAGAAATCGAAAAATGCAAAAGGGTCCATAAACTAACACTTGTTTATGTGTGCAGTCGGGTTCTGGTTCGTACTTGAAAATAGAGATTAATGATCCTGCAATGCTAGCTATTGAGTTTCTTTTCTTTAATGAAGCTCGTAATATATGGTGACTCGCTAAACGATACTTCTTGTTTGTTATGTTCAGCTTCATTGTTTTCTAATAGCCCTTATGATATGTCTCCTGAAATCTTATGTCATATTGGCAGGTTTAAGAATAATGGCCAGAACTTTCATGTGAAGTTGCCCGGTAGAGTAGAGCGTACTCAACAAGTGTCAATTCCTGAAGATCTTGTACGGATTCAAGCATATCTCAGATGGGAAAGAAAGGGTAAACAAATGTATACTCCTGAACAGGAAAAGGCAAGTAATTCTTGGTTTCTTATGTTTCTTAATATGGTTTGAGGAGGAAGACTCTTTTGTTTTTTTCTGGGGGTGTGCTAGGCAGTGTGCGCATTATGGTTTATCATCACGTTTCGATGTGCTTCTGCATCTTCTTTGCTGGAAGATAAACTCGGAATAATACATATGCTGTCTTTTAAAAAGAATTTGATCATAATCTTGTATTCCATGAAATTGTGTCTAGAAGAAATGAGCACATAATGATAGTGAAGGGGTTACTTGTTTCATTACAAACGATTCTCGTAAGAGCCTAATTATTTGGAGAAGCAATGTGCATTTAGAGTTGAAATAATTTATATAATCTCTCTTCGTTTGATCCACTTACAAACGAACATCGGATTTTCATGCTTACATTCATACTAGCTCGATTATGTGTTAAGTTTATTGTTTATCATACACAAGGATTTAGCTTTCAAGGATTTCGATTTTGTTGTTGTTATTGTTGTCATGTCTTATAGGAGGAATATGAAGCGGCTCATTCTGATCTATTGGAAGAGATTGCCAATGGTGCTTCTATACAAGATATTCAAGCTAGATTGAAAAAAGGAAGTAATACGAGTGATGCTAAGGAACAAACTCCTTCAAAATCTGAAAGCAAGATCCCGGATGATCTTGTTCAAATACAAGCTTACCTAAGATGGGAGAAAGCTGGGAAACCAAACAACTCTCCTGAAAAGAGAAATGTAAAATTTTCAAGGCATCTGTTACCGTTCACCAAGCTTTGCAATAAATTCAAAGTTGTGTCTGATAGTTTTGCTTTTAACTTTCATATCGTCTTTAGCGTTTAATTGCGAAGAATCTAATTTGAATTTTATCAATAGAAAGAATTTGAAGAAGCAAGAAAAGAGTTGCAAATGGAATTAGCCAAGGGAGTGTCACTGGATGAAATTCGAAAGAAGATTGTTAAAGGAGAGGTAAAAACTAAGGTTTCAAAGCAGCCGGAGATAAGGAACACTTTTACAGGTGAAAGGATTCAGCGCAAGAAGAGGGATCCGATACAAATAATTAATAAAGTTGTTACTAAACCGGTGGTAAAAGTACCCCCAAGACCCACAGCCTTATCCACTGTTGAGCTTTTTGCTGAGGCGAAAGAAGCTCAAGATGGTGGCTTTGGGGTGAAGAAAAAGATGTTTCAGCTTGCTAACAAGCGACTTCTGGTAAGTTGAGAGGATCTAAATTTATGCTAAGGCCATGGCACCAATCATTTGATTAAATACCCTATTAATATTGAATTTTGTAATATATAAAATGAAAAATGGTGATCGAGTTGGTTTAGTACGTATGCTGAGATGAATGTTCGACCCACCCTATATTAATATCTTGGATTCGCGCTTTGTGCTATTTCTTTCTTTTTACTAGGATTTACTTGCTGTCGAAAAGTCACTAATTGTTAAGAACTATTTTTCTTTCTAAGGTACTTGTAACCAAGCTTGCTGATAAGACAAAGGTTTATCTAGCTACAGATTTTCAGCAGCCGCTTATTCTTCACTGGGGTTTGTCGAGAGAAGGAAATGAATGGTTGGTAAGTATTAGCTGATGTTATCAACTTCAATATGGTACCATGAAAGCCCTCCTTTTTTTTCTAAATATGTGAATTTGTAAATACTTGCAGCCACCACCTCAGTATGTGCTTCCACCAGGTTCAGTTTTACTAGAAACCGCGGCAGAGACACAATTTAGCAGTGTCTCCTCTGATGACCCTCTGCATAAGGTGTGACCTGGAACTTGATTTAGTTTCCAATTTGGAGAGTAACAAGTGATAAGAGATGGGAAGTAGGGAAGTAAGAAGTAATAAGAGACGGTTTTGGTAGGAAAATGTTGCCCCTTAGTATTCCCATTGGCAGTAGTAAATACTGCTTTAGAAAAATCCGACCTAGGAATAAGTCGGAAATAGAATACCGTGTGAAGTTTGCAGTTAACACTTGAAAACTTATTTTTGCAGTTCGGGGTTCAGGCATTAGAGCTACAATTTGAGGGCAATGATTTTGTAGGTATGCCATTTGTCCTTGTGTCTGCTGGAAATTGGATAAAGGATAAAGGCTCAGATTTCTACGTGGACTTTGGTGTTATACCCGAGCAGGTTTGCCATCTTTCCTCTCAAACCATTTCGTGTATTTCCATCCGGGAGGTTTATGTACGTATTTTCTGTTCTTATTCTTTTTTCCCCTAATGTGGTTTCTGAATGTTGTCTTTACAGAACGTTGCTAGTGATGGAAATGTGATTGCAAAGTCAATGTTGGAGAAGATAGCTTCACTGGAGAGTGAAGCACAAAAGTCTTTTATGCACAGGTTAATTAAAGTTTAGAATTGTTAATCATCTGATTGATGTGGGACTTTCTAGTTTCTACTATGAACAATCTTGACTTGTCCTGTATTTCCTTGATAGTGTTTTTACTACATGATATTTGATAAAATGCCTACATCTCATTCTGCATCATTTTCCCAATTGTTACCCGCTGCTTAAAAGTTATGAAGAAGGTCTCTTTTCATCCATTGAGCTTGTGCGAGTTTTTATCCATTTTTCTGTGTGTCCCAACTCCTTAGATCCATGGCACAGACATGTGTATGTGGATGAAGCAAGAAAAGATGAATATGTTCAATATTGATAGTGATAACTTGTAGAAGCAGTAAACATGTATTGATTCATATACATCGTATCCTTCTACTCAGGTTCAACATTGCAGTGGACTTGCTTGAAGAAGCCATAAATTTTGGTGAATCGGGTCTTGTTGGGATTTTAGTGTGGATGAGATTTATGGCCACGAGGCAGCTAATATGGAACAAGAATTACAATGTGAAACCACGGTAATTTCTGCTCTTGCATTCCAGTTTTTGTAATTGATAGTGCTTCCACCGCTTGTAAGTGAACTTGTTTACAAGTTTTGTCGAGGACGTTTTTGGGTTATTGCGACAATTGTTTAGTGATGTTTTTATATGTTCAGCTGTGTAGGAAAGAGAGCACAAGCCGTTTTTCTTCGTTATTATGTTTTCTTGTAATTTCTGCTTACCATATCTTTTCATGTAATTTCTGCAGTGAGATAAGTAGAGCTCAAAATAGACTGACAGATTCCCTCCAGGATATATTCAGAAGCCAGCCTCAGTATCGGGAACTTATTCGAGTGCTAATGTCAACTGTTGGTCGTGGAGGTGAAGGAGATGTTGGACAGAGAATTCGAGATGAAATTTTGGTCATTCAGGTCAGTTTTAGCATTTATAATTTCGTTCCATTTTCTCGTGGGATTGATACCCAGGACTGAGGCCATAATTTAATGTGTTATCTTCAGAGAAACAACGATTGTAAGGGTGGAATGATGGAGGAATGGCACCAAAAATTGCATAACAATACAAGTCCTGATGATGTTGTCATCTGTCAGGTATTGTCGATGGAATCGTTAAGTTTTTTCAGCCAGATAATTGGTTTGCTCACAATATTTCTGTTCCAGGCATTAATTTATTACATCAAAAGCGACTTTGACATCAGTGTTTACTGGAAAACATTAAATGAGAATGGGATTACTAAAGAGCGCCTTCTTAGTTATGATCGTGCTATTCATTCTGAACCAAGCTTCAGAAGCGATCAGAAGGAAGGACTTCTTCAGGACCTTGGGCATTATCTGAGAACACTGAAGGTATTATCACACCATCTTAATCAAATCTTTCTATGCTTGCCAAATGACGTATAGGGGACCCTATCAGATTCAAATCTTTCGGCAGTCTATATTCTACTACATATTCTAAGTAAGACTGGGATGATTCACCGTTGTAAAAATGTGACATTCTGCTGTATCTTACCTTAAATATGGACAATCGTGCTTTAGGCTCTAGGCTATGTTACTCGGACTCTTCATTTTGCTTCACGTACCCGTGTCCAGGAGTAAAATTTAATATTTAGATGTATCTGACTCTTGGACACATATGGGTATCCCACATCAGTACCCGAGTCCATACAACATAGGCTCTAGGAAAATGATGGTCCATTAATGATAATTGATGAAAATTTTGTAACCTCGTGACACCTTGGATAATGCAGGCAGTTCATTCAGGTGCAGATCTGGAGGCTGCGATTGTGAATTGCTTAGGTTACAGAGCAGAGGTATTGTCACGAAACATGCATTTTGTTTACGCTGCTTTGTTCTGTTTTAAGGACTTGATATATCTGTATCTATGTAATTACCTCAGGGTCAAGGCTTCATGGTTGGGGTGAATATAGATCCTGTTCCTGGATTGCCTGCTGGGTTTTCAGTAATTTCTGACTTCTAGTTGTTCCTTTGTTAGTATGATATCAAACTATTACGGCTTGTTTCATATAATTTGTATGTCATTTTTCAGGATTTGCTTCGATTCGTCTTAGAACATGTGGAAGATAAGAATGTGGAGCTACTGGTTGAGGTACGTAGAATTTTTATACGTTTATTTCTTTATGTGTCTTAATGGTAATTAGATAAATAATTCTGATAAGTTTCGTATGTTCGATTTTAACTAAATGCAGGGATTACTAGAAACACGGCAAGAACTCCGACCACTATTGTTTGACTCTCAGAATCGGCTTAAAGATCTTATATTTCTGGATATTGCTCTTGATTCTTCTGTGAGAACAGCCATTGAAAGGGGCTTTGAGGAGCTGAATATAGCTGGACCTGAGGTATACACCGACAAAATATTCAATTTTTTCATGATTGAAAATCATTAAGTCTGGTTCTTGTTCAAGGCAAACATGTTTATGTTTTCTGAAGTATCTTTCAATTTTTGAGTACCAGATTATTTGCGAATGGGTTATTTAATAACAAGTGTAGTTTTATGTGTGTGTCACTGCAGAAAATTATGTACTTCATCTCCATGGTTGTTGAAAATCTTGCTCTATCATCTGATGATAATGAGGATATTGTCTGTTGCCTAAAGGTACTTGGGACTTCAATGTTTTATGGTTGGCTACATTTTTTTGTTATTTTGTCGATGGCTTTATCTTACTTCTATTATGAAAGACTCAACTAACATGATGCTATGTATATGATTGCCTTTATTTTCGGAGTGTTATAAAGTTTGAAAGCCATAAATTTATGTGTGCTTATGGTGGCTTAAAGCAATGGCTCTAAATATCATTCGTCAGACCACTACATCTATTTTTCTCTTCTTTAAATTGACTGGGGTGCTTATGGTGGCTTAAAGCAATGGAACCAATGGCACATTGCACTGATAGCACAAGTGTCCCCTTTACTCTTGCACAAATCTCACAAAATTTTGGGTTAGTGGATAAAAATTTATAGTTGGGAAATCTTGTGGGGCTCAAACTAATATGAACGGCAAATATCTCTCTGAATAGGAAAATGAGACACTTGTGGTGAACTAACCCAATAAGATAATAGGGCACTTGTTCGGAGATGAAAGGAGTATGAACAAATTGGGATTCCAAGAGTAGATAGCATCAGACAAAAAAGAAACGAAGAGAGGATTTTCTTAATTTTTGTATTTTATCAGGATCTCCTTTGCCGCAATCAAGACCAAATCTAGATTGCTACATTATTGTGGACGTATTGCTTTGTGCTAATTGGAGATTCCCTGCCCCCCTTTCTTCTTCCATTTTCTTTTTACACTATTAAATCTCGTAATCTGTAACTGTAAATATAATCTTGAAGGGGTGGAACCATGCAATAGATATGCTAAAGAGCGAAGATGGAGAATGGGCATTATATGCAAAATCTGTCCTTGACAGGACACGGCTAGCTCTTGCCACCAAGGCAGAGTTGTACCAGCAAATTTTGCAGCCATCTGCTGATTACCTGGGATCACTTCTTGGAGTAGACCAGTGGGCTGTATGTCAATGACTTACTTTATCCAGTTTTATGTCTTTTCATATTAGCAATGCACTTAATTTAGCTGTTATTTCTGCGATGTTTCAGGTCAAAAACTTTACAGAAGAAATCATTCGTGCTGGGTCAGCTGCATCTCTATCTGCACTTCTTATTAAACTTGATCCTGTTCTTCGAAGCACTGCTAATTTTGGAAGGTTGATTTTACTGTTCTAATGTTATTCTTCTTGTTATATGTGCCACTGCAACATGCTTTAGAATCATCCTGACTATTTAAGCTCCTCATTGAAATTCATCTCTAAGGATAGAACAATTTTGGTGTTTTGGAGCTTTGGATATTTGGATAGTTGTATGGGTTATGCATGTGCTCTATGTTACTCGGACTCTTCATTTTACTTCACGTACCAATGTCCGAGCATCCGTGTCCGATCCTTGATGCCCAGACATTGGTATGGCACTTGGACACTTCATTTTAGGCATAAAATAGAATATTTAGACGTATCCTATACTTAAACATGTACCCGTATCCGCCATCGGTACCCGAGTCCAAGTAACATAGCATGTGCTCAAACATTTGCATATTCCTGAATGCAAGCAAACATCATTTGTGTGTGTGTTTATTAGTTTTAAAATACTATTCATGAGGTCCTGTTGTAAGAACTTTTTTTTTTTTAAAACTTTTTTTTAAAAATATTTGGCTTTTTAAGAGCTCCCTCAAAGTATTTGCAAAAATAAGCTTCTACGCATAACGGGCTGGGGGCTGGGTTTTGAGCTGTTAATGGGCCGCTGTTAGTACAAGCGGGCAATACATTTGGGCTGATTTACCAATCGGCCGCTGTTTATAACAGCGGGCCATTGGTGTTCATGAATTGGAGCTGGGCCACATTCGGCCGCTGTTTGTATCAGCGGGCCATTGGGCTTTATTTTTTCAATTGTCAGAAACTGATCTGCATCTGTTCTTACAAAATTACATACAATTTCATGATAATGATATGATTAGAATATACGGGCGCCGGAAGACTATTTGGTATCCGTGCATATTAGCTAGTATGAGCTCTCTTTTCCGCTGAACCACAAATCTGAGCTCAGTTTTATGTCACTACAACGACCAAGGTTCATCTGGCCAACCCCATATGCTAAAAGATTAAGCTGTATAAAGTAGTCATTCTTGAATCTCAGCTTGATTTGGAATAAAATTAAGAATGCCAATATGACAGAATAAACAAGTAGGGAAGAACCTGAGTTATAAGAAGCACTGATCCCCATCTCAAAGGATCTTCCAAGGAAAAGAATCTTGCAAATTGAAAGGAGACAAAACATGGTTTTAAAACACAAAAAAAAAATAAAAAAAAAAATAAAAAATAAAAAAATAAAGCCCAATGGCCCGCTGATACAAACAGCGGCCGAATGTGGCCCAGCTCCAATTCATGAACACCAATGGCCCGCTTTTATAAACAGCGGCCGATTGGTAAATCAGCCCAAATGTATTGCCCGCTTGTACTAACAGCGGCCCATTAACAGCTCAAAACCCAGCCCCCAGCCCGTTATGCGTAGAAGCTTATTTTTGCAAATACTTTGAGGGAGCTCTTAAAAAGCCAAATATTTTTAAAAAAAAGTTTAAAAAAAAAAAAAGTTCCTGTTAATATGTAAAACTGATTAAGCCTGAACTTCCTCACCAGCTGGCAGATTATCAGTCCTATTGAAGCTGTTGGATATGTTGTGGTTGTTAATGAGTTACTATCGGTCCAAAATAAATCCTACGAACGACCCACTATTCTGATTGCAAAACACGTAAGGGGGGAGGAGGAAGTTCCTGATGGCGTCGTTGCTGTACTGACTCCAGATATGCCAGATGTCTTATCACATGTTTCTGTTCGAGCAAGAAACTGCAAGGTTCTTATGATTTCTAATTCTTTTTGTTATGATTGGCGTTGTTACTCTATTATGAATATAGATCGTCAATGTTTAAAGCAAGTACTTCACACTACTACCAGATTTGCTTTGCTACGTGCTTTGATAGCAACATTCTCTCGGACCTCCAATCAGCAGAAGGGAAGCTAATACATCTTCATCCAACATCAAATGATATATTTTACAGGTAATCTTGTTTTTCTGCTGTTCATTTTATCCTGAGATATAGCGGTTTTTCTGTTAAGTGACAGCTTTCATTTGTTTCGCAGTAAGGTGAATGAGAGCGAGCATAAAGGGGCCAATACAAGTGATGATTTGTTACCATCAGTAAGGTTGGTAAAGAAGAAATTTAGTGGTAAATATGCCATAACATCAGAAGAGTTCACTAGTGAAATGGTTAGTGCTATAATGTGCAATGTTTCTTTTGTGAAAGCTTCTTTTCTTTTCACTCGTCCAATGTTTGATCCTGTAAAATTTATTTTAAGGTGATTTTATGTCATGTTAGGTTGGAGCAAAGTCGTGTAATATCTCTTATCTACGAGGAAGAGTTCCATCATGGATCGGAATCCCTACTTCTGTGGCTCTACCATTTGGAGCTTTCGAAGAAGTCCTCTCATATGGCCCCAATAAGGTAATTTTTTGAAATATTGTCAAGATTTAAGATACATTGCGTTGGATTTTTTGATTGATCAACATAGTTTTAGAAGTGAGTTATAATTGATAGAGTACATAACATATCATGAGGCTTCAACCATCAATTCAAGTTTTTTTGTCAAGTTGGTCGCTTTAAACCCCCCTTCTCTTTCAAGTGGAATATTTAGCTCATGTACGAGGAGAGTATGTGTTGCATCCATACTACCAACCCAAAGAGCTCTAATGTGAAGGGGCCGATAGAGTATATGTTGTATTTTGGGATTTCAGTCATCTGTTTAAACTTTTGGTTGAAATGATTCATCAACTATAACAACCATATGAATATATTATGGACCGTATTTGGGTTTTGTTTCTTTTACGATTTCCCTTTCATTATTTTCTCCGAGTATGACTATTGAGTATTGTATATAACTTATAAGCTATTCTACGATCTCAAAGAGTTGTAGGGAACACCTCAGTTACTTTTTTCAGAGATGGAACATAATCTCTCTTTTGATTGAGCTAGACTAAGACTATTGTGTGTTTCTTATTTCTGTATGTTGGCAGGAAGTGAATGATAAGCTGAAGATCCTGAAGAAGGAATTAGATGGAGGAGACTTTGGCGCTCTTGCCAAGATACGTAGTACAGTTATAGATCTTGTTGAACCTCCTGAACTGGTGAGGCCCTTTGTGCACTAGCTTATCGTTTTTCATCATTTAGATATCTTACTTTGTGTCCTTACCTATGGAAAAGCATATCGATGTAGGTTGAAGAGCTTAAGAGTACGATGAAGAGCTCTGGGATGCCATGGCCTGGTGATGAAGGTGAGAAACGCTGGCAACAAGCATGGACAGCAATTAAAAAGGTGAGAAACGTTTGGTTATCAGCAAGAATTTGTGGTCTTTAGTAAATGTGTTAGTTGAACACTTTTTGTTGTTTTTCTTAATATCTTTGCGAGTTGGGGCTCGTATGCTTGAAGGCTTTAAATGCCTGTGAGTTGTCTTACGTGGTCGAACATCACCAACATTTAATTATCCTAATGGCCCAACATCTATGAAAAGGGAAGTTATAAAAAGCAAGAAAGAAAAAAGTAGTTGTGAAGTATTGTCTTCAATTTTTATTATGTGTTCATACTGAATGATATGGAATCATCTCTTTTGATAAGTGTATGGTCTTCTGTCATCCAACCGTCCCTATATTCATATCATTGCCTTTATAAGCAGAATATATTGGATATGATAATGAAGACGACTTAATAATATGGAATTATGCCGTTTGACATGAGTTGAGAGCTGCATTTGCCATTTTTCAGGTTTGGGCATCAAAGTGGAATGAACGAGCATATTTTAGTACAAGAAAAGTTGGGCTAGATCATGAATATATCTGTATGGCGGTCTTGGTTCAAGAAATTATAAATGCAGATTATGCGTTTGTTATACACACAACCAATCCATCTACTGGTGAATCATCAGAAGTATATGCTGAGGTAAATGCAGTTTGTTACCTCATTTAGGTTCTCATTAAGTTTTGTCGTTCATTGCTTGAAGATATTTGTGGGAACATTTTAATTGGCATAGGTTGTAAATGGACTTGGCGAAACGTTGGTTGGTGCTTATCCAGGTCGCGCTCTAAGTTTCATCTGCAACAAAAGTGATCTCGAATCGCCAAAGGTAACACTTCTCAATATCTAAGGTATCATTCATTATCACTACTTAAACTGAAAGGAAGACTTTCTGACTACCTTCTAAATGTTGCCGGTGCACCATTTTTAACGAAATGAATGGAGAAGAAGAATACATGTGGATGACCACTGATTTATTGGTTCATGTAACCGACCCCCATTTTTTGCGATCTAGGCTTTTGTATTGTGGTTGTTGTAGACAAGTAAATATTTTACGAACTTTTCTAATATATCAATAGTTGGTACGTGTAACACTTAGCAATCAGATATACTATAAGTGGAAGGCCATCATGAACAGAATACCCTTACTCTATCGGATTAGTGACCTATGCTTAGCTTTTTAATGTGGATTGACAACTTATAATTCTGTAAGGTGCTGGGATATCCAAGTAAACCAATTGGTCTGTTTATAGAACGATCAATCATCTTCCGATCTGATTCAAATGGTGAAGATCTTGAAGGTTATGCTGGTGCTGGACTTTACGACAGGTATGTTGCAATATTGTCCGTTTCTAGTTCTGCCATACCTTCCCTGTCTCTTCTATTGTCTGTACTCATGAACAGAATTCCCTGTGAGGCTGTGCTAATATACTTTCCACGTCGTTAAGATCTTGAAGGTTACGACTCGTAAACAATCTGATTATCACTCATCAGTTGTAGTTCCGGACATCTGTACCTGCCAAATATGATGACATATTCAATTAATGCAATGTTCTGTTAAGAATACTAGTAAAAATAACGACCTTACTTGGATAGGATCTGTTCTATAGGCTCATACCTCTGTATACTTAGGTTCTAAGGAGACGAGAATAAATTGCATCCAAAATCATGTCTAACTGCCACTAAGGAACCAATCTCTGTCGATTTTCTAGAGTCGTGTTAATTTTCTAGCTAGGTAACAGGGAGAAAATGTCGTTTTACTTGTCTCTTCTTAGCTAGTTTAGTTCATTGGTTTTAAGATGGTGAGTTTTGTTGTTAAACAGTGTGCCAATGGATGAATTAGAGAAAGTTGTGCTCGATTATTCAGCCGACCCATTAATCAACGACAGAAAGTTCTGCCAATTAGTACTCTCCAGCATTGCCCGTGCTGGAAGTGCAATCGAGGAACTGTACGGGTCTCCTCAAGATATCGAAGGTGTTGTCAAGGAAGGGAAGATATACGTAGTACAAACACGACCACAAATGTAATCACTTTCTTGCCTCTTCTCCCACCAACCATCATCTAGGCATGTCCTGTCTATCAGCTGCATGAAAATATAGTTTGGAATGCAGGGCTATGAAAAACCGAGTCGCAGACGTGTACAAACACGAAGAATCTGATGGGAGTAAGACAGAAGAGGACTCGAAAGAAGGGATACAGGTTGAACCATCAAGTTTTCAGCTATTATTACATCTATTTTCCGTAATCAGGAAGTATTTAATGCTATTCTTTTGCGGATGGAGAACAAGCTAAACGGCTGTTGCGTAATGAGGAGAAAAAGAACGGCAAAAATACTGGAAACTTTATAATACATGGTATTAATTGTAGTTTATTTACTTTTTTTTTTTTGAAATTGTAGTTTATTTCAAAAAAAAATTGTAGTTTATTTACTTCGCGAACGCACATTTATAATACGATGATTTTTCATACCCACTGTATCCTACTCATAAAAGACAATATAATGATAAGCTTTGCTATGGCTACATCCCTTTCTATGATGCTCCTCAAAAGTACGAAATTCGACAAGCCACAAGGTGATGATGAACATACTACTGATATTCCTGGATTTCAACTCTTTGTAGCTGCTTTTTACCTTTTTGTATATCACCAGTGAAAAGGGATGGGGTGGTGGTAGTCGGGGTAGGGAGAAGTGATGAAGTGGTGACAGTTAGGAAGAGGCATGGAGAGGGGATGGGCAGTTTGGGTGATAACTTTTAGTTTTTTGATCAATTTTTTTTAAGTTAACCTTTCTCGAGTCGAGACCTCTTTGGTCGCGCGCTCTCCTTTATGGATAGGATAAGAGTTGTAGCTTTCCTTCCCTGTCCAAACCCTGAACATAGTTTTCAATGAGTGGGATACACCGAGTATGATGATGACGACGACTCTTGGCAAATATCCCTCAAAGTTTGAATTATATATAGTTAATCAACATCTTACTAAGTTTTCAAATGGAAAATAGACAAATTCAAACTTTGTGTATGTGTACAAGTCCATGTAAGATGTTTATCCATCTCTATTAAATAAATTTGACATAGTTGACAAATAGGTTGATCATTCTCCTAAACAAGAACAATATATCCAATTAAACACTCTATATACATTACCGGTGAAGATGGCCAATTTGGGACGGATAAGGTTGGGAGAAATCATCAACAAAACAGACCATATCTTACGATTCCACAATCCATGGAAGAATCAAAGCGGCGAAATTGGTGCAGGTTTATCAGACTCTACCAGCTGCAATGGATACATACCGTCGCGGCAAGACGCGGTTTCCAGACGATACGAGATCACTTATTACAATCAAAAATTAGGGCAGAACAAAACTATGATTATTGAGGAAGCAGATGATTGGTTATTGTCTATACAGGAAACTGGAAATTTTACAGATGGTTGTCAAATTATTCCTCCTTCGGATTCTACTCGCTCTCAGTTTCAGATTGTGATCAATCAATTTGGTTATGAAATTTACTCTAATTTTTGTCTTAAAGGTCGCAGGATTTCTCCCGTCTGGCTATGAAATATGGTAATCACAAATTCTTATTTCAGACCGTCTTTTGTAAGGACGACTCTCAAAAGTCCACTCCAATTCTAAGTATATATTGTTACAACTCTAAATATAGATTTGGGTTGGACTTTTGTGAGTCGTCTTTACAAAAGACAATCTCTCAAGAGAACATTTGTATGGTAATTAATTGCTAATTTGTCAATGTTTATACTTGTTTATTTGTATATTATGTCAAAAAATTACTTAAATTGGTTAAATGTTATAAATGTAATAATTTTTTGTTTTGTCAATGATGTGAGAAAGTCTATTTGTCAAAAAACGTTTTAGGTAAGTGTGCTTAAATTGTTTATATTGTAAGATGATTTTTAGCTTTTTGAGACTCTGAATAATAGTTTTACAATAACCAAAATCCAAATATTGGAAGTTAAATCTTCCAGTATTAATGTTGACAATAGTTATAAATTATGTTGTTACTGTTTAATAGTTATGATGATCAGGATTCAGGACATAGAGATACAAAATCCAACATTTGTCCTATCGTATGAGGTTGTCTCATCTTGAGAATGATCCATACAAACAGTTTAATAAATACTTTTTTAAAAAAAAAATTAGCTTAGTAAAGGAAAAAATAATGTTTACTTTTTAAAATAATATAGTTTGTCTTCTGACTCTCAGGCCTAGCTTAACAAAGCTTAATACATATTTTTACTTTATATTTTTCTTTATAGGCCGATTCAATTAAATATAATTTATCACAAGAATTTGGGCATTAACAAAGATATCCTTAGAATACACACTTTTTTACCTTTTAAGGCCCGGCCCTGATGTAAGAAGGTAAGGAAAACCAAAAAAATTGAGCCCTCACAAATTTCTAAGCCTTATGTCTTAGAGCCCACTTTATAGATGGAGATAGCCCATCAAACTTAGACATTTGTTAGTTTGTTACATTAGTCAGCTATCATTAGTAAATTGTGTACCCTTTAATTTTTTAAAGACAATCAATTAAATAAAAATCTATAATCAATAATCGTGATTTATTTTATATCACCATAAGAATACAAAAATAATAATAATAAAAAAATAAATAAAATCAATAAATAAAGAGTCAACGTTTCATTTATTCAATAAAAAGACAACCTTTGTCTCATTTTTGCAAATAAAGAGTCAACGTTTCATTTATTCACTATAACAGGTAAGTTTTCAACTCTAAATTTATTGAATATCTAAAGTGTCTAAAGTGTCAATTTTTAATCAATTTCGTTAAACATTTAGCGACATTTGAAATTATTGTAAGATGAAACTTTCTGAAATAAGAATTTGTGTACTTCACTATGTCAATTCCTCTTTTTTCTAGAAAAAATTTAAATTTTTAGCCAAGCCTAATTTTCCAAAGAAAAGAAGTCCTAACCAACAGAAATTTTAATTTCAAAATTTTATTCTAAAATAATAAAATTTAAGCCAAAAGTATAAAAATCGTATACACAATGAATAAGGAGTACATGTGAATTAAGATGATGATGGTGATGAATGATGATGATGTTGGTGGCAACATCCATCAACGAATGGTTTAAACTATGTTGATATCGTGTACTAAGAATGAGTAACATCATCATCATATACTTGATCATTTACATTTGGCATGGTACCCTCATTCTATGATGTATTTCCTAAATCGTGCAAAACATGAACTCCTTGATTTTTAAAAAAAATAATTAAAGAAATGATTATTTAATATACCATTTGCCTAAGTTAATCATATTTTAATTCACAAAAAAAAGATAATTAAATTTTCCATTTTTAAAAAAAGTTGATCATATTTTAGTACAAATAATAAATTTACAAGTTAGATAGTTCTGAACATGTGCTAGATGTCTAACTCTACAATATCTCTTAAATTTAATTGTTTCAAATATTAATTGATTGATATTATTTTACAATGTTTTTATTTTAGTTTAACTACTTATTTGAAGAAGTCTAAGGTAGACTTGGTCCACATTAACTTTTGCGTGGATCAAGTTTTCACTATCATCCCCTACTCTACTTCCAATATTCCACTCCCTTACTCTACTTTCAAATTTTTTTAGAAAAAGAAAAAAAATAATTTAATTTAATTTTTAAAATTTTTAATTTAAATTTTTATTTTTATTTTTTAATTTCTAAATTTTTTTTAATTTTATTTTGATTTTAAAATTTTAAAATATTAAAAAAAAATTAATTGTTAATTATAATTTTTAAATTTTTAAAATTTTTTAATTTTTTTAGTTTTTTAAAATTTTATTTTCAATATTTTATTTTTATTTTTTTAAGTATAAGATTGAAATTGACGAAACTTAAAAGTATAAGAGTAGGGTGAAATAAAGTGAAAGTATGGAGTGAAGTGTGAGGAGGGGAGTAAAGTAAAGTAAAGTGAAGTGTTATTAGTGTGGACCAAGTGCAGACAAGTATTTTAAAATCTTAATTTAAAAAAAAACCTTGTGAATTCAAAATAAATGTAAAACAAACTAAACCATGAATTTCTAGTGTATTTTTGCCTTTTGGTGTAATTGTGTAAGCTTGATTTCTACTTGGATTTTGTGATAATGATGCCAACAAATCTTTCCTTCTGGTAGCCTGAGTCAGTACGACGACGTCCTTGGTAACTAATTGCACTGTTTTTTTTAAAAAAAAATCCGTTAATCCGTTATGTACTTATGTTATGTGTGATTTATCTTATGTGTATATATTCCTTTTTTTAGTTTTTTTTATAAATATTTTGATTTAAAATTGAGTTATGTCAGGGCCAGAGCCAAAATTTAAAAATTAAAGAGGCCAATATCTTATATCCTTCCCATTCACTTATGTTTGTTGATTTTGAGTTATCTCTATTGAAGATTAAATATATTTACATATGAGATTTTGTTAGAATAATTTTAACTTATTTTTTATGTAAGCTTTGTATGACTTTATATTATAATTTATAATGTGTAAAGAAATATACAAACTTTAAAATTTAATTTGAAAATTGTGTAAAAAACAAAAGACTGAAAAAGTACATTATAGCATAAAAATGGTATTTAGCAAGGGGTTGAATAAAAATGCAATAGGTAGTAGTACGAATTTCATATAATCATCTCCGTCTCTCAATTATCTGGCAGTCTACCCTATAAAAATAATAGAGCAGGGCTTTAAGATTTACTTCCTCCGTTTCAAATTAATTGCAATATTGTAAAAATGGCACTATACATTCATCACTCTTAATTTGTGATTATTTTCTATTCTATATGTTAAACATAATCAAGTAAAATTTTGTTTGATTCGTCTCATTGCAAAGATTATTAATACAAAATTTTTAAAATTTTTATTGTACACAAATAGAGATATTAAAAATTAAAGTAGTATATTAAACATCATTAAAAAGAAAATGTTGCAAATAAATTGGAACGAAAATACTATTTGGCTAAAGCATAAATTGTAAAAGCTGAATATGCTTTGTTTAAACACTATGATGGCTGCACATTGCCACATTCCCTGTTGTTTTCCATCTATGAATCTGCTTTATTTAATTTTTTCCGTTTCTTTTTTTTATCCTCTCTTTTTCATTTTTCTTTATAATAGATTCTTATATAATCTTGTATGGTTCACAAACATAACCAATGATTGTCATTAGCTTACCATGAGTTTGTAAAGCACAAGATGAATTCATCTATACAAAAAAGCTGAAAAATGTGGTGATTGGCAATTGATTGTTGGCTATTGGCGGTTGACTTTTTTGTTGTCTTGTTTGACTAGTTGGAAATGTTACTTGTTTTGTAAGCTTTTTAACTAGTTGAAAAGGCCAGCTATTTGTAGAGATGTTTGGTAAATTTGAGTATTGACTATTAGTTGCTTATTAGAGTATTGACAAGCCCACCAATAAAGCTAGCTGAAACAACTTTTTTATTTTGGCTTAAAAGTCAGCTTTTCAGCTTCTTTAAAAGTCATCTTTCAAACATTTTTTTAATTGTTTGACTAACAAAAAGCCAATAGCCATAAGTTAAAAGTCAACCAAAAAGCTAAGCCAAAAGGCATGAACCAAACAGCCCAAATGTTTTATGGGTTTGTAAATCTAGGTAACTAAGTACAAATACTATTCATTTCAAAATTAAAACACAAATATTGTTATTTTATTGTATTTCATTTGTTATTGCATTCGTATTTCAATTTTAGCTCAGAGTCTCCAAAATATAAGACAATCTTGTTTGAATAGAAAGGAATGAACCATTGGGTCAGTCTTACAAAGTACACGTGTCAAAACTATAGTTAGGCAAAATGAAATAACACCAGAATTTCAGCAAATAATGGCCATGAACTAACTTATGAACTATGTTTATTTTCTTAAGAAAATACTCCTACCAATATGGGAAATGAGATCATATAATTATGAGAGAGCCAATTTGTGCTACCACTTAAAGGCTAATGTCTCTTTTGACTGAATTCAAATTGACTAATTTTTGGTAGAATCTCACTAATGTCTATATCAATTTGTTTTATTGGAAGAAATGCATAATTTGTTGTAGTTGCTAAATCACATCATTAATATTTATTTATATGGTCTTCTATTTGTTTCACTTCTCGTTGGTTCTTATGGGACTCTCTTTGTCACGTTTTGTAAGGTATTACTTTATTCAAGATAGTTTTAGTGTTTTAGGTAATGCAGCATTTATTATTTTACGGTAGAATTGATTGTCAATAATAAACACTGAATTATAGAGGTAAGTGTAAATGCGTAAATTAGATGGTTCATTTCTTAAAAATTTACACTATAAACCATTTTTATTAGTATCACATCATCTTGTACCAACAATCAAACGGGTTGTTAAAGACGTAATAGAGAGAATCTTAATTCAATAATCATACGTATAAACTGCAGATTTTTTTATATTGGTAATTGACTTTTTTATATATTGGCGATTGACTTTTATCGATAGGAAATTACAACTTAGACTAAAGTAAAGAGATAAAGGATGACAATGTATGCGACCCTTGTTTCGGTTTACAAACTTTTACATATGCTAATAATATAGGAATTTACATGTCTTTTTGCTCTCAAACATCGCAATTTACAGTAAAGTAAAAAATATTTTAAACTCGAAATCTCAAATCTGAAAGTTAACGTGTCGACTAATAGACAACCACCTCACTATCTATCACAAACTTACAAAATTACAACACAAACATAAAAGTATAGTTACATTTTAGTGTCTTTAGATTTGAAGCATTGTCAAAGCAAGAAGTTGAAACAACATAACATTGCAGATATCACAATGCTGGTGTCACAAAGCAACAAGATCAGGGTAAAATCCTAATCAATAACAATGATTTGTAAGTCACCACAAAAAGATAAAAAGAATAATAATAAAATAAACAAAATCAAAAAAATAAATTAAAATAACAAAATTCTCACCCTATCAAATTCTACCACATAAGAGTGATTTGTTAATCTCACAAATAATCGTTATTTACTAAGACTTTTCATTTTAATGATGTTGCTATCGAAAGCAAATAAATTAAATTACAAAAAAGTGGGCCCATTTCTACTTTCTTTCTTTATTGTTGGTATGACTTCACTTGACTCCAAATAAACTACTTTTGGCATTCAATTAATCATTGTTCAAACAAAATCTAAGCGGCTTTCATCACCCTAAATAAAGGCATGAGTATAAGAAAAAAGCATTTTCCTGTACTGGAGTCTGCAGGTAAACACAAGAAAAAAAATTATTTTTAAGAATTTGAGGATTCAATAAAAAAGGTAAAGGACCATCCGGGCACAAGACAGGGTCCCAGTGAGGGTTTTTTTTCTTGAAAGATGCGGACAAATTATACCCATACCCCCAATTGATACCTACGCCCAGTAGGAGTCAAACCCCAAATCTTCTGCTCCACATGCAGATGCTCTATCCATTGAGCCACAAACGCTTTTGATAAAAAATTATATTAATTTTGCTACAAAGTAAAAGATGAGTTTTTTATGTATGTAAAAATGATGATTAAGTTATAGTCAATGCGGCAAAATAAGGTCAAATTACACCCAATAACCCAACATTACACCACACCTATCAATCATGTCTATCTATGCATTATCATGTTGAATAGTACTCTATATCAATATTAAAACGTGTCATCAATTCTTATTGTTTCATTTTGTTAGTTACAATTATTTTTTCATAGTTTTCAAAGCATAATTCGAATTACAATTTACAATTAATATAAATATGTTTTTTCAGAAATTATGAAAATTGTATATTGTTGAAGTTTCCATTGTTACCCACATGTGAGTTGTCCCACATCGGAGAAAGAGAAGAGTATGCAACACTTTATATACTCAAGGAGTAACTCCTACTACTACCAATTGGTTTTAGTAGTGAACCTTCTTTGGGTTTATGAGTGATCTACTTCTTCTCCTTCTTGTTTGGGTTTCCCAGGCCCATTTTCTAAATTCTATCATATATATATATATATATTAAAATTACATACACGAACATAATCTGGGTTCAAAGGTTGGTGAAGTTTAAGAGGATGGAACAAGAGAGTCGAAAATTATATCATCGTAAGACAATCTCACACAAGACGGGTTGATTAATTTTTTTATTATAATTTAGTTTCTTGACATTTATTATTGAAAGTTGTTTTGTGGGATTATATATGAAGTATAATGTATGGTTACAGACAATATAATTAGTGCTAAGGTCTAAATCCTAGGCAGATCAATGATTAAACCAGAAAACAGTCATTATGTTTAAGTGGTAGAAATACTCGATCATATTATACTCCTATCAAAGATAGTTATTTTTATGAAAGTGATAAATAAATGAAAGGAGAGAATAAATTATGTGGATGAAATTAAAAGAGACTTAAAATATATAGATGAGGTTAAAAGAAAGTGATAGGTCATTATCCAAAAATAAAATTAACACAAATTTGATGAAATAGACTAAAATAAAAAATAATACAAATTTAATGAGGCAGAGAGAGTACCTTTTACAACAAAACAATTGTATAGATATATGTATTTACGTATTCATCTATGTTTGACTATACATCTTTGGTATTATAGTGTATACCAAAGCAACATACTCACATGTCACGATAGAATTTCATCAAAGAGAAAGATAAAAACTTTTAAGAAAATAGTAATAAATGAAAATAGAGAATAAATTATATGCATGAAATTAAAAAAGTTAAAGGATTGAAAACAAAATGGTGGATCATCGCCCAAAAATAAATATGATGTCAAATAAGTGGGACAAATTAAAATGAAAAATGCTTCAAGTTCATTGGGACAGAGGGAGTACACCAATTGACTGAATGCCCAAAATCCAGCAGAAATCCACTTAGTCCACATTATTTTAATGTGCATTTGCATCAACTTAAAAATAGTAGTAAATTAAGCAGGAAAATGTACTATTTTTATATATCGCATACTTAAAAGTGTATACCAAGTCGATACAAGAAAATCTTATAATCTTATTAGGAAGAGATTTATGAAGGACTATTGTTAGATGGTCCCAAAAATTGTTAAATTGTTGTGAGCAAATTGTTTTGACGGAATGCTCCATTGGACCAAATAGCACACAGAAATATATAAAGTTCAATTCTTCTTGAACCTATGTCATCCTAATATATCCTCTACATTTAAAATGTAGTCTAATCTCACAATTTAAAACATGCCCAAGCACTCAAATTTTAATCAATTTGACCCACAACTCATCATCATCCTACCCAATATTTTCCGCTCATAGAAAACTATGGGCAGGATCTGGGACAATTTGACCCACAACTAATCAGGCTTAAATCAGCATGACATACCATACCCAATAACCTAATATAAAGCTCATCTCTAAATGTTCTTGCCCACAATGTAAATTAAATGATCTTTTAATTAGTTGAAATTAGAGGTGTTCAACGGGCCGGGCCGGGCGGGGTGGGTCAAAATTCAGATGGGCCGGGGCATGTCAAATGTTAAACGGGCCGGGGCGGGTCAAGCCCATTTAAATTCTCTTTTTTAAAAAGTTCATAAAATAATTTTTTTATTATACTTTATGGCCCGATGGATCGACCCACTTATGTATATAATAATATCATTTAGAAATATAAAAAAAGTGGTAAATTTTTTTCCGCAATTAATTCTTATAATTATCCGGCCCGGCCCGACCCTTTACATCAAGGCCCGTCAATGACCCGCCCCATTATTGACCAGACCCGCTAATGACCCGTTAAAATATGACCCGACCCTTGTCCCATTGGGTCCACCCGCCCCATTGAACACCTCTAGTTGAAATTAACTTAAACCATAACTAACTCAGCATTAACTGTACTGATCTAACTTGAGTTTTTGCAAACTAGATCAATCCTAATACTGATTCAACGTATCTTAAACCCGAAACAATCTGAACTCAATTTAAATGGGTATATTTTTAAGTTGACCCCACATAACTCAAACTTAAAACCTTATTAATTAAACTACTTGTTTTAACACATATTATGACAACTGTTTACTAATTAATGCATGGAAAAATGAATGACGTAGTAGGAAAGTTCCTAACTTTCTTGGTCAATCATCCTCCTAACCTTGGCTTGATTGTGAGTGAAGTGTTAGCAATTTGCTTACAAGACACTGTACAGTAAGAAATTACGGCTGAAACTATGTACATATAATATAAAACACTACGCATGCCAAATTGACAATAGCATGCCTTCACCCCAACACAAAACCAATCTCTATTACCCTTTTCAACTCTTTGTCTCTTGAAAAAGACACCTTCAAAGTCCTTTGTTCTTGCGTATTAAGGATCGTATTGTACGGTCTCGTGTCCAAGAAATTGTCATTGTTATACATTGTAAAAAAAATTAAAAATAGTTTTCCCTCCTATTCAGAGTAATTGGGATATTTTTTTATTTGGTGCATTCACATTAACTGTCCCATTTTATTAGGCTATGATTATTTTATTTAAATATCTCATGTTCACACAAGTAATGACCAAAATACCTCATTTTCACACTACTTATAATATTTCAACTACCACCTTAACAATTAATTTAATTAATTAAAATACCCTAACTACCATCTTTTTGGTGGACCTTATCCCACTCTTAATATCCGTGTCCAGCCCAAATGTTCCAATTACGTTGAATAGGAGGGACTAGGGACTAATATATGTGAATTGTGTGGACGATATTAGAGGAGAGTCGAAATGTGTGAACCGAAATATAAGAAAATAGGGTAATTATTTCATAAAGAAAAATTATAATTAAGTAAAAGGAACAGACTAAAAGAAAATACATAATATTTAGAGACATGGAAGATCGATGAATAAGCAAGCATCCTAGTTTTGGGTATGTGACAAAGTGATAGCCGTTGATTTTTGCCTTTATTGAGTATATTTATTTGGACAACGGGGAGTACTGATTATTTTATTGATTTTTAAGCTAATTGAATTAGTATTTAGTAAATTGTATATTTAGAAAATATTTATAATTTATAAAATTAGGTATTGGTTAAAACTGGACCAACAAGTCATATTAAAAATCATTTAGTAAATGAACTCACCATTTACTTTAATTTTATTTATATAATTTAACTTTTCCACACACAATTTAAACTCTCTCTTTATTTATTACTCCCTCCATTCCTTTTTATTTTTCCACCTTACTAAAACGAGTAGTTCCATAAGTTTTTCCACTTTAGAATACTTTCTATTTTTGGAAAGTTGTCATCCCACTTTTACTCCTCAAAACACCACTTTCTTTACTTCACACTACTATTTAATTATTTTCCCTCTCATACTCCCAATAAAATCATTACATCATACTATTATTTAATTATTTTTTCTCAAATACTTCTAATACAATCATTACTTTCCATTACTATATAATTAAAATAATACCCACTATCACCAAAGATTCCATTTTTCTTAATCTTGGTGAAAAACCCAAATAGGAATATCAAAAAGGAACGGAGGGAGTATTATATAGAAGTATCTAACTTTTAAATATAAATACTTCATTGACTTACGCTTTAAGGCTAATTCAAAAAATTAGTATTCTAGTATTTTTTGGCTTTTTAATCAACTAATAAGCTATAAAATCGAAAATCAACTAAAAAAAATAACTATCAACCGACCAACTCTTATTAGTTATTACATCACTAATTCTTAAATGACACAATTTCATAGTGAGATTATTTTCACTGAGCTGATCAATATACTTTAATTTATATTAAAATGATCATGTATAATTTAAAGTGATTAATTAGATAAATTAACTAATCATATTGATCATTGTCGTTATAATCGCGATTCAATGATTTTACGATCCAAAAACAAGCGAGCGATTTGAATCGCAAGTAGAATCTTGAAGTTGTACTCTAGAATCTTACGATTCTAGTTGGAATAAATTAAAATTTTTAGAGGTGGAATCATAACACGATTCTACAATTTAACAATCCAATTTTACTAATTTAGTATGAATTATTTTCAATTTTTCTTATGTACCATATTTTGCTAATTTCTTTCACACATACACATAAATTTTAAATTTTTCATCATGAAAACTTTTAAAAAACAATTTTTCTAATCGATACAAGATTTAAACTAATTATTAAAACGTTTTTGTTATATTATTAAAAATGAAGTGAAAGAAACTTTAATTCATAAATTTAAACTTTTGAATTGTATAATAATGATAAGAAACTAAATATTTTTAATTAATATATATAAATTTAAAATTTTGAATTGGATAATGATGATAAGAAATTTAAAATTTTTAGAGATAGATCATAACACGATTTTACGATTCGATTCTACCTCTCTAAACGACTCTAAGTAAAATCGCGATTTAACAAGTTTGATATTGATACTTCTGATATTGAAACAGCCTCATACAAGCTAAGATGAATTATTATTAAATAAGTGATTATAATAATAAGAAACACAGTGGCGTGACGAGAGAATAGTGAGGAAATTGTGCCTTGTTTACCGTCTTGTTATCGTAGACGTACGTAACGTACATGATCTATATTTGCATAAAATTTTTTATTTTTGTTTAGGTGAAAATTGACTCTACACCGGAGTATACTGTATACCAAATTCAGCCACATAAATAAATATCATATTGACTCCTAGTACACACTACAGTTAAAACTTTAAAACTATCCAAATGTAGTTAATTTGATAAATACAAAAACCAATTTTTAAGAATCACTAACAAAGTGGGTTAACTTTGTTTTGTAGTCTTATTCAAATTAAAACACCGTGCTGCTTTTCTCATTATTTAATTACTTGTCTTTTTTATTTTATTACATTTTCTTTTGGAACTATACTTTTTTGTGTTTCTTTTCTTCCCATATGATTATACCCTCTAATTCATCACTGCCTTAGAAATATAATTATAAATATAACTAAATATTGCAAAATTTAAAAGTCCGATATTATCTTAGTTAAAGTAAGTACTATCTTTCACATGCAAAATCATGAAATTGATTGGAATATCACTCAAAAATATGAAGTATAACAATTAATTGAAGGATAAAAAAGATTTTTTTTTTTGAGTAAGATAAAATAGATTTTAAAACCTGTTTGGCTTATGTTGCAATTTACATTTTGAGTTTGACATTAAATGATGACCAATACATAGTAAATAAGAAATATGTTTGACTCATATTTTAATTTCCATTTTACAGACCATGTACAATTAAAGTAAAAATCAAGAAAAATAAATAAAGGTAATAAAAATATATACTTTATATAATGGAAAAATATGTATATGAGATTAAAAAGATATAATAAGTTAAACTTTTCTATATGGAAAAAAATTCAAAAAGTTGTGTGGGTCCTAATGTTATTTAAAATAACTAAAGATATTTATTTTATTTTACTGTTTAATACAAGTTAGTTAAAAAGATGATAAAGAAAAAATGCCACAAGAATCCAACTCAATTTTCTTCTTAGAAAAAAATACAACCAAACTAAAATAAAATTCAATTCTCAAATATTGATACAATTAAAATTGTGTAGGAAATAATATATTTTATTCTATGCAGAATATGTAGGAAATAATATATTTTATTACATGCAGAATATTTAGATTTTATTCTAAAATAATATCCTCATTGTTTAGGAAGTCAAGATATTTTGTACTCCTTAACTTGGGATATTCTTTTAGTATTTATAGGGGGCATTTGCCTCCCATTATTAAATAAAAATAAAAACCGAATGAATTTATTCTTAAATTTAAACCAAATTATTATACTTTGTTATTAATTTCTTCAAATTGAACTTGTAAAATTAAAAAAAAATACATACTAAGTATTTGTACACGAACAAGTATATGTTTGAGATGTAGTTTATAAAGAAAGAATGTCTAGGGAAGTGAGAAAGACACAATCCTAAAGCAAACAATAAACTTTAGAACTCCAGAAAATCAAACTGTAATTCCCATCTGTCTTCATGACCCAAGCAAAGAATCACTAATATTAACATGCAAAATAAATCTAAAATAAAAACTAATAAATAATAATTAATCTCCTTAGGACCATATTGTTATTGCCCAAAAAATTAGCCACATAAAAGCTAAAGTTTTCAGTCTCTGTATTCGAGACTGGAAACATTACCCCACGCCCAATCTCTCTCTTTTCCACCTTCTTTACACTCTTTCTCATGTTTTATCACAAATCATAATGTTTACTCCTTTGTACCCAAACCAATTAATCTATCCATATATCACTAATATTACTGCTAATGTGTAACAAAAAATATAATTGTTTGAATTGTCTAATCATGTATTTTTACAATATTTATTTTAATGACTTTTAGGTATCCATAACTCAAAATATAAATTACAAAATAATACGTTGGACAAAATGATAAAGTGATTGTAACAAATTTAATGAAATGAAACCTTGTCCTTCAAATAAATTATATTGTCTTATGAGAACATCAAATAGAACGAGAGTACGAGACAAAGTCATACTTTTGACATAAGCCTCTACAAGCAATTCATTAGTAAAAAAAATAATATATTAATTCAGACTTGTACAGGAACTAATTTTTTTTAAGACTGTTTCATCGTGAGACAGACATAAATAAAGAATTAGGGTACTTTTTAAACATTAGTATAAAAATACAACATGTTTTGATCATAACACTAAGTATTAATAGCTACAACCCATCTTCACATGGTCATAACTCCAACAATAAAAACCAACCCATTTTTCAATTGGGTTCATACTTCATACCATTTTAATAACCCATTTCCCCTTCTCTCTAAAACCAAGAACAATTAAAGGGTACACTTATTCAGAAGCAGTAGAATAGAAGCAAGTATTCATTTTGTTTGTCATCTTTCCCATTCAAAACCTTGGAAATGGTGTTTTAAACACAAAAATAATAAATACCCATTATAAATAATTAATAAATTTTCCTTTTTGGGTTATTTATAATGCAATTAAGTGGATTTATATGGGAAAAATCAGGCAACAATTTGTATACAAGTAAAGGATTGAGAAGAAGAAAAAGACAATATCAATGTAGACAAGAAGAAGAGATAAAACAGAGTAGTAGCATGGAATTTAATGGCTTATTGAAGATCTATTCAATCATTTATATCTTCTTTTTTGTTTCTTCTTCTCTGGTTTCCCCTGTTTTTTCTTCAATGGATTCTGATTTTGACTATAAACTTAGCAATGAAACGCATCGTTTTAAGCCTGCTGAACAAGTTCAGAGATTGAGAAGAATCAGAGAACATCTTAAAAAGATCAACAAAACTCCTGTTAAAACTATTCAAGTATGTATACTTCTATTTTTCCCTCTATCTTTTTTTATTTTTTTATTTTTTATTTTTTTATTTATCTAATGTTGCGATTAAACATCAATCGGAAATAAACTCTTATAAGCAGCTTTAATACTAACAAGGATAAGGTTACGTATAACTGACCTTAACCCTGTTTGGTGACAAAATGCAAATTAAGGTAAAGAATATTAACCTAAAAATCGAATATCAATATTAGCTTAAGCTTTGAGATGAGACAGACATTTGAGGAAAATAACATTTATGTTGTGGTGAATTTGTAATTATTTAAATGAATGCAAATGTTAATGTTTTTATTATTTGCTTTATGTTAATAGAGTGTAGATGGGGATCTTATAGATTGTATATTGGCACATCAACAACCAGCATTTGATCATCCTATGTTACAAGGTCAAAAACCACTGGTATGTTTTTTTTCATTGAATTTGCTACATTAAGCTCTGAATGTTTAGGGGCCTTGGGCGAAATAACATATTAGAGCCTTTTCCCTACAACCATTGTTTTTTTGACATGGGGTTCTGAGCGACGACTCCTCTTGCCCACCCCTAGGGCCGGCCTTGGGCACTATATTTATTTATTTACATTCTTAAAATTATTTTTGAAAATCTTCAGGAAGAACCAGAGAGGCCAAAAGGGCAGGAAAATAACGGTATGTTCGAAGAAAGCATCCAATTATGGCATTTAACAGGAGAAGCATGCCCAGAAGGAACAATTCCAATAAGAAGAACAATTGAAGATGATATGTTAAGAGTTAATTCTATTAGAAGATTTGGAAGAAAACCCAGAAGAGTTAGAAGAGATTCTACTGGCTCTGATCATGAGGTAATTTTTTTTTTTACTGTTTCCCTCCAATTTTAATTTAAATAATTGATTTATGGTAAATTTTCTCAAAATTTAATTAAAATAAAAGGAATAAGAAAAAGAAAAGAAAAGGCAAAGTACTTGAGCTTCTCCATCATTATCACCATAAGCCTCTTAGTGAACACTAGGCAAAGGGGTCAAAAGACACTGGAAAAGAACTTATTAAAGTTTTTGCTTGTCCCTCTTCTATTTCCTTTTTTTCATTCACCAATAAATTACAATTAATAAAAAAAATAAAAAAATTAAAAAAAATAAAAAAAACTATTCCATTCATATAGTTATGGGCTTTGATTTATAAGCTAAAATTACTCTTTACAATTAAAAGTTAATTTTGATAATTTAAAATGGAATTTCATTTTAATTAATATAATTAACGAATAAGATATTAAAATTGATGTATGCAATTTGATGACAAATTACTATTTTATCATACTTACTAATTTAGTTTTCTCATGATCCACATTTAAAATTTCGATCTGAGAACTTTATTGTGACCTAAATGTAACAAAATAAGCGAAAAAAAAAGAGTTAAATTTGATATTAGAAAAAGTAAATGTAATATCAATTCATTAATGGGTCAAATTGTGTAGTATCCATAACCTTTAGCAAAGAAGTAATAAGTAATAAGCATAATTAGTGGTGCAAATAAAAAGTAGGCAATGTACCCTTAGGAAATCATAGTTAGTACCTACTCCTAGAAGTATTATTTATTAATTAGTATAATGCATGCTTTGTAGAATTATAGTCATAATTCTGTTTTTCCTTTTTTGAAACAAGAACAAACTTAAAGCAACAAATTTAAACCTTACAATAAATTAAGTTTATAACACAACTACCAACTATTTTTGCTTTTAGGGTGCTACCTATGTGATATTGTGAAAGGGGTTAGCCATTGATGACTTGCACTATTTTCTAAACTCTAATGCTAATACAGTGTCGTTTTGATGTTTTAGAAAACTTAGGTAAAACTATCTGTTTCGGTAATGAAACGAGGAAGTATATATGTTAAATTGCTATTTTCATTATAAAATATTAGTAAAACAACATGTTCTCTCTGAAAGACCATTTTCGAACCGGGGGATTTTTTGATCGCACTCTCCTATTGGGTATGAGTCTTCCATCATCCTTCCCTCTCCAGACCCTGATCATAGTTTTCTATGAACGGGACACACTGGGTATGATGATGATGATATCTGTTTGGTAAATGGCTATTAGTTATAGATGTTTTGTACGATCTACTAGAACCCAAAAGTATTGGTTGAGAAGTTAAGATGAAGATGGTCAATTAACAATTAGATATTGGTTATTGGCTGTTTATTAAAGAAAAAATATCAAAAGCCAAAAGTCAATGAAAAATTACTCAATATTTCATTATGTTAAAACTAAAGTTGACTTTAAAGTCATTTTCAAACACTTTTTGTGCAGTTTAACCAAATAAAAATTAAAAGTGAAAAAATTTCGAACGAAGAGTCATTTAGCAACTACACCTTTGAAGATATTTATCATACTTTCTCGGTTTCATAATACTTGCTACTGAATGTAACATATTGTGTGAGAAAATGTCACAATCAGTAGCAAGTATAATAAAATGGAGGAAGTATTATGTTACAATATTTCCTCTAATACTTTCCAAAATTCCAATTTATCAAAAATTTTGTATACTCATTCATTTTTTTGATTAATTGCTCAAATTTAATAGAGTACTTTTTACTTATTCAATCAAGAATAAAAATATGACTATTGAACAATGTCATATCATATCAAAATTTACTCACCGGCCAGAAAAAGTTTTTAAAAAAATAAAAAAAAACAAGGTGAAAAAAGCATTAATGTAAAATCAGAAATGTTTGGTTTGACAGGATTAGAGTTAAGCAAGCTGAGTGACTGATTTTTATGACTGAAACTCTATGAGAAATATTTATGGTAGTTGGTTGTTCTTTAACTTCCCCCAATTAATTTTGTACTGTTTATTGCTTCTTCTAGTAACTCCTTACTTTCATGATTTTCTTCATTTAGTGTTATTTTACTTACTTTTTTCTTCTATTTATTTTTCTTGATGACACATTTCTGCTATCAAAATATTCCATCATTAGCATCCTTTTTGGATTTTCTTTTTGTATTTTCTAATGCTTATTTGTCTTACTTTCTTAAAATAGAATACAACATCACATTTATTTTCTTACATGACATTTATTTTCTTATTATTAATATAACCTCAAATGTAACTTTATTAGAAGTTTAGAGTTTAGATAACCCTTTAATCGGAGACGTACTGTTTAGCCGTTAGTATTAAAGTAGTGATAATGAAAATAATTGACGTGTGATTTCATGATAAATTCTCACTATAATGTCATTTTATGTTTATAATACTGAATATTTTATACGTAATTATAAGTTATTATCCTTCAATATGAAAACTGATAATGAAAACTTATAAAATGCATATGATTTTATGGGTCCTTTTGTCGCTCGTATAAATATCAACATATTAAAAGATATGTATCGATTTATAAATTGATATCTCTTAAGATAACATATGTATAAATTATTAACGGGTCCTTTTGTTGCTGGTATAAATATCAACATAATACTCCCTCCGTCCCACTGTTATTGTCCACATTTTCTTTTTGGGTCAGTCCACTTTAATTGTCCATTTTCTATTTTTTGCTAAGACTTTTTACCTAAATACCCCCAACTACCCCAACTTATATTATTTAAGATACCTCATCTATCACCTTTTCAATTATTATAATCACTTAAATACTCCACCTACCACCTTTTCAATTATTATAATCACTTAAAATACCCACTTTTTGGTAGGCCCCACCCCTTTCTTATTTTGCGTGTCCACATGAAAGTGGACAATAACAGTGGGACGGAGGGAGTATAACTTAACTAACACATGCTTTTATCGTAAATTTTATGATCTTGTTTAAATTGAAATATATTTTTTTGTTAAGAATATTTTTAAGATTTTTTTTTTTGTTATTTAACAGCATGCAGTGGGATATGTATCTGGAGAACAATATTATGGAGCAAAAGCAAGCATAAATGTTTGGTCACCTAGAGTATCTAATCCATATGAATTCAGTTTATCACAAATGTGGGTCATTTCTGGTTCCTTTGGTGATGATTTAAACACTATTGAAGCTGGTTGGCAGGCATGTTATTTTCTTCATTTTATTAATTAATTGTTACATTTTTTAAAAAATTATTAAATTTTAAGAGTAATATATATATATATTTATTCCTATGGAATAGAAGTTATTAATTATTATTCACATTAATTTATGATTTGGAACTATAAATAGAGTATCAATAATTAATTGTTTAGTAAGTATTGATTGTTGTAATATATTGTTGGGTACTACTAACCAATTTTACTTCTGTGTTATTAATACTTGTACGAGTCAACAAATGTGGCTAATTTAGACTAACTAAATTAATTATTTTCTGTTTCAGGTTAGCCCTGAGCTTTATGGAGACAACTACCCTAGGTTTTTTACCTATTGGACGGTAAGTTATTTTTTAGTCTGTCTCTTTAAATTTGTTATTTTTAATGATTTTGTATAGGAATTTTTTAGTCAAATAACTTTACATTTTAAGTGATGGAGGGTACAAAATAAATTGTTGTGATTCAGTTTAATGTATGTATTAAGTCTTAGTATTTTTAATTTCATCTAATTAAAAATATAAAAATTTATACCTCATATAAAAATATACGTTTAGAGAAATTTAAAAATTTTCAAATAATTATATATTTTTTTAGAATAAGGAAGAATAAAGTAGACTAGATAAATAAATGACGTAGGTATTAAGTTTTAAAAACGTCTTTTAAAAAGATGTCTTTCAAGAGACTGGTTGGAGAAATTACTATTATAACGAGTTGTATTTGTTAGAGTATATAACATATTCTGGGGCCTTAACCATCAGCTTAAGCTTTTGGTTAAGATGATTCCTTAACATGGTATCAGAGTCAACGTGACAAGAGGTCACGGGTTCGAATCTCAGCCACCCCTCATTTAATGTAACACTTAATTAATTAAATATTTTGGTAAATATGACAGAGTGATGCCTACCAAGCGACAGGATGCTACAACTTGTTATGCTCCGGCTTTGTTCAAACTAATAGTAGGATTGCTATCGGGGCTGCTATTTCTCCAACATCTTCATATAAAGGAGGACAGTTTGATATTAGCTTGTTAATTTGGAAGGTAATTTTATTTTTTTTTTTTTTTGAAAATGTATACGATATTTGCTATTATTAGTTAATCAGAAACTACCCTTTTATTTATTTTATCAATCAGACCCTTTTTTGAGAGACCGATTATATTATATATATAGACGTCTCTCAAGAGCCCAACTCATATCTCCCTTTTAACTTACAAAATCACCATTCAATTTTTTTTTAATTTATCAATTGGTTCAGCTCCAAAACTTAAGACGTCTATTGTATAGACGGTTTCAAGTAAGAATTTGTGTTAATATAAAAATAAGGTTTTAAAAAATATATTAGATGAAACTGTTAGAGCATATAACATATGTTGGGGCCTCAACCATTAGCTTAAGCTTTTGGTTGAGATGGTTCCTTAACATGGTATCAGAAGCCAGTGTGACAAGAGGTCACAGGTTCGAATCTCAACCATCCCTCATTTAAAAGTGGAATATTTAGCACCAGATATGAGGAGGGCCTGTGTTGCATCCACACTTCTAGCCCAAAGGGCTCTCGTGTGAGGGGGCGTGTTAGAGCATATAACATATGTTGGGGCCTCAACCATTAGCTTAAGCTTTTGGTTGAGATGGTTCCTTAACAGAAACTACAATTAATTTATGCATGTTTATTACTTTAAGGTATATGGTACCTTGAAAAATACTCCGGGTATAATACTGAAAACCTGCCTACTTAGTTTGTACGGCAAATCACCTTAATTTATATTTTTTCACAACTTTGCCTAATTATTGTTTCCATGCACATTGAAATGCATAAACAAAATTGATTTAATGGGATTACGTATAAGATTTAAATATTTAAAATAAACATGGCCTTTTTTATGATAGAATTACAAATAATTGAATTAATCAAATTTTTTTTTACTTATTTATAATTCTAATTTTAATATAAAATCATAACTTTATTATTTTGTTACGATTCAGGATCCAAAGCACGGAAATTGGTGGCTGGAATTCGGATCAGGTATTTTAGTGGGGTATTGGCCCTCATTTTTGTTCACCCACCTAAGAGACCATGCAAGTATGGTTCAATTTGGAGGAGAAATAGTGAATTCAAGGGCACAAGGTTTCCACACTTCAACACAAATGGGAAGTGGTCATTTTTCAGGGGAAGGCTTTGGAAAAGCTTCCTATTTTAGGAATTTACAAATTGTAGATTGGGGTAATAGTTTAATTCCATTATCTAATCTCAAAGTTTTGGCGGATCATCCAAATTGTTATGATATTAGAGGTGGGATTAATAATGTTTGGGGTAATTATTTTTATTATGGAGGTCCGGGGAGAAATGTTAGGTGTCCCTAAAAATTAGGGCACCTAAATTTTCCATCACATATTGTATTTTTTGGGTGCCTTAAGTTGGGGTTTGTCGTAATTGTTCATGGGTTTGGGTTATTTTTATAGTTTTTTTTTTTCTTTTTTTATATAAAAAATTTTGGGATCTTAGTCTAATGTGTGATCAATTAATTAATCACACTGCTTGTAGGAAAGCCTTTGTATAAATTTTATCTCGGAAAGGAAAAGTGAATATAGTATGATTTTCTTTTTAATTTTGATTTTTTGTCTTGGTTTTCTCTTATTTTCTTTTTTCGATCAAACAATCCATTTTATTTTATTACGCAAGGCTAATATTTTATACTAATATGACCAATCTATGGAGCTTGGATGTCAAATTCAACAACCACAATCAACTAATATAAAAAAAATAATATATATTTGAGTTCGACAAATTTTTATTCCACTAACTTTGATATATATAGCGGTTAGCTTTGAAAACATATTCTCATAATCACAGTCACTAAATTTATCATTTTGAATTCTTTTTATATATTTGTCACGTCAATTCATAAAAAAAGTCATACTTATCTGTCCCTTGAATTTGCTATCAAGGAGTTTGAAATATAAATTACTTCATATATTAAGGTTAGCTAAGTAATGAAAAGAATGTGTGAATTGTTGGTTGATACGTAAAAGAGAAAAAAAAATATATAGAGAATCTATATTTGATCAATGGTTGTTCATTAAAGTTAGCTTGTTTGACTAGCTAACGAGAAGTGTCAGTTGAAAATCTAGATATTTAAGCTAGTTATTGATTGTTGTCCGTTAACTAAAGAAAATTAAGCCAAAATACAAAAGTCAATGAACAAACCATTTCCAAACATTTTTATTAATTGTTTGACCATTAATCAATTAAAGAACTAAAAAAATTAATTATCAAACACCCAATAAATAAGAATGAATGTAAGTAGTGAACACATTTTCATGAAATTTAGTAAGTTAAGTAAATGAAATAAATAAAAAAATTTAATAAAGTCGGAGGAACAAAAGAAAGAACACAAATTCTTGTGACAAATGGTCTATTTGAGAGACCATCTCTAAATGAGTTGGCCCATTAGAGAAAATATTGAGTAGATGTAGATAATAACCTTCAATGAATTCGGCCTGAGAGACGTATCTCAGAAAGAGGATCAGGATGAAATAGAGAGCTAGCCTAATGAAATGATTGACCGTGCAGAACGAGCTTGAGTCACTTAGAAGTTGGAAAGTAATCCTTCATTGAATGCCCAAATGAATGCCAAGCATATTATATTGTCCGAACACGATCATTATTGTCCATAATTAATGTTATTTTCAAAGTAAATGCTTTAGAAGCAGTAAAGTTCAAGAATCTTCTATAACTATTACTAAAACTAAAAATAGATCATATCATTACTTTTTAAAATTATTAACGTGTCACAATCTCAATAAAAATTTTCTCTCTAAAATTCAATGATGTCATTATTATCATGACTAATATTCATATCTCTGACTTTACTACTTTGTAATTATGACTATAATATTTTCCATATTGATTAATTTCTTACTTTTTAGGATATATACTTATATTATTTGATCTATTAAAAAATCATGTATTTTATTTTTTTTTCAATTATCTATATAATAATTTCAATTTTATTTATTAAATGATTATAAAATCTTAGTTTATACAAATATGTCAAAAAATTTAATAAAGTCGTGCATCGCACGGGCACTATCTAACAAATCATCGATCCAATCCATTAAATCTTATTGCCTACATTTACTCTACATTTTTCCTAATGGGCCAACCCAATTAGAGATGGTTTCTCAAAGAGACCGTCTCTCACAAGAATTTGTGTTTGATTTCTATAGGGGTCATAAATAAAATTAAATAACATATAATGGTTCTTTATGTACAGAACATTACGTTCTATTAATTAATTTATATGAATATTTTACAAAATAGAGGGTGAATATAATGATTATTTAAAATAGCAAAAAAAATTTATATTTATTGGATTGTTTTTCACGAGATTTTATAACTTTAATTTAATTATCCATCAATCGCATTTCTAGCCCCTTTTGAGAACCAATTTAACTACTAGTTGAGTTTAATTTAAATTTAGCTTAAATTGAAATGTTAGCTTGATATATTTTACTTATATGTATGATCAAGTTAACAACCCCACTAATCATCTAATTAGCTAGCTAATAATAAAATAAAATGATTTCCTAAATGCTTGTATGAAGGAAGAAAAGTTTAAGCTAATCAAAGATATGATAAATGAGAGAGACATGTAATGAATGCAAAGGCAGTAGTATTAATTAATAAACCATGTTCATATTTCATATTTGACAGCAAAATGATAATATATCGCAATTAATTAGCATCATGGATCTTGGTCAATGGTGATCATAAATTGACGACGAATAAGATGGAATGAATGATTTAATAAGTAGTAATTTCGTAAGTCAATCTCATACTATGCATATATAGCATATTAGCACATGCTTGAGCAGGGCCGATCCTAGATATTTGGTGCGCCCTGAGCGTAATAACATGTTGCGGTTCTTTTCCTTTGTTTTTTATAACTTATATGGGCGTTTTACAATGCAACCATTAATTTGCTTTTTTGACATAGGCCGGCCCTGGGCGACAGCCCCTTTTGCCCACCCTTAGGGTCGGCCCTGTGCTTGAGTTTAATATCTCCCACAAATATATAACATATTCTAATCGTTTGACAGGTCAGCGTGAATGATACAAATAGAATATATATCAGATATTCAAAATTTGTAATTATCAATTCAATTTTTTGTTTTAATTAATTATTTGACATTAACAAAGATTTAATATGAAATAGAAAATAAAAAAAAATTATAACTATTTAGCTTTTTAACATATCATACTAAATAAGTTTAAATAGTATGAACACACAAGTACATAACTTTGGACAACATCAAAGAATAAGACCCCAATTGCATCTCCGTAACTTGGAAGCCAAGTTGCTCTTGAGTGTTAAACTATTCATCAAAGAATGATCTAAAGTCAACCCTTCCAAAAAAAAATACTAAATGATGGATAGGTATGCTAAATTCTAATAATTTTAACTTAGATCCTAAGTTAGTGCATTGGATCATGCATGTAGTACAATTTATTATTAAAGGAATCCAATATGACATCAATACTGTACGACTTATATGTCAACAGATTTTGAGCAATTTTTATATGGTGATCAACTTAATATTAAATTAAATAATTATAACAAATTTTATGAGTGACATCACTAAGCATTAATTATATTCTTCCGTATTCCCATACATTTCCCTCTAGTTTGATCCACAAACTAGTTCTCTCTTTTCATCACATCGACATATTTTTTTTCGTTTAAGTTTTTTTTGTCTTGATCTCCTACTAGCCTACCAAATATTTAAAAATCAAAATCAAAATGTGTAACTCAATAGAATACAAATAGTAAAAGGTTATATGTTTGAGATCTTGACCATAGCAATTGTAAATATGTGGTAGCCGCTCTCATTTTCGAAAATTAATATACTTTTTTGTTCTATTAACGCTGCTATGTATCATAAAAAAAACTCACATATTAAAATATTTAATGTACCAAACTAATTGGGATAAACTCCATAAAATAAAATAAAAAAAATCAAAAGATGCTAGAGAAAAGCAACAATGTATACAAGAATAGAAGCATAGGGATCGGATGATAATGCAGCTAGCGCAAAATATGGGTGGTACAATATTTAATTTTTAACCGCTGCAAGGGAGATGTTTACGCTGAGTAGCTCATCAACCACGCACAATTTATTTTGGAATATGATGTGGTTTTCACAATTGTTTTAGATAAGCATTTCTTGGATCAAGTCATCTTCTTGTCATCATAATTGTGTTTGACCAAAGCCACTTAACATTAGCCAAGAAATGAAGTACTAAGCATTTCTCATTGCCTTGAAGCTACAAGTATAGTTTATCAGCTATCTTTTTTTTGGATCCTAACTTTATGCGTAAATACTGACTTATATTTATGACTATGAGTATAACTCACTCGATTATATATTAGACATATCTAGGGGTGTTCAATTGGTCGGGCCCCATTTTGAGCCCTTATTTGACCCGTTTTTAGAAGGGCATTGTAAGGGCGAGGCAAAAAGAGATTGGGCCAAAAATGGGTTAGTATTAAGAATGGGCCAGGTCAAAGCCAGACCCACTTAACACACATTATGTTTAAAGGATCTTATCCAACCCGACCCATATTTGCTTAAGCCCTACCCCGAACACCATGGTCATATCTATCTACTTTTTTAATGTGGTATCACAATAATAATTTTCCGATAGATTTCACGTTAATCTCCATTTTCTAATCGTTATTGCTTTGTATCAATTGTTCCATACAATGTGAATTCACTTGTACCTGTTAATTCATTACTTATATATATATATATATATATATATATATATATATATATATATATATATATATATATATATATATATATATATATATATATATATATATATATATATATATATATATATGGTAATATTTCGAAAACATGACCTTGTGTCAATTAAAGCATGTAATACCATTTGTTCTAGAAGAAACTCGAGTTCCATTTTCAATTTTCTCATCTCTTAGTCCTCCATCCCGTCAACCTACTTTGTACTTCCCTTAGAATTGACTCAATTAAAGCACATCACAAAAACATAGTGCAATACTATTTGGAAAATATGAACTTGTATTAATTAAAGCACACTTAAAAAAGTTAAGGGACCAATACAAAAACTAAAAGTAAACGTACAAAAAAAAGATCAAAGTGGTATTTGATTAGAAGAAAAACGGTTTGCTAAAAACTATTTTACACTTTTCTGTTATTACTTATTTGATAAGACAGGGAATTCAAAAAGGACAATCAAGATGAATTTAAGTTTTGGATCCCTTCCTATCCTCCGATTCCTAACATCTTCATTTTTCCCTTCTTTACTAAACTTGAGGATCTTTCATCAAACCGAGTGTAGCAAAACTCGTTTTCATTCGTATAGTAAACACATACGAGAAGTCGAGAACTAAGGTTCTACCGATTTCCAAGAGAAATACCACAAAAGGGGGCCTTAATCCATTATTGAAACATCAATTAGCTAAATGATCAACTAGCCAAAAAAATGTAAGAGCAGGAATTACAGTTGAAACCCAAGAAAAAATCATTCTGCAACAACCACTTCAAGCAACTTCTTGCATTCCTCATTCACCTCAACGTTTTCCATCTTCAAACGACGACCCATTGAAGGACTAGTCCTTCCAGCAGCAGCGTAAGTTCTTATCAATGATTCGAACACTTCAGCACCCAAGTTATCCATGTTGGTCTTCAGAAGCTCTAGAAAACCTTCAGCACCATCAACATCCTTGTTCTGTTCAAAGAGTTGCATCATTGCACTTACAACCTCGGCTTTAGGGATCCACTTTTCGGTTCCACCTGCCCTGCCAGCGGTTATCGCGTACTCGACACAATCGACTGCTGACTTAATATCCCCTTTCTTCACATGGTAATCTAAGAAAATATCCCATGTTTTAGCATTAGCTTTTGCCCCTCTATTTTTGGCACGCTCTTTGAGCTCTTTAGCCTTGTCAAAAAGATCGTCTTTGATGTAAGCTCCAATAAGAGCGTTAACTATCCGAATATCATAAGTTGAACAGCCAGATTCCCATTCCTTGAAGCATTTCTCAGCACCTGGCATATCTTTTAAGTTGATCAACGCCTGAATCATATTCAAGTAAGCGATATTCGGAGTTTTAGGGAAGGCAAGCCTTAAAGAGCGCCAAATACGATAAACCTCGACCACATTTCCAGTTTTACCATATAAAGTAATGAGGAATTGGTAAGGTAAAAGCTCTTTTGAAGTATTCCGCTTCTCGAGCTCCTTGAGAGCATTCTCAGCCTTGTCGGTCATCCCTGCATCAACATAAATTGATGCTAAATTGCTGTATGTAGTCCAGTCTTCTGCAACCCGTCCATCCCTCTTCATCTCATCCAAAACCCTTTCAGCCCCATTAATGTCATTAACAGCTGCCAGTGCTCTCATCCATATGTTATATGTGTATACTTGCAGCATGATATTCGACGCCTTCATTTCTTGCGCAAGAGCAGGTACCTTTTCAGGCTGACCGTTTTTTGCATACATGGTCATCAGGCTATTATAAGACATGGCTGTAATAGGGAGGCTGAGTTCCTTCATCTTCTCCATGAGTGCTTCGGCCTTATCAGAGATGGACTCCTTACAGTAACAATTAAGAAGGGCACCGTAGCACTCTATGTTTTTTGATGACTCAGGAAGATCGATAAAATAGTTCTCAGCAGCAGGAATGCCGTGAGTCTTAGCAATTAGATCAAGGTGGATAGCTTGGTCACTTAAAGTCATGTTCATGCCTCTTCTAGCCATAGTGTCTGAAAGCTGCATAAGATTTATTATCATGTCAATTTACTGCTCTGGAAAATAGTCAACGGTGGAAATTGTTGAAAACGAGGAAAAAAAAACGAAAATAGTGAGCACTCATTAAGATTTAAGAGTAAAAAAAAGCATGGCCAATACTATATAACAGGAGGTAAATAAGTACGTTCTGCATATTTAATTAGCCTAAAGAGTGACTAGATGTTACCAAGCCTCCATCACCTCACATTGGTCTGGTAGTAGAATCTTTGAAGAGAGGACACTAGATACTAAATTGTCAACTGAAGGAAGGGAATGCCCTCCTTGGATACAATGTCAGAGAAATCTCCTTAAAGGGAGAAGATTCACGATTCAGGCTCTCTCAAGTTTACTACATATTTAGGTCTTGTTGAGGACTAAAACATTTAAAAAAACATCAACCACACATTCATATTGTATTTCCTTGAACTGCACAATCCAATCAAATGTATATGTGTGCACACCTATCAAACACCTGGATAGCCAACAAACTTAAGACAATAGTATATCTGGAAAATTTTATCATCAATCCTAATCTCAAAATGTTTCAGGTACAACTCACAAGTTATAGCTCCTAGCTTCGACATTGCTGGATTGTCATACTTTTAGGCTTCAATGCGATAAATCCATGAAGTGAAATGCACAAATTATAGCTTGAAAATGCCCCAAAAACCACAACCCAGTGACCCACACTAGCTAAAACACTAAGTGAACACTGCCTCCGATTTATTTCTATGTCTTCTAAGCATTGATAGACTATTGTATTACATGGACTCAAGATCTCTTATCCGATATGGATATGAGCCCATGTGTAAGACTCGGCTAAATTATAAAAAAACACCATATATTTGGTCCAAAATAATGTCAAAGTGTCCTGCCCATGTTTGACAGCTGACTGCTGAGATTTTGACAAGGCCACAAGGGTACTTCATTTCATGAAGAGTCCAAATGATATAGATAAACAGAACAGAACCAAATAATTGTTCAAAGAGGAAGCAATTTTTAAAGGGACCAAACTAAGGCCAATACTCAATTTTGAGAACTCACACGTTCAAGAAAAAATCTGCACTAACAAGTTCAAACTTCAAAATACCCCCCCGAAAGTAAAACAATTTTTAGCCAATGACATAAATTAAAACAGGCTTGCTCTATTCAGTGATCATTTCGTAACTTAAAAACAATACTATTTTACCTTGATTTCACAAGCTACTTCAACCTTCAAAACAATAAACAATAACATTTTACCACAAATTACATACCAAGTAACAAATTTATTGGAATTACAATTAATAAAAGCTCAGAATAATCAAGTTATCAAGACCCTGAATATTCAATCAACAAATAACAACATCCATTCACATTGTCGCCACTATTTAAGCTTCTTAATCACATCAACAATTCTAAAAAACAGATCCAGAAACCCCCAAATCATTGTAACTATTTAAGCTTTGGAATCACTTCAACAATTCCACATGAAAAGAAAGAATCTCGAACACTCAGATTGTGAGAAGAGGCGTACAAGGATGAAGAAAAGAGAGTATGCACACCCCAGCAAAAAGATCGATCGATCCTTTGATGAACAAAGCACACACAAAAATATAAATTGTGTCTTGAACACCTCCCACTCAAAATAGATTATATTACATCTACTATTCAACAACACATTAATAAAACACCACTCACAAAGCCGAAAGCCACACACTTAAGCTTAAAGCTCACTCCTTGATAGAGATTTCATAATACAATGGAGACTCACTCTAGGCTATCAAACCCCATTTCTTTCTATGTACTAGACACCACACATACTTTCTAATACTACTTAAGGCCATTTATATAACCCACAACAATATCAGTAAAAGAACCCTAGCAAAAGACATGGTGTGCCCTAAGCCTCACAGCCAAAACAGCAAAAGAAAACCTAAGGGCCTCTGACCGAGCACACTTGTTCAAGTTGCCTCTATTGCAACCCTCTCTTTGCTTTTGTGAAGCAGTGAGAAGCACCATGATCAAGCCACTCAATCCCTTTGCAGTCCCCCCCATCATCTCCCTCAATGAGAGATGCCATGGATATCAATTATCAACATCACCTCCAACACTAGGTGATAGGCTTTGTTCTAACACCAAAAAATAAATCCAAAAACCTCCAAATTATTGTTAAAATCACTTACACACTTCAAAATGATCAATGATCAATAAAAATAACGCCCATTTTCATTTTTACTACTTAAGATTTTAAAATCACTTCAACAATTCCAAAAGAATCCAAAAATCCCCAAAGATTGCTAAAATCACATCAAATAGCACCCAAATTGATTATAATTGACAAATAACAGCATTGAACCACTTCAACGGCTCAAAAAACAAAAACCCCAAATTAATTTACAAGAATAGGAGCAAAAAATTACCTTGAGAGCAGCAAAATAATGCTTGCGATCTCGAAGCTTCTTAATAGTATCCCCAACTTCCCATTTGTAAACTCTCTTGCGACTCTTGAGGAACTCATTCAAATTATGACGAACAGTGACTTCATCACCACCATCTTTAAAGAGTCTACGGTACAGAGCTTCTTCCAGATATTTTTTAGACCTGTTTACTATGTTTTTCGTTCTTCCTTTCAGTGAAAGCGACGCCATTTTTGCAGATTTCTGAATTTTCTTCTTGGATTTGAAACTCTGATTAAAGGGTTCAGTTAGTGTAGGGTTATAGAGGATTTTCATTTCATTTGATTTCGTTTCGCTATAGGGCCATTCGAAAAGTAAGTTTGTTGTTGGAAAATGACTTCACGCTTGAGTTGGGTTTCTTGATCGGCCCTAATTACAGCCCATCTTGAGACCCAAACTTTTGTATTTTGGATTGGGCCATATGGCCCATATCTGAGGCTGGAAATTTGGAGTACTTTTTTAGTGTGAGAACTTTGATGAGTTAGCTTCTTCGCATATTCTCAGAAAAGACGGTTTTACAATAAGACCAGTTTTATTAAATTGACTCAATATATACTTACTTTTTAAAACTAAAAAATTAGAAAAATTGGCTATTTATACTGACTTGTCTCATTATGAGACGTTCTCATACAAGACTTGTTACATTATGTTAAAAGTTTCTATTATTGGGCTATTTAACCCAAATATAAGGTGCGCCTTATGGTAAGACCGTCTCGTCTCATAAAAAAATTTGTTATTGCTCTCGTGAGAGACCGACCGTCTTTTGTAAAGACGACTCTAAAACATAATATAATAACAACATATATTTGTGGTTACAACATAATATATTTAGGGTTATAACATAATTTATATTTGAGGTTATAACATAATATTTAGAGTTGTAACAATATATATTTGAGGTTATATATATATTTGTTGTTCGAAACCCCAAACACAAACCATTATATACCCAACTACATAATTTTAAAACCCCAAAATACATAATATTATACCCCCAAACGTAAATTATTATATACTCAAATATAAAATGTTATAATTCCAAACACAAACCTTTATATACTCAACTATATAATGATAGTGTTATAACCCTAAACAGTAAACACAAAATCATTATATACGCAAATATATAATAATGTCACCCTAAACACATAATATTATAACGTTTATAATTTAGGTTGGCCTAATTTTTATTTTTATCAAAAAAAAATTGGGCCAACCTAAACTTTAGACGTCTATAGTAGAAATGGTCTCAAGTAAGAATTTTGTGATTTTTAAATTGTGTAGCCCAACTCCAAATCAGCATAATTTAATGTGCTAGGATCACATTCTAAATTTAACCGAAATTCAAAGTTAGAATTAAGACCGTGAGCTAGTACGAAGCATCATCGTGTTTACGTGTGCACAAAGATTTTTTTTGTTTTTTTTATTCAATTACTTTTTAATTAGTAAAAATTTAGGATGCTTAACACACGTTTTAAGGACTAAGAAAACATTATAATTAGGTTACTGACTTAGATAATGACGACAAATTGACATGTTTAATGTCTGATTAGTACAATAGTCGTGCTTTGTTTATAAATAAATGTGGATTAATCAGGTAGTCAATTTTAATGGGCCATTGAATCAAAATAGCATTACTGGTCTGACCCCTCTAGAACTTTCTCGTTGATCACAACACGTTTTCTACTTTTTCAAATTTCGTGCTTCCCAACAACAGAAAGTTGGAGAACAAGAGATTTCATAATCGGAGTAAGGAAGACCAAAGATGACTTGGGAAACATAAAAAGGAAAAAAGATACGAAAAATTTAAATTAGACCTATAAATTGAGATGATAGAAAATTAAAATGAATGGTAAAGAAAATCCATGTTGGAGTCCATTGGAAATGATAAAAGCTCTGGCATTATCGTTTTCAATTTTAGTCGGTCTCGTAAGGCCCGACCCATTAAAGTTTAATGTCCATTTGTTGTATATCTTTAATACTTGCTTACATTATCCTTTATGCCTACTTGTCATATTCTTTATGACTACCTACAATATCCTTAATGCTTACTTACAATATAATTTAATAAATACTAGTATAGAAACTCATGTAATACACGAATTTTTGAGTATGAAATATAAAATATAACTTCAAAGAATAGTATATATTAGCATGAATAAGTTTATCGAATAAATGATTTTTTTAACGCAAAAATTACATATTGATTTTTTTTAATTATTTATTCAATACATAAGTTTTTCATTCAATTAAATATATCAAATTTTAGTTCACTATATTAATTGCTATAATAAATAATACTCCATATCATACCTAATTTAGCTTCAATTTTAAAATAATCAAATTCTAAATTAGGTAAAAATTGTCATGTAAACAAATATTGTCCATTAAAATAATTACATTTGTCAAGATTCCTTAGAAAATGACACTTAAAATTTTCCATCATTTTTATAGTATTGTATGAATTTGTCAAGATTCCTTAGAAAATGACACTTAGAATTTTCCATCATTTTTATAGTATTGTATGGATTGTGTAGTCTACTTACCCTATGATTAGTCTATTTATCTAACTAATTATTTTTAAATTGTAATTAATATTTTAACAAACTAAATGTACATGAACATTTTAAATGAAAACGTTCATTTTGAACATTAAATTTGCATAAGATTATTTTGGGATTTATTTTCTAAAATATTTTTTTTTCATATTTTCGCCAGGTGATGGGTTGAGCAAGCCCAAAAAAGCCATATCTGTTATGTTAGAAGTTAATCAAACCCAAAAGCCTAATGATGATCACAAATTCTTAATCACAAAATCTCACAAAAGACGGTCTATACTCTATAGGATAGACCACAAAATTGGGCCAGCCCATTTCCCTTAATTGATTTTTTTATTATAATATCAATTATATTATGTTATAATCTTAAATGTAAGGTATTATAACCTCGAATATACTATTATATAACCCCAAATATAAGTTATTATAATCCCAAATAATTTATTATAACCCCAAATATACTATGTTATATTTTGGGTTGGGCTTTATGGATTCCGTCTATAGAATAGACCGTCTCCCATGAGACTTACTGATTCTTAATTGAGAATGTCTTTTGTAAAGACTGCTCTCAAAAGCCCAATCTAATTCTAAATATATATTGTTACAATTCTAAATATAGATTTGAACTACTAGACTTTTGAGAGTCGTATTTATAATTTTTCCTCACAAAATATTAGAGTAGTATAAGCTACATGTAACTAAATAAAAAAATATAATTACATAATTATTTTAATATTTTGTTAATCTCCAACCACCAATACCATACTACTTGACTCTACCGGCCCTTTTGGTTATTGGTACATAAAGAATGGTAATGGGAATGATTTATAGTGTAAAATTTCATCAAAAGTTCCATATTATTCCCATAATAATGAAACTTCCATCAAAAAAGTTTTTTTTTATTTACAAATTTTTATTACCACCTAATACCACATCTCCCAATGGTAATACATTAAAATGAATTTTATGGAGAAAATGAGATGATTTAAGTTGGTTAAGCATGACAATTTTGATAGTTAAGAGATTTTTTACTAAAATTACATTAGTTTTTCACTCCCATTACCACCGTTTATTACTACCTACCAAACGAGTTTGTACAAGTATTATCATTTGTTTTCTTCAGTTGGTTTTGAGGTTAGGATAAATAAATCTAAAGGTGGTCAAATAGACCACATCCATAATAAGAGTGACATGTTATTATGGCGTATTAAATCAAGTTGCCTAATCCGGGTATACTTTTGTGGACTGCCTTCTCCTCTCTCTTCCATGTGCATCGCCCACTCCTTTCCCCTACGATGGTCGGTGGCGCGTTTGCATTTACAACTTATTAGTAGTTAGATTCACAGGTTTCAAAACAGATTCAATAATTCGATATTATAATTAAATTTAATTTGTTTTGACTTTAAAAATAAATTCACAATTATAAAAAAACCAATTTGGATAGAAGGGTCCATTTCAAATGATTCAAAACATTTGACTCAAAATTGAGACAATGATCCGTATGAATGAGTACAAGTAAACATAATCCAAGTGTAATAATTATTAGAAAAGAAGGCAAATGAGGCATGACATAGGATCTTAGTTAGAGGTGTTCAATGGGTCGGGTCAAAATTTAAATGGGCCAAGGTGGGGCCGGTCAAAGCCCGTTTGACTTCGACCCGTTTTTTAAAAGAAGAAAATAGTTTTTTTTATTATATTCTATGACCCGTTGGGTCGGTCCACTTATGTATATAATAATATCATTTAGAAATATGAAAAGAAAAGAGGTAAATTTTTTACCACAATTAATTCTTATAATTATCCGACCCGACCCGACCCTTTACACTAAGGCCCATCAACGATCTGCCCCGTTATTGACCTGACTAGTCAATGACCTAAAATGTGACCCGACTCTTAACCCGTTGGGTCAACCCGCCTCGTTAAACACCTCTAGTCGTAGCCCATAGGAGTGTAACTATTTAAAAGTTAAACTATTCCGAACATAAGAATGGGACAAATTCGAAGGTCAGTGTGAGATGGCTTAATATGAATTGACTTAATTTTTAATTTCTTAAAATTCAATGAAAAAACAAATTTTATTTAGGTAACTACTATATAAATTTAACTTTAGACTGTTTGTACGAATCCATCTCACGATAAAATAGTCTCATACAAAATTTGCTAGATAGCTTTAAAATAATGAATTTATATTATATAATTTGTACTTCCTCCGTTCCATAATACTTGCTACATTTTTCATTTTGGGAAATTTCATATTACTTGCTACATTTCCTTTTTAGTAAAAAACCAATCATTTAAAGTTATACCTACTCCTATTTTTATCATACTCTATATCTAATTACTCTTATTTTTCTTTTTCATTTTTCAACAAATAATATTAAAAATTCCAAAAAAGCAACTTTCCACATATTACTCATCATTGCACAGTAATTTCTTAATCTTTGTGCTCATGCAATGGTAGCAAGTAAATCAGAACGGAGGAAGTACTTCCTCCGTTCCATAATACTTACTACATTTTGTTTTTGGTCACTATTCATTTTTAAGCTTATTTTATATATTGCGGCTAATATGTAAGTAATAATATAGTCAAGTGAGATTTTGTTTGAATCGTCTAATCGCATACTTTCATGATATAAATTTTTTATAATTTTTAAATATGTATAATTCGACATATAATAATTTGTATTAGGGAACTTAGATACGTAATCCAAAACAGGTTATATTCATTAATCAAAGTCTTAATGAAAGATTTGGATTATAGTAGTGGTTAACAGTAATTAGCAAAGAGAAGGTACCAGATTGCAGTTCAGCAAAAATCCAGCCCGGTCTTCGTCAATAAAAGAACCTCCTAGAATCTCTCACCCCACTCAATTATCTCCTTCTACCAACTTCTATTTCTATTTAAAACTTTTTTATTCTCTAAACATTTGGCACATAAAAGTATTATAAGGCAATTAAGAGTTAATTTAGTAGTAAATGACTTTTTTTTTATTAGTTAATTCTCATCATCTAAAAAAAATTAATTTCTCTCGTATTTGATTTGTATTCACCCAGAGAAAATTATATCTATTAGAAAACTTTATTTTTTTTATATTGTTGATTCTGTTTCAAATATTAGAACTTTTAAATATGTTTTTTTATAGATATAATTAAGATAAAATATATTTTCTATTTTCATATTTTGATGATTTAATTTGATTATATAAATTTTCAAAAAAAAAAATTGATTATATAATATTTATAACTTTCATAAATTGTATTTACTGACATTAAAGATAGTAATTATAGTTAATGTTGTGTTTGGAAATAAATATTTTATTTCAAATTATGAATTTCAATTATAAAATCATAAATGAAGAATTTGAGAAAGACAATATTTGGTCACTCATTCTTAAATTTTCAACTTTAATTACTCTATAAACAATGGTAGGATTTAATCCAAATTCATATTTGAAACTTTTTTATTTACCAAACAAAAAATTTGAGTCTATTTTAAATTTGCAAATTAAATTATTATTCCCAAACATGACGTAAAAATATTTAAAAAAGTATTAAAATGTAACCAATATTTTTTTGAGTAAAATGTAACCAATATATGAAAGATAATATTGTCTCTATGGAAGAGAGAAAATATTCTTTGTATTATCCATTTAATATTTATTTTTTCAAAATCCATAGGTGGACACAGCGTATATTTCTCAATCAGTTGATTGCTGGGACCCACAAGAAGAATCATGCATTTCTTTCAACAAATGAAATAAAGCCACGTGTAATGGCTCAAAAACCCATGTTCGTCTAAAATGGATGAATTTAGAAGAAGAGAATGAGAGGGAGCATTGGTTGGTGGTTGTGTAAAAACTTGTGAGGTTGTGGTATCTATGATTTTTCAAAAACTCAGAATTCTTTCCAAATTTTCTTACCAAAAACACCAAACAAACCTTAACAAAATCAAAGGGGAGAAGAAAGGGAGGACATCATTTTCAATTTCTTCATTTTAATTCTCTTTCTCTCCTTCTTTTCTTCTCCAAATTCCCTCTTTTTTCTGTAATCTTTTGGTATCTGAATCATTCATTTCATTCAAGTGAATTTAGGCTTGAGAAAGTTTGAAACTTTAGCATTTTTTTTGCAAATTATAGGTAAAAAAACAAGGAAAATTAAGGGCTTTTTATGATTTTTTCCCCCATTTAAGGAAAATCAAGAGGAAATTTGAAGCTTTTACACCTTGTAATCAATATCTTGTTGAGAAAGCTTGAAACTTTAGCATTTTTTCATTGCAAATTATAGGTGAAAAGCAAGAAAGAATCGGGCTTTTATGATTTTATATATACCCCATAAATTCATTTAAGGGGGAAGAAGAAGAAATTTGAAGTTTTTAAAACTTTTTTTATCTTTACATTGTGACCGTTCTTTTTTCAAATTAAAGGAGGAAAACAAGAAAGAATTAAGGGACTTTTCCCCCTTAAATACTTTTAAGGGGGGTATAATTCATTATCTCAATTTACAAAGAAAAAGGGAAGAATGATAAGATTGTGGATGAGTTCTTTGCAGTTAGTGGAGCTTTTTGTGAGTTCTTGGGTTCATTTGCTATATGGGTTTTACATATTTAGCACAGCTGTTGCCTATGATTTGAATCAAGCTTTATGTGATTACTTTAAACCAAATACCAATATTGAGGTCAAAGAATTGGTACCTAATACTAAAGAATCATCTTCTTTTGATGATTTACCTCCCATTGTTTTGGTTCATGGAATTTTTGGGTTTGGCCAAGGGGTGAGTAATGTTGTAATCTTTTGTGTTGTTTTGATGATTTTCAATTGATTTTTGTCATTTTAAGCATATATCTCATATGGGTATTTTTTTTTTCTTTTGTTGTTTTTTCAGAGATTGGGAGGATTATCATATTTTGCTGGTGCAGAGAAGAAAGATGAGAGAGTTCTAGTGCCAGATCTGGGTTCTCTTACCAGCATTTATGATAGGTGTGAATTTATTTTTAAATTTTTTAAAATTGCATTTTTTTTTTGTAAAATGTTGATTACAAATGAAAATTTGTGGGTGTTTGATTTTCAGGGCAAGGGAATTGTTCTATTACTTGAAAGGGGGTCAAGTAGATTATGGTGAAGAACACAGTAAAGCTTGTGGGCATTCTCAATTTGGAAGAATTTATGAACAAGGTATCACTGATAAAATTCCCATTGCAATTTTGGCTGTAATTAGTTCATAGAAGTACTCCATATTTTTGAGTTATTTGTAAATTATATAATATGATTGCCTTGTCATCATACTACCCACTATATACCGCTCATAGAAGTTATGATCAGGGTCTGAACTCTGAAGTGGGTAGGTTGACTTTTTTTAAGGAGGTTGCGGTCAAAAAGTCTGGGAGTAGACTATAATATAATATGATTACATATTAAAATGTTATATGCAGGGCATTATCCTCAATGGGATGAGGATCATCCAATTCACTTTGTTGGACATTCAGCAGGAGCCCAGGTTGTTAGGGTTTTGCAGCAAATGCTTGCTGATAAGGTCAGTTTCATTACTGTTTTTCTTGAACTTCAGTTAGTATTAGCAATTTTTTTTGACTTTTCTTGTGTATTAATGTAGTGATTTTTGTGATTTTAGGCATTTAAGGATTATGATACTTCTCCCAATTGGGTTTTGAGCATCACTTCTTTATCTGGAGCATTTAATGGGACGACAAGAACTTACTTTGATGGGATGCAGTAAGTTCCTTCACCCAATTTGATTTTAATTGAAAATTCAGCACTAGTTATATGTCAATGTTTCAAGTTTCAACTTGTCCAAGACTTAATTTTTCCAACTGTTAATGGGAAAAGATGTCTGTATTATTGTGTTGATGTGATAATTTGATGAAAATTGGTCTAAATTTTGGCATGCTTGTCATTTCCACAATGGTTAGGGGCGGAGCAAACTTTACAAATAATTTGATGATCAATATGCACTTTTCATATTTGAGGTCCCGTATAGCTTTATATCAAATCCCTTTGCCCGTTTTTCTACCCTAATATACTCGTGCGTATTATTTATCATTTACTATTTGACGCTTTATTTTAGAGGCCCCAGAACCTTCCATGGTGTTACTATACTCGAGTAAATTGATAGGAGTTTCGAATTCTTATCCATATGATAATTAACAAATATCAATCCGTCATTGTCACTCTAGTATCATCCCTACCATTAATTGTTTGCAAATTGCAACGGGTGGCTTTCTGTAGTCTAAAGTCCGAACTACTTAATGTTGGTGGGTCGTAAAGGTATGGACTTTCTCGAGTTACTGGACCATCTATGTATTTGATTAAGAATGAATGAAAAACACTATTTTGTTTATGAATTTTGTTACTAAATTGTCTATTCATGTGGGGATTTTGATCTGTCTATAGCTCACTTGTCGCGGTAAATTCAAATCCTAAATGCTTACAACATTCATTTGCAAAATTGACTACAGGCCAGAAGATGGAATGAGCATGAAACCCATATGCTTGCTTCAGCTATGTAGATTGGGAGTTATCATATACGACTTTTTCGACATTCCTTGGCTGAAGGCCTATTACAATTTTGGGTTTGATCACTTCAACATGTCATGGAGGAAGAAAGGTGTGTGGGGTTTAGTAGACTGCCTCTTGGGGAATACTGGTCCTTTTGCTTCAGGAGACTGGATCCTTCCCGATTTAACAATCCAGGGATCAATGCGACTTAACTCGCACATACAGACATTCCCGGATACATATTATTTCAGTTATGCTACTAAGAGAACTCGACAATTATTTGGGTTCACAGTTCCGTCTGGCATACTTGGGATCCACCCCTTGCTGTTTATCAGAGTGTTGCAGATGTGTTTGTGGCGCCACCCTTCAGATGTACCCCCTCCTTACAAAGGCTACAGGTATTACATTCTTGATTATATGTCTTGTGATTTTGACTTATGATTTTAACCCTTAACGAAAGTATGTTTTGTACATGATGTTCAACACGATTTTATGAGCTAGTTGATGTTTAGATGGGGCTTGGAGCCTTGTATTCCCTAGTCAGAAATGTCGCTTTTCTGTTTCCTTTGAAACACAAAGAGGCTTGTGCTAAACGAAAGTGTGTTGCAGGGATGAAGACTGGTGGGATAATGACGGAGCCCTGAACACGATATCTATGATGTATCCTCGAATCCCTTACGAACATCCCCATCGTCTGGTCATAAATGATTCTGATTGCCGGCCTTTGCAACCTGGTATCTGGTATGTTGGCATCAAACTTCATCAGTTTAACCCTTCACTTTGATTTGCTGTCTGACTATTTTGAGTGTCTTGTGATCTTGTTATTATTTTATTGCCTGTTTGAATCTAAATGGAGAAATAATCGAATTGTTACAAGTCTGTCATGAAAACTCTTGTCCAATGGTCTGCAATCTGCATCTCCCATCGTTAGGAACAAGCGTCTTGAAGCATATCGATTAGGCGATAATACTCGCTGTCTCTTGAAAGGCTCCTTATTTGAAATTTTCTTTTCTTAAAATCTTTACAATGATCCCAATGTGATGCGACCTTGTTTTCCGAAAACCTTTATACATGTGGATGATGCGATATAGAATTGGACATAAAATGCGTGTCAGACTCGACCTTGTGCATTTGGACATAGCTACCGTGTTAATATATCGTTTATCTTGGACCCGTTTCCAAATAACATAGTTTAGCAACCCTTTCAGGCCCTTATGTTAAAACTCTAATTCTTTTAACTGATTTTGCTACATTTTTCATTTATTCCATCTCGACGAAGTGATTCAATGATTGGCAATTTATGGAAAGCTGGAAAGTTCTGTGAGTTGTTATGGTAGACCCTACATATAGCTGGAGACATTATTAAGTTTCGGTTTCAGAAGATAATGTTAATATTTTGTGCTATCATATTTTAATGAGCCGCAAAAGATAGCTTACAGTTGCGCAAGAATATCTGCTTTGATTGCATCTGAATCTCAGCATTTTTTAGATTTTCTTAGTTCCTTCTGTTTTTGCTCCATTACGCAAATTAGAGTCAAATTTTTTTAATTGTTTAACAAATTTAAAGGGACAAAGAAAATAATTGCTTTTCTCGCGGGCAATATGCGACCTTGCCCTTGTGATGTTTGTCTACTTTCATCGAGGCCAAAGATTTATAACAAAACACAAATGGTGTATATTTTCAAAGGTTAATCGGAAACATTTTCTTTGTTATCACGCAGAAGAGTCTCCTAAATTTGACTCGCGTGAAAATCTTTGAACAGTATCGGGATTATAGATTTTGTGTGTCTAACTAAGTTCCTTGGATCAAATGAAATATGTGCAGGTATTACAAAATCGTAGAAGGAGATCATATAATGTTCATAGTGAATCGGGAAAGAGCAGGAGTTCAATTCGATTTGGTATATGATAGCATCTTTGAACGTTGTAGGAAACATGTTTTTAGAAAGAACCCACAAACTCTACCAAATCATGCACAATCTCACCAAAATGTTGCCTCTTAGTTATTTTGAATATTTAGGACTAGTTATATTCTTTTTCTTTTTTATTTTGAATGTTTTTGACCAACTTCTCATGGTCTGAATCTGATGTAAATGTAAAATGTTGAAGGAAAAAGAATTCTTTGTATCACTCGTTAATCTGCATAGTGTAACAATTTATAGGGAAACTATACAATTTTTCCTCATTTTATTGTATTTTTTTGGTGGCTAAAATAGTGCGTTGCTTACTTGCTTCGCCCATTTTACTCTATCTATCTTCATGAATGTGCTACTCAATATGGGAGTGAACTGTGAACCGGACTGCACACATGCCACCCAGCACGACATGCACGACCTGACTGGTGTTATGGCTTAGCATGGCCGATCCCATGGCATAAGATGGACGTTGGCAAGCATGTGGCATGACCACTTCAATATGACCTATGACACGAGTTTAGTCATCTCCTTCTATTCTTTTTTAATTGTCCTATTTGAAAATTTCACAAAAATTAAGAAATGTGCAATTTTTGTAGATAGTGGGTAGTGTTGGTATTATGAGAGAGAAATGAGGGTAAATAAGGGATAAAAAGAGTATATAAAAGATAAAAACTTTTTAAAATATGAAAATATTCTAAATAGGACAAACTTTTAAAACTGCTGATTATAGTAATGTGGACAAACTTAAAAAAACGAAGGGAGTATTATTTTTTATTATGTAATTATTGTTGATGTTATAAGTTTTAAATAATCATAAATATAATAGTTCATGCTATAAACTACTTCACGTAGAAGAAAAAGTATTTAATCATCTAAATTATAAGTAAATACTACAAATTTACAAATAATTAAATGATACATATTCAATCATTTTCTTAAGGTAACTCGAAGTGATACAATTTTTAGAAAACAAAACATAAATGGGGGGCACAAATTGTGCTATGTGTATGACATGTTGGCACATGCATTTGGGCTATATATGAACTGGACAAACATGACACGACACGACACAACATGACACTATCTAAAAAGATAATTTGACAAAATGATTTGGAACGAGATACAAATCTACAACATACACATAGCATGAACAACCTAACATGACACATTTTTCATGCTTATATTGTTATTGAAGTAAAGCATATGCTAGGAATACATAAGGGAAATTGTTATGTTGATTCAAACTTTACATGTTTTATCAGTTTAGAATGCACAATACTGAAGCTGCACAAATTTCTTGCTTTAAACCGTCTATAGCGTAGACGGGTAAATATGGGTCAACCCATTTTGCAAAATAAGTAACTGATTAGTCATCAGCCTTGTTTTTAAATTTAAAGTCACTAGACTGGACTGTTAAGAGAGTCGTTTTTGCCATAAACAGTCTCTCAGGAGACTTTCTATAAAAACAGGGCCCTAAATATTATAGTCAGATTTGATTTATCAAACCATGACTGTAATAGGTACCAGCTACAATGCCTTTATAAAGGCCCAGTTCGTGGATACTTCGGATTTGCTTTTTGTTTAGAAGGATTGGGCCGGGCTACATTTAATGATCCTTCCTTTCTTATTGAAGCCCAAAGCAATCCGACCTGTTATTGAATCCCAGAAGGTCTCCTGAGAGACCGTCTATGGCATGGATGGCACTCTCAGTAGCCCAACCCAATGGAAAATTCAGTTGTTTTTTTGGAAAGTGTAAAAATGGGCTGGACCATTACACCCGTCTATGCTATAGACCGTCTATAGCAAGAATTTGTGATTGAATCCTAACTGGTTCATAGCCAACTCCTTGATAGGCCTAATTACTAGTAGTAGTCAATGTTTGTGCCGAACAAATATTTCTATATTTCTTTGGGTTTACTATTGAAAATGACATATTATTTAAGTGGAATGGATATGCGGAAGCCAGAGTCGACCCTAGGGGTGGGCAAAAGGGCCGTCATCCAGGGCCCATGTCAAAAAAAGACAAAATTAACGGTTGTAGAAGGGTCTTATAACTGGTATATTGCAAAGAAAAGAGGCTCCAATGTGCTATTTCGCCCAGGGTCCCAGTGACCTAAGAAGGATTATATTGAAAATTGTGGTTTTAAAGGTGGAACAACGAACTAAACAATTATGCAATTAATAAAATGAAATGCAAAGTATTAATAAATTAATAAAAACACTAGATATTAATAAGGTTTTGATGACTACAACTTCCCTTAGGTTAACAATTTTAAAATTTAAATGTGTTTAGAGGATAAACAATAACATAAAATTTAAGCTCCTCTAATAAGACTATGATATTGATATTCATAATCAAGATTGGTCATGGTGCAGTATCTAATAGAATTCACCATAATCTCGATTCATAATTAGCAAGTAATAAAATAAAATACGCAATTACGTATATATACTGCTTGATGGTGGAATAAAAATTGTACGAAAAAAGTTCATTTTAAACTCATATTAATTATTTGGATATAAATTCAACTGTATTATTAAACCCTATACTATATGTATCGATTTAGATTTAGATATAGATTTGCTAAAATAATAAAATAAAAAATTAAATACGACCTGAAACTAATTCAAACTCGACCGATCATCATCCTTTTTCATAACATATAACTTCCCATGACTATGCAAAAATGGGAAATTAAGGGAACATCCTCGTATACAAGTAGCTTTGGCATATGCTTTAAGTTTTAAAGCATCTGTCCAGAAGTTCATCCATTTTAACGACACCACACTTACCTTACATGGCAATTATCCACATTTTTGTGGATTACTCATTTAAACCCTTGTTTTTTAGTACTACTATAACGTAATAAGATCCTCAATTTTAACTTGCACATATGCTTACCTATTCATTTTATGATATTTTGTTTCCAAATTTATAATTAATACAATGTAATTTGATTATATCAATATAATACAAGTAACAAGTTTCCATGCATGCATTACTTACTAATTTGAAAGTTCGATTCTCACTATTCGTAAGTGTTAGCTTATTTCGCGTATAATACTGTACGTACTGTTATATTTGTTATACGGTCTTAAGAGAAAATTTAGATTTTTATCCTAAAATATAACGTTTATTAAGTGTACGAACAATCTTACTATCTCTCTTAAAAGTTAAACATCTTTTAATATTTAATATTAATGACGATAATAATATTGTATATATAGTACTAAACATATTATATACAAGAAAAATGTTGTATATCATTGGAATTCAATTTTTCCACATATTTGATCACTCATTATAACATTTTTAAGTGTTAATTAATGAAAATAAATAATTATATATACATTAGACAAAATTAAATGATTAATGAATAAACATCAATGTGTTTTATGATTTTTTATTTGATGTTTACTTTCCTTTAAAATTTTAATCCAACTAATTGAAGAGTAAATATATATATATTGACACCTTTAATGATTAAGAATCGAATTTTGTTTAGATTAAATATCACTTTTCTCAAGCAATATTTTGAATTTGATTCTCGCCTGGTATATTCTTTTTCCCTCGGTCTATCAATTAATAAAAAAAAAATTGTTATTAATTTTTTTAAATAAACGGTGCTAGCTATTTAATTTGATGGGACAAATAAATTGCCGTTTGGAAAAAAAATAAAATGAAAACGGAGACTGTTGACCAGAAAGGTGCAATGGCCTACGAAGCTATCACAATTCACATGCACTCCACATGCATCATCAGTCGTCGTTGACTCGTCGGTTATTTCATTCAGGAGTTCTGCATGAATTTCTTTTCAATTAATGTTTTAAATTAAAATAAAATAATTATTGTATGAGGCGGTCTTACCGAGAGATGTGCTTCATACATGAGTTAATTAAATAATTCATCTTATACATATTATGAGAATATAAGCTCTTTATCTAACATCGCCTCATCGAGAAACTGTATCTCACAGGATTAACCGATCATAAATCACTCACAATATTATTCCTTCTCCAATCTCCGTCCTTTTTTTTGCCCACTTCACTTAAGCATCACATTTACAAAAAATTGTAATATTATATAATAAAAAACTTTAAATTAAGACGAATCATATATTAGATTTCATATGAATATACATTTTATCATCATCGTGATCATATCCAATTTATCATCCCACTCATGGATAAACTATGGTCAGGGTCTGTAGAGGGAAGATAGACGACAGCTCATACCCATACAGGAGAGTGCAGTTAGAGAGTCCCCCGACTCTAAAGAGTCATCAAAAAGATATCCAAAAACCTGCAACTCACACCCACGTTATACAGAGTAATCATATCTTATTCTTAAATATATATCTCTCAAAAACACTTTATAAACTTCTCATTTTTAAAATGGAAAATTTTTAAAGTGGACAAATAAACGAAATCAATGAAATATGAAATTTTTTAAATTATAAAAATACTGTAACATAAATTTTATATTTGTGATACATGTAAAACAGTAACAGTCCATGCATGCGACAGCAGTTTTCAATGTGAAATTTCTACCGTTATTAATTAGCGGATTTAATTAAATACAGACAATGGTTTTCCTTAATCCTTATTACATAAATATAAGTATCACAAAACCTATTTAATCAAAAATTTTAACTGATGGTTGCAGGACTAGTGTAGGGGAGGAGCAAAAATTGATAAATTTTATAAAGTTTCTGTGCAATTTCTAAAATTATGATATTTTTCTAACATTTTTATATCTTTAAATACTGAACATATACTAAGTAGTTTAATATTAAGACCCCTAATTCTTCGGGGCCCTGTACGGTTGAACATGTTGACATGCTCAGAACCTCCCAATCTCCCATGGGCTAGTGGCAGATTTAGAAAATTTAATTACAAGGCTGATTTTTAATTAATTATATTCTCTTCGTTCTTTTTTGTTCTTTCCGTTTAGAATATTCCATTTTTGAAGAGAGAAATTCGATTAAGGTTTTTAAGACATTTATAAATGATAAAATATATCCATATGAGATCTTCTTAGATTCGTCTTAATATGTACATTTTTATCATATATTTTTTTTATAATTTTTTATAATGCGTATTTAGAGATATTTAAGCTCGAAAGTTGCTTTGAAAACTATGCAAAAAGTAAATGGGAAGAACAAAAAAGAACGGAGGGAGTAATAATTAGATAAAAATAAAATAAAATTGCATTGAAGGGGACACCGTTCATGACATATATATTTTACTTCAAATATTCAATATTTTTTGATAAATTTTCTTTAGGAATCAGTATGAATATTCTAATGGATGTAGGCTTCTTGCCCAATGAAAATTAAATATGTTACATCTCATCGTCCTTCAGACTAAAAGTACTATAAATATATTACAAATTTCCTCATAAATAAAACGATAAATTGTTAGATTATTTATCGATAGATCAGCTCAGCATTAATTGTTAATAATTCAAATTAATAGAACAAGCCCTAGCTAAAAGAAAATTATAATTTTTATTTTACATACGTTGGAATTTTCTAGAAATATCATGATTTGAAGTTTATAATAGATCATGATGTGTAGGACTTTTGTCTACCAAGCCAAATGATAAGCAACATGAACTAATCGAATCCTGTCTCCATGATGTAGTCTATTATTTTCGGATGTCAAAGTTTATAGAATCACATCATGTAATAAGTACTCCCTCCGTTCCTTTATGTTCTTCCACCTTATTATAACGGGCAGTTTCAAAAGTTCTTCCACTTTAGAATACTTTCTATTTTTGGAAAGTTTTCAACTCACTTTTACCCCTTAAAACCCCACTTTCCTTACTTCACACTACTATTTAATTATTTTCTCTCTCATACTTCCAATACAATCATTACTTCACACTACTATTTAATTATTTTTTCTCTTATAATTCCAATACAATCATTACTCTCCACTACTATATAATTAAAATAATACTCACTACTACCAAAGATTCCATTTTTCTTAATCTTTGTGAAAAACCCAAATAGGAAGATCAAATAGGAACGGAGGGAGTATAATATTTTATGATTAATAATATTTTTTGAAATGATTTTATGATTAATAACTAATTATTGGATAACAAGTTTTTTTAGACGACATTGACTAACTATTAGTTAATTATAATCAACTAAACATGTTATGCAGACAGATTATGACATAAATAAATGAAACATGTCTATATGGTTACAATATAAAAGTGTATAGAATTTCTTGGGTTTTTATAAGCAAATGGATCCTTTTGACATTAATTGTTGGAAAAACTAGTACCTTTTTTTTTCTTATGTGTTTGTTTTAATTTAAAATGTTTTTTCTCTAATAATGCTTATCATTACAGAAATTAAAATTAGTTTTTAATGTTTAATTTGATGAAAAAATAATAAATTAATGCAAATAAAGATGTTGAAAATGAGAAGAGTGAAAAAAAACATTGGAATTAAAAAAAAATTAATACAAATGAATTAAAAATTACTAATGGCATCAGAGCAATTAATTATTTAGTTGCAGCGAGAGAGATTTGAAGAAACAACACAGTGTATAATATTATGGCCAAAAAGTTTACCAGAATCTTTAATTTGGGCCTACCTAAAAAGTCGTTAGACTATATCTAAACGACTTATCCAACAACCAGTTTACTACCTTTTAAAATTTGTTAATGATTGAAAAAACACACACCGACTGTTAGGATTCGTTGCATTGATTGTTTGAGGATTTATTTTAAATGCCTGTATTTTAGATATGCAATGATTGAAAAACACGCCCTGACTGTTAGGATTCGCTGCATTGATTGTTTGAGGATCTATTTTAAATGCGTGTATTTTAGATATGCAATGACTGAAGAACACACACCGACTTAATTAGGAGAAAGTTATCTTATAGTACATATTGATATAATCACTAGTTAATCTATACTAGAGATTATTTTGAGTAAATATAAATCATAGTTGTTCCTAACTACAAAACTTTAAAGTAGACCATAGATACTTTTGACTAGCCTTTAAACTCCAATAAACTTATTACACTAATGAAAAATCAAATTCAAGAGCATTCAAATGCCAAGAATTATATTAATTGTAGTTATATTGAAAAATAATTTTGAGATGTATAGCTTAAATAATTCTTCTCTAATAGTAATATTATACTAGTTTATATAGAAGTATGCATGATCGATGGTAAAAACAAGAAATATAGTTCAAGCTTATTACAAACAAGGAATTCAATAAATATATGTAACCTTCACTATAAATGAACAACAACTAGATTATTATATTGAAGGAAGTTGCACTCATCATAAACCCCATGAAGTTTATTAAAAAAAAAATATCATCGTTATGTTGGCTAAAAATAGTGTTTAATTATCAAAAAATATTTTTCCCATATGAAAAACTTAAAAGGTCAAGGTTGTGGAATAAAATTTTTTTTATCTATCACTTTTAAAAGCAAAAATTTCAGAATTACCTCATGAAATTTTCTAAATTAAAATGATATACATCTTAAAAATCTTGTAAATTCTAAAAATCAAAATGAAATCATTATTATATTTGTCTAATGAACCAAGCTAGATTATTAGATTGACTTATTTTACTCCTCACTGTGATTATATAAGAAGATAGATTATTAGAAAAAGTCAACGCAATTTTAAAAATTCTTAATTCCTAAAATGTACACTACTAATGGTAAAATATATGTTGAAAGAGCTCATGTTTGTATGTGGTATTTGCACCTAGATGTTAGTGACACTAACTTAGTCAAGTGTATTACCGATGGTATCATAGCAACCCTAATCATTGAGTAGGTGCGAGGAAGATTTAATGAAATAACACAAAAATATGTTTTCAAAATCTTTAATTTGGGCCTATCCTATAAGTCGTTAGACTTTCTAAACGACTTATCTATGAACCAATATACTACCTTATCAAAATTGGTTGATGATTGACAAAACATTAAAAGTAAGAAAACGTTAATAATGGCGAACAAATTAAATGACTTGTTTTTCTCTTCAGTTACAGGATTCGCTGATATCTGTGTAGATGTATTGATTGTTTGATGACCTACTAAATGTGTATTTTTTGGACCTGTAATAATTATTAATGCGTAACAGTATTTATTTCACAACACTGTATATTATAAGATATTCACTTCACGACATATATGTCATCTAAAGTGAACGACAACGCTCTATATTTTTGCAAAGATAATAATTTTTTAATCACTTATCTATAATTAATAATGTCATCTTTGATCAATTAATTGATTGAATAAGAACATTAATTAAGACAAAGATGATGAGATTACATACAACTAACTATAATGAGGTAAATAGTAAAAAATAAAAGAAAATTTTGTGATAATAATCCTAACTATCAATCATTCACTCAAACTAATTTTTAATATTAATCTATACCATTGTAGTAACCTTCTCATAATAATCATAAATATCATTCATTATCTCAATATATTAGTTAAAACATATTTTGAATCATCATTATGACTTATATATAAGATTATCCCAATAGTAATTATTTTGAGTTAATCTATACTAGAGATTATTTCGAGTGATTAAATTATATTGAAATTATTTAAAATAATTTTTTTTTTCCAAATTTCAAAACTTAAAAGTTAATTCATAATAATAGATTTTGAATTTTTGACTAGCTTTTCAACTCAAATATACTTATCACACTAATTAAAAATCAAATTCAATAGCATTCAAATGCCAAGAATTATATTATTAACTCATTGAAAATTAATTTGGAGATGTATAGCTAATTCTAATAACTTAAATAATTCTTCTCTAATAGTAAAATACTAAGGGCTTGTTTGGTTACCCATTATTACCCTTGGAATTTTAAGTTCCTAGGAAATAATATTGTGCTAATTTGTTTGGTTGCCAAAAAATTTAAAATTCCTAGGAATTATAAAATTCAAGGGAAGTTAATTCCTATGAGACATAGGAATTAGATTACCATGTACCCTCTTGGTCATTAACAATTCCCATGAATTACTTTCAAAGAAATGAAAATTCCTATTGTCAAACAAACAATATTAAGTAATTCGTAGGAAATTGACAAAGGAAATAAATTCCAATAAATTACAACTTCCCATTGAAATTTAATTCCTACGTCAACCAAACGACTCCTAATTTATATAGAAAAACAAGAATGGTGAAAACAAGAAAATAGTTTCAAGCTTATCACAACCAAGGAATTCAAGAAATATATGTAACTTCCACTATAAATGAACAACAACTAGATTATTATATTGAAGGAAGTTACACTCATCATAAACACCATCAATCCATGATTTTGACAATTGGATGATAGTAGAAATAAAAGGAAACAACCATTGGAGAAAATTTATAATAATAAGAAAATAAAAATTGTAACTATCCATTTCAAAAAAAAAATTCCCTCCAATTTTTTTAAGTTGTCCAATTTAGTATTTTTGACATTATTCATCGATCACTCTAAATTTATTTTTTATCCTTAATTTAGATGTTAAAAAATAGTCAAGAAATCTTGTTTGTTTCGTCTCAATTTGAATTTTATAATTTTTAATTATCTACAATTAGAGATATTTAGAATTGAATTAGTGCATTGGATATATAGTGTACCAAAATCAACTTAAAATAATTAGAGGGAGTAATATATAGTACCTAAATCAACTTAAAATAATTAGAGGGAGTAATAATTTATACTCTCCTAATTTTTTTAGTTGTCTCATTTTTTTATTTGGCAAATTCATGTCAATTGTCTCTTTTTTAGTTGTCTCTTTTTTTACTTAAATCTTTTTTTATTTATACTCTCCTAATTTTTTTAGTTGTCTCTTTTTTTACTTAAATACCCCCACTTTTACTACTTCCAATACCCAACTAACACCTTTACAATTAATTTAATCAATTAAAATACCCAACTATCACATTTTAATGGACCCCACACCACCCTTAATAACCGTAAAAACCCAAGTGAGACATCTAAAATAATTCGAGGGAGTATTTTTTTTTGAGATGGAGTAATAATAATAATTTATAACTATCAACACTTATCATCACAAATATTTTCCAATATATAAAAAATCCGTCAACTCCGGTCTCCAAGTCCAACACTAGTAGTCTAGTAATTAATTACTCAGTAAAATGAGAAACTTCTTAATTACCAATAATTACTCATCTTTTTCATTATTGAAATTACTATATATATTTTTGTAACTATCAATTTTAATTAAATTTAAGTGGATGAAAACATATTTATACAAGTGAAAGTTGTCAATTTTTTAGTTCATTGTCATTTTTCAAGAAAATAAAAAGAAGAGAGAGTATTAAATTCACCATTTAGACAAAAATAATGTTTTTATATCATTTCAAAAAAAAAAAAAAGTTTTTATATTGTACATGATTTTCGCAAGAGATACGTTTTAATTGGATTGGATAAAAATGACGATGCATGCATATCACATCTCATAATTCTTCCCTATCTATCTGACTAGCTTGCATTTATAATTTTTGTAACTATTTTATAAAATTTATTATCATAGGAGCAAATTCATGGAAATTAAGATTTTAACTTTTTTTTATTTTCATTTGTCCAAGGTATACCATGATTACAAAAAAAAAAAATATTGTATGAGAATTAACTTAGAAATCCATAGAATGAACTTACCTAAAAAAATTAATTGATAATCAATTATTCATTATAACTTTTGATTTTTTTATGATAATTTTTATGCAACAATTAGCCTACAAGCTGATGCAAAAACTGATCAATTCAAGATAATATTATGATCCCTATGCTTGGCTAACGTGGGTGTAAGATGCATGTTTTCGGATATTTGCAGGTCCTATCCTTGAAGACTCCTCTAGAGGCGAAGGACTCTTGTGACCGCCCTCTCCTTTTGGGTATGAGACGCCGTCGACCTTCCTTCCCCGGACCCTGACCATAGATTTATCTATGTGTAGGAACACTGGGTATGATGATGATGATGATAATTATGACTTGACTCAACTCGACTCAAAATAACTCGCAAATAAAAATCAAGTTAAATTGTCAAAAAATTAACAAAAACAAATAAACTAAAATTAAAAACAACATATCTAAACACCCAAATATACACCTCAACCACACAAACAATATGAAGTTGCATCATCACTTAATGATTTCTTTTAAGTATGACCTCTACGTTACTTCTCACTATACATGTGATTATTGGTAGATAATTAATACTTCAACACTCTAGTCGTCTCTTTAAATGAAGGATAGATATAAATTATCAGTCAGCTTTCCTTCATTTAGACCCTATTTTTAAGCGGAATATTGAATTATTGATGATGAATAATTAATACTTCAACAAAAAATTATAACTCACATAGATTAATCATTGTTTTTTTTAACTTCAAGTATATGTTTTCAAATTTACTTAGAATTAGTTTGCCTTGTAACGTATTATAGATCAACTAATTAATGGTCAATTTAAATTGGACATCCTGCACTAATGCCAAGTTTTGATACCTTATGGATATTAGTATATTACTAATAATTTTATATATTCACATGTATTGAAGTATTTGTGCGTTTTTGGCAAAGCTAATAAATGTACAGATGAAATCATGTGAACAAGTAAAATACAAGATTTAATTTGTAAATTTTCAATTATAATGTCAAGACTAAAAGTTTTATATAAATTAAACATATATATGTACCTTTCTTAAAAAAATGGTAATTTATATGAGAATTTATTCTAAAAGCAGAGTAAGAAAATTAACTTTTTTTTCTTATATGTGGTGAGAATCAAACTTATATTACAAATACAAAAGGAAAAGTCTTTAATCTTATGTGATAACTATATCTTGTCAAGAAACCAACTCAACCAAAAGCTTAAGCTGATGGTTGAGTCCCAAAATATGTTATATACTCTAACATATCTATATAGAATTATCAATGAAATTAATTGTTTAATACCACCTCAACATTATTTTACTAATTAATGAAATCACTAAATTTTATAATTAGAGAACGAGTTGTCAATGGCTTCTTTTTTCAAAATTCACTAGTCTGTAGATGAATACACTTTATTAATTTGTAACGGAAAATAAACTTAAAATTACGATAGAGTATGATAAATATGAGAGTCGTCTCCTATATTTTAAAGGACTGAGCAAAATTATTTAAATTATGGGCCACTAAATTCTAAAGCTACGTTCTACTTATGTATAACAATTTTGTATTTATAAATTTGTTTATCAATACTCTAATTAGTACAGTTTTATATAGCATAATATATATATATATATATATATATATATATATATATATATATATATATATATATATATATATATATATATATATATATATATATATATATATATATATATATATATATATGTATTCTATGTAAATAAAATATTTTGAAAATATGTAAATAAAATGGTCAACAGTAATAAATCCCACTGATCTCCTTCATATTTAGAAGGTTTTATTATTTAGAAAAAGACTTGGCAGGATTCACTCTATGCCTCAGTATTAACGTGGCAAGTAAATCACGTGAGATACATAAAATAATTAAGCATTAATAATTGTTTAATTAAGGAAATAAATAAATGAGAAATAATAATAATAAAATTAATTAAATAAAATGGTTTAGAAAAAGGCCAAAAATTGTTGGTTTCATAAAAGTTTACGAAGTAACTGACTGTGTTCTTCATATACACCTTTTCCCTCCTATAAATAGTGGAGAGTTTCCTCTTCAAAAACATCAATAAAAATTCAAAATATAGAGAGAGAAATTAAGAGAGAGAAAGAGAAATAATATAATAATGTGTATTACAGAAGTTAAGCAGAATGGTAATCATAATGCAAATGGTAATGGCGCGGTAAAAAACAATGGTAATTGTAACAATGGTACTGTTCATGATACCTTCATTAGCCTTGACAGGTGAGTTTTTTTTTACTTATTGTTTTAAAATATAATTAAAAAATTTATTAATTCGTGTACATAGCGTTTTCATGTTAGATTTCAAATCAGCGTGAGGTAAAATCACGATAACATATAATTCTTGTTGAATTTAATTAAAAGTCTATGGTTACAATAAATAGATAGACTTTTGTGTATAAAGTGGAAAACATGTACGTTATTTTGATCGACGATGATAAATTCGTCAATTCTTTTAAAATATATACAGTAAACGAAAATCTTTCACTTCGCGCGTAAATTTGACTACATTTTAAATCTTTTATGGGTTTTTCAAAAAGAATGTGAGGATTTGATTTTATCTCAGTAAAAGAACAAAATCAATCTTCTATATAAGGTTATGAATTTGATTTTAACTTTTTTTCAAAAAGAACATATATGTAATTTAACCAAAATATTTGTGCAATTTTGTAATTAGTTTTTTTTAATTAACTAAAGACATTTTTTTGAAAAAGTTAAATTACAAAAGTGAATACTTCTATATACAAAGACTCAAAAGAGTCCACTTAATTAATATATATATAATACATATAATATGAAATTCAAACGTTTCATAAATATATTAAATATTTATATTACAAAGGAAAAGCTTCCATCAATTCCATGCATCTTCCAAACCACTCACAAGTCACTTTATAGAGACAACATGACATGCATGTATGAGATCTTCAATCCACTCAACTTTAAAACCAAAAAAACTGTATTTTTAAATATCCCCATCAAATAATTGAAATTAAAGGAAACTTTTTTTCTTTAAAAAAATTTATTTAGGGCATCAATTTAGTTTCTTTTTCAATCACTTCATGCATTAATAGTATAAATAAATAATCACTCAATTCCAAGCAATAATTGATTGATTTTGTATCATTGAAATGCTTTCAACATATTTGGAAATTAATAATTCAATTACCAAACAAGAGAAAGGAAATAATTATTTTGCAATAAATTATTAAGTAACCGTTGCAATTTTCCCGCTTAAACAACTTTTCTAAAAAACAAATAATAAATGAAAAATTACATAAAATTATTTTTTTAATTTTTCCACAATAATACAAATTTTTGATTAATCATGAATAACACCAACTTAAGTCAGCACCAAGAACACCAACTTAAGGAGGCTTTTCTTAGAATAATACCAATTTTAATTTATTACCTAATTTACCAATTGTTTTTGTTACATAATTTTTTATAACTTGATTTTTAACATGTTAGGGATATTTTAGGAAAAAATCTTTAATTTGGTATTTTTCATGATTAATCGAAATTTAGTATTATTGTAGAAAAAGTAAGTAAAAAATTGTATTATTCCTTGTAATTTTTTCATGAATAAAATTACCCTAAAAATCAATTAATTGAAGATTTTACCATTTCTCTTACGAGTTAAATTCATTTTTTTTATCATGTTCCATAACAAATTAAATTTTTCCTTCTTCTAAATTTTTGATTAATTATAAAAATAATTTTTTCAGGGGTGACCCGAAGATGTACTTCAAGTATTGGAAAAACGTGGATGATAAATGTTCAGTGACAATAAAAGCGTCGGACCTAATGAGTTACTTTGCTGATCACGACGAGGGCGGTGTGTTCTACCAGTTGCCGGAATTCAGTGAGGCGGTTCATCGGATTCATAACGTCGTGGGAAATGCCGTGACCGAAGGCCGGTACATCATCGGAGGGACGGGTTCATCTCAGCTGTTTACGGTCGCCCTTGCGGCGTTGGCTTCTCGTATCAATTCTTGGAATCAAACTAAGAATAAGCGTCGTATTCCGGTTGTTTGTGCACAACCCTACTACTCGGTAATTTATCTTATACCCCTATTATATAGTTTTGCATGGTCAATTCAAACACCTTTTAATTTATAAAAAAACACGTATATGAGATTATCGTAGTGATACAGATTTATAAAAAGGTTTTAACTTTAAAAAACACATAATCATTTTCGCTTTTTAATTGGTGTTCTTATTTTTGCCTATGTTTTTGTATTATTTTTTATTTTTATTCCTTTTACTAAGTTTCAATTTTTAAATATGCGTGTTTTGGTCTATTGAGGTTTTTTTAGAATTTATCTATGAATCTTTCTCAAATTGATAAGACTATTTGATCACACTCTTTATGGGTATGAGTTACCGTCGTTCTTTTCTCTCCAGACCCTCATCATAGTTTATCGTATGAGTGGGATGGAATGAGTATAATGATGGTGCCAACACATAATCACTATAAATAAATAAAATACCAATTGTTGACTCAAACATATAATATTACCATTTGGCTACCACTGGTAATAATGTGCATAATATTACACTTTATATTTATTGTTTTAATTTTAATTTTACATGATTAGGTGTTTAATTTATTTAAGTGACCGTTAACCAGTAGGGTCATTATATTCATGATTTTCTACAAATGTCTCTTTCAATTTAATAATTTTTTTAAAAATTGTCTCTTATAATTAGTATTATTATTTATTTACTTTTATAAATACAATATTTATTGGTTTTTATATATGGAACTTTAAAATTAAAAAAAGTTTGCTTCAACTGAGAAAAAAAAAATGAACTCTCCCTAATTGTATAACTTAAATTAAAAATTATAAGGTCAAAATGATTAATTAATAATGAGAACGAGAATATAGGGTGTATGGAAAACTAAAAATGAAAATAATGGAAGAAATTCATACGTGCAACAGGCCGTGTTCGTTGCTGGCACCTTTGCTTACTTTATTCTAAACATTTTCATCATACATCATGTTCCTATTTCTTCCAACTTTTTGCGTCTAATATAAAGGAACTAATTAAATTTTCAAAAAAAAAATATAGAAGTAAATAATGAATATATACAATATAATTTCTGACTTTTGAGTCAATTAATTTTTTAATTATTCTTCTAATATTCTGTTTTTAGCTGGAACCCAAAATCATCCACCAAATAATTATTAAAAAAGTTCATCATTAAGTTAAATTATTAATTTGATTTTAAATGGAAATTTAAACTACCACCACACAACCCCATAGACCCAAAGGAATTAGATTCATTTGAGATTAATTAAGTTAGAGATAGTAAGATAATTGAAATGAATGGAGAATAAGAATCCACGTGGATGACATTGGAACTGATATATTGGTAAAGTTAAGGCTCTCGCATCGTGTTGTTGACGTGAGATTTAATATAACATTTTGAGGCTTCAATCCTTAGCATATTTGACATGGTATCTGAAGCCAAACATGATAGGACATTAAAAGTTACAAATTTTTGAATCTCATCTACCTCTTATTTTAAGTTAAATATTTAACACCTTATATGAGGAGTATGAATAAAATATTCTATAATTTAAACCGTTAGTCTAAAATTCATAGTTGAATCGGTGTTAAGTGCTTTATACTATGTCTAGCGATAAACCCAAGATGGAGTACTAGTATATAGGTTTGGGCTGAACACTAACTTATGTAAATATCATGAATTAACTCGGCTGTCATTTATTTATTATATATTATACAATTTAATATTAATAAGCTTACTTAATTATTTAGTGATCCCGATCATGATCTAAGCATACTTAAACCTTAATTCTCGAATTGTGCTAGATGGGTCCAAAACATTATACAATATATTAATGCCTTGTATTGTGTAGAATAGACCAAAAACATATATGTTTTATAGTTGTTTGTCTAAAACACCACACTTATGTCTGATGAAATAAATATATTTTGAAGATTAAGAAATTAATGCAACAGAAGAAAATATTGATCATGAAATTTTTTCTTAAAAAAAAAAAAACACATGCAAATAAAGAAGTGTGCTATCCTTTTGAACAACCATGAGCACATGGTCATGTGTATAGTTAGACGAAGCATTGATGGTCATTATGCCAATGGTAACCGACCCACCTCATTTTAATATTTATTTTTTAATTTTTAATTTTTAATTTTTCCTATTTTGAACACAAACTTCCCACTACAAAAAAATTAAAATTTAATTATAGCCACTAATTTTTAATTCTTAATTTATGTGATGTTTTTCAAATGAATTTGGTGCATAGAATAATTTGCCAAGACTTGTAGAAAATCATTTAGTTGAGTTTTATTGATAAGTTTAATTTGATTTTACTTGATTAATTCAGTATTATTAATAAGTTTTCTTTAGTTCAAACTGAAAATAATAAATACTTTAAGTTCGAATCATCCCTATAAGGTGCAAAAGGAGTGTGTGTCCCGGGTTCAATTAAAGGTATTAAAAATATTGACGTTTTAATTGTTAATAGTTATTAGTTAGTGTCGTCTATAATAGAAATATTTTTTATTGTTCACAAATGCTCAAATGAGACGGCTATACTCTTATACGATATCATGCGATCCTTATTTTATTTTTCACACACCAAATCCAAGCTTTAAAACACATATTTCACGACGTAAAATGCTCATTTCAAGACTAAAACACCTTCATTCTATCCTTAACCTTTCATCTCTCAAGTTTAACTTTATTTTTCAACTAAATATTCCAATCATTATAATGTCCATTCCATAGCTTAAAACCCCTACTCCGAGAATTAAAGTACCTACACCAGGCTTTAATCTTCCTTCATCAAGTGTTAATTAAATGACTATTACAATACTTAAAATGTTAACTTCAAGGGTTCAAAGTTGTCAATTCTAAAATGTCTATTCTAAGATTTAGAATGACAACTCAAAAAACAAACAAAATGTAATCAAGTTGATTAAGCACACATATAGAACAACGACGTGTTCAACCTGCCTTACACCAGTATCTAACAAAAGTGTTCCATTATGTAACAATATGCAGTGCTATGAGGAAGCATTAGAGGAACAGAAATCAGAGATATACGAATGGAGAGGAGATGCAAACAAGTTTGATGAGGAAGGGCCATACATAGAGGTGGTGACAACACCAAACAACCCAGACGGTAGGCTCCGCGAGGCGGTGGTGAACAAGAAAGGTGGGGTTGTGATATGTGACCTTGCTTACTACTGGCCTCAGTACACACCAATAACTGCTCCTGCTGATTATGATGTTATGCTCTTCACCTTATCTAAGGCTACTGGCCATGCTGGTTCTCGCGTCGGGTAACTATCTCTACCTACTTCCATTGTCTCTTTACTTTATGATCATATACCCCTCAACTATTTTCATTTCACAAATTGTTGTGAGAGACGGTCTTTCCGAAAGACGCATTAGATTTATGGGCTAAATAGACGGTCTCTCACATTAGTAGTTGTTTTCATTTTGCATCACTATTGCTTCCTAAAGTTCCTACATATGAATACATGCATTTAAGTAGATCGATACAACATAGGGATGATCATGACTTACAGGCTCGGGTTGTCTTAAGTAGGACCGAGTCGAATTAGCATCTTAATACCCTAGACCAAGACTCATTTACTTCTTTTTGACCTCAACTTATATCTAAACTCAGATGTCGATCCAAACCCATTTTGTTAACAATATATTACATACTCCATCACGCTCTAATTAATTATAATTTTGTTAATAATATTGAAGGTGGGCAATCGTTAAGGACAAGGAAGTAGCACTAAGGATGATAAAACTTATGTCATTAGTCACCATTGGAACTTGTCATGAAGGCCAACTTCGAGCAACAACCATACTTGACTTTGTTTCTGATAACTATGAGAAACACCTTCCCAACGGTAAGCTTGTGGTGGAACCCGAGGAAGGGTTCTTTGAGTTCAGCCACCGCGTGTTAGCTGAGCGTTGGAAGAGGCTCAGAGCTGTTGTCAATCGTTGTGGTATCTTCAAGCTACCGGATTACTCTCCTCAGATTTGCACTTTCATGAATAAGTCCATTCCTCCTAATCCTGGTATCTCTCATATCTAATTATATACTCTGCAACTTTTTTTGTTTGTGTGTTTCATGAATGTGCTCTTATCACAGCATATGCTTGGATGGAGCTGAAAACGGGTGAAGATGCAGAGAAGGTGATGAACAAGCTAAAGATTCGGACAAGGGGTGGACCGAAATTTGGAGTCTCGTCTAAGTATGTAAGGGTTAGCATGATGGAAAGTGATGAAACCTTCAACCAATTCATAGAAAGGCTCTCTACTCTTCAAGAGTAGATTAACAACTTCAAGCGACAAAACGAATAGGAGTATATAACATATCCCTAAGCTTCATCCGATATGTTAGGTACTCTATCAAGAATAGTATAATTATAGGATAAAACTATACATCGTTGGACAGTAAGTGTAGCTCGAGAAATTATCCATCTGCTGTATATCTCTAGCTATTAGCTTTATGGTAAGAACAAAGAATGTAGTGTAAGAAATATGGTATGATACATGTTCATCCTGCAGTAGCAGTGATGTTTAGTATTAGCCTTATGATAAGGAGTAAGAAATAGTATAAGAAATTGAATATGAAACATGTTCATCCTGCAGTAGCAGTGATGTTTAGTTATAAAGTTGTAGTATGTATCATATGTACCAGTGTGTTAAACTTGAATTAATAAAAAGTTTTATGGTTTATATCTTTTCTACAAGCTGGGAAAAGGGAATTCTTGAAGAAGACAAAAGAATGAACATCGAAACCTTAAAGTGAGTAGAAGATGAAAGAGAATCGTTTAAGATGGTATTATGGATATGCAACAACAGAATATCATTGAACCGGAAGGAAAGTTAACAAATTGAAACTCAGAAAGCTTAAAGAGAAGGTGAGGCAGAGTGGCAGACCGTAATTGGTCTGGAGGGATAAATGAAAAAGAATAAGAATCTAAATTTATGTTCAGCCCATAGAAATCGAAATAAATAAAAAAGGAGAATCCATACAAATATGACCATGGAAATGATCTATTGTCTATTGATTTATGTAGAAGACTCGATGAAAATAAATAGTAGATAATGATCTTAAAGCGACGAAGTGGAAGTCAAAATAATAGGTTAGACTGTGTTACATTTAAGTATGTGACCTTCCAAAATTCTGAGTCATTCATGGTTTGGCTGGCATGGGACTAGGGTTAAATGATGTTGGGTAAAATTTGCGATATCAAATTACTCGGCAAACAAAGTCACATTCGCGTCAAAATATTAAGCTCAGATTGAATTTTGATAGTTCAAATTACACAGCCTATAATGTTAGGCTTTAGTTGAAAATACAATTGCATAAACCAAACTGTAATGTTTTTACACAAAAATATATTTACGATTTTACGAATATGGTTTAAGCTAAATCTTTAAAAAAAAAAAGTGTGCTTCGGCCCAATATTAAAATTTGAAAAATCAGACCAAACCACAATTTTCAGACAAATAGCCATATCGTGGGAAGGATCGATTCAAAATCAAATCAAATCGAACAAAAAGGAATTAAGATAGCATTACTCAAGTTTGGTTTGACTCATCTGAGACTTTCAAGCTTGACAAACTTTTTTCAAGTCTAAGCTGAAGAACTGCTCAAGTTAGAATCGACAAATTTATTTTCAAGTTGAGTCGAGTCAAGCTCGGCTTAAGCATGACTAATCCGTTTGATTATCACTTTGATGAATGATTGATGACCAACAGAAGCATTCTTCTGTAAAGATTATATAATGTCTAAAACAAAAACTAGTCTATAACCAGTCTTTAATATGAATGAAATGTGCAATAATAGGCTCTCTTTCTCTTTGATTCAACAGAAATGTTCACATTATATTGCATTTTGCAAAAAAAAAAAAAGAAAAATCATCTGTTTGAAAGCATAGAACATAATACAGGAGTTGAGGAGACATACACAATATCAGATAAAATTACAAATTTCAGAACAGGAAATTCTCTTACAGCCAAGTTTCATCAGTCTTGGTCTCTTGAAATCAATAATTTGAAATCTAAGTGCAAAATTCATTTCAGAGTTGAAACTACTAACACAGCAAAGTTTTCACATTAGTAAAGAAAATTCTGCACATGAACTGAAAAAATATATGAAGACAAAAGGGAGAGGCTTTTCAACACAACCATAAACTATGGAATGTATGCAGCAAATGTAATGAATGTTTAGCATAGGCTCGAGAATGATGGCATGCCACAAGAGACTGCTTGACCATAAGAAGAAACCAAAAATTTCATGAATGACTCTTGTCCAACTATCCAATTTGTCCCCGAAGTGCAGATGAACATACCTTTTGGCACTTGGATCACTAATTGAGTTACATTAGCCTCAACTCATACTCGCCAGCCATTGTTATGTACCTCACCCAGGGCAGAGCTTGGTATCCACTTTTCTCAATGATCTTAAGATAGCGAACCTGCAGATCAAATATTACGATGCATTATCATCATAATGTCTAGAGTTCAAAAGAGAATTCGCAAATCAAATAAAGAAAATATGTCACACTCAGGCACTGTCAACAGGAATGAAACACAAGTAGAGCATAGGCCAAAATATCAATCATACAAAAGCTCAATGTTTATCATCCAAATTTCAGGTCAATTGATGGAGGTAACTTTAAAAATGCCAATGTCAAAATTGAGAACAAAGAATGCAAAATGCCACGGCCAAAGACATTATTTTTTAGAGAAAAAGCCATAAAAACTACTTGAAATAACCAGGTAGTGACTCATTATTCTCTTAATTCTAGAACAAATGTCTGCTTGCAAAGTTCTAAAAGATTCCTTTCTCAACAACTAGAAATAATTATTCTCTTCTTTTCTTCTGGGGCCATCAAATTTACAGAAGAATCTTTACGAGGGAACTTGTGATTTGTGAGCACTTGTTTGGAAAGATGGGCGTTGATATTATCACCGGGACTACACCAAATGGAACAGAGGACCTTCGCAAGGAAGGGCAACAAAGCTAAAGTAGCTATCAAAAGAACAATAAATCGACATGAATGATCCACCATATAGCAATCAATAACAGTGAAATGTCCGATTTCCATTTCAGTTGGTTTGTCTAAGCCCACCCTTCACAGGATCTGAATTATTTATACTACAGACACACATTTACTGATCACATGCCACTTTAATTCAAAAACTATCCACCTTCACCAGTCCGACCACTACACTTCCACAATAGTGTTCACAGAAAACCACTTGGCTTCAAACCAGAAATCAGCATAAAAATGACCATAAAATCAACTGATAAGACCACCCTGAGAAAACAAAGGTTTTTGAAGAACATTTCTACACTGAAACGGTGAAACCCTTAATTGTACAAAAACAAACAAGCAAACTGGAGGAAGGTGGATTGAGTCGCAGGATGATGATGGGTCAGAAAGTCATTTTCATATGTCAGAAATATTCAAATTTTGAAGGCAGGGTCTCACGTATATGCCTACTAGTTCTAAATTGTGGTTACTTTGATCTGCTAACTATATTTTATTATGGAACTCTACTAGCCTTGAATATGTCAGAAAAGGAGAATCGGTGACAACCAGGTCGGCATCAGAGGATTACTTTTAGTTATTTATTGTTTGCAAGTCTATAAAGTATAAACAAGTCAACAGAACAACACTTTTGCCATTTATAATGTGCATATTAAAGCCATTTTATTAATCTATAATCAAAACTATAATGACAAGTTCGCTGAACAATATAACTTCTTACAAGAAGCCAAAACGTAGACACAGTCCTCCCAAAAGAGAGGTTCAAAGCTATTTTTCCATCGTTTTCTTAAGTACAACATATTTACCATGAACCTCTCACATGTTTAGGAGATATGGTGCAATAAAACAACAGAGGAAGTATTTATAAATGTCCCCGATAGTAAGCATCAAACAGAGTTTGAGACTTAAGTTATTATGGTCAAATGGAGATTCTTAGGGGGTGTTTGGTATAGAACTTTTAGCTCTTAGAAACAGATTGGAGACTCACACACATATAGCCCAAGTAAATCCCACAAATACCCCCCATAATATTATATAATATTCAAACATCTCTTTCAATTGTGACTTGTGACAAAAGTAATAAGTGATCACATGGCAAGCTAAAATATAATAAAGGCCAGAACACAACACAGATTGAAATTTTTGCATGCAATTTTCGAAGTATAAGAATCAATACCTGAATTCCTGACACAGTGAAGTAAGGGATTTCAAATTTCACCCTTATAGGAGCTTTTCTTTCTGGAGGTGCCTCTTCACTTGTAATGCTAGGAAGACTAAACTCTGCCCTCAACATGTATTCCTATCAAAAAGTTCATTGAAGAAATCAAGGACTAATTGCAGAAGAATTACAAAAAATTTGCAAAATTCTATACATTTGATGTATCATTTTTGTGATGGTAAGGCAGTTCAAAATTCCAAAATGTTTCTACCTTGCCACCAGGGAAAGATTTTATCTTCCAAACTAAAGCATCCTTCTCGGGTGCATAAGCTGCAGACCCCATTGATGTGCGAATATTTGGATTGGTGGCATCAGATGGCACTGGCAATTCAATCTCAACATTTGTTGCAGTGCTACAGAATTCGAGCACAGAAGACAAAACAAGATAGCAAATGAATGACACTAATATAAAGGATAAATAAAGTACAAGATATTATTGGCAAATAAAATCCATCAGCACAGTTATACCTTCTCTCCTTAAACTGGCTTCTCGATTTCACCATTATCTCAATACGACTTCTTGAGTGTCTCTCAATCTGGGCTTCTACCCAAATCAAAGGCTTTACCTAAAGCAAACAAAATCCCAACCATTATTATAAGTGTTGTCTTTAGAGAAAGAGGTAATGGAGATACGCAAAGAGAACATTGAAGTGAACCTGAGTGCTGAGCCTATATGTCATGAGATCAAAGGATCCATCAGGTGGTATAAATGATATGGTCCTATCATTTTCAAAACGAGCTAAACGCACACACCTTAGTAACAGGAAAAGTAGGAAACATAAGAACACCACTGGCTTCCAAGTTTCAAAATGAACAAAACTCTAGTAGTAGCAAGAAGCAAACATAGCTAATCTTAAACATACTGATGAAATTTGATGTCGTCCAGGTCGATAGCCTTCCCTTTAGATGTTCGTCCTTGCGCCTCCAACAATACTCTATCATTCAGGCCTAGTTTACATTCAGGCATCCCACTGAGACAGAATATATTATTCAGTATGGTAGAAAAACCTAAAATCACGAACAAGTGAATACATTATATCTATACCTCAAATATGTTCTCATTTTCAATGCCCCAACAACATCTGATCTAATTATTTGTCCATTGCTGTTTACAAGTATATTGACACTCTCAACAACATCTAAGAACACCTGCAATGAAAAGAGTGAAACACTTCAGTATTTGTAGAGAGTCAATGCTGATAAAAGAAAACTCAAAAATTCCATTTCACCTCATTCTTTTTATAATTTATTCCTTCACTACGCCATGAAACGGCATTTGTCACAGCCATTGGAGGCCTTTGTGTGACTTCCATCCTATAAGCATCAGTTTTGATAAATTCACTTAGGATCTTTGCCTCTGTGAACTGAGGGTAACCAAAATCCATAATTTCATCGAGTAACTCATACTGCAAAAGACACATGATATCAGTGCATCAATCTCGACTATACCAGTATTGTCTAAAGTAAAGAGAAATACCTCTTACCACAACAACAAAGTTATCCCTAAGAGATTCCTCTTCTAATTCTTCAAAATAATGCTTGAATACCTGCACATGGAAATTGTTAAGGATGATAGAGATCAACTAGGAAATACAGAAGTTTTATATTGGATGAAAAACTTATAGAGACAGAAGGAATGGTATACTCAAAAAAAAAAAAAAAAAAGGCTAAGTACAAAAATTACCAAAGGAGCTTACATCAACTACACGGTGGAGGAAGAGAAGAACACTTGCAGCATTGCAGTTCTGCCGTGTAGCAACAAGTAAATACACATTGTTGTGTTGTATAAACATGTATGTAATTCCATTATCATACACAACTGGATCTTGTGATTGTGGATCACCCTGAAACAAAAATCAAGTGAAAAACATAAACAATGGGATTCATGAATCCATCTAACAGGGATACAAGAAACAAAGTACATAATACCCAAGAAAACTTGAGCAAACAAGAATTTACAATGAATTAGTATTAAGTATGAAGTAAGAAGTGCAAACAATTGTAGTTTATCACCACCTACAGAGAAACTCCATCCAACTCTTATACTTTGTTTGGATGGAGAGAATGAAAGGACAGAAAAAAGGAGAAGGTAAGGAATTAGAGTAAGCAAAATGCCTTGTTTGAATCACAAAGTAAGAGAGAGAGGGAAATCGACAATAGTTGGTTCAGGAAATAAATTCAACAAAAATCCCAAGATCTAAAAGGAAAACGAGAAGGAACTGGAAGTGGTGCAGCACCAGCGGACTGGTTCCAAGAAGAGGCTACATTGAATCGGTAGTGGTTAGGTTGCGGCCGATTGTCAAGTACTTAGATTTGATATTTTAAAAGCGGAGGACTTTTTTCAATGTATTACAGAACAGTAAAAAGCATAACAATATCCAAAAGCTCCTCCACCCCTTGTTCCTTCAATTTCCATACTATCCTAAATTTCTAATCAGAAGATACATGGACTCCTCCCCTTCCCAAGCCTTCACTCCTAGTCCAATTCAGGATAAATATTCAGCATTGCTCAAGAGTCAAGCGTTCATCAATAACCCCAAACGTATCTCATATTCTATCAAAGTACGAATTTTTCAAGTCTTTGCAAATGGGGTTGCTAGAACTTGCAAGCAGTCCCACCGTCACCATGTCCCTCGTCCAAACTAAACGTAACATAGAATACTACAAACCTGTTACTCAAAACTCTTCATTTTACCTCAAGTACACGAGTCAGATTCTCAATGATTTCACATGGGTATGCATTTTGGTCCAATACAAAATAGGGTTTTCACAAATTAGTCGAGTGGACATTTGAACAGTGTCTGACATGGGTAAACAACTTCATACCTACACCCAACTCCTCATAGACCCGATTTCCAGTAGGCTGACACTTCAAACGGTTTCAAAAGCCAAATCTACATCTTCTAGTGCATAATTATGCCTGAACTTGATGAACAGACCACCCAATGACTATTCTGATTATCCCAACTACAAGTGAGATCACTACACATAGTACATAACCCCCAAAATCTAAGCATAACATTGTTCACAGGTCGAGATAAATAAAATTATCCAACAATGAAATTTTTCTCTAATCAAACAATCAAAACTCACATTTATAAAGCTCCGACAAACAACAGTCGGCGGCACAACCAATCAAAAACAGTGAGCACACGAAAATACATGATCAAGATCTTACCACCTTATAAATCCAGTTTACTATACGAATTACACCATCGCATCTCAAATTTTACATAAATTCCAGTGAAACAGATTTAGATTAGCGATTTCATCTCAATTAAACCTCAATATATTCAGATCAAGTAAACAATAATGATTGAAAATCAAAATCAAAATCAAAATCAAACTTTAAACAATAATAAATTAGAACCTCTTTCTCAATGAGTTTAGTGAAGAATCGCTCAGCTTGAACAGCGGAAACATCGCCACGATAATCGCGCCATATAAGAACTCTACCTTTAATGTCGAGAAGGAACAGCGCTGAGGCCGCTCCCGACATTGTTTCTTCGATCGGAGAAACTCAGTAGAATCCCTAAAAAATCTTTCTACTATAATTATTGATGATTGAGAAAATTTAGATCAGTGGAAAACGAACGAAGAGAGATCTGGAGAAAATTGCGAAAATTAGTGACTGCTAAATTAGGTTTGATTGATGATTGGATGGAGATTCTCTGAGTTACGCCATTAACAAGTAATTGGAAGCTTTTTGGGTGTGATTGTGAATATAGGAAGTTTTGGAAGGGAGTATATCAAGTTTTGCGATCTGTACAGAAGTGTTTGTCGGGATGATAAAGAGAAGAAAAATGGGAATGGCCGAATGGGAGGTATAAAAAAATGAGGATTTTGGCCTAGTTGGAATTGGAGGTATAAGACTTTTAGGTTAAGACTCTGAAATTATCTCTTGTTTGTTATGGATGGTAGATTTGGAAGATAAAGATAAAATTAAAATCTCAACTCAAATACATATCTCTTCCAAGACATTTTTCTTGGAAAATTTTCCCAATTGTAATTTTATTTTCTATTCTCATTCCGCCTAAACAAACCAAGACTTAGACTTATTTTTAAAACAAGTCTCATTCCTTTCCTCAAATCTCTCATGCCAAACACCCGTAGAAAAATGAGAATGGGAAGTTTAAAAAAATAAGTTATATTGTGACGAATTTTAATATAAATATTAATTTTGAAATAATTTTATTAAAATAATTTTAAATTGGATTAAACTGAATTAAACTTAAAAGATGTATAATATTTGTAATTTAAGTTGAAATGTCCTAATTTATAGTTCATTTAAATCGGGTTGAGTTGAGCTTCATATGAATGAAAATTGGCCTAAAGGTGAAAATTATTTGAAAAGTAATTTCAATGCTATAGATTAAGTGTACTTAACTAGACATTATTCACTTCAATTTAAATAGAAATGAAGAGACTCAAAGATCATATTGCCCCTCATAATTTATGGACGATTGTTTAGTCCAAGTATATTTATGTAATCAATGATTTTGATTATATTCAACAAGAAATTTTGTAAAAATAGCACAACGGTGTTTGTCTAGACATTTTAATCAATATTATTGTTTAATGGTAAAAAGTGCGGGCTTAGTATGTGGATTTAAAATACTTATATAACTGCAATTAAGATATACTCTATTTTTTAGAGTAATGCAATTAAGATATAGCTTAAGGGAGTTTACTTTATAATTATCAAGATGCGGGGAACATTCAGGAAGAAATAGAGCTTATGCAATGGCTAAATGGCAAAAAGACGGATAGAGCTAAAACCGTTGTGATGATTTGGACTGAGATGATTTATGGCATATGGAAGCAGCGACACTTCATTGTTTTCGATAACAATTTTTGTACCCCCTACCAAATAGCTAGAGAGATCATTTTTAGGGTTTCATCTAGATGTACAGATAGAATGAGAATCCTTCTTTTGTTGTAGGTAGCCTTGTAGAGCCTTGAGGTGTTTTGCTTGGTCTCAAACTCTCAAGTTAATTTTGGGACCTTGTTTTGTTTTTTAACCTTTGGGATATATATATTATACTAAATTGGCAAAAAAAAAAAAAAAAGGATAACATTGATCAATATACACTTAATATATTTTTTCACATGCTTTTAATAGTTGCTCTCTTTTACAATGTTTTTCACACTTCATGAATCAACAAATCATAACTCATGAGTTATTAAATACTTTATTGCCATTATCTCAAAAAAAAAAAATACTTTATTGCCATTTTTCCTTTCTTTTATGCACCAACAAATGGTGTTATTAGCAAGAGTTATTATTTGTGTGGTAGCATATCTCGATAGTTCTTACAAACTTAAAAGAAGCAGAAGAAGTATTCTAAAATTCTAGGAATTGTATTTTGTATTGATCGTCTTTGAGTCAAACTTGTAAATATCAATTCAATCATAGTACTTCTAGTTAGCTTACATTGAAGTTTCTTTCATTTGCCTTACAAAGTACTCCTAGTACAATGCGAGCTAAATTAAAAGTAAACCAATACATTAAAGTATATGGTAAGATTCATTTCAAAAAAGTATGTACGGTAAGATTTGGGTTTTAAACCCAACTCCTTGCATTGAGAAAGTTGGATACTTCTACTTTGAGACTCAGTTTCAGACCAAAGCGAACATTGTATTTTGTAACGAGATGTATACAGCATGTGATTATAATATATGTAACGATAAGAGTATAGACTCGATTTCCAAGCATCATCTATAGTGATATCATACTACATTACTACTGCATAAGAATATACTGCAGCTATGAGTAAGGTTGAGGTCATATTAAGCATATAATTTGAGCTGTTAAAAACTGTGCAAGTACTTCTAGATCGCATAGTTGCCTCCGAGTTCAGTGATAACATCATTCACCTTATTCACCATATCTGAAACAAAACAGTTGGCACAAACACATTTAACATGACTTGGGTTATTGATCATTGAATGAAAATATCACGTGAATGAAAATTCTAAACAGAAGAGAAATAAACTACTAGGTTACGTAAAAACACTGTCAATGCTTTACTAAAGCCAAAAATTAAGAGGCTCGAAGGTTACATAGCAGCTCAGGAAAATCATTGAATGTATAACAACCACAAACTGCGTCTTTTGGAGAAAGTTCTACTAAACGATGGGATGCCGAGCAAAATCAAATAAGTTCAAAAACAGCTAAAAGGCATATAACAAGAGTTACTTACCAAGAAAAGATGCATCTTGCATATATTTCTGCAAGGCATAAGTTGACGAAAACAAAAATATCAGGAGCCATAATGAGATAAAGTAGTGACAAAGTTATCAGTAAAAGGGTAGCAAACATGTTCAAGAAAAAGTACCGCAATTTGAGTTTTCATATCAGCGTCCTGCTCCCCGGCTGCAAGTGCAAGATCTAAACTACCTATAATAAAAAAAACATCATATTCATTAGTACAAGGGTAAAGTTGCGTATGTGCAACAACTTATGGCATTGGGATCATAGATGTTGTTAAATATAGGAAAAAGACATCATGCACTGTCGGAGGAACATGAAGTGCCATCTCTAGGAACAAAAGGAATACCTTGTTCCAAATCAGCAGCGCAACTGGACACAAGCGATGTGAAGGCAGGAGGAAGTGCTTCAACTTTGCTTTGAGAATCAGCAATTGTTTCTTGGATCTGTGAATCCGGCTGATCTTCCTTGTTCAAGTTCCGTGGGGAGATAGAATCATAAATGGGGGTCATAATGCTTGATGTGTCAGGTCTGCAAATCCATTTCATATCCCAGTCAATATTATATTTGTGCTTAAATTCATTGATCAATCTGTCTACTCTTTACAGAGTAAATCTTCAAAATGTATGGTAGCTTTACCTGTATGTAGAAATAAAGTCAGAGTCAGAGGATACTGCAGAAGGTGGAGATATCACATCAAGCGCTTGAGGTACATACGAGATTTTATTTGAAAGCAAACCCTGCAAGTGGGAAATGGAAAAGTTTGTAAAAAAGTTAACTCCTTCAAGAGGCTTCATGCCTTCATCAACGCTAAAATCCATATTCAGAACACTCAATTTAGATTTTTACCTGCAAAGAGTTTATGAAGTATTCTACTTCTGAGAATTGAGAAAAGCGCAGTGCAAACTTCTGGTTCTGCAAACATTCAAAATCTTCAAAAATAAGAGGCAGACGCACAATCCCAGCATAAGCACATTCATTGATGAGAACATATCAAACTGAAGCCACAAGTTTCCGTATATTTATAGGTACTTTTAGCTGTAGCTAATGAAGGTATTCTATCTTTTCAATGTATCTCAATCTTAGAATAGATGAGTGAGAAGCTATTTTCAAATGCAAACTCGTATTTCATAATTAAAGAATGCGGCTCCGTGTTACAAAACCTAGAGTCTATAGAGTAATCAATCAACTCAAAAGAGCAATTTGTTTCTAGAAAAAGAACATCATCTGAGGATTTGGGGAGCAAATAGATAGTAAGCGTACCTCGTTAGAGCTATCAACATAGCTTGCAATGACTACTAAGCTACCACGAGTAGGAAGCCCTGACAGATATGTCACCTGAGGCCAGATGAACTGCAGCTTGGAGATGAAATGCTCTTCCTTCAAAAGGAAAGGGTGATAACCAATTAAACTACGTGATTGAACTGATTTTTCACAACTTCTTAAGCAAAAACATATAATGCTTTGATCATATGTGCCTTGAGTAACTTGTGATACTCAACTTAGCTTGCAGAAACATCAAGAAATGTGAAACCAATTGACTTAGCTAATCTTGTGATCTTGTCATGAACTTTAAATATTCATCATTAGTGACTTAAAACGAAATTGGTGGCAAACTTCTGAAATCCATCCTTAACAGCTTTAGAGGCTTACAATTTGTGTAGCTATGACATGTTTCATCTCGTAAATTCCTAGACGAAATTCCCTAGTCTCTCCTACCTATTCCATTAGGAATTTTATAATTTTCATCCAGAATTTTCAATAGCTATGAAAATCGAGGGATCAAATCATCAAAGCTCAAAATAGCCTTTTGTAATGAATTTTTCGCACAATTCGAAAATTACATAAGCAAGAAACTTGAAGAAGCAAAAGTTACACAGGAAACGTTTCACGAAAGTGCGAGTGTGTGCGACTACTAGCGAATTTGATCTTTATTATAAAATCGAAGATCAAATTTTAAATATTAACAGGAAGTTGAAAGAAATTAGTATTTAATCAGTCATCATTACTAAGCCTTTTCTCAAACCGAAATCAAAACTATTACTCGATAGTTAATTTAGTACTACAAAATACAAATCATAGAACAAACATATTCTCGAATTACAGCATCAATAATCAATAAAATTGAACAAAACTCACCAAAAAGTACATTAAAATTTCTCAAAATCAACAGTATCGAGATTGCAAACACGGCAACTAAATTTGACCTAAAAAAACTCTAAATAGCGAACAGTAATCACCAGCAAACACCAAGAAATATTCTAACAACAAAATCTTACTCAAATATTAGCTAAATCAAATTCAATAACATAAATCAAGTTGACGAATCCACGACAATCGTCATCAATATCAGAATTGCAAAAGGAACTACATCTCAATAAACCTAGCAAGTTAAATTTCAAAAACTCATCATTTTAGGGAGATAGAGGCTTACAATAATAGTTCCTTGTAAAGATATAGAGATAACGGAATCCACAGAAGAAGAGACGTCAGATGAAGGGTGAATAGAGACGGTGGAGATTCCAGAAGAAGGAAGCCAAATCGGCCTAAATTGATTTCGCTTAAAAGGAGAGAGACGCGAAGGAGATGAAGTTGTGGTTATAGATTGGTAATAAGAAGGAAATGTGAAGTATCGAGCATATTGAACTTTCCATTGCCATTGATCTTGTGCTCTTTCCATCGCCAATTTAAAATTTCCTGTTTCTCTCTAGCAAAGTTTTTGGTGCTCCCGCCATTTCTGTTTCTGTTTGTATTTATAGGCACTATTCAAGAATTTGTGTAATGTTTTTGGATTGTTGTTCCTTGTTCTACCGGTAGTCTTCTGAGATCTGTCTTTTTGAAAGACGTCTTCCAAGCTCAATCCATTAAAGCTTAATACCTACTTGAACTCTACATTTTTCTTTGAGTCAGTTCAATTAGAGATGATCTTTCAAATAGACCGCCTCTCACAAGAATTTGTGATAAATCTATTATAATCGTTTGACGTACTTGGAATTAATTTAGTTATTAATTGGGTTAAAAATTATAATCTTACGGCCTGTTTGGTTAATGGTACCAAATGGTGATAATAGGAATGATTTATAGTGTAAAATTTCATGAAAAGTTTTATATCATTCCCATGATAATGAAACTTTAATCTCAAAAAAAGTTTTTTGGTTTACAAATTTTCATCACCACCCCTTCCAATGGTAATGCATTAGAATGAATTTTATCAAAAAAATGAGATGATTGAAGTTGAACAACCATGACCATCAAGGCATCAAGGTAGCCAAGAGATTTTTCCACTAAAATTACACTAGTTTTTCATTCCCATTACTACTATTTTATTACCATCTACCAAACGAGTCGTTAATTTAATATTTGTAAGAGTTCAAGTCGACTTGATTTTGACCCATGTAACTCACTTATTGTTTTTTCTTTTATTTTTGATTGTTTAACAAACTATTTCCTTCGTTCCATAATACTTGTTACTGAATGTGACATGTTGTATGGGAAAATGTCACTATCAATAGCAAGTATTATGGAACGGGGGACATATGCCTTATTTTTAGGATTCAAATTTAAATTTGTTTTTTATAATTAAGTTGTCCATTTTGAATTACAATGAAATATAATATAAAATGTTAACTGAATAAAATTTAGGTTATATTGATTTTTATATTAGCTTTGTTCGTATAAACGGAAACTCTTTAACTCATATGGTTGCTTGATTGGAAACCGGTTGTTCCACTGATTGTGTTAGTATGGATTTTTTTTTCCCTAAGTGTTAGCACTTCGGCTAGCTTCGATTTAATTTGATTACAGTTTAATTTTTTAAAAAATAAATTAGGTTGTACAAGTTTGTTCCAATTTTAAAATTTTAACCTTAACTCAACATCTTTAACAAATAAATCAGATTGAGTCAACTTATTAAGATTAAATTTGTTTTTAGTTAGATTCAAGTCGAATTAGGAGAATTGTGATTATCCTAAATGCTTGATTATCTATTTACTATCTTTGTGATACACATAAATTCTTTTTATTCTAGTTTTAGTATTTAATTCTTTAAATTTTTGGTCTTGAAGGGGTAAATTTCAAGAAGTGAGAATCTCATACCCTTATTTTGGAATTTGGATAAATATTCTACTAATGTAACAAAAATTTTCATTTTTCTTTTCTCTCAAAATTTTTGCCCTTAACACAGTTATAATTAGTACTTATATTAGTTTACCTAAATTTTACTGATTTAACTAAGATTTACTAATTATAACTATATAATTTTTACCGATCAAAACCAAGCTGAAATTAATTTTCACTTGTTAGAACTTAATTGTTTACTAATAGTAACTGATTTAATTGTAAATTATAACTGAATTTTATAGATTTTAACTGATTTTTATCAATATAAGTCAATTTACTTATTATAAGTTAAAACTAATTTTAACTACTCCCTCCATTTCTTTTTGTTTGTCCACTTTATTTTTTTCACGTATTTCAAAGCAATTTTAAGCCTCGATATCTCATAGTTTACATAATAAAAAATTATAAAAATTGTATATTATAATTCTTTATTTCAAGACGAATATAACAAGATTCCAAATGAATAGATTTTGTCTTGAGTACATACTTTAAAAATCTAATTTAACTTTCAAAAAAAAAATATATAATTTAAATTTCTCCTTTACTAAATGAAAATTTTAAAGTGGACAAATAAAAAAGACAAAATAATTAAACTTATTTTTTTTGCTCGTGGTGTGCCTAGTTGCTATTGTCATAAAATACCAACGCCAATGAACCAGAGGGCGGCACGCTAATCACGAAATGAAACTTCTGCTAAACCCCGACCGCATACACCCGCTGCCCTCGCCGGCGCCGGCAATTGCGAACATTCCTTCCATCCGAACGACAAATCTTCACTCCACCCACTTTCTTCCGGCTAATATCCACCGTCCGATTCGCCGGAGATGCCGGTTGACTATAAAATCCGTGATGATTGATTCAATTAAAGTAGAGGATTTAGGGTTTACAACGGAAGGAACCGGTAGAAATCCTGCTTTATCAACGGAATATCGTAGTTCGGAAATTCCGAGGCCAAATCAGGTGGTTCTAGAAGCTCAAGCTAGAGTTTGTACCGGTCCTACTCAGACCAAGCCTCTTTCTGAAGAACAAGCTTTCAGAGTCTTGGATGTTATTTTGAAATCAGGTCCGTAATACTGCTGTTTGTTATTGTTTCTTTTTGTCTATGTATATGTGAATGCATGATTTCAGGAAGGTGGATAATTGTATCTGTTGTTTTTGAATTTGTACTGTGGAATTGCTAATGTAATTGCTATATCCTTTGTTCCAACAATTGCTACACTTCTCATTTCTTATGATGGTATTTGGTTAATGGCTGTTGGCTTGAGGCTAGAACCGTAGCTATCGGCTGGTTTGACCAATTGAAAATATTGGCCAATTTATCTTATTTATGTCAGTAAGATGTTCGGTAATATTTAGGTTTTAGTTGTTCGATTATTATTTTCGGGTTTAAGGCGGGAGAATCCCTTACCGGCGAGGATCCTTCTGTTCTATTTTTATTTTTACATAAAATGTGGGTCAAAAGCCAAAAATTAATAAAGAATAACTATTATAGTAGCCTTTTGATTTTGGCTTAAAGATAGGTTTTCCGCCATCAAAAACCATTTACCAAAGAGCTACTTCACACAGTATATCATTGCTTTAACGGGGTCCTAAGGTCTTGTGGCATGGTGATTTGTATAATTGGATCATTGAGTTTTCTGTAAAACATCAAGTGAAGTTACTAAACTGGGTTTCCTGTGGATGATCAGCTAAGGGGGAACTCAAAGATGATGATAAAGTTTCAAACGCACAGCTTGGTGCTTTCTTTGCGGGAATGACTATTAGAGCCAATGCCTTTCCTGAAGCTACCCAATGGAGTGAAGGAGAAAGGCGTGCCATGAATGCTTTCTGGCCAGAGCTAGTTCGAACTCTTCCACATGATGTACTATTTATAGCTGATCCTGAGGGCTCTATAATGGGTGTGGGAAGCACTATTGGACCACAATACACCGGACATGATGCCAGGGAAATGAGACTAGTTGGTGCCCTGCGAGAAGTGCTTGCAGGAGGTCATCTAGGATACGAGGAAGTTCAAGGTGTTTTAAGAGATGTTCTACTGATGGGATTTGAAGATAAGTCAACAGCGGTGAGCGAGTCATTGCTTTCTGCATTTATGATAGGTCAACGTATGAACAGGGAAACAGATCGGGAGCTTAAAGCTTATTGTCTTGCATTTGATGATGAAGTTGGTAATGCCTCTTATTTGACAACATATAGAGCTGATGTACTCTGGCATATTGTTTATAAGATTGTTATGATTTCTTTTTAAAGGGCATTGTTTTAATCAAGTCTTAAATGGTTGATTTGGTTCATCACCTAGAAATTAAAATGCTTTAATAATTCTTTTACTTAATAACCAGGTCCTCCTGTGGTTGCTGATGTGGAATCCTTGACGCACTATGGGGAACCTTATGATGGCAATACGCGCTTTTTCAGGAGCACGCTGTTTGTTGCTGCTGTGAGATCATGTTATGGTGAATCCTGCTTGCTACATGGGGTGGATTGGATGCCACCAAAGGTGAGTTTGTAATGGAATAAGGAACAGTAATGGAATCCATGCAAGTGTCATTCAACATCAACATTATGTGATTCGTTCGTTTTCAGTTATGCTGAATTGAGATACAAAAGGTTTATAAATTTGTTTAGGGTGGTGTGACCGAAGAACAGATGTTGCAATTCATGGGGGCAAATACTCACTTGACAACATTGCAAGCGAAACAACTTATTGAGGTATAAAAAATTTATTATATGGTTTGCAACTTATAACAATAGTCAAGTTTCCAGCTCTTCTTAAATTTCATGGTTTTGACTTTTCTTTGTTGTTTATCAGGATGGAAATGTGGGCTTTGCATATGCAAGTCTACGAGAAGTTCGCCCATCTCTGTAAGTGATACAATTGTCAACTTGTAACTTGTTGTATGCATGATTGTCTGCTTGGAAATATTAAGGACACCTTCTAAAATTTCGTGACTCATCACTCTTGAGGCCTGAGTGTACTTTTTGGTATATATAAGCAAGAAAAGAACGTGTAATTTGGATGACTTTGCTGCCTGAGTTTATATTACAGATGTATACCTGCTATAAATCTTGGTTATTTGAAATATTCTTGGACATTGTAAGATGCATGTACTAGAATAGTCTATTTTTGGTTTGATGTTTATCTTACTTGAGTGTTTGAAGTCTCAAGGATTTCTTTAACCCTATGTTTAGTTAACATTTTGGGAGGGAAGGGAAGGGAAGGGGAAAGAGAAGGGAAAGGAGATTGCTGTCCTTCCAATTTCCAAATCTTCCCTATGTTGGAAGAAATTGTTCTGTTAAACATGTGAAGGTATTCCTCCATCCAATTTTGTTCCCTCCATTTCCCTCTCTTCACCTATTGGTATTTAAATAATGGAAGAGCAGTCTCTCTATTTCCCTTCCCTTCCTTTCCACCCATTTCCTCCTATCCAAATATAGTTTTAGTGTTTAACCTATTTAATTTGTTCTAATTAGAGGATGTTAGCCATTTACTTGTTCTGTGTTTAATCATGATGTTACACAGCTTTCCAATCAGATGGCCTTGTAACTAATGACAATACGTGCAATTTTCTTCAGATACTCATTGGTTGGAATGAGAGAACACATAAAGAAGCGTCCACCCTTGGCAACATCTGAAAAGGTTCAGCAGTTTGTGAGGGTAAGTTGTAGCTGATAGAGTTAGATTCGTGCTACTTTGCTTGTAGATTATGATTAAGATTTAAGATGTATGTGTACATTTTTGTAATTTGGAATTAGCATCCTCTGATATGTACTTTGGCGGTTGCTTTGGGCTAGTGTTACACGTTACTGAGTCTCATTTTAATTATATTACTGTGTATTCAAATGTTGACTGCACTCAACATATTTCATACCATTTTGACGTCGTAAAGGATTCCTAAGTTTGTATTAAGATTATTCAGAAAGTGTGGATACATGAGCAGGCGCGAGGAAAGGAAGCTATGGTGGCAGGATTTTATCATGAAGGATATGAAGAACCACTTTTGATGCTTATGAGGAGACGAGGCGTTCATGCTGGTTTAGTTGTCAAGGTTAGGGAGTCTCTTTCTCTCTCTCTCTCTCTAAAAAAAAACTTTGTATAGTATCTTTTTGGCTTTGGTTTGTTTGTTTTCCTTTCTATTAAACCATCTTTAAAATGATGCCTTTACATTTTGGTTTTCAACTTTTTTGTTGGCAAATTGGTGTACTATCGCAGTTCAAGTAAAAGATCCATCTTTATAATTCGGCTTTTTGTGTGCAGGGTGAAGAAGGGGCGCTTTCAATGACAACCAGATTGAAGCAAGCAAATGCATCAAAAGGACTTCCTGTCAACTATTGTTCAGGATTTCGCTCATCGGTCAATGGAGCTGGTTTAGAAACTGATGGTCGTCTATAATCCTTTGAACTTTTGCACTTGTGATTTTGTTTTTCTTCTGTGATAATGTTTTTGTGGCAATTATAACTGACATGTTTATGCATCAGGTGTGTCCCAGGAGACTTTCCGTGTGGAAGTGAACGCAAAAGACTATGGTTTTGAGGCATCTGATACACCAAGGACTGATAGATCGGTAAGGGAACCCATTTTGTATTTCAATTATCTTTTTATTTTACATTTGCAGTCAATTATTTATTTGTCAAATTCTCTTTGCAAACTTGAAAGCTTGCAATCGTAAAGTACATTGCAATACAGCATATTTGGTCATATACAGCGACTTGTTCATCTTCCAACGCTACAGTTATGAATAACCTGAATTGTTGCGGGTGTGCAGGTAGCAAAAAACATAGAGCTTGGTATAGCAGCACTTCGAGGGGAGAAAGGACCTGCATATGATCGTATCGTCTTAAATGCCGGAATTGTGGATCACTTGTTAGGTTGTAAGGGTGCCGAAGATGTTACATCAGCTCTAGATAGAGCTAGAGAGGCCATTGACAGCGGTGAAGCCCTAAAAAGGCTTCTAAATTACATCAAGATCTCACATAAAGTGAAATAAAGAGATTTCTGTAATTCAGTAGCTTTTATACCCGAAAGTTAAATGTGTAATTAGATTCTTTTATTGTTTCCTCACTTTGTATTGTGATACAATTGTGATAGTTGTTACAGGCTTTCTTTACCAGGCTGAAGGTAGTGACTGGTGAATGCCTGAATGGTGATGAATTTTGAATACATGGTTTTTTAAAAGAATTATTATACTGTCAAAAATATTACTACATATTTTAGAAGTCAATATCCAAATAAAGTTCATTACACGAAATAAGTTTCGAGTTGCTAATAGAATAAAGAACGACTAAGAACAAGTCAGCTGCAAACATACAAGGATCTCTTAGTGCTGATCGTTGAGGATGATCATCTCTGTGACAAAGTTAATAGGTGCAGAGAAAGTATGTGAATGTTTAATAGTTTCATACACTTATTGTTGTTTATACAAAAGCTCAAATTCCGCAAACAATTTACAAAGCTCTGATACAACACAATCTCCAATTATCTAACAATCATACTCTTTTCTGTACTAATTTTAAACCTGAAGAGCGGCAGCAATGGACCCAGCAAGGCTAATGACTTGAAAAGGAGGCTTGTTCTTCACCTCTTTCACGGTCAGTGGACAAGAATCCGTGATCCAGAAGTACGCCATCCCTTCCTCCGGCCGACCTGTGAAGAATTTGCACACCCACAGTAAAACAACATGAAAAACATTACCTTAACGATAGTCTTAAACGAATTCTAGGGAAAATTACATTGGTTGCGGGAAGGCATAAAAATTTGAAGTGTACGAACTTAAATTCTATGATGTTCGCAGGATGAGTAGCTATGTTCTTAAAAGGAATGAATAATCAAATGTCCGCTTATTATTAGTTTCGGCAAATGGAGTATAATATTCCAACATGAGTAGTATATGCCAGGTAGAATAAGTTGGTAACAATTGAAAAGCACGTACCGTTGGTGTCAGGTTTAAAGCGTTCCCATGATCGGTTTGGAAATATTCCGTGTGTGACGTATGCACTGATCTTTGCGGCTCCATGAGCAGCCAATACTTTCTAGAACAAGGAAGATATAATATGAACACCTCATTTATCTATAGTCCAACATAAGATACCATCTTCCATTCAATTACATAAAAATTTACTAATATTTTAATATGTTCGACCAGCATGCTGAGATTGTACCGAAACAGTATGCATATTACTATATTAGTGATGACATAACAACGAACCATGTAATTCAGATCTGAATAGCAGCTAAGAAGAAAATCAGAAGAATACCTGGCATTCTATAAGGGTACCACCTGATTGTACTAGGTCATCAACAATCACAACGTGGCGTCCTCGAGGGTCACCCTCCTTTATACGAACAATACGTTGATCACCTTCTCGAACTTTCGCACAAACAATCTGAACATGGATTGTATAATCAGCATCTGACATGCAGCCAATGCTATTGTGATTCTAACTAACATATCCAAATTACTGATGCTTATGATTATCATCTTTATCAGAAAAATAATTTCCTTCGGTTAAACTATACACACCACAACATTTACATATTACATGCATTTTTTTACACGTCCATTCTCGACGAATGGAATAACGTATAGTTCTTTGGTTTTGAATTATAATGGAATATTGGACTATATAACGAAATTTCATTACCCCAATGCCATTAAGTGGCTCCCAGATATACGGGTTTTGGATTTATGCAACCTTACCCTTGTAAATGATAACAATGTTGTTTCCGATTGACTTTTTGTAGCAAATATGCAACTTCACATTTAAAATAAAAGTGCACGTTATTTAGTGCACCATTTTAATATAGTCCATTATAATGCAAAACCAAAGAATTATGAATTTTTGAGCCCATTGAAATATGTGACATGAACTATAGGACTGTAGTAAAATGATTAAATAATGTGCACTTTTCATTTATGTGAAGTGCAGATGTTGCTTGTTATCAAGGGTCAATTAGAAACCACCTCTTTAATATTATAAGGGTACAGTTGCGTAGATATGACTCTACCAAACCTCGTCTAGATGGGTGCCACTTTATGTAATTAAATGTGTTTTTTTTATTTACATGATTGAATAATTAACAGCTCAGATTCTCTCAGTCATGTAATCAGTATTCCACAATCTGCTGGATAACATACCCACACAAACAAGCAATACACAATTTAACATCACAAAACTTATTCATTTGTTTAGCAGATGCAGAAGTATCTATTTACAACGAATTGGTCTTAAAAGCTTCGCAGTAATATTCTCAACTACTGTTCAGATGGCCGGAGCAACTCGGCTATGAAGTGCTCTTTATTAAGCTTGATGCTTACGAGAGAAAATGGGCATTCAATGTCTTCAAGCTACAGCTCTACATACAGCATTAAGATCATCTATCTAACTGCATTCACGACTATCCCTTCTACACTCACTTGGGCATAAGCAAAAATGGCAGCACACATCAAAATATTTTTCAATGTGTTACTGTGTTAGCCATAGTCTGACATCCAATACGTAAAGAATGACATTTATCATAAAGAATGAGATGGACAGTAAATGACAACAAAACAAACGGAAGATAGCTAAAACAAGAATAATATTACAGTAGTAGATAAGCATGCAATAATAACCCAAACTGCATTTCGTAACAAAACCTTATTTCAGTAGGAAGTCTATAATTATTTCAGTAGGAAGACAATATAAGAGAGTGGCGCTTTATCAGAAAATTACCGTAGGGAAGTGTTGCAACTGCTTATGAAACCTTTTCCAAGCACCATCATCAGGAAAAGCAATAGAAATCTGAAGGAAATAATGGAAAATTACAGATATCATGTGAGCTAGTCACTCATAGTAGATTTTAAAATTCATTATCTACTAGGATAAACAATAGCACCATACATTGTCGGAATCAGGCAGTTGTTGCAGCCTCCTTTTGAGCAAAGGAATTCCACTCTCAAAGTATGGCAATATATTGTCACCAAAGTAAAATCTTTCCTGACATATGCAGGCAATAAAATAGAGGTCAGTTGTATATCGAATTCCACTCTCAAAGGGCAGAGGTGAGTGAGAACTGCTGCAAACCTGTAAGGCGTGTATATCGAATGTCACCAAACTAGTAGGGCCTCCCCTTGAATTTGGGATATTTGACAAAATCCTAGCAAGAGTAAAAGCAGTTGCAACATCCCCTTCATCTTCCATTCGCTCAGAAGTGCCAGTAGGAAAAAAAGGCAGGACAAGGGTGAAGGAGGAAACGAAAAGCTTTGGAAGAGCATATATCACAGAGAGTTGCTCAAATATTACACTTGGAGAACTAAATGATGCTAAGAAAGCAACATGCTGCCCACGTATGCCTTGAGCGTTTGAAATGAACAGGTTGGGGAACCCATCTTCAAAAGTCCTGATTATAAGATAGTAACAAGATCTTACTAAAATAACAGCAAGAGTTACTGGTACTCCAATCAATGAAGTCAAAGCAATCTTCAAATTTTGGAAATCTATCAGGGAACATTGGAAACCACCAAGTTCATCCCCTTAGATCCTTGAGTAGATTCTTAATTTGGTAATTTTGACAATAATGACAGGTTTCCTGGGTAAACTGACTCAACTAAACTATGCCCTAAACCTCAACCTCACCTAAAGATCCCACTAGCAAAAAAAGGAAAAAGTTAGGCTAATTTAAGTATGGGGTATAACATACAAAAGCTCGCAAGCAGTATGTTATCCCTGCGAGTAGAATAAAAAAAGATCACAATTGCTTTGTCGCAAAGGGCTATCAAGTATGGTTCACAAACATTGCAACTTACCATTACCCAGATGCCGAGTAATCCAACCTACGCATAGTTTGGGGATCAAAAGTAAAATAGCATTGTCTTTGTAATAACATAGAAGTTGTTCGATTGACCTTTGATGGCAAATATTAGCAACAACATTACATGTATGTAAAACGCAAAATGATTTAACGAATCACTTTACCATAGTCCAATTAACTTGAAACCAAAGAACTATAAATCTTTGGCTCCATTGAAAATAAACATTATAAAGCATAAACATCAAACAACCCAAAAACTCCTTTAGGACTTAATGAAGTCATCTACAACATCACAAAAAACTCGGCATCTAAATTCTGTCCAAGAAACTTGTGCTGTAAGCCTGTAACTTGCATGAATCCAAATCTAAAATAGCAAATTCTTCTCACTAACACTCCAATAGCAAACTTGAATATTCAACTGATTAAAACAGGATCATTTCTAACCCTAAATTTTGACTTGTAAGATTCTAAATTCCTTGATCATTATTTCTTCCAAAACAATGTCTCATCATTAATTTAATTACGGAACGTTCTAAGAAGTTACAATTCCTTCTTATTGATTATTCACTAATTTTGGGATGTTCAATATACTATGAGATTGCTTTGTACTAAAAAGGAACACAGAAAAAGCTAATTCTTCACTAATAAATCTCACAACAAACTTTTTGAGGATACCTTTTCAATTAAATCAAATAAACTACAGTGAAATGTTCTTACCTGGTTAAGACTATGACTTAAGAAAATACATCTTACAAAGCCTTCATCCACTAGTTAGTCACTCATATTGACTAGGTTTAGCAACTTGGTAGTTGATACAGGATCTCAACTCTGACCCACCAACCAAGATTAGAACATTCTTCAGCAAGTAATCTCTTTAGACCAAAAAAAAAAAAACATTCCACAAAAATGTTCATCTGGGTTCTACCAATTGTCAAAATTTTTGAAAGTTCAACATTACACCAAACCAGAAAAATTCTAATTGTGGGGGTAAGGGATGTACTTAACCCCTGATACTCCCATAACAAAGAGATTGTTTATGATTGGCCATCCATTGCAGACACCATATAAATCACATGGCATTATATAAGAACTAAGAAGCACACATATTAATTACCAATTTGACTTTTTTTTTTTTGAAATAATTACCAATTTTACTTTACTCAATGATAAATTCAAAACTAAAGAATTATTAATTTTGGCCCCGGCATCAGAATCGTATACTTCAATATAAAAATAATCATTGCAAACAAAGAAAGAACGATAAAAGACTAAAAATTTACCTCCAAGTAATTGTACGGAGTTGAATAGCATCAGATTGAGCCGCAATTCTTTCAGCAAGAGCTTTAGTTTCGGGGCAATAGAAAAGACATACTTTCTTGGAATACTTAACAGATTCTGTTGCACTTGAACTCATTGGTAGAACAGAAGAAGTGGGCATTACATGAATTGGGTCAATTTTGGAGATATGATAATCCACAGTTGTCCAATTTCGAGAGTTCTGTGAATCGCATCTGAATGTGGGTATTTTATTAACGAATTTGATTGATGGGTTTGAGGAAAAAGAAGAGGGTTTAAGCAAAGAATTAGGAAAAATGGCGGAGTTCTTGCAAGGATGAATGAGATTGTGATTGGGGATCTTTGCCATTTGGCGGGGTTGATGGTTGCTAAGTTGTTGATCCAAAAATTGGGGGTTTTATGTGAGAGTTTATATTAGAGTTTATTTATTCATTTTTACACTATAATTTATAAACAACGTGTCAAACTGTCATGTGTGCAATTCAATATGGGATGGTAGCATGGTAGTCTCAATACGCAGCCCGACCTATTTTCCCTTAAAAAAAAGTCGTCGTCATTATCATCCCATTTAGTAGATTTCGCTTATAAAAAACTATGGATAGGATCTGAGAAGAAAAGAACGATGGTAACTCATACTCATAATGAAAAGCATAACCAATAGAATTCCCTGACATGAGGAAGATCAAGAGAAGTTTCTGCAACGAGGAAGATACATAAAAAGGATATAAAGTATATTAGTGAAACATTAGAGTATTCAATACTCCTATATAATACTCATTGTTTTTTTAAACATTAAATTTTTTTTTTCGAACTACAAAGTCATAACTCAAGGTATAAAATAGCCTTTTCAACTTTTTTTAACTCTCTTTGAATCAAATTTGAATTAAGAGACAGTAAATCAACCTTAAAACAAAAACAATAAATATTAATTAGAATAATTAATTCGTTGATGAACTATCAATTCATATATAAAAAATATTTCTGCTTTATAAGAAATTTCAATTCTCATGGTTAATTTGATATCTTAAAACCATAATTGCAAAAATCAAACATCTTTTTTTAATGGACTTGAGTTACGTAAGTAGGCATTAAACATCTTTTTTTGAGAGACGTATCTTAAGTCCAGTCCATTAAAAATTAATGTCTACTTACATTGTTCTTAATGCCTATTTACATTGTTCTTAATGTCTATTTTCAATATAATGTTAACTTACATTATTCTTAACGACTACTTATAAAATTTTAAAAAATATATAATTGGCCAGCTCAATTAAAAAAGGTCTCTCAAAAAAATCGTTTTTCACAAAAATTTGCGTTTTTAAAAAAATCAAGATATACAATTTATATTTATTAATTCTCAAAATTTTCTATTGGTTATGGTCTTACCATAAAACAATATAATGCCACATGCCTTCTAAATTGCCTTTTTTTTCTACAGAAAACGACGCTTTTTTTTGCCGTTTTATAAACTAATTTCCTCACTTGTAATATTTTTACAGTTGACAACTCAAACTTTTCTTTGTTGCTTCACTCCAAGCAAGAATTCAGAGGTACCCTGCTTCTTCTCTAGTTTTAAAAATATTTTTTGATGTGAAGTATACTTTTTTTATGATTAATACGGGAAAGTTTTGTTCTTTTAATTTTAATTATTTGTTTATTTGATGGGTTTTGTTTATGTTAATAATCATTAAAATCATGATGCTGTTTTCTTGGGATTAATGAACTAACTAACGGGGTAAGCAATCATATGTTCATCATCATCAATCGTTAATTCCCTTTTTTATACAGTGACTGATAATCAATACATACACTAGAAAAGTTCCCGGAATGAGTTGATGATTGCTTCAAATGAGGTTTCTAAGTTATATGACTTTGTTTGTTGATGAAATGCATGAGAACCCATTTATAGTTTATGTTTTTATTGACATTTTATTGATTTATGTGCCGTAGGTTTAGGTGATTAATCATATGTTTTAAGGGTTGGTGGGTTGTCCTTGTTGATTATGGTTTATTGATTGATTCTATTGCTGTTATAGTTGGTTTATTTGGTTTTATTTACTAACCCTAAATGTCAATTGAAAAATTGAAGGGGTTACTCTAGAACAACAATAGAAGAGAAGTAGTAAAAATGCAATTTGATTACAATAACATGCCATCATCCCTTTACCAAGTGGCACCGCCTAGGCGGGGTTTGAGAGATTGGATGTACACGTTACAACCTTACCCTTGTCATAAAAAAAGTTATTTTCGATTGACCCTTAGTTACTAATTGTTTAATATCTTTTGATGATAGAAATACTTGCTTAGGGTTTTAAAGCTTGGGACTATTAGTTTGGACTTTGGTGTCCGAAATGAGATAATTCTTGTTACCTATATTCTAAACATTTTTTTCGACGTTGCTTGGTCACTTGATGAATTGTGTCAATATGAGTATCGTATTTGTAAGAATTGACATTTGTTGCAGAAATTGTTTTGATCATCATGTTTATCGATTTTTTATACTGACATTGTTTTATTAATGGTTTTGGGATGTTTGAATTTGTTCAAAGATACTACTTCTGATCGTTATGGCGAGAGCTGGATTGTGTAGTTTTGTGTCTTTGGCCCGCGGGGGGGGGGGGGGGGGGGGGGTCAAAGATTCCTAGAATTTTGAATAACGGTTTTCTTTTTCCCCGGTTCATGTACGAGTTCCTGAATATGTTTATCTTCCACCAAGCAAAAAGTTATATTAGCTCTGCAGTTTTTTGGAATAGTGGCATGGAAATGTTTTAGTATATTTGGGTTCTTTGGCTCGTGTGACAATAGTACTTTTGTTGTTTTTGATGAATATTTCTTGTTGAATCATAAAATCTCCATGGTTGGATTTCAGATTTATACCTGCGCTCCTTTTTAGTTACCGCTGTTTAGTCTCTCTTCTTTTAATTGAGGGACATCAGCTTACATATTGCTAGAATGTCAAAGGGACTGGACTACGAGTTATTGAATGAAAATGTGAAGAAGTGCCAATATGCGGTTAGGGGTGAATTGTATCTTCGAGCTTCTGAGCTCCAAAAAGAAGGGAAGAAGGTAAATCAAATAATATTTTTCTTCATAATTATATAAACTGATGAAGATCATTCGCACCAACACTTTGATGAGTGCTTCTTATGTTTGGCGTGCATTTCTCTAGTGTTTCTGTTGCTCACAAACCTAGTCTTGTTTCTGAAGCCATTCTTGTGATTGTGCAGATCATATTCACAAATGTTGGGAATCCTCATGCTCTAGGGCAGAAGCCGTTGACATTCCCACGCCAGGTTCATCTTGCTAGAAGTTATATCACTTCTATTTTGTGGTTCTACCTTTTTCACCGTATGGGTATTTAAGCATGTCTACTAAGTCAAATGATTTTTTCAGGTGGTTGCTTTGTGTCAAGCTCCATTTTTACTTGATGATCCTAATGTTGGACTCGTATTTCCGGCTGATGCAATTGCAAGAGCAAAATATTACCTGTCACTAACTTCAGGCGGTCTAGGTACGTGTTCAGCTTTTATATGCCGAGAGTTACTGGCCACAAACATCTGAAAACATTGAAAGTTTACTACTTGACGACTATTTATTGTTTTTTCAAGCTACTTGTTTGATCCGTTGTCCCTCGTCTTGATGGGACCAAAACTTTATAGTTCTTTGGTTTCAAATTATGATGGCCAGACTCTATAATATAGTTCATTAAGCATGTGGACTTTGTATTTATGTGAAGTATAACATGATGTTTGTTACCAAGAGTCAATTGAAAACTTTCTTTTTGTTGTCACTTATGAGGGTGGGTTGCGTACATCCGACTCTCAAAGAGTCAAAACAAGGCCTAGGTAGGAGTCACTTAATGAAATTAGGGTAATGACATGTTGCACTGTTTGATCTAACAAAGGCTGAGGTTGTATGTGTTTGACGAATCTAGATCTCCTGACCATTGGGGTCTACATTAGTTTGTAAATTAATGACCATGGGATCTCACCAAAAATTTTTTGCTTCCAACCCCCAAAAGCACCTTGTGTAAAAAGAGCAGTAGCTTTTTTGTAGACGTCTCTTCTGTTACCCATAAGGGTGCTCGAATGGAAAAAAGTCTTCCCTGGTGCTAATTCTTTTGATCTGTCAAGATCAATGGATATTTTCTTGGCCAATTGAAGTACCTTCTTGTTGCAGAGGCAATTAGCATGATTTCACATATTATTTTCCTACTTCCTTTTCGCCGTCTTACCTCTTTCAAATTATCTAACATTTGCTTGTCTCTATTATCCTAAAAACCTCTAGTTGTTTGATGTACCCTCCAAGTTGCTATGTATTGTTATTCTGTGGTTCATAGAACGGTGTGTGTAACATCAACCACTATGTTAATGGATTAGGTGCTTACAGTGATTCAAGAGGCATTCCTGGTGTAAGGAAAGAGATTGCAGAGTTCATTGGAAGGCGTGACGGGTATCCTAGGTGATGAAATTGTTTGAATCTCATGGCGATGTTATTTATCATTCAGCATATATGTCTCAATACGTCTCAAATTACCTTTCTACTATAAGGCTAAATACTCTCTTTACTTGAATTCCAGTGACCCAGAACTCATTTTCCTAACCGATGGTGCCAGCAAAGGAGTTATGCAAATTTTGAATGCTATCATTGGAGGCCAAAATGACGGGGTTAGATTTTCAGTTACATAGGAGTAGTTTCTACATTGCCACTATTTCCACCTTTTCTGGTTATTCGTACCGATCTTTATTTGATATTGCCTTATTCTTCCTCTTTCTTTCAGATCTTAGTACCTGTTCCACAGTACCCACTTTATTCTGCTACGATATCGTTACTGGGTGGTTCTCTTGTCCCATATTATCTGGAGGAGTCAGAAAACTGGGGTCTTGACATTAATAATCTCCGTGATGCAATTCGACAAGCCTCGTTCAAAGGAATAACTGTGAGTATGCAATTGTGCAGCATATTTTTTAGCCTTTGGGAAGATGAGAATATTTTTCGAAAACTTCAATTATGAAGTAAATTTTAGCAATTCTAGGTAGCTATGTCATACCGGATGATTATTGGATGCACTAGTCTCTTGCAATGTTTAACTTCTCAAATTTGGCTGATGTTTTATCAAGATAATGCTGCTTGTTTGAAACCCTTTTGTTGTTCAATCAGGTACGTGCTATGGTCATTATAAACCCTGGAAATCCTACAGGACAATGCCTTAGTGTAGCCAACCTAAAAGAAATAGTCAATTTCTGTATCCAAGAGAACTTGGTGCTTCTAGCTGATGAAGTATATCAGCAAAACATATACCAAGATGAGCGCCCCTTTATAAGTGCAAGAAAGGTATGTCCTGCCATATCCCTCATCATTTGGAACAAGATAGTCTTATTTTCTTCTCTTTTTTTTTCTTGTTTTTCTTTTCCCTTTTCTTACGGAACTTAAATTTACCTAGTCTTTTATTCCTGGAAGGTTTTATTGGACATGGGTCCACCACGGAACAAGGAGCTCCAACTTGTGTCATTCCACACTGTATCAAAAGGATACTGGGGTGAATGTGGACAGAGGGGTGGGTACTTCGAGATGACAAACATCCCTCCAAAGGTTTGTCCTTGTCTTGGCTTTTTTTTGAGTCATGAGTTCACCTAACATTTACAGAGCTTTTGACATAATTTTGTGGCTAAAGTCATTGATTTAGTAGAATTACGAAAACAATATCAAGTCTGAGTTAACAATACAATCTTAACTATGTAAGATCCTCTTGTCGACTGACAAAGGTGATACTCAACCCATGCCATGTTTTGTCGAGTATATATGAAATTTGGCATTGGTTAGCTGAATCGTTATTGGTTAGTTAGCAGTGTGGAGTTGTTATGAACTGGATTCATGGACTAAAACAGTAAAAGGGAAACTAAAATGATAAAATGACCAAACAGAAATTATACTATTAAATTGGCGATTAAAGAAAGATTACAAAGGAACGAAAGATAGATCAAGCACTTCGAGAAGCTTGAGGTCTCCTAATCTGAGTAAAACTCATCCATTAAGTGTATAACAATATTCATGATAATAATGAGCCTCTAAATCCTCTTATTTATAGAAGAAAATACCACTTAAGCTAACTTTTTCCCCAAGCTACTCTTAATATTATAATTACTATTTTACCCCCTCGTATGACCAATATCGGTTTATAACAATACCGGCCGCCTGAAGTTCCACCTTGCCCTCAAGGTGGATAAAAATTAGCTTGGCCTTCCACCGTCAGCACGAGAAATGAGTAGGACAAATGCTTGAGAAAAAAATATTTTGTGATGTGTCGACTTGGATGAGTAATAGGAATATTCAGTTTGGAAAACAAATTTGGGCTTCAGAAAAAATGGCGAGTGAAATTGAGGGTTAAAAACGTTAAGATCAAAAATTAGGATGGAAAATTTCTGAAATAATGGGCTTAATATATTTGGGTCAGCCATTATGAACCAATTCAGAATCCTTCCCTTGATGATGTCATTAATGACATCAGCATCAATTTCAACCCAAAATACTATTATACCCTTCCTCCTTCCAATCTGAAACCCCATAAACCCATCTTCCTTAATCGCACATTCTCTCTCCTCCAAACCAAAGAACCCCAAATGCAAGACTTCCTTCACTGGTTTCCCTCTTTCGCCTGTCACAATACAACAATTTCCGGTCCAATTTACGCCGGTCACCCGCCAGAAGTTGCCGGAAGCACAGCCTCCTGCCGGACCGCCTCCTCTCTTTTCCCTTCTCATTTCTTCTTTTCCCACAAACCCTAGAAGTCTAATCTTCAGTTCTGTATTATCGCCCCTGCTGTCGCCGACAGTTCTGCCAGTTAACACCCAGCTGCTTCGGCGACAGAATCTGCCGGCACTCACATCTTCCGTCACAGCGCCGCCGCCAGCCTTTTCTTTCTTCTTCAATTTTTCTTTTCTCAGTAACCCTATAACTTCCATTGCCTTCTTTCTCTGTTTTTCACCCTCTTTCTTTGTACCAATTGGTGCCGCCACCACCTTGCATCTGTATTTTCTGGCTACCTTGCCGGTCATTCCGTTCTCATTGACCAGACCCCTCTTCCCTCCTCTTTGTTTCTTGCTCCTACGCCGTCGAGGGCGCCGAACAACCCACCTCCTTGCATACCTTCTTCGATTAACCCTCCAAGCCCTAAACCACGTGAAACCATACGCTCCTCCAACTTCTGGCCTCTTTTCTTTACTCCTTTCTTGATACTCCATTCTCTTTTTCTTTCTTATTTTCTTTTTCCTGTTTTCCCCAATGGTTTCCCTTGTTTTAAATCTCCTTTTCTTCTCTTTTTTTCTGTTTTTCTTTGTCTTTCGATCTATATCTTCAGCTTGCAGTAACATAGTAGTAACAACTCTGCTTCTTTCTGTGTACTCCATTTTCTCACCAAGATCTGTTAGTGGATCTTCAATCTTTCCCAGATCTCCAACCTCTACTTCATTGGCTTCATGGTTTATGGTAAATGGAACAGGGGTGGGTATGATTTGTGGTTTGTTATGGGGCAGTGAGTTTGGCTGATTAGGGATGAATGGGTTTAAGATGACTGGTTTGATGACTGGGTTACTGACATATGGGTTGGTGAGTCTTTCACTCAGTTTTTCAACATTACGTTTCAGATTTGATATTTCAGTAGCTAGAGTACCGTAGCTTTGGGTGAGGGTGTAGACTGTGGATTGTAGGTTCTGGGTAGTGGAGATTAACTCCGAACGGATCTTCTCCATCTCAGAGTTGAATAGGTAGGGAACAACACGTATTTGACCTTCCAAGCGATCAATGCGCTGAGTGTGGTTTACCATTGCTCTGATACCAGGTTTGTTATGAACTGGATTCATGGACTAAAACAGTAAAAGGGAAACTAAAATGATAAAATGACCAAACAGAAATTATACTATTAAATTGGCGATTAAAGAAAGATTACAAAGGAACGAAAGATAGATCAAGCACTTCGAGAAGCTTGAGGTCTCCTAAAACTCATCCATTAAGTGTATAACAATATTCATGATAATAATGAGCCTCTAAATCCTCTTATTTATAGAAGAAAATACCACTTAAGCTAACTTTTTCCCCAAGCTACTCTTAATATTATAATTACTATTTTACCCCCTCGTATGACCAATATCGGTTTATAACAGGAGTATACTTTTACCAAAGTGTGAACCTAACACCGTCTCGCTGATTACAAATGGATGGACTTCAGTTTCATGCCTAATTAACTCATCATTTTACTACAGTGTGAAACTGGTTTTTTGGTCTCTTATCGCAGACAGTTGACGAGATATACAAGATTGCTTCCATAGCTCTAAGTCCTAATGTACCCGGGCAGATATTTGTAAGTTTATTAAACACTGTTAGAGTTTCCATGCTCTTTTTCCGTCATGGTTCAAGTTATGGATCCTGTATGAATAAAATCTTTGTTTCTCTTTGTAGTTAGGATTGATGGTGAATCCACCAAAGCCTGGAGATATCTCGTATCCTAGGTTTGAACAAGAGAGGTAAATGGTCTAAAATCTTTTTGCGTTCTATATGCTATTACAAATGAGAGTGAATAAACTGTTCCGTAATACTGTAAAACAAAGCACACTTCTCTTGGTAAGTTATCTGATAAGAGAAGAAAATTTAATATTTTTTTATATCTGGTCTAGTTCGAGTACTTACGGGACGTTCAGTTATTGCAACCAAATTGCGGTAGTGGGATTGAGCTTTAACTTTTTTTTTCACAAAATGTATTTATATCATTTCCATGGTGATAGAGCTTGTGCCCTTAAACATGTGTTTTCCTTCGTAATTTTCCATCACCACCTGATCGCACCACTCCAAATGGTAAGGGATGTGAAATTCGTGAATGCATTTTGTAAAGAAAAACAAGCATGATAATGAACCTTGTCCAGTAAGTAGGTTTTTTAGCTAAATTACGTAAATGTTTATCGCCATTCTCATCATTTAATACCAACAATCAAAAGGACTGTTTAGTAATGCGATAAATTTGCAGCAAAGGGATCCTTGAATCATTGAGAAAGAGAGCGCGGATAATGACCGATGGATTTAACAGCTGTAGAAATGTTGTGTGCAACTTCACAGAAGGTAATTCTATTTCTCCTCAGGGTCCTTTTAAAAAGATTATTTTGTTTCGGTCCATTTTTTGTTCTTTATTATCCGAGAAATGTCCGTGAAATAAATCCTGATGTAGGTGCAATGTACTCATTCCCTCAAATATGCTTACCACCAAAGGCAATTGAAGCCGCTAAGAAGGCCGGAAAACACCCTGATGTTTTCTACTGTTTGAAGCTCTTGGAAGCTACTGGAATCTCCACTGTTCCTGGATCAGGATTCGGGCAAAAAGAAGGGTACTCAAACATTACTTTTGTCTTTGTAAAATACCATGCATTCTTCGGTTTCAAAGATTATTTTCCTTGTTTCGAAACTCAATTTTGCAACAGTCATCATATCTTTCTTGTTCCCACTTTCCGTCCTTCCGTGGCTCACTCTTATTACATACTGCTCGTCAAGAGTATCTTTAATACACTATCATGGTTTTCTATAATTATGGTATAATATATACGCCAATTGTTAGAGTATATACCCATCATTTTAAGTGGAATATTCAGCGTCTATGCACATCCACACTTCTAGGCTTCTAGCCCAATGTGCTCTCATGTAAGGGGGACGTGTTACTGTATATAACATATCTTATATACTCATACACCAGTTGTAGCCATAAATGTTAGCCTGAAAGCACCGAATCTAGCCCGTCAACAATAGAATTCTTGATTGTCTATCTAGGAAATCTTATCCTAGATCAGTATCTTGTGTAAGTTATTTAAAATGAAATACTGTCGTTACTTGGGAAAAAGGGTCAAACTTGTGAGTTTCTACTTGTTCTGAATTGCAATCGATCGGTTAAGTTTGAGGTTCTTTGCAGTCCTTTCTTAGGAATATTTAGTTATCTGATTACGGAAACATACAAAACTTGTTCACTCTAGCAAATAAGATGTGATAATGCCGTTGAGAATAAACGTTTTTTAACCATGTAACAGGGTCTTCCACATGAGAACTACAATCCTACCAGCCGAAGAAGATATGCCTGCTATCATGGACAGCTTTAAGAAGTTCAATGACGCGTTCATGGAGCAGTACGAGGACAACCGAGGATACTCGAGGATGTAAAAATCAAAATAAAAAATGTGAGATTTATTTTGAACGCCTTCGCTGTTTACTCGTAACAAATGAACTTTGTATACCCACCCCACCCCACCATGCTTGTAAAACTTAAGGCGAACATGATGTACACTCGTGCAAATCAAGATCGCAAATCAAAAAATTTTAATTTCGATTCGAGTAATGTAGCTGAGCTGCTAGTTTCAAAAGTACACTGCATGTGAAGCTGCTGTGAAGATGTGTTCAATGATTAGCTGGCATTTCTGACATAAATATGAATAAATTCAGCTGCTATATATTAAATGGATGACAACTTAGATTATCTGATATTTCACATGGTGGGAATATTTGGATTAAGAATCTACACAACAAAAAGGAAAGATTGTTGTAAAACTTACATCATTTGAATTGCAATATATTCTTGTCTGCCTGGTTTCTTTGTATTAGGAGACAGTAATTTGTGAGTGTCCTTTAACTTGTTCTTTCAAGCACTATTGTTCTTTTGTCTTGTTGAGTGGCACTGCTATGTTGCTTATACTAAAACTGGGCTGGTCTGATTCAGGGAAAACAAACAACTTTCCCCGGCCCGAACCCGATTTTTTAAATCTATAACGTCGTAATTAGGTTACTTTCGCTTTATCACATTCGGTAATCAAATTGTTTCTCACACTTTTCTGCTCTTTTAAATTTGTTACATTAGATAAATTAAAATGCGACATTTTAGATATGTTACAGTAAATTTAAAGGACGGAAGAAATAAATATAGTGAACCAAATGGGAAACCCATTATATGAGTTGATTCCCAATTTAGAGATCATTTGTGCTTCCGGTGGTTGTGATTAGCGGTGGCTAAAGGGCGGTTCACCCCTAACACTGGATTTGAATCGGCTAGTCAAAAATCATAATAATCATTATTATTTCAATGAGTCCCGTCCAAGGTAGTGTTTGGGGAGGGTGAAAAAAAAGGCAGGCCAATACCCTCATCACAAGGAGGTCACGATCAAAAAGAGCCTCTCAACTCATGTATCGTCTAGCATATGAGGTACCTGCAAAGGAAAAACCTGCTAATTAAAAGAAAATAAAAAACACAAAAACATACGAACACAACATCATCCAAGAAAACAAAACTAACTTAACTACAAGCAATAATAAATTAAGGGAATAACGGCCCGTTTGGTAGGTGGTAATAAAACGTAGTAATGAAAATGAAAAACTAGTGTAATTTTGGTTGAAAAATCTCTTTGCTACCTTGATGGTCATGCTTGACGATCTTCAATCATCTCAATTTGTTCATAAAATTCATTTCAGTGCATTACCAATGGGAGAGATGGTATTAGGTGATAATGGAAATTTGTGAACAAAAAAACCTTTTTGTGATCAAAGTTTCATTACCATGGGAATGACATGAAAGATTTGATGAAATTTTACACTATAATTCATTCTCATTATCACCATTTAGTATCACTAACCAAACGGGCTGTTAGAGTTCAACAAGTGGTAATTCAATGACATGTATATTTTATAATAGATATTGAACACATGGCAAGAACACCAAGTAAAAAGTGTCAAAAAGATTTGGCAAGTTTAGTAAATTAGTGGTCCAAAACCACAAGATTTAACCTCAAAACAAGAGTGAATAGGGATGCACAGATTGAAGTAAATGCATGGTATGTGATAGCTACAACCTACAAAGCCTACAACAGAAATTAGTAAAAGAATTGGGAAATCCTCATGAAAACAATTCAATGCATAATATCATGAATTTTGGGTGTATAACTTTTGTACGTCCGATTTCTTTTGCAATATTTTCAACTGAATCCTGCCATCCACTTATTCTCTTATGTGTTTGTCCTTTTCTTTTCAATTTTATTTATGTCACATTAATGTTCTACTTGTAGTAATTCCATACATGCACTTGAATTTATGAATCTATGTATGTCTTCTTAAATCCTATGGTAAAGGGTTGAATGACACCTTTTTGGGGTTAAAAAATGTGTAATATGATGCCTATTTCTATGAGGAAGAAGTTCACTTCTCTTTTATAGATAAAATTTTGGTATCAATTCCTAGGACTAGAATTTAAGATGTGAAGTACTATATATTTGGTCCCCATTTTGGAGTTCATCTTCCTCTCATTCTACACTTTCAATAGCTTTTTGAAAGAGTTATCATATATGTAATTCTAAGGACTATATTAAGGACGTTAGATTTTCTGAAAAGTTCTCATAGTTTGTACGGAGAAGATGTAAATGACTTATGTTGGTTTGTAGGGTCAGTGTGCAACCCTATTACTCCCTCCATTTTATTTGACTAGTCTCATTTGACTTTTCACGGATTTTAAGGGTTGAGTGGGGTCCATTAAAAATGTGGTAGTTGGGTATTCTAATTGATTAAATTAATTGTAAAGGTGATAGTGCAGTATTGGGAATTAGAAAAGTGGTGGTATTTAGGTAAGAAAAAGTTAGCCAAAAAAGAAAATGGGACAAATAGTATGAAATTGCCAAAAAAAAGAAATGGGACAAGTAAACTGAAATGGAGGGAGTAATACATAGTGTCACCCATCCTAAGATGACTTTACCTACACTAAATATGCTTAATTGTAGAATTCATTTGAAAGGGACTCCCTTGAACATAAGATATAAGCTCATTTTTTCCTTTCTGATCTCATACACATTAGCTTTTGGAGATGTAATATTAGGCGGTAATTAAAAATAAAAAAAACTTTTAATGATATGGAAATGATACGGTTTAGTTCATGATAATTTACTCTATAATTTATTCTTATTACTACCATTTAATACCAACCAAAGAATTCGTAGTAAACCAAAAAGATAATAGATACAACTCAATCATGGAAAATCACATTCTATAATTGTTTATATTATAGAGGTGATCAAAACCAATCTAACCCACAAGATTGATCTGATTTGAAATTCGAGTATTCGACCAAACGATTCAACCTACACGTGAGAAAAATCTCAAACTTATATTTGAATGTTTATCATGACCAAAATATTGTAGACTAGATCTAATTAAATAATCTTGAAAACTAACCCAATCTAATTTAATTTATCATTATTAATGGTTATCTATCTACCAAGTACCAAATCAACTAATCAATATCCATATTTGCATGGTCAATTTATGATCATATTTATTGATAAGATAATTTATACCCATAAAGTCAATGTTAAGGGAGGGGGAACAAGAGAGGCATATATTTAAGTATGCAACACTAACACATGCACAAAGATCCAAGATATAATATACTTTGTGGTGGACACTCTTCATTTTGTTGTTTGCTTATGTCTCTTACATGTAATTTTATTTATATTAAGACTTGACTTATAGCCAAAGACAACAACAATATTGAATTCAACTATTATTCAATGTAATGTTTGTTCTCCTTGGACATAGTGGTTGCTTTTCTATGATTTACTATTTGAAACTATATTCTATATATGCATGTCTAAGTTTTATTTATAAAAATATCTTGGCTTCATGATTACCAAAAGGGATTTACTTGCTTTTATAAAGATATGATAATGGTTTATATTTAAAATTTCAATGATGATAGGATTAATTAAGGATTTGTAATATTAAAAGCTTGTTTATGTCTGATTCAGTTAATTTTTAGAGATTTAACGATAACTGAGAGGAATGATAAAGGAGGTTGTTTCATCTTCTGTTAATTAAGAATCATATGTTGAAGATATAAAGCACGTTACTAGCAATTATAAGGTAAATTATTCTCTACCAGTTTCATCAACAAACGCTTGTCTGCTCTTTCATAAAAGCATATAAGACAAAAATTCACTTTTAACAGTAGTACGATATATACTCCTAAAAGTTAAATTAATGCCTAATATATTCACGTTTAGCCTTTTAATTATTTGCAACTAGCTTTGATACCGTATATGGCTTCCCAATTCTTATGTAATCTTTAAATAATGATAATACTTGTAATAATCACATAGCCTACCAAGCAAGCTTTAGTAACAAATTAGTTTATTCATAAATGGTATCAGAGAGCAAACAATATTGTCATGTTCAATACCCCATCCGACCACCTTTCTCTTGCTCATTTTCATCTCCAGCACAAGATCAAATATCCGATTGTGTGTCAATCAATATAAGTTTCTATTCTCAGAAATCGTAAAATTAAAAATACAAATTAACTTTTTTCTTTATATACACTGCCATATACAACCTTTTCATATATTTGAAAGCTGAAGGCACTCGCCATTTCAATATGCATCTTTGATCCTTTGCCATTGCCATTGGACAGATTTCATCTATTTTACTATCCATGAAACTATATGTATAACTTTCTTCAATCTCATCTGTACATTCTACTGCTAACTCAAATCAACGAAAAAACAAATCAAACAGGCCGTTAATGTATAACTAACTAACCTAAAGTAGTGAAGTTTAGAGTGAATGAGAGGAATAACAAGAGTGACAATATAGAGTTGAGTTGAAGATCCCGGGGTCTTAAAATCCAAATGCCGCCAAATTTGTCCTAGTCAATAAGGGTAGACTGCCCGTTCGGTCAGCTAAATTTCCGGGCACTTACTCACCCTTAAATTGGAGGGAAACTCTTTTCCACTTTCACCTTTCCCTTACCTCACGAGTTTCCTCGGGTTCCCTTTCTCTCTCTTCTTTCTCTCTCTAGTTTTTCCCCTTTTTTTCTTCTTTATTAAAAACTCAACCCTTTATTCTTCTTCTTCTTCTCCTCCCATTAAAAACGCGTTTACTCCTCTTTCTTCTTTCCAATTTTTCAACCCTTTTTTTCAATTTCTCATACAACTTTTCTAAGATTACCTCATAAAATCAATCAATCAAACCCTAAAAAGATTACCAAATTAAAGCCAAAAATTCTTGGATTCCCTTCCCTTTTTAACCCCTTATATAAGATTAGATAAAAACCCATTAATTAATCCACAATTTCATCTTAATCTACAAATGGGTTTTTCATCAGAAAACAATGGCGGAGGAAATAATATCAGTAACTGGGTTGTTCCTTTAAGAACACCTCTTAAACCCATTTACACCGGATCATCCGTATCAGACGATGAGCGTGAAACGACGTCGTCTTCGACCCCAAAAACACCCACCTCAGAAGGTTCTAGAATCCCGAAGAAGCTTCCATGCCCACCGCCGCCTCGAAAACGGAAACCATCTTCAGTTAACAACAAAATGAGGTGCAAGAACAGCAATAGTAGTAGCAAGCTGTATAACGGTAAACGGGAGTTCTTTATTACTCCTCCTGATTTGGAAACCGTTTTCATTCGCCGCCATAATGTTGGGTGTTAATCTAAAGAAAACTTAATTCAGGTTCATTAATTATATATTTATATAGAATTAAGTATATTATTATATTGTTATTATTTAGTCTAATTTTAGTATTTCTAATATTTAATAGTGTTGGTGGTGTAATAGAGGATTAATTAAGCTCTTAAAATGTGTTATCTAGTTGTTGTAGTTGTTGTAACTTGTAAGGAGTCTTATTCAAAAAAAAAAAAAATTGTAAGGAGTTTTAATTTTATGTATAGTATTATAATTTATAATGACATTTAAGATAACTATTAATGTTATGATATTACATGTTTTAATTTCTATTTAATGCTTACTTTTTATCATTGGGATTTAAATTTGATCGTTATGATATGTCATCTCTCCCTTTTAAATTTGTTTGTTATATTTTGATTAAAGTGTAACAAATAAATTAAAATAAAATAGATTTAGTCTCTGGTGCAATCTTATAGTAATACATATATGGATCATATATATATATGCATGAGAAATTTTTGTAGGCTTTTATGTTTAGAGTGCAAGAATTTAAAGTACAACTCATCATAATATTGGTAAATTAATTGCGATCCCCTATCTATATATACGTTATTGCACAAATTTTTGTATGAGACGATCTTATTGTGAGATATGGCTCATCATCATCATCATATCTCAACTCAAAGAAAACTATGATCAGGGTATGGGCACGAAATTAAGACAACAGCTCTACCCATAGAGAATGCGGTCAAAGAGTCATTCGGCTCGAGAAAGATGTTCAAAGAGAGAAATCTGTTACTTACAAATAGAATAACTAGAATACATACATATATAATTAAAAATAAAGATAAAAGACAGTCGTCTCACCGTGAAAGAGTCTCATACAAGACAGGTTGATGTTATTGAGAATTCATATTTTTTAAGTTAATCAGTATCTATACATGTTATTGAGAATAACTTAATTAAAATCTTAAGTTAATAACAATATATATTCAAAATGTTGAAGATTTTAGTTGCGCCACACTTAGAAAAATGGTGATGTATTTTTTAATATTTTTTTATTCTTTTTTTTTATTTTTATCTCTTGAGAAAATAATGGTTGATGTACATGGATGATGTGGGAACATGCAAGTCAATATTGATGCTCACTACAATCCTAGAAAAAGGGTTTTTTTCAAAAGATAAGTGAAAGTGGGAAAAAACAATAATAAAGACTAAATTAAAATTCCCTTCTAATATCTTTATATTATTACTTTTTTCATGGAATTAAATATATTTGACTGAGACATAAAATAAGTATTCATCTTCAATTCTTCATGAATGAATTAGGCCCCCCCCATACACAAAAAATTTGACCTCTTTTTAGTTCTTTTTTAGTTTTCCCTATTTAAGGTTGAAGTTGACATTCAACCAAGGTCCAAGATGCTAATCCAAACTACCCCATAATTTTTTGCTTTTTAATTTCAAATAATATTGCTTATTTACTTATATAAAATTAAGATAATATTACAATTTACATGGAAATGTTTCTTCCATTTTCATGTAAGATGTGAAAGGACAGTATATAATTTATTAAAGTGCATTTCAAAATATATTCCTTGCTCTTAATTTTACATATACTGATATACATTTATTATTTTTTTTAGGTAAATCTGATGGCTTTTATTAATCAAGACCCACCAAGGTTAACAGCTCTTGGGGGAACGGTTCCATACAAATTCTCTCGCTAGCCAACCCGGTGTCCCACCAAGGTAAATCTGATATACATTTAATTAACAAGTCTTGTATGAGATTTTGTCACTGTGAAATGGGCCTATACAATCAGCCTAAATTATTTATATAAAAAATTTAATACTAACTCTAAAATATTTTTTTTAATAAATTAAAAATTAGCGACCAATTCATATAAGCTGTCTAATAAAACATTTATCAACATTTAATTAATCTCTCAACTTTTGTTTGGTGTAAGTGTAACCGTGGTGTAAGTTACAAACGGACAATGTAAGTTGAGTCACTTAGCACTAATTAATAAATAATAATGCCTGATTTTGAAAATATTTTGAAAGTATGTGAATAGACAATTCACAATTTAAACAAAAACTCACTTGAAAATATTTTTTGGAAAATATTACATAGAATAATTCAACCTATTTATAATTTTTTTGCAATAATCTCGCATAATGATTAACCATGAATAATCTTCACTTTGCAATAGTAAACCAATGAGAGGTATTTTCCTAGAGCAAACTGGTGACGGAATGACTTGCAAATTGCAATAGCAAGTTTTATTTTTTTTAAAAAAAAAGATAAATTATGATAAAACATCAAAAAAAAGTTACAAAAATATTCAAAAGAAGTTCATTTTTGTTAATTAGAATTTTTTATGTAGATTTTCAAAATTATTCACTAATTTTAAATTAATTTTCAGTTTATTTTTTTGGTGAATTACTATTATAGCAGGTCATCGAGGCATCCAAGTTTGCTCTAGGCAAATGTCCCTTAAAGTTGAGAATATTCATGGTTAATCAATATATAGGTGAAATTATTATAGAAAAATCATAAGATTTTTAATTATTCTTGATAACTTTTTCTATTTTTTTACACATTAATCACAATATATAAAATAAGCTTTTAGTAATATATAGTATTAATAATCATAACGTAGCGAATATTTGAAAAGGAGGTAAGGATGAATCTGAGCGGAACAAAAGCATAGAAGAAGATCAAAGCAACACCAATCCTAAGTCCTAAGATGCATTGCAAATTGCAATATTACATTCTGTTTGGGAAGAATAAGAATAAGGGACTAAAATTCTCTCCTTGAAACAGACCCCACGACACATGTCATGTTTGAATAGCATGGATAAAATGAAGCCATGAACCTTCTTTTTCTTGAACTCTCATGCTTTTGTCATAAACCATTTTAAATTTTAATTTTATTATTATTATTTGAAATGAATAAGGACAAGACACATATGGATGGGGGAGTAGATTAGAATCCTATGTGCGTATGAAATGTACCCTTTATCTACTTGTATTTACTCCATTTTACTACATTTTCTTAAACCCGGCCCCTTATTCACTTAGACCCGTTTATGGACCCTACTAGCCGCACTCATACCATACAGTACCTCTTATTTATTGAGTACTCATCACAATATATGTTGAATTGTTGATATAGAGGCTAGATGACTGTATTTGTTGTATTTACACTTTTGTACGTTCAAATTTACTATTAAAAGCTTACACTATAGAAATTACTTAACATTATGTTTATTAGATAATAATTGACTCTTTATCACTTTTATTATCCAAAGAAGTAACACAAATTCTTGTGAGGGACGGTCTCTTTAAAAGTAAAAATAAGCATTAATAGATTGGACCTTGGGAACGTCTCTCATAAAAACAGTCTCTCAAGAGACCGGCTGAGTAACTAATTCTTAATTCCTTTAATTCCCTTTTCTTTCTTTTGATCCTTTATTTTCTTTCATCAAATACACCCTATGAGAAAAATTAAATACTATAGTGTAGTATATGTAGGTGAGATTATATTATTATCCATTAGTGGAATAATTATAGGTTTTGATATAGAAAAAAGAAAAAAATTATAAATTTTAGTACTGGAGTAATAGCAAATTAATAAGACGAACTAAAATAACATACATAGTAAAATTAAGAAAATAGAAAGTGTATTAAATTGTTTCCAATACTTTTATTATTTCAACTAATAAATAAAGTTGAATTTCAAAAAAAATTTGATGTATAAAGTTTTAGTCAAATGAATCTTAATGGATTTTTCTCCATTGACCAATTTCATAATATATAACATATTAATTAAGATATAATATATATATGAATATGCATTTGTCTAGCATACGGTCAAGCCTATAACAAATTTCTAAACTCAATCTAGCTTAATATTTTTTAAATGATATGAAATCTATGATAATAACATTCTCACTATCTCTTCCCTTTACTAAGTACTTCTACAACATTCCCCAAAGCTGACATTTTAAACGAGGTATAGGAAAAATCAAGCACATCAACTATAGAGAAAAGTCACTCAATTCTATTATCGACTTCTAATTGGTAAGTGATTTTTTAGTTGTCTTTACACGTTTTGATTGATTGATTAAAATAAATTATTTGATAAATAGATTTTTAGTCAATATAAGAGCTGAGTTTTAAGTCAAAATAAAAAGACTTGGTTGAGTTTATTCATTGACTTAGAGTTGTTGATCAACTTTTTTCTATTAAACAGTCAACAATCAATACGTAAATCTACAAAATATTCATTTAAACAGCGTACTTATGTCGTCGTCATCATCATAATCAAACCCAATACCCCGCTCCAGAACAGGAATTAGGTGAGGAAAGTTGACAGACAATCCATACCCATACTCCCTTCACGGGAAGAACTAGAGGAAAGCGGTCAATTTCACCCCTAAACAAACAACTTAGTTATGTAACTAGGTTAAAATCTAAAGGAAAAAACAAGACTTCATTCCTTAGACAAATAATGAAATTTGAGTACATGGATTACAATGAAAGATCCAAATAAAAAGCAAAGCAAAGTGACAGTCCGAGTGGGAAGTGGGAAGTGTTAAAAGATGTGACAAAGCATGGGAAGATGGGAGGAAGCTAACCTAATTTAGGCACTTCATTCGATTCCTCCTATTTTTAAACTAACATATTATTCCTTGGGATTGGAGCCTATCCCTTTGTTCAATCATTTTCTAACACCTTAATATATCTAATATTCTATTTTCATTTGTCTTTAATTACTATTGGCTGCTTGTATATGGTCCTAGACTCCTAGTGATACCCAAATACCCAATACATTGTTTAAATTTAAATTTTTTTATAAGAGCTTAGAGTATTCTTTCTCCCTTCTATTATATATTTACTGTATTTGATTTTTACGCTATCTAATGTATTATAGACATCTAAGAATTATAAAAAATAGTTATATTATGAAAATATGCGATTAGACGATTCAAATAAGATTCAACTTAACTATATTTTTACTTACATATTAGCCGCAACATATAAAATAAGCTTGAACGATGAATATTGCCCAAGACCGAAATGTAGCAAGTATTTCAAAACGGAGAAAGTATATAAATTTTTTTAAGTCTTTGAAATTGTAGGAGTATGCAAATTAAATGAAAATATTTTAAAATTACATTTCAAATGTAATATGATAAAAGTAAAATATTATTTCAAGTATAAATATTATATCATGCATAAAATAAAAACTCACTCCTTTAATTTGCCTTATAGTTTTGTTACAATCCATAAATGTATTACTAGCTACTTTCTAAATGGAGATGAATGTTTGTAACTGATGAAATTGAATTTATGGATAAGATTATAAAAGAGAAATAACGCATAACCGATTAAGATAGAAGTAGTTATTTATGATGAATTTAATTAGTTTTATCTATAATAAGCATATTAAGATGAACATTATGACTTATGTGAGGTTATAATCCGTTCAATTGGGACAACCTAAATTTAATGTACTGCATAGCTATTACATACTTGTACTTACAGTTATAATTATTAACCAAGTATTCCACATATATAATTTAAAATTCAGCGAGGAGAAGGTAGCACTCAATTTATTAACAAATCATACCCATGCGATCGTGCCCCTTTCAAAGAAAGAATAAAGAAATACGCGCACAACACACTCAACTTATTTGCAATTACCATAACATACAAATTCAAACTTAGAACAACATATGCAACACAATTTTTTCTCAATCGCTTATATAAATCTTAAAAAATTAACGTTATACTATAAAGGTATAAAGAACCTTACGTATGTATTACTAATCTACTACTTAGAAAATCAATTACATAAATCATCATCTAAAATACATATTTTCTTCTATTCATCAAATTTTTTTTCATATACTCATATAAACTTGAAATCCTAAATAAAAACTATCACTTTAATTATACTAATCCATTGAATTTTGATGAATATGCTAGTATTCATCTCAAACTACGTACACAGTAAACAAGAATAATAGTAGTACTATATAATATTGGAGACCACATGAAATAAGATCATACAAAATCGTATATTTTATATGTTAGTTGCATCATTATTGTACTTGTATTATCATATCATTTGTGAATGTTTAAAATATATGTTCGTCGTTGCTAATTATAGCCTCATACTTCCATCAGTGGATAAGGACAGTTCAATAATCAATTATTTGTGAGAATATCTACTGGAATCAAACAAGCATTATCCCTAATGATACTTAAAGAAAATGATTATTTTTAAAAAAGAAAATTAAGATATAATATATCCATTCTTCCTAACACATCTTATCTTAAGTTGATAATTATAACTAAATTATAGTTAGATAAGCTAGCTAGTTAACTTAATATTGTAGAGGAACCAATCAACCAACTCAAATTAAAGCGGAAGGTGATGAAACGTTGAGGTCTAAGCACACCCCTTCACACGAGAATTTTTTCACTAAGAAGTGTAGATGCAGCTAGCACAATGCAAGCCTTCCTCATACATTGTTGGATCCACTTTAATTTGAGGGGTAGTTGAGGTTTGAACATTTGACCTTTCTGTCACATTGGCTTTTGATATCATGTCATGAAATCAACTCAACAAAAAACTTAATTAAACTGATGATTGTGGTTCAATATATGTTTTTTTTTGAGATATTCAATATATGTTATTATGTACTCTAATATATATTTGTACTGGACTTAAAGTTATTATTATTATCAAAATTGAAATATTCACAATTTGATATTTTAATCAAGCTTAATTATATATTAGTTGGCCTCAGTTTACATTACTTTTGAGTTTTAATTTAGTTTAATTACTTGTTTCATTTTTCAATTCTAAAATAAATAAAAAATATAAAATAAAATAAGTATGAAAACTATCATAAATATTAAATTTGTCTCTAATTTTACATTAATTTTCAATTTATTTTTTTTCGTAAATTACCTAATGTAGCAAATCATCGGATTACCCAAGCTTACTCTAGGTAAATATCCCCTAAAGTTGGGATTATTCATAGTTATCAATAACTAAAATATACTATTATAAAAATATCATGAACATATTAAATGATTTTAGATAATATTTCCTAAAATAAAAAGGTGAGACAATATTAAGAGGACAGCTAAGGAGTATTAATATTGCACGATTTTAACGTTGGAGGAAGAGCAATAATAAAACTCAATTGTGATTTGTGTGTCATTATATTAAAATTAAATTTGTAGATCACAAAACTAATTACGTAACGTTGTATACACAGTCAACATAGACGTTGAATTAAATACATAGTGCGTGTAAAGCATTAACAACAGAGAGGTTCATGTTCTATAAAGTACTTTGGAAATTTAACGTTAGAATGCATGAGTAGTTTATGAAAAATTGTATGAAATATGTACTTAAAGGTATTAAACATACGTAAATTTTTAAATGAGACGATTTTATGGTGAGATTATATTTATTTGACTGGTTTATTGTACATCTGCGCTCTTAAAATGATCACGTTCAATCTTAGCTTAAAGTGATCAATCATAGAAAATAAGCTAATTATTTGGAGCTTGTCCTATAATGAGATGGTCTCATATAAGATAATTAAACTGATACTTCATCCGTTCCATATATAATACTTGCTACATTTTGTTTTTAGGTACTATTCACTCGTTTAAGCTTATTTTATATGTTGCGGCTATATGTAAGTAATAATATAGTCAAGTGAGATCTTGTTTGAATCGTCTAATCGTATACTTTCATAACATAAATTTTTTATAATTTTTAAATGTGTATAATTTGACATATAAATGAACAAATAGTACATTGGATTGTGAAAAAGTTAACGAATGAAGTACATAAATGTAGGGGTATAGGATAAACCTAAAATCAGAAATAGGCCAAAAGTAGCATTGTGGTAGCTAGATTCCTCTAGGCATGAATTTTAGTGACAAAGTAAAATAAACTTAAATTAGAATTTAACTTATATGTATTTTTTGGTTACGTCTATATGACCATGGACCATGGTGGTTTAGAATTAGGGATAGTGACTTAATATTTTTGGTTTTATGATTATAAGTCAAGTTTGTGCGGTAAGATACAAGTTTGCGAATTCAGTTTTATGACTCAGTCCTTTTCGTTGCAAGATCCTCGCTTTCTGAGGATCATTCTCTAATCGAAAGACTCTTTGGTCATATCCTCTTCTATGGGTATGTACGAATTGCCGTCGTTCTTCTCTTCCCATACCTTAATCATAGTTTTATATAGACAGAATACTGAATATGATAATAATTACGTTTTTTTGTCTCTTTTATTATCATTCTTTAGTAGTTCATGTCAAAGCCTTACTTTTCAATGGTGGTGACGGGTGAAAGAGGGAGAGGTAGTAGGGTTGAATATAGGGGCATGCCACAATAATCAATACTTAATTCCATTACTCAAAGTAGGATGTGGCCCGAGGGAATGTAATACTTAATTCCATTACTCATAGTAGTTAGATTGTCCATGTGTAGGTGTGAATTTATGGCTAATCCGGTACTATATGCTCTTTCTCCACTTAGATCATTCTTTTTGAAACATATAAGTGTTATGTAGTACTTTTAAGTTATTGTAAGGATACATTTGGGGTTGTTGTGGACTTGTGGTAGGAATTTTGTAGTCAGCCTTCAAAATAACACCAAGAATCTCAGGTGGCTTTCAGGGGCAATGTGTAGTTACTAATATAATACTATATCGTTCAAAAAAATTATTATAGTCTAATTAAGTAGTGGAAGTTGGGGGCAAACTAGAATCGTGTTGAATATTGTAACTTTAAAGTGTGACATACAAATGACAATGAACAAGACGTACAAAAGAAATAAGATGAAATGTCATTAAATAACAAATAACAACACCAAATTAAATGAGGTTTATCAATGTCAGACTATTAATGACGGACTTATAATTTTAACTATAAAGGACAAACAAATATGAAGGACTATAACATAATTTACTCAAAATAATATACAATTTTTCTTTTGAAAATTGGCATAATTTATGGTAGGCTTTGGGCATTTTAGGCTAATCAATGACTTATCCAATATCCACTCTTTAGGCCACAAATAAGTTAACTCAAACGTGGACTGTAATATTAATACAAATTGCTGAAATATCATTCACAAAAAATAAAAAGCGCCGTTGCCGGGGATCGAACCCGGGTCACCCGCGTGACAGGCGGGAATACTTACCACTATACTACAACGACCTTGATGTTATAATTAGAAGCATTTTGTTTAAAGTACGTGTATTGTCGGTATATTGGTAGATGATTTTTGAATTAGTTATTTAAATGTTTCTCATTTTGGCCGATTAACAAATAAGTATATTTTAACGTATTACTTCCTCCGTTCTTTTTTGTTCTTCCCGTTTACTTTTTGCACAGTTTTCAAAGCAAAATTTAAGTCTTAATATCTCTTAATACACATGATAAAAAAGTATAAAAAAATACATAATAAAAACATATACATTAAGACGAATCTAACGAGATCTCACATGAATATATTTTATCTTCTAAATAGGCCTCAAAAACATTCTTCAAATTTCTCTTTCGGTGGAATATTCCAAATGAGAAGAACATTAAAAAACGGATCGAGTAACATATTAAAGGAATAATGTGAGCAAGTTGCAAGAGAGAGTAGTGGACCCAGTCACCCAGCTTTTACTCTTACAATTAATTTAATCAATTAAAATACTCCACTACTACCTTTTTAATGGACCCCACACCATCCTTAATAACCGTAAAAACTCAAATAAGACATCTAAAATGATTCAGAGGGAGTATTAAAGGAATAATGTGAGCAAGTTGCAAGAGAGAGCAGTGGACCCAGCGTAGCATCGGGTCGGTGGAGGTGGAGCCGTATCGACGATGCCAAAATGCAGAATAATAAGATAAAGCCTAGTATGTAGTATTGGGCATTGGTTTTTGAATGTGGGTTAATTGTCTGCTACTGAATTACTCTATTCTCAAACCAGGAATTCATACAAAAAACACTTGGAATTTAATTCAACTTACCTCTTACTAGTTCTCATTTGATGGACATTTCACTATACCATTATTCCATATATATTCCTAGTTTCCTACCTTTTTTTGTTTTTACTTGCCTTTCAATTTCCATCCATAATCTTCTGTCACTCTATATCCCCCTAGCTACCTTATTCAAATTTCTATCCCTTGTCACATTTGCATTAGATAAATAATTAAATTAGATAAATAATTAAATCTCAATTCTTAAGAATCAGATTTTATTTCAGTTAGAAAGTAACTATTACTTTTTATATAATATTCTGAGTTCGTTTCTCATTTAATCCTTCACTTTTCTTAATTTACATGTTATAAAATAAACTTAAAACCATTATTCTAATTGTTGTGTTGCAGCTAATTACATTTATCATAGGAGTCAAGTCTAGTATTAAAAGGTTATTTGGAACACGATTGATACTTGGTAGCTAGTTGCACTGGGCTAAGCTGATTTTATAAATAGATTTTACCATCTGATTTTGAACAAACAAGCTGGTGGGAGAAACTTGTTCTAATTTAGCTGATTTATAACATTATGTAATTTTTTAATTAGCTAATTTATAAACATAAGTATTAGATGTTTTGAGCATTTAATCACCATTTGTACCTTACCAAGCTAGTTAAAAATTGTCTAAAAAATAATTTTACCAAACACCCAAAACCTCGTTTTTAATGTTTGTATGCTACTTTAGAGCAAAGAATCATGAATTTTCACTTCGAGTTGTATACTATGCAGTTAAGATAATTTAATTTAAATAGGTGGTAAGATCTCTAATTTTAAATTCAGCATGGACCAAATGAAATTTATCTATGATAATGATCAATCATATGTGTTATCACAATTTATTTATTATTATTATTATTATGAATATTAATTGGCCTAGTCTTCTTCCCTTATGGTCCCCTAATATCATTGGCCATCTCTTATACATTATTGGCCAATCAAAGTTGTCCTAGCAATTATTTATTACAAAGAGTACTAAGTACTAACCCTACAAATGATTTATATGTTGTGTTGCTATAGCTTTTGTAGTAGATTTCTATAAAGAAAGTTTACATATCTTGTCATATGTAGCTAGAAATGTCACACTTTGAGTTTTAGACAATCCTACACGATTTTTAAATGGTTAAAAAAACTTTTTGTAATACTAAGATTAGGTGTCAAATATGAACTTCAAAGATGTTAATTGCCAAATGACCTCTAGAAAAGTCTCATATATGATGGGTGTCTATAGATGTTCAGAGGTGTTCAAAACAGACTCGATGACCCGATAGACACACGATTATATAACCGAACCCGATTTGACCCGACTCAAAAATGGATCTATAATTATGTAAAAACCAATGTGAACACAAAACCCGATTTTGAACCGATCCGAAATCAACCCGATGACCCGAATGAACACCTCTCATGTTCCCCATGTTGCAATAAGATTTAACATGGAAATTAGGATGTATACATAATTTTATTGTTGTTATTATTTATCTTAATATTTTAATATTAACTTTTCAAGAGTTTATTGATCATGAAATTTGATTAAATTTAGTTATGTGTATGGGAGGAAATAATTAAAAAGAAAGGTATCAAAAGAAATAGTTTTTTTTTTTTTTTTTTACATTTTACACAAACAATTTTTCTTTAATCCTTGAGAAATTTAATAGATAAACGCAATAATCGTTCTTAGATGATCAATTGATTTGGAGTTGTGATAATGAGAAATTCTTTGTCAGTTGACCGTTGTCACCATCATCATCATCATACCCAATGTATTCCGCTTATAGATAAAATTCTAGTTAAGGTCTAAGGATGAAAATAGACGGCAACCCATACTCATATAGGCCGTGCGATCAAAGAGTCCTTCGGTTCAAAAGAATCTTCAAAAAGAGATGCACAAAATCTGATTTTAGTTGGTTTTATGTGGTTTCTTAGATTTTTAATTTTGGTTATGAGTTGACTTCAAACACTCTTTTCAACTCATCTTATCTTTTAATCTCATACAATCATTTTAAATGTTGTCGTATTTTTATTTAAAATCAAGCAGCAAAAATTTTAATATCTCAATATCCATGGCCTAGTGTTGATAAAATTAATAACAAAATGTAATACTTCCTCCGTATTTGGTTATTTGCAACTTTTACTAAAAATGGCGTATACTATTATCTGCAACTTTCTTTTTTTTTCCCATTTATAGAAAGTTTTTTATTACTTTTTTATTATATCTCTCTTACTTTTTTATACTCTCTCTTACTTTTTAATACTCTCTCCCATATACTTTTTAATACTCTCTCTTACTTTTTAATATTATAATACTATAATTCCACCCCATTAACTTCATTAATCTATATTAATACACTACTAAAAGTTTTGCCTAGGAGTCCGTGAAGGACCCCAAAGTTGCAAATAATTAAATACGGAGGAAGTAGTTTGGTTTAGTTTTAAGAATCAATTTATTCAGTTCATTCTTTTTTCTCAATTAAAAAGAGTAAATGCCCCCTATAAATACAAAAAATATGCCATAAAATAAGAAAACTAAATATTACAAATATCTTAATTTCCTAAATACCTAAAATATTATTCTAGAATAAAATCAAAGATATTTACTAATTATTCTCTAAATATGTTTATATTCTACTAATTATTCTCTAAATATTGTTTATTTTTTACTAATTATTCTCTAAATATTGTTTATATTCTATTAATTATTCTGTAAATATTGTTTATATTCTACTAATTATTCTCTAAATATTGTTTATATTCTACTAATTATTCTCTAAATATTTGTTTATTATTTCCAACAAGTGTAGCATAACAATAAGCAAAATCCATTTTAATGGTCCATTGAGTAGTACGAAAAGTGTATTATGACCATATGCTAACCAAATCAGAAAAATTGAAATGAATGAGCAAAAAAAAAAAAAAATCAATAAATAGAATCTTTTTGAAACTTATTGCCTTGATAAGCACTTTTCAGCCTGAGCTGAGGTTACCAAATCAGAGGTTTAATTCTAAGGATGTCAGTAATCGGGTTCACGTATATTCCATTTCCAACTATACTTTTTCTATATTGGGCCTTGTTGATCAGACATTAAAAGGCTATTCCGAAATATTAAAAAAATGGGCCATAAGGCCCAGATCCTCATATGATCATTTTTTTAAGTATATACTCCCATGTTGGCCATGTAAAATCATATATGCTTCATAGACAAATATCATACCATACCAAACCATTATAAAATTCGTTTTGTATAAGATCGTCTTATCATGAGCAAATGCATAGTTAGCTCATTTCTCTAATTAATCACTTTAAATTGTAACTGATCACTTTAACATACTAAATATACATGGATCCTTCCACTAGAGGTTATATCACTATGAGACCGTCTCGAATTTGTGAATTTGTTAATACCTTAATTTCATCATTCAAATCAAATACGTGCTATCTGCATATTTTATTTTGAATGTAAAAAATCTTGACTAATTGTAAAATAATAATATCATACATATATGAAGTAATCCTATTCCTTTGGTGTGTTATAATGCATGATTGATATCTGTTGATTTGATTTTATTATAAGACGCAATTCATACATAAATTAAATATTTCAATTAATACATGAGAATGAGATTTTTTTGAGTCATTTGTATCACCTTTTGGTGGTGAAAATTGATCATGAATTTAGTTGCTATGAGATATTCGTTCTAGCAAATGAAGGTATGCAATTGCATCAAGGTATGGTCAAGCATGCCTCTCACAACCCCTTTGATGTAATCTCTAAATTGCGTTCGTTTTCAATTCATTTATTTGTGTCGTCCTAACTTGAATAGTGTTTGCTATGGCAACATAAGGGCAAAGCAACCTCTTCAATGTTTTCTTTTGGACTCATGTAGAATTAACATTATGGACGTTATTTGATCACTGATCATGGGTACCACTTATACATGATCTTATTAACTAAGTACGTTGACATTCACAGAAAATATAGGGATAAGAGTGTTTGGCAAAGATTGATAGCTAAGTAACTGATTAAGCATCAAATTTAATTAACTGATTACGCTAACTAATCTTAAACATACTAGTGAGAACATCTTGTAACTAATTAGTTGATTCTTCACAACAAGGTATTTCAATCAACTTATTTATAACCAGAATTAGTAGTGGATGACCACCTAACCATCTATTTGCTCACAAATAAGCTAAACTTGTCCAACAAGGTATTTCTACAAACACATTGGCCCACGACGTGCCACATTCAGCATTTTATGAGATTGAGCAAGCAGTCTGCTACTACGGTCCATTAAATTCACCATTTTATACTCAATTTTGGAGTTATTTCTATCAAGGAACCAACTTAACCAAAAGTTTAAAATGATGATTGAGACCCCATGATATATTATATACTCTAACACGCCTCTCACACGAGAGCACATTGGCTTAGAAGTGTGAAGGCGCATAGGCGCCGAATATTCCACTTTAAATTAGGGATGACTGAAATTTGAAACCGTGACCTCTTCTCACATTCGCTCTGATACCGTGCCAAGAAACCAACCCAACAAAAAACTTAAACTGATAATTAAGACCCCAGAATTATTATATACTCTAACAATTTCTCCTAACATAAATAAACTATATGATTTAAGAATGACTTCCCACCTCACAAAAATACATTATTCATTACATATAACTCACAACTCACAAATCCCAATTGGTGAGGCATGACCCACTTGGCTCCTCATGGATATGTTATATACTCTAAGACGCCCATCACACGAGAGCCCATTGGCCTAGAAGTGTGAATGCGCGTAGGCGCTGAATATTCCACTTTAAATGAGGGGTGGTAGAAATTTAAACCTGTGACCTCTTCTCACATTTGCTCTGATACCGTGTCAACGAACCAATCCAACCAAAAGTTTAAGCTGATGTCATGACCCACTTGGCTCCTCATGGCATGAATTCAATGTCTAACCCTAATTTCTAATGCGCCAAAGAAATTTGGGGGCATTGCAAGGAATGGAGGTGTAGTATATGCCTGGGTCCCTCATTGGTGCACTAGTGGTGTCCAACTGCCCAACCATAGAGGCGGTTCACAAACTAACATTATAATTCCACCACCAACTATGGAATTTCGATCAAATACCCAACAACTACAATTCTTGACCCGCTTCTCAATTTGGCGGTCACATTTTCTTCTTTACCTAATTTATTCTTCCCTTTTTGTTCTTCCCCAATTCCTACCGTTTTCCCTTTCTTCTGCAATCTTTACTTCACTCCATCTTCTTCCTCAACATGAAGCAGAAAACATGGCCTTCTCAATCCAGAACTTCACCTTTTTCTGCACTTCCTTTATCTAAACCCCATCAAATTTCCAAACCCCACAATCCCAAATCTTTCATTTTTAACCATCCGATTAAACCCCATCTCGTTTCTTCACCATCAGAGCACCATCATCAACACCGTGATTTCTCATCCTTACCGTACGATGTCCTCAACAAGGTAGCATCTGGGTTCTCACAACGGGAATTAAACGCTGCGTCTTTGGTTTGTAAGTCATGGAATGAAGGGTTGAGGCCTATGAGAGAAGCTATGTTGCTTTTGAGATGGGGTAAAAGGTTTAAACATGGACGGGCCGGAGTTCGGGCCAATTTAGACAAGGCTTTGGATTCTTTCTTGAAAGGTGCAGCCCGAGGTTCGAGTCTTGCTATGGTGGATGCAGGGTTAGTTTATTGGGAAATGGGGAAAAGAGAAGAAGGGGTTTCTTTGTATAGGAAAGCTGCTGAACTCGGTGATCCTGCTGGTCAATGTAATTTGGCTCTTGCTTATTTACAAGGTATAATCATTTTGTTTCCGGGTATTTTGTTTGTTATTTGTGGAATTCAATTTTCTGTGGGTAATTTCAAATTAGTTATGCTTGTGCTTGTAAATGGGTAATGTGGGCTCTTAAGATTTTAATTGGGAGTTTCAAATGATTTTCCTTGTTTAGTTATTAAGTTGTATGAACAAAAACATTTCTAAAAAGAATTCAACTTTCTTTAATAATTCATTATACTTCATTAGGAAATAGTAGTAGTAGACATTTGTTAACTAATTGATACTAAGTTTATGTATTAAGTGTGGGTTTTAAAGTCGCATAGTGGCATAACATTGCCTTAGCCCTCTAGGTCACTGAACTGGCTCTTGCCTAAAGGAGGTAAGGGGTCTAATCTATGAATTATTTCCATCCTAAATTTGGAATAGTAGAGAAGCTATTTCTTATTGTCCTTCGATGGAACCACCACTTGGAAGCTTCACATTAATTAAGTATATATGATTAGTTTGTTAACCCGGGAGGACTATAGAGGGATTAAACTAAATATGTCAAAGAGGATTGTTTTTGTAGTGAAGTAGTGTTGCAATTGTTTCAAGTATTATTTTGAATGAGGTAGAAGAATAGAAACATATGATTAGTTTTTGGACAAGCTTATAAGAGTGTATATGATTGGACTTGATTTTTTTAAAGGAAATGCAACAATAGGGTGGTGAGAGTGAGAAGAGTAAATGTGATATTTACCTTAAATCATTTCATGGATTTAATACAAGTTTATGTGTAGATATGGTTTTTAGTGGAGGGCTTAAGATTATTGAAGATTGAATCTTGGATGGTATGGATGCTTTAATATGAGCCATTCTGCAAACTTTGTTGATTTATGTGTGTTCTTGTTTGTCTGCAGCTGATTTTGCAAATCCTAAAGAAGCTGTCAAGTTGTTATTGCAATCTGCCTCTGCTGGTCATGTTCGTGCTCAGTACCAACTAGCCCTTTGTCTGCATCACGGTCGTGGAATTGCTCGAAATCTACAAGAAGCTGTAATGTGTTTAAAGTTGATTTTCACCTTCTGGTTTACTATTTGCAACGTTAATGTTATTAGCTTTGTGATTACTAGCCATGGAACTGACTGAATTTTACATATTTCTTTTGAGCAGGCCAAGTGGTACCTCAGAGCTGCAGAGGGTGGTTATGTGCGTGCTATGTACAATGTATCACTCTGCTACTCAGTTGGTGAGGGGTTTGCAAAAAGTCATCCACAAGCAAAGAAATGGATGAGGCGGGCTGCTGATCATGGTCATAGCAAAGCACAGTTTGAGCATGGACTCAATCTTTTCTCCGTACGTTGCACATCCATGTCCCTTAAATCTTTTCTTTGTGTTTTTCTGGTACTTTCTTTGTCAGGATTTGATAACATACTCTATCTAGGATGTGAAATAGTTTAAGATACTACATTCCAGTATGCCACTGAACTATGGCTGGCCCAGGATTTGAACTATGGGAGGTCCTTATAATAATTGGATAAAAACTAGCCGAGGGACTCTTTGGCCGCACTCTCTTTTATGGGTATGAGTTGCTGCATTCCTTCCTCTTCAGACCTTGATTATAGTTCCTATGATCAAGATACATTGGGATTGGGTATGACGTTGATGAATTAGATAAAAACAAAACAATGGAAGGGCTATGACATTTTACTAAAGATACATTTTTTTTCAACTATTTTTTCTTAAAAAATTAATACAGCCTCCAAATCAGTTTAGTTGTCACATTTTCTAATTTGGCAAAACCATACCAATTGTCTCATTTTCTTTTTTGTCTATCTTTTTTTTACCTAAATACCTCCACTTTTTCAATTCCCAATATCCAACTACCACCTTTACAATTAATTTAATCACTTAAAAATACCCAACTACCACCTTTTTAATGGACCCCACTCAACCTTTAAAATCTGTGAAAAGTCAAATAGGACAAGTAAACTGATTCGATGGAGTATAATTTATACGTGGGACCCAAGCATTGACAAACCCCTTAATGGGTCTGCCAATGCCATTGGCTCACCACTAAAGCCGCAACGATTATAAAGGTTATTTTGAATAATCGTGTCATATCCTTTATGATGTTTGGGGCAATGTGAAAGAGTTCGGGGTGAAGACTGCTAGTTGTTTTGCTTAAATTGCTTGAGATGAAATATGTGCTTTTATGGCCTATGGTTTTTATTTATATGGAGAATTCTGATAAGTGTTCCTGTGGCAGGAAGGGGATTTGTCAAAAGCTGTTGTTTACCTGGAATTAGCTAGCCGAGCAGGTGAGACCGGTGCCTCACATGTGAAGGATGTAATTATCCAACAACTATCAGCTGCTTCTCGTGAACGTGCTATGCGTCTTGCTGATAATTGGCGTGCATTGCCTTCATCACGATGACTAGATCTACCCATACAATTTATATCCTTCTCCGTCCACTCCCAAGTGCCCTTCCGCAGGGTCAGGGCTGAGATGTGTCAATATTATACACTATCTCATTGCAAGTCATGTAAGTAGGTGAAGTTACTAGTTATATAACTTAAACTCCAATGGATGCTGTTTGATGTTATGTGCCCCAATGGTTCAGTAAGCTATATTAATGTTCCACTTTGTCCTTGCCGTGTTATGAAGTTTCCTCAGTTTCTCGAATACAAGATCCTTCATCTCGAAAGGACATCGTATAATTCTATGCCCGTGTGTATTGGGCATTTAGTCCTATAGTAGTAGTTGCTTTTTAGATGTTGAGCGAGGGACAAAGTTACCCGATTGACTATAATATCAACTTCAAATAGTTAAGTGTAAATGCTTTTGGGTAATACTATAACCTGGATGAAGGGTCTAAAAGTTAAGAGTTAGATAAGGCTGCTATACCTGAAAGCCAAGAAGAAGATCATGCTGACCCTAATCTTTCTGGAATGATTATAAACTCTTATTATCCAAAATGGAAACCGTTGTACAAGTATATCAAATAATTTGTCACATAAAAAAAATTGTAATATATGTAATCATTACGGTTTAAAAGTATATACTTCTTTTCTTTCCTAACATCAATGGCACATTGGTACTTCTAAGTTTTTGCACTTTATTAATAGAGCCCATAAGTATTTTCAATTATCAATGGTATTCTCGTGTTATTGAGTGTCTTACAACCATAACTTTTTTCTAATTTTTTCCGTCTAAAATCATCAATTTACCGTTTCTTTTTGTTTTATTATTTCAATGTTTTAAATTGTAAAATAATAGAAAAGAAAAAAATAACGATTTTGGACGGAAAAAATTAGAAATGGTTATGATTGTAAAACGCTCAATAGCAAGAGGTTACCATTGATAATCACAAAAACTTAAGGGTACTATTGATAAGGTGCAAAAACTTAAAGAGTACTATTGATAATTTTCCTATAATTAAATTAGAATTACCAAAACCTAATTTGTCTGTCACCCAATAATCTCGAATTTTACATCAACTCAAAAAACATTAGAGCTGCAGTTAAACGTTCAAACATGTAGAATTAGATGGAAGTACAAACCATAAGTACAAGGCCAAAAACTCGTTAAATTTTGTACCGTGTTTACTTCTTGTCTGTTAATGAGACTAACGACCTAAAAATCCCCGGGCTAATCTTGTCAGCAAGAGCACCCTTTTCCGATATTATCAGAGACTTCTCTTTGACAAAGTTGTGCAACTTTTTTGATTCAGCATCAAGCCGTTCTTGATCTGCAACAAGGCGATGAACAGTACTTCAGCCAAAACATCATAGTTTATCATTCAAGCGTTGCAAAAATTGGTACAAAAGAGTAGAATCCTCGTCTTCACATATTTAGACAAAGGTAAATTTGTAAGTAATTCCATACATTTTTTTAAAAAAAGTTTGGCAGCTCAAAACCAGGTAGTTAATAAACAAAACATTCTAGATTTAAGGTCAGCAATTCACTCCAAACAAACGAGGACAAAAGAAAGCTTAAGGATGTTTAAAAGGTTATCACCATCCGACAAGGATAATTGTCAAAAAGACTATTTCTAGAATATAGCTTGCTTTTAATAGAGCTCACTAAACAGGATGAAACAGACCATTGAGACTAGGAATACTGGAATACCAGAAGTCGGGAAAAATAACACACCTTCGTCTAAAATGGTATGAGCCGCATGAAAGGGCACCTGAGCAAAGACATCAGTTCCAGGAAACATCATCCATATGTTCTCTGTCACGTCATGATTCCCACAGGTTGGACAGACTTCTTGAACTAATGTCTTGGAACCATGGCCCCCAATTTCCTTCATAATAGTATCAAATGGAGAAGGAACACTAGTTTTTGTTGTACGGGCCTTCTTCCGAAGGGCTGTTAATGCTTCCCTGTTCCCATTTCTTAACTTGTCATTTTCAACAACCTGCATCTTCCCAGTTAGAAAAAGAGCATCTTCTTTGGGGGGGAGGGGGAGGGGGAGGGGAGACAATCAATTCCATGATAATGATAATTATCTTAATTTAATAGAAAATAATGATAACTAAGTGGGCAAAACAATATAAAAATAATTTTGACAAGAACCTATAGTGCTACATCCGTAAAACAAAAAAGTAGCCATCTTTGAATCAGTTGAAATGCTTACAGCCACATTTCAATGCTTGTTTCTTCAAAAACATTAGAGGCATAATACTTGTTTTCTCTATGAATTTGTATACCCCCTCTATCTATAGGAATTGCAACAAGTACGACTAAGGTGTTTTTAAGGAGTTGGGCAAAAAGGTGTACTTTATGAGCAAATTGTTGGATTCTTGCTTCTTGTTAATCCATCCAGCTTTCCTATTCTACACTAAGCTTTTTGTTTCCCCATCCATTATATTTATAGGTGAGCTTTAATTACAGTACAACTTTTTAACAGTTGGACAATATAGGATGGTCTAGAACTCAGATACCAAAACTTGCACACGCAATCAAGCAATTATAGCGGCAAGTGGTCTACTTTTGAATCAAACAAACAATTTCATACCACAGACAAGTAATCTAAGGAACTCAATAACCAAAATTATTAAACCGCATCAAAAGCAACCATAACTAGCTACCAACAGCCATTGTAGAACCCAATTTGGTGGTGGTGGAGGTGGAGTTAACATATCCAATATCATAATACGAAAAAGAATGAATATAACACATTATACACTTAATTAACTATCACAAAACTGAATCTCATCATCCTTTCAAAATCAAAATGGGCAAAAACAATCACAAAACTAGATACAAGTTACAAAAGTGGAGTAAACACAACATATCCCATCCACAATGTATATATGTTTGATTCAAACGACAAAGGTGGAGTTTGAATAAGAATATTGACCTGATGACGTGCCAAAAGAAGATGTTCAGCTTCAATTTCAAGGTCGGTGAGTTGTCGTTGGATCTGTGCTGCATTTTCTCCCATATTCAGACTCTTCCTCCAGAAAGTACCTGAAGTTATAAATGTGGAAAATGGACTTTACATTATCAGTTGTTCAACTAAAGCAAAAGAATCACACACAATCATCTCATTCACAGGCGATATTAGAACCAAAATTTTTTGAAAGATATGAAGGGTTTGCAAGAACAGCTATGAGGAAAGTAGCAAGAACATCTGAGGGAAAGACACATGAAACTATTATATTAAACACAAAAAACACTTAGTTTACCAATCTGAATTCTGATCACGGTTCAAGTCATGTTTCCCCAAAATAAATAAAAGACTAAACCTTTTCCATGATGAATAAATCATATGAGGGAAAATTGTCAATAAACAACTGACATAAATCTTTTCACCCCAGTTTGTACCTAATAAAAAAAAGTCTTGCCAAAACAAAATAAAGTAACGTTTTCCTACAATTAAACGTCTTCTTTATCTTCAATTCCTTTTCCAGTTTAATTTTGATTTTGAGTAAAAAAAGTAGAGGACGAAGATACTGGGGAACTTGAATTTGAAAAGAAATTGAAGATAAGAAAGAAGAATTTCGATTTTGATAAGTGAACCGTTATATTTAACGATCAACTGAAGGAAAACATTAGGTGGTACTCTTTGGAAAAGAAAAAATTGTAAGTATTTTTTGACAAAATTTTTGTTAAGGAAAACTGTTGAAAACTACCTAGAAAAACATCTCTTTTGTGAAAAACTACCTAGAATAATTATTTTTGCCAAAAAGTACCTAGAAAATTTATTTTTTTGTCAAAAGGTACCTACTAACAAAACAATAGAGTTCCGTTAGTTTTCAATGTACTGGTTATGAAGAACACTAATAAAACAGCTTTCTCATCCTCTTCTTCATTCAACAAACAAAAACCCTAGGCTTGGAAAGTACTTGTCCTTCAGCATTAAAGGACACCATTGTTATGGGAGTGTTCGAAAATCAAGCCTTCGACACAAAGAATAAATCAAAATTTCGAAACAAATCAAAACTTACCTGAGGTTAGAAGATTAATGGAATGGAAGGAGGATGAAGTTCATGACAGCTTCTGGAAGATGAAGAACACTGGGTTTCTTTTCTCTAATTGATTTGAGAAAAGTGGGTATTTGGGAATCCTAGTGCTATATTCTAACTTTTGCATTTATTTATTAAATCATTTTGTTAGTAGGTACTTTTCACAAACAAAATTCATTTTTTTAGGTATGTTTTGACAAAAAAATTTGTTCTAGATAGTTTTTCACAAAATTGATGTTTTTCTAGGTAGTTTTCAACAATTCTTCTTATTAGGTACTTTTTGGAAAAGTAATTATGCTAGGCATTTTTTTATGTACACTTTTCCCATATAAAGAAAGTCAATAATTCATCAAAGAACCTGAAATACAGTGGAGTTTTCAAGATTTAAGATAAACCCATTTACCCATCGAATCAAATTAACAAAAGCCCTAAATGTTTGGAAAAAACCCTAACTTACACAATTGTTAATATAATTTAATGAAAAGTATAAAATATACACCACTCTATCAATTTACTTAACTTACTTTCTAACATTGTAAACTTCAACTACTCCTACATCAGAAAGTCCCAACAATCATACAAAAACAGATTCTCACATTAATGAAATTTCACAGAAAGAAGGAACAACATCTTAGAGAAATGGCCCAAAAAGTAGACCAACATGAGCCGATGGTCGAGATAGTTTTCCGTTGCTGTTGATTTAATTAACAAATGTGTACCTTAATATATAATCGTTGATGAACTGCTTCCAAGCCGCAAATCTCAGGTTCCTCTTTGCACAGCAATCACGAATCACAGTATGAGTTGAAGAATTGGGGATTAGGGTTTATGCTTGGGGGTTTGGGAAAGGAAATTGGGGGTTTAGGGTTTATATCGGGTGTTCAGAATTGGGACTTTGCAATCACGATTATCATTGATCCACTCCACATCCTTTAAATAACAGGAATTTTCACAAATTCGTGGTATATATATGGACTTTTATTTCAATCATCGAAAGACAGTACTTATTTCGCATATAATTCTCATGTCTTTGAAGAATATTTTTTAATTGTTTTATTAAACTTTTACATTTTCTTTATTTAGCTGTTCAAATATTTTTTTTGATAAAAAATAATTATATAAATATTTATTTTGCCTCTACTTTTTTACCTTACTCCAATACATTATTAACTTTTATGCATTTTTTGTTATGGTCTTTTAAGTTTTAACACAAAGATCTATTTTTAATTCTTGTGCAAAACTCTTCTATAGCGATTAGCGAGTAAAACAAAACGAGAAAGTACTAGCCTATCAATGTTTTTGGCTAATATTAAGAAAAGTATTCACGAATTTCATTGGGATATTGTACATGGCAGATACGAATTTCAGCAAAAGGTCAGTGGTAGCAAATCTTTAAAAAAATTCCACACAATAGCATTGTACTTTTAGAATTTCACAATTTAACGTATAATCTTATGTTTTTTTGGGCATTGATGTTACGACAGCTTATATTCCTAAGGTATAATGCTATTTTGTGGAATTTTAAGGAAAGAATGTTATTGTATTTTAATGAAAAAAGATTAGAGTAAAACAAAATTTCGCAACTTAATATATAATCTAACGTTTTCTGGACATTAATGTCACGACTTTTTAATTTCCAAAAGTACAAAGCTATTTTGTGAAATTTTTGTTAAGATTTGCTACCATTGGTCTTTTACAAAAGTTCGTGTCAACCATATCGAATATCCCATTTTCATTTAGTGTATCCGTTACAGTTATTATTTCACAAAAATTTTTACAGGCTATTTCATAGAGAAGTTGTCTTAGTTTGTATAAATTATATACATGAACACTTTGTTTCGAGATCGTCACACTGAAAACTGGTTTCTAGAAAATAGGTCTTTAGAAAATAGCCATTGATTAAAACACCAAAAAAAAAAACTTAATAAAGATAAGATACTAGACTAATAAGTGACAAATGAGTTTGTGGAGGAAGAAACACGCTTAAGAGAAGACTAAGACTAAAAAATGGTGGCCTTGACTTCAATGCTAGACTACTTGGAATTGGAAATTGCTACCACATGTGACATGTCACCTTGGAAAAGCTCAAGTTATAGCAAAGGACTACTTTTCTACTCCTTTCCACTCCCCACTCCCACCAAATATACCCTAATAAAGCCTAAAATTAAAATTTCCAAATCAATAATGGTAATTTGTAAATCATTATACAAAGATAAAAAGAATAATAGTAGTATATAAATAAACAAAAACGAAAAAGATAAATTAAAATAATAAAACTTTCACTCTATCAGATCCTACCACATAATGGGGATTTATTAACTTTACAAATAACCGTTTACTAAATTTTTTTGCCTAAAATGACTAACTACTAACATTGCCTGTTTCTGATACTATCAGAAAATATTCGACAATCGGAACCACCTTTTGATAACAAAGATGTTATTTTCGACTCAACAACACAAATACTTTTGAAGAACAAATTTGCCAACTAGCTAGCAAGTAGCAAGTGTTCTTGGGTCATTATGTATCTACAAGAGCATCCAAATTTCAGCAGGGTTCAAGTAATTAGAGGTCTTAAACAATCAATAAATGATCAATTGCAATCACCCAACTAATTTATTTTACAATCACAATCACAATCAGTAAGCATAATTGCACAATAGAACTATGATCCTGCAACCTGCATAGAATAACAGTAAACACCAGAAGCAACATGAAAAAAGGCTTAATGTAATTGATTTTATTTTCTCCATAGCATAAGATTTATGCACAAAGTTAAGAGCTTACAAACTTGATGAATAAACTATGTTCACTTCTCTCGGTTTTACTCTTTCGTCTCAGTCAGATTGCAATATTTCTTTCTAAGACGAAGAAAACAATACTAAGTACTAACTAGTAACTAACTACACATGTTCTTTTCTATCTATAAACGCAACGACGATTGCGTACTAAGATCGATTTCTCATCTGTGGCGGAGACTAAGATTGTATCGAGCCTTAACAATCAGCTCTCTAAGTTGAGGATTCTGAGCAACAAAACTAGGATTAACACCCTCAAGTGCTGTTAAAACCATAGCTTGATTTAACCCTAATGATCCAAACTCCTCATTGTTTGAATTAGTTGCATTTAAAGCAAGGTAACAGAGAAGGAGTAAGCCCTGTAACTGAGCCTTCTCCTCACTCATTCTAAGCAATCCAAACACAGGCCGAACCCCATTAAACTCAACTATCGCCTTCGAATGTTCGAGGCACAAGAAATTTTCAGGATCAACAAACTTAACTAATGCAATAGCAGCCTCAATTGCAACCTCATGATCCGCATTACAAAGATGTTCAACTAAAGGCAAGATGACTCGTGTCGTTTCCCTCGCAGGAAACGTCCTAGAAAGACACCCAATTGATCTTATAGCCAGAATTTGCATAATCCGATCATCACATTCTTTGATCACTCTTAAAAGTTCCTCAATTACAGCCATAGCAGAAGGCGATTTCGTCTTGAAAACAGACCTTCTAAGGTCAGGATTCGATTCAGCAATGGAACTAATCTCCATTATAGACCTTAAACAGTATAACTTTAACAACCCTTTTTCATTCTCCACCATTTTAGCTAAACCTAATAACCCATTAGTCTCATTGATCCTCACACAATTCAACAAGTTATCTTTAGCCAATCTCCAAATTGATTGAGCACAATTAATCTTCAATTCCATCAAATTTGATTCATGTTCAAATGTCTCAAATGCCAACAAAGAAACAAGGGTCTTAATCACATTTTCTCCCCCAAATTCTTCTATAGCCAACCCACCATGAAATTCAACCATTTTAGCAACTAAACCACTAATTTTAACCTTCACCTCCATACAAGAATCCTCTAAAAGATGAACAATCAAAGGAACACCTCCATTCTCAACAATAACCCTAACTCTATCCCCGTCATTAGAAATACTACACAAAACTTCCACTGCCGCAATTTGAGCAGCACTAGAATCCCCGTCTTTCAACAATTTCAAAAGTGGGGGTACACCGCATTCTTCAACAATAATCATTTTATTCCGATCATTATCTAACGCTAGATTATTAAGTTCTTGTGCAGCCTCAATACGGGCTTCCAAAGAAGAACCCAATTGAATTGTAGCAATGAAAGACCAAACCCATGCAATAATCGGATCATCACGCGCAATTGGCGGGAGAGACAAAACGAGGTCGTTCTGATTCTGGGTGTTCTCATCCACATGGAGAATAGAGAGAACCCAACGCAAGTCGGCGACGGAAGATTCTAGAAGTATGATAATTCTCCGAAAATCAGCGGAGTTTACAAGGTTAATTAAACGGTAAAGGAAATTACGGCGGCGAGTTTTCAATAGGAGTTTGTACGCCTTGCGAAGATTAAGGGAAAGACGGGAAGAAATGTGACGAATAGGAGGGTCGTAAATGGAGGAAGTTGAGGAGAAACGAAGGAGGGAACGTAGGAGATTAGAGAGAATATTGACGGTTTGTGCAAGGGTGAAGGAATAAGATTTGAATGAGATGGATTTAGAGGAGAGTTTAAGGATTTTGTCTGAAATGAGAAGTGGGTTTGTGAGGAGCTTTTCGAGTGGCGGTTGATTGTGAGACGATTGTGGTGGAATCAAGGTCATTTTAATGGCGGATTTCTGAGGCGAAAAGGGATGGATCATGGATGAATTTGTAGAAGAACCGGAAAAGTATATAGTCAATGTTTAAAAAGGGCAGTTTTCTAATAAGTTTAGTTTTGATGATTATATAAATAAACGAGTGGGATTACTAAAAACAAGGGGATACAAAAGAAAACGAGTAACAAACTAACGATTGTACTTTACCTCAAAAAAAAAAAAAGAAAAAAAAACTAACTATTGTACTTTTTTTAAAGATTTTTTGGGATTGAAGGTTTGATCGAAATAGGGCTTGTTTGGTTATCAACTATTACCCTTGGAATTTTAGGTTCCTAGGAAATAGTATTATGCTAATTTGTTTGGTTGCCAAAAAATTTAAAATTCCTAGGAATTATAAAATCCAAGGGAAGTTAATTCCTATGAGACATAGGAATAATTTGATTACCATGTACCCCTTGGTCATTAACAATTCCCATGAATTACTTCCAAGGAAATGAAAATTCCTATTGTCAAACAAACAATATTAAGTAATTCCTAGAAAATTGACAAAGAAAGTAAATTCCAATGAATTACAACTTCCCATTGGAATTTAATTCCTACGTCAACCAAACGACTTAATAGTATTGAAAATCAAATTTAATGTCTTTTTAAATATAAATATTTATTTTTTTTAATTGATCCAAGACTTGATTAGTTGACTATGTAAATAGAAATAGGAATAAAATTTTGCGAAAGTAGTTTATGATGGATTTAATATTGAGAAAACATAACATAAAATATAAATAATTTTAAAGTGAAAAAATATAAATAATTTTAAAGTGAAAAAAGTATATTGACATAATTATAGATCGTAGTAATAATAATAATAATAATAATAATAATAATAATAATAATAATTAATAATCAATATATTTTGGTAACTCAACATTATTTATTACTACTATACTAGCTATAAATTTGTGCTAATGCATGATATTTTCATTAATATTTTCAATATTATCATATTTTCTTTAGTTTTGATATGGAAGTTTTATTTATATTTTAGAATTTAGAAAATGGGTCTGGGCAACCCAAACAAGGAGGAGAAGAAATAGACCACTCATAAACCCAAAGAAGGTTCACTACTAAAACCAATTGGTAATAGTAGGAGTTACTCCTTGAGTATATAAAGTGATGCATACTCTTCTCTTTCTCCAATGTGGGACAACTCACATGTGGGTAACAATGGGCATTTCAACACTCCCCCTCACATGTGAGTGTCCTTAGAATTTTAGCCCGCCAGAAGGGTTACAAATCTATTGGGAATGAACATCCAATTAAAGGCCCCTTAACCAGTGGTAAGATTAAATGCCCAGTATAAAGGCCCAACAACAAACTGGGCTCCGATACCATGATAGAATTTAGAAAATGGGCCTGGGCAACCCAAACAAGGAGGAGAAGAAATAGACCACTCATAAACCCAAAGAAAGTTCACTACTAAAACCAATTGGTAATAGTAGGAGTTACTCCTTGAGTAGGGGTGTTCAATGGGCCGGATAAGGGCCGGGCCGGGCTTAAGTAAATACGGGCCGGGCCGGATAAGGGCCCTTTAAAATTAATATGGGCTTTAAATGGGTCGGGCTTTGAAAGCCCGGTCCGGCCCAATCCGGCCCATTTTTACTAATAAATATATTTTTAATCCCCATTTTTCAATTTATAACAATTGAATTATCATTTATAATAAAAAAAAATTAATAAAATATTAATAATTTCATCGACAATGTCATTTATAATATTTAAATTATACATTAATTATGTTATTTACAAAGGCCCGTTTTCGGCCCTTATTGAGCCCTTTTATAGCCCGCTTCATTTTACATAAAGTAAAGCCCGTTTCCGGCCCGGCCCTTACAAAGCCCTTCTAAAAACGGGCCGGATAAGGGCTCAAAATGGGGGCCCGGCCCATTGAACACCCCTATCCTTGAGTATATAAAGTGATGCATACTCTTCTCTTTCTCCAATGTGGGACAACTCACATGTGGGTAACAATGGGCATTTCAACAAAATTAATTTATATGGTTTTATTTTTTAATCAAATATAATACGGTTTAAAACTCTATTTATATATGAACGGATAAACTAATGAAAATTTTAAAAATTAATTCAATCACACATGATCAATTTTTTTGACACTAACGCAACTACATTCTTAGAATTAACATTGCAAAAGTTTTATATAGTTGTGTTTTTTTTCAAAGAACTGATGTACAGCTTTTAAGAATTCAACAAAAAGATGTTGGATTGAATCAAAACAAAATTGATAAGAAATATGGTGAGTTTCTATATATGGAATTAAATTGACATAATTTGAAAAATAGGTTAAAACGTTTGGATTCAGCCATTTTTGTGTATTTTCAGATAACGTCTTTTTAAATTTATGAGTTATAATAATATATTATATTTTTGTTGAATTTCAGGTCAATTTTAACTAGATAAAAAACTAACTATTGAAAAATACAAATTTTAAAGGTTTAAATTAAGATTTAAAAGTCAAACTAGAATTAGTACGTTAATAACATATTTGTCTTTCCGAAAGTCGTCTTTCAGGCCCAGCCCATTAAAGATTAATATCTACTTAAACTTACATTTTTCTTTATGGGCCAATTCAATTAGAAATAGTCTTTCAAATAGACCGTCTCTTACAAGAATTTGTGTTATTTTTTTTCTTAATCGATGATTGTTCGATCAAATGGCGGTAAACATGGGCCAGGGTGGTTCAACTGGAATCAACTTAAATTTGGAATGACCAAAGCCCAAAGTATCAAATCGGGTACTTTAGGTCCAAAGCTTTTTAATACAAATTTTTGCTTTACATTTGAGCAAGTTTTGTTTATCAGCTAGTTTATTGAAAGACTGTTTCTTTAAGAGACACATTTTAAGTCCATCCCATAAAAAGTTAATACCTATTTATATTATTCTTAATTCGTACTTACCGTATCCCTAATGTCTATTTTTAATATCTTATTTGTCTATTTACGTCGTTTTTAATGCATACTTACAATATTTTAAGACTTTATGGAGAAGATGACATGCAATAGTTGAAAATTAAAAGACAACCATCTAAAGAACGAACCTTTAAAATTTTATTTTTCCTTTACAAATGCCTTAGTGCCATGAAAATACTATTATGTGACTATGTCTCTTTAAAGTTGATATCAATAGTGACATTTTCACTCACAATGTGTCACTATGAAAAACAGTTTCAAAAAACTTAAATTATCTTTTTTATTGTTAAACTTAAAACCTATATGAACCAGACTAATGAGTCAAATTTAAAGCTACAATTTTATAATAAAAAATACTTATTTTAGTTGAAATAAGACTGATTAATTCTCATGATTCAATAGTGTAATTATTATTTACATTATTCATTGCTATATGGCTATAATTATTGTGTTCTACCATAGTCCCACGTGGTATCCATCAAAAAGTAAACATAAACAAATAAACAAAAGTTACTATTTGGTCCCTCAAATGAGAAAATGATATTTGTAAGAAAAAGGTGAATATTACTTAATGTAATAAAATCATCATAATCCTACCCAATGTATCTCGTTTGTAGATAACTTTGGTTAGGATTTGGGAAGGGAAAAGAGAGTGTAGCTTATACTCATGCAGAAGAGTGTGGTCAAAGAGTCCCTTGGCTCAAAAAGGGTTTTCAAAGAGAGAGGAATCAAAAACTATCTGAAAGCCTGCAACTTAAACTCACGTTAACCATAAATATTAATCAACTAAATACATCTACACAACAACAAATACAGAAGATAAAAATTAAATTGTAAGAATAAAATTAAAAGACAGTTAAAACATATAAATATTGAAATAAAAAAATAATTAATCTATCTTTATAACTAGAATTAATTCAAAATAAGAAACACAACTAACAATAGAAAATGATTCTAAATGAAAGGTAAAAATAAAATACTCCTAATACACTCCATTCCTTTTTTTTCAAACTAATTTTCGATTCTTAATATCTTTAAATATACATTTATAAAAAAAATATATAATGAAACGAATCTAATTAATGTGATTTTATATTGATTTATATTTTATCTTTTGTATACCTCTGCAAAAACTTTCATTAGAATTCTGTCTCATTATAGTGTACATAATATTCCAAATGAGAAAAAAATTAGACAACAACGGTGAGTATTGAACAAAAATTCCTAACTAATAACCATGATTTGTAAATCACCACAAAAAGACAAAAAAAATAATATTAAAATAAACAAAACCCAAAAAAATAAATCAAAATAACAAAACTCTCACCTTATCACATCCTACCACATTATTAAGCTCACAAATAACTGTTATTTACTAAGACGTACTCGAGTATTAAATATTGATTTATATTCATACAAATACCAAAAGCGCTTGTGGCTCAATGGATAGAGCATCTGCATGTGGAGCAGAAGGTTTAGGGTTCGACCCCTACTAGACGCAGGTATCAATTGGGGATTTCTTGACCTCGCGCATCTCTCTTTACTCTCTCCTTGGGGGTACGGGTATGATTTGTCCGCATCTTTCAAGAAAAAAGAAAAACCCCACTCGAACCCTGCCTTGTGCAGGATTCCGGGAAGGTCCGTTACCTTTACCTTTTCTCTATTCATACAAATAAACAAATAACCATCATTAGCCACCCACTCTCATATATCTCTCCACCCCACATCCCAAAAAAAAATCCTGAAAATGGATTACAGTGAAAGAATAACAACACAACCTCTGCTGACAAGCTTGACCGATAAAAACAATGGCAACCAAATAATTTGTAGCCATGGATCTAATTATTCCTTTGTTGCTGATGAACATGATATTCCACCCATCAAATCTGTGCAAGATTTCTCAAGAGAATTATGGGTTGAACTAAAGAAAACCATGTATTTAGCTGCACCTGCTACTTTTATGAGCGTGTGTCAGTACTCACTGGGCGCCATCACGCAGACTTTGGCTGGTCAGCTTGGTACGCTCGACCTCGCCGCCGTCTCCGTCGAGAACTCCGTCATTGCTGGCTTCTCCTTTGGTGCACTGGTACGTTTATACTTATCTTCAGCCTCGAATCTTGTTTGATTCGTTTCAATGCAACGATTATTCATATTAGCTTTTTGTAATTTTTATTTAAGCTTAATGAGAGATATTAAGAGTCAAAATGATATCTCCGATAAGTGTGAAAAAGCAAATGGGACAATTGAAATGAATTAGAGGGACATCTAGTCTCATGAGAGATCGTCTCTTTGAGAGACATATATCTCAAGTTCAGTCCATTAAAGATTAATGTCTACTTATTATTCTATTTTTAATGCTTACTGACCGTATCTTTAATGTTTACGTACCTTATCCTTAATGTCTAGTTTCAATATATTAATGTCTACTTACATTAATCTTAATACCTACTTATAATATTCTAAAAAATTTATAATGTGTCGCTCCAATTAGAGATGTGATCTCTCTAAGAAACCGTCTCTTACAAGAATTAATGATAATATAAATGTGTTGTTGTACTTAACGTAGTTATAATATAATATATTGATATTCAAATAAAGTAAATACTTCATTTAGTGCATACAATTGGTCATGATTATGGTCATGTCCTATATAAAATTTAAATCCAATGAGTGTACACAATTTTTGTATAGATTAAATTAACTATTGTGCTGAGCAGAAATGAATGTTCGACTTTTTCTATATTAATTAGCATTTTGAATTGGGCACCGAAGTAAAATCTTTGTAAATGATTTGATTTCACCCCATGTTATGATTGAAGAAGAAACTAATAAAATTATTAGGTTTAAGAATCAATTCAGTCTGTTGAAATGTCCATTATTACCCACATGTGAGTTGTCCCACATTGGAGAAAGAAAAGAGTATGCATCACTTTATATACTCAAGGAGTAACTCCTACTATTACCAATTGGTTTTAGTAGTGAACCTTTTTTAGGTTTATAAGTGGTGTACTTCTTCTCTCCTTGTTTGGGTTGTCTAAATATTATTCTAAAATAATACTTAAAGTATTATTCTAAAATAAAATCAAAGATATTCTACTAATTATTCTCTAAATATTATTTTTTATTTCCATAATGATGCCATATAAATATGGTGAAGAAGTTTTGGTTATAATGAGAGGATCAAATTTAAATAACATGGAGTACACTATTTGATAAAGTGATAATCATGTTAGGTTAGGTGTGCACAACACACATATCTCGCAGATTTTAATTAATGAACCAAAGAGTACTCTTGCCTCGCATTGGACTTAGAAAATGCTGTCCAACGTTCTGCCAAATATTTTCCTCGTGTTTAAGCAAATAGGAGTATTACCTCAAAAAAAAAAAAAAAAAAAAAGCAAATAGGAGTATAAAGATGGGGCCCATCATAACTGAATTTTTTACTCACACCGCTTAGAGTGGAGTTTGAAGAATCGAAATATGCAATTTTATTTTTTTGGTCGATAAACTATTGGTATTATATATCATATGCAATTTTCTATATATAAAAAGTGAATAAATTTAATAAGAATGTAATGTTACTTTAATTTTAATATTACTTCCTATTCAGCCTAAATGTCCCATATTTTTTTGACATTATTCACTCATCATTCTTAATTTGTATTTTGTTCTTAATCTATAAGTCAAAACATAGTTATGTGGGATCTTGTTTGATTCGTCTCAATACACGGATTGTTAATATCAATTTTGTATAATTTTTAATTAAGCATAATTTGAGATATTAAGGGTTAAAATGTTGCCTCAGCAAGTATGAAAAATTAAATGGGACATTTAGGCTGATTAGGAGAGAGTAATAACCAAATGGGGGTATCATAATAGTTAAAATATGAATCTCAAATTATAAAACTACTTACATGCATAAAAAATTAATATGAATAATTTATTAAACCTCTATATTCATTCCCCATTGACAATTCATAAATATGTTGTTATCTACTCATGGAGATTTTAATTTATTAAGCATCTCATTCTTCATTATGAGATTGATTAAGGACACTAATTCCGTGTATTTATTCCATAAAAAGACACCGTAAATTGAGCAATAAAACAGTGATGTAAATATAAAAGGGAAGAAATTAATTGGATTGTGATGCAACACATTAGGGCATTATATAATACTCCCTCTGGTCCAGTTTATTAGTCTCATTTGACTTTTGGTTACTATTTACTAATCACTTTTAATTTGTATTTTGTTCTCAATCTATAAGTTAAAATATAGTCATGTGAGATCTTATTTTGTTCGTCTCAATGCAAGGATTATTAATATTAATTTTTTATAATTTTTTATTAAGAATAATTAGAGATATTAAGAGTTAAAATATTGCCTCGACATGTGTGAAAGAGTCAAATGTGACTAGTAAACTGGACTTAAAGGAGTATTTAATAAGTTGTAACCCACTAATTTTGAGTATTATTGGCAATGGCATTGTTTACCACAATTTAATTCTCTGGTCCCACAATAATAGGTGTATAACAAACCAGTCTTCAATTTTGCTTTCATCAACAATTACTTGTTGTTTGCCTATTTGAGATGGAGAGATACCAATGTGCAACATTCTTAAATGTGATGATTTATTAGGTTGATCTATATGCATTTTGTGTATTAAATTAAGTAATTATTCATAATTTTTAAATGGTTAATAAGAAAAATGGGTTATATGTGAATTCATTTCATGGTAAAATGGTCTCATATAAGACGAGTCGTTAAGTAATAAGCTAGGAGCAACAATTAACGAAAGAATAAATGAGACATATAAACCGTTAAGTCTGATTTAACTCAATTTAGACCATATCTATTAGTATCTTCTTTGGTAGTAAGACTAATTGATGTTAAGTTACTAACAAAAGTTAATCTAGGATTTTTTTTTTAGAAAAAATATGTAGGTAATTTTTATGATTTTTATTTTTGTTTAGTGGAATGCTTCTCAAATAGAAGTATCAATTGACAAGAATAAATAGTACTAAAATACGACACACACTATAAACAAGAGCCGTGAATGTGACATAAAAAGTTGTGTTACTTTCACCAACTCCACAATCAAAAGATTAAATGTTTAATTTATTCCGATACTAGTTGTATTTTAGAGATCTTCAAAATTTCTTTTAATCCAATCATTTTAATTTTATATAATATTTATTTTAGACAGTGTTAATACTTTTTTAATTTTTTTTTATATATTTTCTCTTACTTTTTTTATGTTACTCTATTAATTTAGTATACTGACATAATTTCCTAATATTTGTGTCAATTGTTAATGTTTCAATCTTGTAGATATAAAACCCATATTCCTCTTAATTAGCTTTATAGACATTATGTGGGAACCAAAAAAAGGTGAAAATTAGTAGATAGTGAAAATATTTATTAATATTTGTGTCAATTGTTTATATATTTTCTTTTTTGATTGTACTATTTGAAGATTTCACACAAATTAAGAAAGTTGGAATTTTTGTAGATAGTGAGTATTATTTTATTAAGAAAGGTGAAATCTTTGTAGATAGTGGGTATTATTTTCTTAAAATAGTGGTGTGAATTAATAATTGTATTGATATTATGAGATAAAATGAGGGATAAAGAGAGTATATGGAAGATAAAAACTTTCCAAAATAGGAAAGTATTCTAAATAGGACAAACTTATGAAACTGCCCGTTATAGTAATGTGGACAAACTTAAAAGAACAGATGGAGTATTTTATAAAAATAAATATTTGAATAAGATTCAAAATATAAAACAAGTGGATGGAAAACAGTGTGATTGATTACAAAAATAAAAATAAGAAATTTTAATAGTATAGTATAAATTAAAAAAAATATTAGAACAAATAAATTTGGACTAGTTAGTCGTAAATGGAGGCCGTATGAAATTTATTTGCCCATATAAAAGTGTCACGTCAAATTATAAAAGTTAGTACTAGTAGATGGGCCAACGGGCAACGGACTAGCAAGGATTCAATCAAGATTTATATGAATGTGTTTTAAATTTTAGATTATCGATAATATAAAAAATAATTTGCTTTATGAATAGTATCGCAGTCAACTATATTGTAAGTAAAAAAGAACAGAGGAAGTACTAATTTAAAATAAAAAAAGTACAGGGATACATTGCATCCCAGGAATCGAGGCAATGAGAATCAAACTTAAGTTACTCTTTTGAAGATAAAATTTAATTCTTATCAATAAGCGGTTAAAAGAAAAATATTTATGTATTTTTTTGTAAGTAAGATATTATACATATTTATAAAAATATTGAAAAATGATAAATGTTTGTGTTAAGGGAGTATTGACAAATGAAATAATTTTAGTGGATAATAGTTGATTACATGAGAATATTTATTTAATTTAGAATTCAATTTTTTAAAATAAAAGCTATATTAGGTAGAGTATTTATATAATTTATTATAAAAAACTTCGTGTTATACACATGATTTATACTAGTATTATAATGAAGTAGAGTAGGTGATTTGTGTTTAAATCAACAAATTAGTAATTATAGGGTTAAATTTATTAATTAAAAATTTTTTCACATATCATTTAATTTAAATTTCGGTGTTTTTGATAATGAAGCTTGGGATGGGAAGTGCGTTGGAGACATTGTGTGGACAAGCATTTGGAGCAGGGCAACTTGAGATGCTTGGAATCTACATGCAAAGGTCTTGGGTTATCCTTAATTCTACTGCCCTTTTATTAAGCCTACTCTACATTTTTGCAACCCCAATTTTGAAGCTCATTGGGGAAACTTCTGCAATTTCTGAGGCTGCAGGTAATTTCAATTTAATTTCGCTTTTCACTAAATTTCATTAAAATACAACAGGTGTATCTTGAGAGAACGACAACGACAACGAGTTTTTAGTAGTGGATGGTTTATTCATTTATTGGAAATACTTCAAATGTGAAGAATATCCCACATCACTAAGAAATTAGATTGTAGAGTTGTATATAATACTTAATGGGTGAAACTCTGTTGGACGTATTTCTCGTAGCTAGTTCGTCGCCACAGGCGATGGGTTTAATCCGGTCGCTTTTTGCCGACGCTATTTCAATACTTATTTGTAGTGTTATAACATATTTTAGGACCTCAACTATCAACTTAAACTTTTGGTTGAATTGGTTCATTGGCATGATATCAGAGCTAGCGTGACAAGAGGTCACGTGGTAGTTACTCAACCACCCCTCATTTGAAGTGGAATGTTCAGCGTTTATGTACATCCACATTTCTAGCTCAATAGACTCTCGTGTAAGGGAGTGTGTTAGAGTATGTAACATATTCAGGGGCCCAACCATCAGCTTAAGTTTTTGGTTGAGTTGGTTCTTTGACAATCTCCTAATACAATATGATTTTATTTTTAGGAAAGAGTGAAACTTATCTGTGTTAATTATATGCAAGCCAATGCCCATTATTCGTGGGTTTGTGGGCTCCTGCCTACGTTGCCTCCTAGGTGTAACTACACGAGTGAGCCTATGAAATGATTATGTGACGAATTGTCACGATCTAACATATTTGGTACTATATGTCTATATATAGGGAGACTAGCTATATGGATGATACCACAACTATTTGCATATGCGATGATATTTCCGATAATAAAGTTCCTACAAGCACAGGGTAAGGTGATGACCATGGCAGTTATAGCAGGCGTGTCATTAGTATTACACGCCTTCTTTTCATGGCTGTTGATGCTCAAACTGGGTTGGGGTCTCCTCGGCGGAGCTATTGTATTGAATGGTTCTTGGTGGTTCATAGTCGCTGCTGAGCTTGTCTACATTTTTTGTGGCAAGTGTGGAGCTGCTTGGACTGGTTTCTCTATGAAAGCTTTTCAGGATTTATGGGGGTTTGTTAAGTTGTCCGTTGCCTCCGCTATCATGTTATGGTAATTAATTTCTCTTATCCCCTCACTTTGTTATTAATGGATTATTTATCAACTGTAGTCTTTAAGTTTACTCAATTTCAAATAAACAGTTTCAAACTTTGTTTTTTACCAACTACAACCTCCAACTTAACAAACATGACTTCGAAATAGCCAAAACAGCCAAAAAAAAGGTAAAAAATGGGGTTAAAAAGGTAGAAAATATCTAACAATATTAAAAATCAAACTATAAAAGATTATATATTACAAAAAATTTGGTGAATTAGTTAATAAACTAAGTTGATACTATTTTTCTACGAGAAAACCTCATAAGTTAGTGATATTCATGATTAATCAAAAGTTAGTTTGTAAAAAAATTATAAAAAGTTATATTATTCACGATAATTTAGATTTATATAGTAGCCCTCATTTATTTGGTACCTGCTGCATCTGCATAATAACCACTATTCATGAAGGAATTAATTGCTTTACTCATGAGAATTACGATTTGATTTGGTATTCGAGAGTTTTTTCATCACCTTATGGTTTCACTAATTAATCATTAGCCTTATTTTTAAATTTAAAATTATTGGGCTGAACTGTTGGGAAAGTCATCTTTGCCATAGACGTCTCTGAGGAGACTTTCTGATTAACTAAAGATTATTTTATTTTTTTTTAAGATGGGACCGGAGCGTAGGCCCTCTTGCCCCTCATATAGCCGGCTCTAGGAAGAGCAATTCACAAAGCACAATGAGTATATTAGTATGACAAAAAATGTTGACATGGACAAATTGACTATTGTAGTATTGATGATTGATCACTTAGATTGTAATTCTATCATTGCTACTTTCCAATAAGATAAAACAAAACATTTGGATCTATCTTTGATTTGAAACCATATCTTTATATAATTAATTAATTATGAAAATTTAATGTTTAATTACATCTTACTAATTAGAAATTTAGTTTTAGAGAATATTTTAAGTTAAATTAAATCTTGCATGTGTATGTTATAATATAATTAATTAACCAATGTTATTAAACAGTTTAGAGACATGGTATTATATGGCTCTCGTTCTTTTTGCGGGATATTTGAAGAATGCAGAAGTTTCGGTAGGTGCCTTATCTGTTTGGTAAGTACTAATATTGATTCTATTCTTAGTGTGTTAATTAAATCACCTAGGAGTACAAAACTAGCATTAAGCAAGGTTAATTTATCTTTCTTTGTTTTAACTAAAATGAGTTATAATTTGTGACGTGGCTATAATTACACGTGTTAATTTTTTTGACACGATTTAAAAATCTGACAAAATTCAATAAATTGGGGTGTTTTAATTAATTTGTTGTCTCATGTTGATCAAATTTTCTAATAAATTTTTTAGTTTTGCACCAATAATAAATAACTTTTTGAATTTCATGTCAATATTTTAATTTAATCTTTATTTTCCTTAAATTATTGAGACTTGAGTTGATGTCAACATTTCACTAATCAAATTAACGATTTTATAAAATTTCATTTGACTAATAAAATTATGTCTCTTTAAAATTGAATTTCAGCGTGAACATATTAGGATGGACAATTATGGTCGCTTTAGGATTTAATGCAGCAGTCAGGTTAGTATTTCAATATTTTCAATAAACAAATATTTATTTATTTTTTTATTTGTCTATTTTTTATCAAAAAGAAATTGATTAATATTGATGTATTTATGAATAAATGAAGTGTAAGGGTATCAAATGAACTTGGAGCAGCACATCCGAGAGCAGCAAAATTCTCAGTTGTAGTGTCCGTAATGACATCATTCTTGTTAGGTTTAATCATGTCATTAGTACTAATTATTTACCGTAAGGAATATCCCCCAGCATTTACCAACAGTAAAGAAGTGCAAGATATCGTTTTTAACCTCACTCCTATTCTCGCATTTAGTATCATCATCAACAATATTCAACCTGTCCTCTCAGGTATTTACTCCGTTTCGTAATACTCGCTATATTTGAATAATGATATTTGAAATTTTGTTTTATTCTTCTTAAATCTATTTTTTTTTTAGTACTCCTTCCAATTCAAAATTAACTTTTTATTTGTTTTTGCATGTTTAAATGTACTAATTCAATAAATAATATATTTAATCGTGTATAATTGAAAATTGTAAAAATTGGTATTAATAATAACCTTCACATTGAGACGAATTAAATAAGATTTCACTTAACAATATTTAAATTTATAGATAAAGAATAAAATACTCCCTCCTTTCCTTTAAAAAATTCTCATATTTATTTTGAAGTTTCATTGGTTATTCCCATAAAGAATCTATTCCATTTATATATATCATAAATTTTGGAAAAAAATAATCATATTCAACCTAATTTTAATATTTTTATATTGTTCATTCTATAAAATAATATCTTTATTTCAATAAAATAATTTTGGGTATCCACAGGTGTGGCCATTGGAGCAGGTTGGCAAGCTTTTGTTGCGTACATTAACGTGGGATGTTACTATATCTTGGGTATTCCTTTGGGACTTATTATGGGTTATGTGCTTGATTTAGGTGTCAAGGTAATTTTTTTAACTGGGACAAATTAAAATGAACACAATAATATAAATTAAATTATTTAATTAAGAGGCCGGTCACTGTTTTAATTTTCACAAATTCTTACTTGAGACCGTCTTTTGTAAAGACGGCTCACAAAAGCCCAGTCAAATTCTAAATACGTATTGTTACAACTCCAAATAGGCAAATATAGATTTTGGTTGGACTTTTGAAAGTCGTCTTTGCAAAAGACGTTCTCTCAAGAGAGCATTTGTTTAATTTTTATTCAGATATTTCAAAAAATTTGAAAAATAATATCATTAATGTGAAAATTCTGAAAAGTACTTTTGAGTTTTTATTGTCACCTTTCTAAATTATAAATATACTCTAATTTAGCCTTGCATGTTTTTTATCATGAAAAAAAATATTTTTTTTTCTAAATCCATGTTCCTTTGACATTTTATTTAATTTAGTGACTAATTATATTATTCCTATTTTTTACAGGGTATATGGTTTGGTATGCTGTCGGGTACAGTAGCACAAACCATCATTTTAATTTTTATAGTCTACAAAACCAATTGGAACAAAGAGGTAAAGATTAAAAGTGCAAATTAATCATGATCGTAATTTTTTTATTTTAGTGAATTGAATGCACCAACCTTTAAACCCTTGATCTAAAATTAAGATTGTAATTTTTCTGAAATATATACTCCCTGCGTTCCTATTTGATCTTCCTATTTGGGTTTTTCACAAAGATTAAGAAAAATGGAATCTTTGATAGTATAGTGGGTATTATTTTAATTATATAGTAGTGGAAAATAATGATTGTATTGGAATTATGAGAGAAAAAATAATTAAATAGCTAGTAGTGTGAAGTAATGATTGTATTGAAAGTATGAGAGAGAAAATAATTAAATAGTTGTGTGAAGTAAGGAAAGTAGAATTTTAAGGGGTAAAGGTGAGTTGAAAACTTTTCAAAAATAGAAAATATTCTAAAATGGAAGAACTTTTGAAACTACCCGTTATAGTAAGATGGAAGAACATAAAGGAACGGAGGGAGTATTTTCTAATAATTTTTTATATGAAAAGTTCTTTAATAAGGCATAGAAAAATAAATTTTTCTTTATGAAAGCAGAAATTTCCGGTGTAGGAATTCAATTTGAGAAATTGACGAAAAAAGTAATTTACAAGAAATGAAAAGTGCATATTAATAAAAATTACTTTTCATCTGGACTTTGTTTGGTAAATAATTTTTTGTTGACTATAATTTTTATTTGGCTTTAGGCATTTTGATTAGTTAAAAAGCCAAAACATATGTGCATATTTTGTACTAAATAGTATATATTTTACCAGTCGAAAAACTAATTTTTAAGCCAAAATAAATAAATTAACTTTTAACTTATTTATCGACTTTTCTTTTCTTAACATGACCCAAAATAGTTGGCTTATTCGACTTATTATTTGAAAGTAAATAAAAATAATTAACACTTTCAGCTGATTAAATTAACGAGTTATTGTTGATTTGCATTGAATTTGATTTGTTGGGCAGGCTTCGATTGCTGGAGACAGAATAAGAACATGGGGTGGGCCACTTGATGAAAACGTCAAAGAGAAAGACCTTCATATATAAATCATCCTGTTTTTCAGGTTACTAATCATGATTTGGAGTTACAAAGTAACATTTAATTTGAAACTAATAAATGGTTATATGTTAGCCAATTTAATTAATATATTTATTTTGGAGTTATAAATAAATAATGAGGGTCTTTTGGTTAATAAATAGTTTATTCAAAATTTTAGCTTTTTTTGATACTAAATTACTAATGAGAGTTCAATGGTCAAAACATTTAGTTCTAGTGATTGGTAAATTATATGTTTAATTAGTTTATTGTTATAAATAAGTTGATTTTAACAGTGATTTGAAAATCAATTGATCAAATTAGACGTTGTAATAGATACTTTTATTACTAGCTACAACCGTTTGCCAAACATCTCAATATTTACTTCTATTGAATCATCGAGATATAAATCATCTTGTACGTACACTTATTTCAATTTATACTCATACTATATATTTAAATAAATAAACATTTTCGTAATTATTTATAAATCATCGAGATATAATATATTAGTAATTATTTATTGAGCAATAATTTTAGCTTTTTGTACTTATAGTGTTAAAACAAAATCAAATAAAAATTCATCGCATCCTTATTATTTTAAAATCTTTCTTATTTTTATACTCCGAATCTTTTTAGTTGTCCTATTTTCTTATTTGGTAAATTCTTATCAATTGTCCCATTTCCTTTTTTGTCTATCATTTTTTTACCTAAAAACCCCCACTTTTTCAATTCCCAATACCCAACTACCATATTTACAATTTATTTAATCAATTAAAATACCCAACTACCACATTTTTAACGGACCCGACACCATCCTTAATAACCGTGAAAACCCAAATGAGACATCTAAAATAATTCGGAAAGAGTACATGACAAAAAGTAAAAGAGAGATTGGCCAAATTCCGAAATATATATAAAAAAATCATTTCTAGATTTACTTTGTCATTCTTTTATTAGACATTAACATAATAAACAAAAAAAAATAGTAGGTCATCAATCTCACTTATAAGTTATAACATACATTCCCACGTTTTTCTCTCTCTAATTCTCTGTAGTCTCTGTCTTCTCCAATCTAAACAAATGGAAAGAAACATCAACAGTATTCAGCAGCCATTAATATCTTCCTCCACCATCTCAACCGCCGTCACCACCGATAACGGCGGAGATGACAGCCAGGTAACACTATCATATAACAGATCATCAATAACAAATGATGAAGAGGGAGATATCCCACCAATCAAAACCTTAGAAATGTTTTTTAAAGTGTTTTGGAAAGAGATGAAGAAAACTATGTATCTGGCCGCTCCGGCGACTTTTATGCGTACTTGCCAATACTCTCTCGGCGCTATAACGATTACACTTTCCGGCCATCTTGGTACCCTCGATCTTGCTGCCTTTTCCGTTGAGAATTCTGTCATCGCCGGCTTTTCCCTTGGTTTTCTGGTATATATATTATATTCTCATATTAATTCTCTAAATCCCTCCTTAGCTTATACTCCCTCCTATTCACCAGAGGAGTCCCATTTGACTTTTCACGGATTTTAAGGAGAGTCAAATGGGACCAAATCAGTGGCGGACCCAGGAATTTCAAACTGGGGGTACAAAACACGAACGTCATATCATTCATGTAATCGGATAAATTTTTAAAAAATTACAACACATAATAGAATCAATAGTTAAAGTCTTACAATCCAAATCAACAATAAAAGTCTTACGATACTTAAAGTTTTACACTAATACACTCCAAAATTACAAATTCATCCTTCGAGTCTTCATACTTTTAAAACCCACATTATATTTATCATAATTCTCAACAATTAATATTCTCAAAAAAGTAATGATTGGTGTTAAATTGACCGTTTATTAAAAAGTGTCAAAAAGTATCTAATAAATTTTTTTTAATAAAAATTTATGAGTTTGATTCTTATTTAGATTTTTTTATTTTTTATAGAACAAATAGATTTTTTTATTTTTAATCCTACCTTGTAACAAAAAAAAATACTCGTTGTAAGAAAAATAACCAAACTAATGAGAATTCTAGAACATCAAAAAAAGGGCGGAAACGCCGTTTAATTAAACGTCGTCAGGAACACAGAGTGGGTCCACTCCTATAAAATGCTCCCACATCATCACCTTCTGTTCTTAACAGTTACTCCTAAGTCCTACCTTCGTCTTCTTCAGTCCATTTGCATTTTCTTCTCATTTCATTCTTTCTCTCTCTAGAAAAAACTGTCCAAAGAGAGAAAAATTCTTTTAATCTTTAAAGAAATCTTCCAAATAATGGAGGATAATTACTAAAGTTTTTTGATGATCTTCTTTTGACTTCATTTTCTTTTCGAAGGTTTTGGCACTGCCGCGGTGGTCGAGAGTGCGGCTGTGCGAGAGTGGAGAAGGGCAGAAGGCAGAGAGGAGAGAGACTGGACTGGAGAGGCGAGAGTGCGAGTAGTGTACCGGAGAGAGAGAAGGGAGGCGCGCGAGAGAGAGACTGGAGAATAGGGTTTGGGTTTCTTAATTTTTTTATTTTTTTTTTATTTTTTTTTCTGATTTTTTTTTTTTTCAAAGTGGGGGTACAACTGTACCCCCTTGTCTCAAAGTGGGTCCGCCCCTGGACCAAATGTGTAAGAGAAAAATGTAATGTTTTTGAATTTTTATAGGTGTAAAGTGGGGTTAGTAGGTAAGGTGTAAAAAAGTTAAGTTTAGTAGGGATAAATTGGTAAAGTTAACAAACTTAAAATAGAAACGAGATATTTAGGGTGATTTGACTCAATAAGGAAATGAGACACTTAAGGTGAATAGGAGGGAGTATGTGGCATTTAATTTCATACAATCATCGTCATCATGATCATCATTATACATAACTCAGTATATTCTGCCTATAGTAAACTATGATTAGCATAGTGAATAAGAGGTAGTATCTTTGTAGATAAAATGCTACTCCCTCATATAGTCATATTCACCTTATTAGTCTCATCTGACTTTTGACACAGTTTATCAATTACTCATTTTTAATTATTTTGTTCTTAATCTATAAGTTATAATAGAGGAAGGTGAAATCTTGTTTGATTTGTTTCAATGTAAAGCTCCTTAGTGACAACTTTTTATAATTTTTAAATGTATACAATAACGGCCCATTTGGTAGATGGTAATAAACCGCGGTAATGGGAATGAAAAGCTAGTGTAATTTTGGTTGAAAAATCTCTTTGCTTCCTTGATGGTCATGCTTGACAATATTTAATCATCTCATTTTGTTCATAAAATTCATTCCAATGCATTATCAATGAGAGAGGTGGTATTAGGTGGTAATGGAAATTTGTGAACAAAAAAACTTTTTTGTGATCAAAGTTTCATTACCATAGGAATGACATGAAAGTTTTGATCAAATTTTACACTATAAATCATTCTCATTACCACCATTTAGTACCACTAACCAAACGGGCGGTAAGAGATATTAAAGGTTAATGATAAGTTATATATATTGGTAAATGAGTTCAATCAAATAGGCTATTAGAGTGAATAGAAGGAAGTAAAAAAAAAAAATGTAAATTTAGTATATTTGAAGATTATCTAAATCAAAAGTTTAAACTGATTGATGAGATGTTAATTGAGGCTCCAAAATTTACTTATTCAAATAAAGTATATTAGTAACAATAACACAGAAATTATTTAAACAAAATCTTATTTTCATGTCCAATTTATTTTTTCACGTTTTCTTATGTACTTATTTAATATTTAATATTTTAATTATAAAAAATGGCTATTAATAATCTTTTCATTGAATTGAGTCAAACAAGATATCACTTATGGTATATTTAGCAACTTGAAATTCATTTTCAAATATTAAATTGGCCCAAGTCCTATGCTTGACAAATTTTGAATTTGAAAATGTAGAATTGAATGTAAAATTGGTTCAATAGGAATGTAAAATTGGTCAAGTATTAAGATTTGCAAATTTCGAGTGTTTAGGTGTCATTTACAATTCTTGATAGAATTTAGAAAATGGGTCTGGGCAACCCAAATAAGGAGGAGAAGAAGTAGACCACTCATAAACCCAAAGAAGGTTCACTACTAAAACCAATTGGTAATAGTAGGAGTTACTCCTTGAGTATATAAAATGATGCATACTCTTCTCTTTCTCCAATATGGGACAACTCACATGTGGGTAATAATGAGTATTTCAACAATTCTTGAATTGAAATACCAAATTTAAATTCTCTATTTTCAAATGAATTCTATATTACCAAACACTACCTTAGTTAAATTAAGAGTTAACTTCAAATTAAAGTAATAAGTGAATATATAAAAAATTAAGTGAAATCAGTGGAATGGAGCTGGAGGGGTATATTTAGAATGATTACTGATAATTATTGAAGGTAAAAAACAAGTCTGACTATTTTTCGGGCTGTCATATTGAGGAAAGAGTACGTGTACCTCATATATTTATGTAAGTATCGGGTTTTGCCATATGAAGATTTAATTGTTCCGAGTTAGAATTATGACTTATGAGTTCTTAATTAATATCATCTGGCCCTTTAATAAATACACGAAATTATTGTACTCTATGCAATTTTAGTAAAAGAAAATTGAGATGAAAAATAAGATAAAAAAATAAGTGACTTAAATGAATAGTTAAGTTAGAAAAAGAATGGTTTTTAGATGATTAAATTAAAACGAGGAGTTAGAACATTGTAAAAAAAACACATGAAATAATATTAATTACATTTTGTTAATGTAGTGTTAGGGAATAAGTATTTCATTTCAAATTATAGATTTCAATTATGAAATCATAAATGAAAAATTTGACAAATTCTCAACTTTAACTAATTTAAAAACAATGGTGGAATTAGGGTATGAAACTGTCGGACTCATATAATTAGCCTATTTTTTAAGATTGTAAGTGATCATTTTAATTGATCACTTTATAATCGTAAGTGATCGTTTAAAGAATATAAGTAATCATTCTTAGACTATGAAAAGGGTATATTTTAAGATTGTAAGTGATCATTTTAATGTTATATAAGTGATCAATTTGAGACAAAAAGTATATATATTGAGTCAACTCAATAAAAATGATCTCACTGTGAGACCTTCTCATTTAATAATTAGGGTAAAAATTGAGTCTAGAGAAATGGTAGTTGACTTGAAAGTTGATCATTTCGGAGTATCTAGTTTGATACTCCCTTCGTTCCTTAAATGAAAAGTTCTCACTTTTTATTTTTGAGTGTTTTATTTGTTGTTTCTATTAGTATATTATGATTTTTAGACAAAAATAACCTTATTCCTCAATTTAATATTTTAATAATACTTATTGTCTCCATATATCTTCCACTAACTTTATTTTAACATTTTTATATTCCTTACGGACATGTTTCCCACTAACTTTATAAAAATATGTTTTTATTAGTTGTGGTCTCTATATTTTTACAACTAACTTTCTTTTAATGTTTTTTAAATATTAATGATCATCACTTTTCCTCCATCAAATTTATTGTTGCATAAAATAATATCTTCACTATATAAAAAATTCTATTATACTTAATTCCTCTGCATGTTCCTTATGGAAACTACATTAAGGAACGGAGGATGTAGTGATATTTTAATGATTAATTACTTTTAGTATTAAAATATTTATTTTTGTTAAGCTCTGCTCTCATAAAGCTATGTAATATCATTTAGGGGTTGTGTGCTAATGTTTTATTAGTATACTATATCTCTAATTCTAGAGTTTAGTAAACCAAATTTAAACTATTTATATAAAGAGGGGTCTTTAAAGGTGTGCAAAGTGATGGACCGCATATAACCCTTTTTTCTCTCGTATGTAAAAAAGTTAATTAATAAAAGAAATATATTATATTTATAAATAAAATAAACATATTTACAATAAATGAGACGCAAAATTAAAGTTTTACACATGGTCTCCTAGATTCTCAAAATGGCTCTATAAACAGATTCATTTAAATGAAATGTAGAGTTTAGTTTATGTTTTAATTGATTTTATTAAATTATTTTGTTCCAATAAATTTATGATTTTTAGTAAATTCGTGTTAAATGAAAATCTGCATTTTATTTGCTTTTCATCTTAAATAAAAGTAGTTGATAGGGCATGTACTAGCCATCAACCCATTTAAAATGAGGGACTCTCTTCATTTATTTATTTTCTATTTTCCCTTTAATTAGCATGATGATGATTGATGGTAGATAAATCAGGACAAGATCTTTTGACCCTACCAAAATCAAATACCATAGCAATTAGCCAATTACGTCGTCTGATTTCAGAAGTTGATATTAGGAAAACTATTACTACTTTTTATTTAATTTTTAAAAAATTAATATAATTTTTAATATATACTCCCTCTGAATCATTTTAGATGTCTTATTTTTTTATTTAGCATAATCATATCAATTGTTCCATTTTCTTTTTTGTTTATCTTTTTTACCTAAATATCCCAAAATTTTCAATTCCCAACACCCAACTACCACCTTACAATTAATTTAATCAATTAAAATACCCAACTACCACCTTTTTAATGGACCCAACACCATCCTTAAAAACCGTGAAAATTCAAATGGAACATCTAAAATGATTTGGAGGGAGTATATTGTAAGAATATTACTTGATACTGATAATTGTTAATTTGAAGCTGCTTCAAGAAGGTTAAAAAAAATAGGTAAAAAATCATAATATTTAGAGAGGCGGAGCAAAAACTGAAAAATTCTTTAAAGGCCCAATGCAATTTCAAAAATTATACTCCTTTCTATTCACTTATGTGTTCCATTTACTTTTAGGATATTATTAATTTATAAGTTTTTTTTTGAAAATAAAAAAAATAAAAAAATAATTAATGTAAATAATTCCTAGAATTAGGTTTAGGCTTTAGCTGTTAATCAATGCCATATGGGCCGCAAAGTTGGATAGACCACTCATCATCATTATTGTATTATTGCATGTAGTTTTAAGATTCCTGCATGTACTTAAATACTCAATATTACTCCGTAGTCTTTAAATTGTAAATCGGTGCATTATTAAGAAAATGATATAAATGAAGAGAGATAATAAATTGTATGGATGAAATTAAAAAAGAATTAAAATGTGTAGATGGGATTAAAAATAATGGTGAATCATTGTTCAAAAATAAAAATGATACAAATTAAATGAACGGACTAAAATAGAAAAATGGTGTAAATTCAATGAGAGGGTGAGAGTAGTCATTATGAATTTGTCATTCAATAAATAACATGCGTAGATGATAGAAATTATGAGACCGTAAGATGAAAACATACTTGAGGCATTAACTTTTTCATCACTAATTTGTTCTTTTTGTGTTTAAATGCCATAATATTACTCACTAATATTACAATGCAAAACTGATAAAAATGAGGAAATATTTAATTAAGGTATCTCTAACATAGGTAAATAGGTAATTGGAAATTAACTTAACCGGTGCTCTCCTGAGAGACCGTCTTTTGTAAAGACGATTCTCAAAAGTCCAGCCCAAATCTATATTTAGAATTGTAACAATATATATTTAGAATTGAATTGGGCTTTTAAGATCCGTTTTTATAAAAGACAAGAATTTGTGTTAACTTAAACAAACTTTTTTTACTTATTCCGTGGCTTAAGTAAATTTTTTAACATCTTAGCCATTTTACTTATAAACTTTGTTGATATTTGATCTTATATATCTTCCTTCGTCCTGTTTTTGGTGTTATATAAGTGTTTTATTAGTAAGCTACTACATAAAGTTTTACGTGTATAAATTTTTTTTGCAAATTATTACTTCCTTTGTTTCTACGAAATTGCATTATTTGACTTAAATATGTGAGTTTTATGAGTCAAACAGTGTTATTCCAGAGGAATAGTGAAAGTTTTTTGTTACAAATACTCACTAATATAGATGAAATATGACTCCAAATCATGATTATGTGCATTAATTATGTTAATTTGCAGCTAGGAATGGGTAGTGCATTGGAAACGTTGTGTGGGCAAGCATTTGGGGCGAAACAACTCAACATGCTAGGAATTTACTTGCAAAGATCTTGGGTCATCCTTAATACAACAGCCCTCTTACTTTGTCTCTTCTACATCTTTGCTACCCCACTTCTCAAATTCATTGGAGAAACATCCGCAATCTCTGAGGCTGCGGGTATAATATTACTCCCTCTGTCCCTAATAAATTGCAACACTAACGACTGGTTCAAGTATTATGAAATTGATAGAAATATTAGACAAGTACTAATTTTTTTTGGATCTAACACCAAAACAGGGGCGGATCCAGCCCAGTTCAATGCTGTCAACTTACAGCATTTAACAAGCTATATAATCTAATATACGTGTATTGGTTATTATTAAAATATTACTCCCTCTAATTCACCACTAAGTTCCCATTTGTTTTTTAACACTATTCATATCTTACTCTTAATTTGTATTTTATTATTAATCTATAAGTCAAAACATAGTCATGTGAGATCTTGTTTGATATGCAAGGATTATTTATATATATCAACTTTCTATAATTTTTAGTTATGCACAATTAGAGATATTAACGATTGAATAATTGCATTAGGTAGAGTTGCTAAAGCAAATGGGACTTTAGTGGTGAATTGGAGGGAGTAGTATATATCAACATTTTTTTAGTAAAAGTATTTAGTATATTAATAGTTGACATTATTTGATTTTATTTTGGATCTGCGCCTGTGCAAAACAGGTCAAGTGGCATTATGGATGATCCCACAACTATTTGCATATGCAATGGTATTCCCAATTATAAAGTACCTTCAAGCACAACGTAAGGTGATGACAATGGCGGCGATCACCGGAGTAGCATTGCTCCTCCATGCATTTTTCTCATGGCTAATCATGCTTAAGCTCGGGTGGGGGCTGGCCGGAGGCGCAGCCGTGTTGAACACTTCATGGTGGTTCATAGTGTTGGCTGAGCTTGCCTATATATTTAGTGGGAGGTGTGGTGAGGCATGGACTGGTTTCTCTTGGAAGGCTTTTAATGACTTATGGGGCTTTGTTAGGCTGTCTGTGGCCTCTGCTGTCATGTTATGGTATGGTCCCTTCATAATTCCCATAAATACGTCTCAATCTTTTATGTGGCAAATTTAATGCGATAAGAAAGCATGTTGCAACCATAAACAGAAAAAATAACGATAAAATTTGTAGTTGTTAGATCTCTAAAAATCTGAGGGATGAACAAGCGAGCAAATTGCATTAGACTGGTCGTTGCTAATTAAGCATATATTCCACCAGATACGACAAAAATAATTTTGTTTGTCACAATTTTGTAAAAAGCACTTATTTAACAACGAATAATAAATTATATTTTTCGTTTAGTTTTAACTTTTCACTTCTTTGCATCACCTGATATTTACAATTTTTTATTCTTAAAACTAAATTTTTACATAAATTCTCATTGCTATTAACTTGAAAATTAAATATTAAAATGTATTCAAATTAAAAGTATATGTTGAATTCAGAAAAAAATCATTCAAAATGATGAAGATTTACAAAGAAATACCATCATCTAATGTAGATTTCTTATTTAAATATGTTTTATTTGATGTGTACAGTTTAGAGACGTGGTATTTTATGGCTCTTATTCTATTTGCCGGATATCTGGAGAATGCAGAAGTCTCGGTGGATGCCTTGTCTGTATGGTAAGAATTTTTTTAGATAAATGATGTGTTTGGGATGGTTTATTATATGTCATCAATTAATAAAAATAGTCTGTATACTAAGTTATGTATCTGCCATATGATTTTGGAATGGTATCTCTTGGCTGTGTATTTCGTGTTTTCCTGTTGTATGTTGCCACGCACAATAAATCTAGCCTGATTTTGACAATAAGCCGAAGAAAAAGTGATACTATACTTCAATTGGAACAGGACATAGAGTTTGATTGACAAAAAAATTTGCAAGTTCAATACTTATGTAATCTATTCAATATTCAACCCAATAATTGTTCTAATTAATTGTTCTTATGAACTAAAATTTCAGCATGAACATACTTGGTTGGGCAATGATGGTGGCTTTAGGATTCAATGCAGCTGTAAGGTTAGTCTGCACATATATGAAATGTACATGTCATTCATATGATCATCATAAAAAAACATTTTTTATTCACATTTTTCAGTACCATCTTGTCACTCAACCGAAAGCTTAAGCTGATGGTTAAGGCCTCATAATATGTTATATACTCTAACACGCCCCCTCATACCTAGTGCTAAATATTTCACTTTTAAATAAGGGGTGGTTGAGATTCGAATCTATGACCTCTTGTCACACTGGCTTCTGAAACCATGTCAAGGAACCACTTCAACCAAAAGCTTAAGTGGATGGTTGAGGCCCCAGAATATGTTATATACTCTAACACACCTAATATCAAATATGCAAATGATAAGGTAATGGAATAAATTTTTTCAAGAAAACGAGATGACTGAAATAAATTAAGCATGATGAATAATTAAATATATCAAAGATTTTTCTACCAAAATTTACTAACTTTTTATGATCATTCCTATCATATATTACCGATAATCAAATGAGTCGTTATTTATAGAGTATTGAATCTAGAGGATTATATATGAATTTGATAATTGCATACAAATTAATTAAAATTATGGTTTAATTTGTAAAGTGTAAGGGTATCAAATGAACTTGGAGCAGGACGTCCAAGAACAGCAAAGTTCTCAGTATTGGTATCTGTAGCAATTTCATTTATGGTGGGTATAATCCTGTCATCAATATTACTAATCTTTCGAAAAGAATATCCAGCAATATTTACAAGCAGTAAAGAGGTACAACAAATTGTCACTAAACTCACTCCAATCCTCACTTTTAGCATCACCATCAACAACTTCCAACCTGTTCTCTCTGGTATGTTAACTTATACTGCGTCCGAATCTTTTTACTTGTCTCATTTTCTTATTCAGCAAATTCATATCAATTGTCCTATTTTCTTTTTTGTCTATCTTTTTTTTACCTAAATACCCTCACTTTTACTACTCCCAATACCCAACTACCACCTTTTTAGTGGACCCCACACCATCCTTAATAACCGTGAAAACTCAATTAGGACATCTAAAATGATTCGGAGGGGTACTATAAACTATGAAGTACTTTTTTTCGAGCTAGTACGATAAACAAAAGTAGATCTTGTTTCATTCGTATTTTCAATGTAAATTTTTTAATTAGATTTTATAATTTCTATGTAATATTAAAGACATACAGAAATGAATCATTGATTTGATTAACAAAGTATACAAGAAAACATGAGACGATTAAATTGAGTAGGAAAGAATATATTTTCATATAATTAAATGCGAGTATGTGATGCTTTTTTCAAATCTAACTCATCAAGTCTTTTAAATTTGTTTCATTCTATATAAAACGCTAGCTCTCACATAGACGCATACGACCATAAATAAAACAAATACAAAGAAACAGAGAAAATATAAGATGGATTTATGTGAATGATTTCAATGACTAAAAATAAAAATGTTTAATTTCTGTTTTGTAATAGGTGTGGCAATTGGAGCAGGATGGCAAGCTTTAGTTGCATACATTAACATAGGGTGTTACTACATTTTTGGAATTCCTTTAGGCCTCAGTTTGGGATATGTGCTTGGTTTAGGTGTCCAGGTAACTAAATTTTGTTATCAACCGATCATTTTCTTAATACATGTGTCAAGACGAAATGGTGCGATTATTTTAAAACAGTGGTAGTACGTATACATATATATCCTCTGCGCTAACTACCATAATACTAAGATACTTTTAGTATCTCTATCATTTTGAGTTAACTACCAATCATTTTGAATTAACTACCATAATAATGTACTCAGGCCGTCCCATTCATTTTTGGGCTCCAGAGCAAAAGGTAAAAAGGTACCTAAAAGCTTAATGCGTAACGCATAATATATATACACCTTTTGCTTTTTAGTATTATATTAATAATTAAACTAATATATAAAAAGCACTAAAAGCTCATATTACGTAGCAAAAAAATTGAAGTTAAATATAAATAATAAATTTATTTCAAGTTAATCACTTATATACATAAAAGTAAGTTTTTAGGGCCCTGAAAAACACGGGACCCTAAACGGTAGCCCGCTTTGCCCTTGCTAATCGACGGCCGTGAATATACTTGTACTTCATATTATACTACTATTATCATAAATTGTTGCAGGGGATATGGTTAGGGATGCTGTCTGGTACATGTGTACAAACCATCATCCTGTTTTTGATAGTTTGGAAAACCAACTGGAACAAAGAGGTAATCCGTGATCCAAAAACGATATCTTTGGATTATATTCAGAATTGTTTTAGAAACGATGTCGTTTTTGCACAGGCATCTGTTGCTGAAGAGAGAATAAGAACGTGGGGAGGACCTCAACACGGGAATGCTTAGAAATGATGATAGTAATGCAACTCCAACTTCATTTTTTGATCATTTATTTATTCATCAAATGTTGAGCAAAAAGGCGAAATCAAATGATGTTGATCGAGAAACAAAGAGAATCAGGTCGGGTTTTTTCAGTTGGAGAACAAACAACATTTTCTAAGAAAGGTCTGGGATTCGAACATCACCTAACTCTCCTCAAAAATTTGAAAAAATCTCGAAACAACAAAATTCGAGCTTTTGTGAAGTTTTTTTTTTCATTTTTTCTCTATTTTAATGAACGATGAATAAGTGCAAAAACTTGCAGATATAAGTTTTGTAAACAATAATTTACACTCTTAGTCTTATGTAATCATCAAATTAGATGAATTATCCATTCATACAATTATGAGAAAATAGATCTATTTATTATAGTTGAAGGCTTTACATTTACCCTTGTAACGGATTCATTTACCTTTCCTCTACGACTCTTGGCACAAGGGAATAGACGGCCTAGTAAGCTTCAATATGAGATTTTGAAGATTAAAAAGTCCGATCCCTTATTTGTCATATTAAAGATTTAGAAGAAAGAGATGAAAAATGAAAATCTCAAACTAAAATATCCACTCTCCCCGAACACATTTTTCTTGGAGACCTTCTCAATTTTAGTCTCATTTTCTATTCTCATTTCCTTAAAATAAATAAAAACTTAAATCCTTTTTTTGAAACAAAGTATCATTTCCTTCTTCAAAATCTCACGTGCCAAACATTTTATCGAAGATTCTCTAACAACCTTGCTTAAACAAAAGAATTACTCCCTCTGTTTTTTTAGGTTTGTCCACATTACTATAACGGGCAGTTTCATAAGTTTGTCCTATTTAGAATAATTCCCTATTTTAGAAAGTTTTCATCTTCCATATACTCTCTTTATCCCTCATTTAACTCTCATTTCTCTCTCATAATATCAATACAATTATTAATTCACACCCCTATTTAATAAAATAATACCCACTATCTACAAAGATTCCACCTTTCTTAATAAAATAACACCCACTATCTACAAAGATTTCACTTTTCTTAATTTGTGTGAAATCTTCAAATAGGACAATAAAAAAAAAAGAACGGATGGAGTATAATTATTAAATTCACGTGAAGATCACGTGAGCACACACTACAAAAATTTTAACATCCACCCTCAGCTGATTCAGCCTTTCAAATTATTTGCTGACTCAGCTGCTACGTCTAACTAACTAGTAACTAACTTTATTTTGGAAGTACTAACTAACTAAATCCTAGCCAGGCTAATCTCTTCAAGTTAACTAATTAACACTAAATAATCATAAATACCGCATCTTTCTCCTTTTACTAATAATAAAAGTCTAAAATCATATCAGACAATCCTCTGAATTATAATTTCCTTGAATCTTAAATTAGGGTTAATCAGCCATGGATACCGAGTTAACTCAACCGACAATCCTCTGAATTGGAGTATAATCTTTGTGAAACCATATACTGATTCAGCCGTGGGTACCGAGTTAACTCAGACGATAATCCTCTAATTAGGGTTTAAATTAGGGTTCATCGTCGTTAAACCCTAAATCGCGTCAGCCATGGATATCGAGCCGATTCAGTTTCAGCAATCTCAACTAGCATCTCTACTCGGCCCTGAATCGGGTCCATTTGAAACTCTGATTTCTCATTTAATGTCCTCTTTAAACGAACAAAGATCTCAGGCTGAAATTGCGTTCAATCTTTGCAAAGAAACCAATCCAGATTCACTCACTTTCAAACTTATCAGTACTCTTCAATTCTCTTCAAATAATGGAATCCGCACCATGTCTACTATCCTCCTTCGTGACCTTTTTACTCGCTCCAACATCTGGCCTCAACTTTCTCCTGTTTCTCAATTTTCGTTGAAAACTGGCCTTCTTGAATGCCTTCAACGCGCAGATTGCAGAACTATCACCAATAAATTATGTGACGTCATTTCTGCAGTTGCTTCCGCAATCGTTCCCCATAATGGTTGGCCTGAGATTCTTCCTTTTTTATTCAATTGTGTTTCTTCTGATGATGTAAATTTGCAGGAGAGTTCTTTCTTGATAATTGCTCAATTGTGTGAATTAATCGGCTATTCTTTAATTCCTTACATTAAGGATATTCATATCGTTTTCTTGAATTGTCTTACAAGTTCTCAAAGTTTTGAAGTTAAAATTGCGGTGATGTATGGAGCGAATAATTTCATCCAGTGCATTGAAAATTCTGGTGATAAAGATTTGTTTCGGGACCTCTTGCCTGCGATGATGAGCATTTTACCTGACGCTTTGAATGCTTCTCAAGAATCTACTGCTCGGGAGGCAATTATTGTGTTGATAGAGTTGGCAAAATCCAATCCTCAATTGTTAATAAGGATTCAGATGGGGAAACTGGTTGATTTTATGTTGCAAATGGCAAGAGCAGAGCAATTGGACGAGGGAACAAGACATTTGGCTATTGAATTTGTTATCACTATTGCTGAGGCTAGTGATCAAGCTCCTGGGATGATGGAGAAGTTGTTGGAATATGTCAGCGTATTGTTCGAAATACTGATGAAAATGTTGTTGGATATTGAAGATGATCCTGCTTGGTATAGTGCTGAAGTTGAAAACAAGGACGCTGGTGAGACTAGCAATTACATTGCCGGTTTAGAGTATCTTGATCGATTATCGATTGCTTTCGGTGGTGATGCAGTTATTCCGGTGGCATCAAAGTTTTTTCACGTGTACTTAACAGCTCCTGAATGGCAGAAGCATCATGCTGCTCTTTTGTCAGTTGCTCAAATTGCGTATGGTTGTTCAAAGGTATATTCTGCCTTTTAATTGCCGGTGTTTCATGTTTGCCATTTCTACATCGAGATTTGGCTTGGGCAATTGTCAATTATCAGCTTAAGCTTTTGTTTAAGTTGGAAATATAAGTCAACATGATGGAAAGTCATATTAGAAAATTAAATAGAACAAAATAAGAATTTTATTAATTGGTTATTTCCTAATCTTGTATGATAGTTTTTAGCTAGTTGATATCTTTTAGATATTTAAGAAATATATGTTTTATTCTTATCAGTAGAAACTTAGGTGATAGCTAGGATTCTATATTATAAATCGTGGTCATTGAATATGGATTTAAATACACATAATTACAACTAATATTAATAATAGAAATCTTATCAAGAACTTTCAAGAGTTTGAAAACTCATTAACCCTCAAATTAAGTGGAATATTTAAGCTCAAATATGAGACGGGTTTATATTGTATCCACACTAGTTATAGCTTAAATGACTCTTGTGTGAGGTGAGGAGGCGTGATAGAATATATGCATTCGGAAATGAGTGCAACTCCTAAAGTGAAAATATACTCCCTGATATTACAATAATCTATGTTTTAGGAGATGATTAAATGCTTGGCACAAGTGGAGAATATAGTTCTAAAATCATTTCAAGATCCCCATCCACGGGTAAGATGGGCAGCTATTACTGCAATTGGGGCGCTGTGTACTGAATTTGGACCGGGTTTTCAGATGCAATATCATCAACATATTCTTCCAGCATTGGCTTATGCATTGGACGATTTTCAACATCCTAGATTACAGGTTAGTTGGCTTATTCAATCAAGTCAATGTCAGCTTGAAGGCTGCTTACCTTCATACTCCAATTATCAATGGTTTTAGTTTTATAAATTGAAAAATCTGCTTAGTTTTAGTATCCCTTATTTGAACACAACTTGCATCTTGTTGAGTAGAGTTGATTACTGTTTGTACTTTGCAATGCCCATTCTTGCATGGAGACGCCTTGAGTATTCTCGAGTCCCATTTGTATTTATAAGTATTTGTTTGAAGTTTTTCAGTTGGCATTAGACATATATGCTTGAATTTTAACGATTTAAGTTTTGTTTTTTAACGTATCTGGTTCTTTCATTATAAATGTATCGTACAGGAATGTGCTGTTTCAGCTGTGATTAGTTTCACTAAGGACCTTACTCCCAATATTTTAACTCCTTACATGGATGGGATAGTCACTAAATTACTTGCTCTTCTACAGGTAAAGATCATAAGATGTGCAATTTTTCTAACAATACAAAAAACCCTTTGACATTGCACTTTCTTGACATTTTTGTTTCTACCATTGGATTATGAGAACAATAAACTTTATTCGTAGCAGAATGGCAAACAAGTGGTTCAAGAGGAAGCCTTGGCTGTGTTATCAATGATTCTTTATCCTCCAAAGGTGCCTGAGTTTTTGATGTTAGTTTGATCAAGTTTATTGTTACAAGAAAAATACTTTTAACATGGTGAATTTGGCAGGAAGATTTCCAAAAATATTACGATGCTGTTATCCCTTGCTTAAAAGCTATCCTGATAAACGCAACAGAAGAATCTAACCGAATGCTAAGAGCAAAAGCAATAGAGTGCATTAGTGTCATTGCTATGGCTGTTGGCAAGGAAAAATTCCAGGATGATGCTAAACTGGTTTGTAATTTACTAGCATTCTAATCTTTGGTTAGCTGCACCATCACTTTCTCTCATGTTATTGATATGGGTTTCATGCTTGTAAAAACAATCTTAAATAGTGGCACCTGCCTTTTCTGGAGGTTCCCTTGTTTCTTATTAGTAACATATGCATGTTGGCTAGAATAGAAAACTATACCAGTAGCCATTTGTTGTCATTTAAAGCTTGGATTTCTGTCTTGATGATAATTGCAGTTGTCTGCTTTTAAATAATGTTCTTTTGTGATATTTTATCTGCTAGGTTATAGATGTACTGATATCTCTACAAGGATCTCTAATTGAATCAGATGATTTAACAAGTTACATTCTACAGGTAAATTTGTGTGAAATTGCTTAATTGACACACTTGATTTCCATATAATGCAACTTTAGAGTGCACTTTTGTAGGCGTGGGCTAGACTTTGCAGTTGTTTGGGGCAGGACTTTCTTCCTTACATGAGTCTAGTTATGCCGCCTCTTCTTCGTTCTGCACAGCTTAAACCTGATATGAACCTCACCTCTGCTGAATCCTATAATTCCATTGAACACTCCGAAAATGACACTGACGACTCTGATGATGAGAGGTATCTATCATGATCCATATTTGTACCATCCAAGTTGTCATGTTTTTCAGTATATTTTGCCAGAAACACTTGTTCTATTTTATTTTCCTTGTGTTTGTATTTTCCAGGATAGAGATAACGAACCTTCCCTTGGAAGAGAAAAGATCTGCATGTAACTTGCTATATTTTTATGCATGTAAATTGAAGGAAGGGTTTTATCCTTGGATTAATCAGGTTAGTTTCTAATTTCCATAAAGCTTTTCTCACTTAAAGGTGTGTTGACCATAGATGTTTCTTTATAGGTGGCACCGACTCTCGTCCCCCTACTTGAATTTCATGCTAACGAAGACATACGAAGGGATGCTGTTTTGGGTACGAATTATACTGGTGCTTAGATTGATAGTTTTTCTGCACACTGATACATATTTCTCATTTCCAGCTATGCCAGTACTTTTGCTTTCTGCTAAACTAGCTATGAAGAAAGGGCTTGCTCAAGGTAACTATGTCAAGCAGTTATCTGACTACATTGTACCAGCTTTGGTGGAAGCTCTACACAAGGTTCTTGTTAGATTTGGTGGCTTCGTCCTTCTTAATACAGGAATTTTGTGTAATTCTCTTACTTAATCCTGGTTTGCAGGAGAATTATATGAAAATTCTTGATCGCATGTTGGTTGCCTTGAATAAGTGTATACAGGTATATTAAAATTTGTCTGAATATTTAGTTAAATTTTAATTTTAACACATTTTTTGACCACCGGAAATTATATACTGCTTCATTCCCCTTATCCTTGAATTTAGAGGAGACTAATTTCTATTTATTATTTATCTCTTAATTATTGTTTTCTTTTCGCTTTTTTAAAAAGAAAATGGTGCCAAATTTCTAATATCTCATTTTTTTACCCTAGATTTCTGGAACCCTATTGGAAGAAGACCAAGTCAGAGCCATTACAGATGCAATTAAGAAAGTCCTATCAGCTAGTTCTATAAGAAAAAAATTTAGAGCCTCTAGGACTAGTGCAGAGAACTTTGACGTTGAAAAAGGAGACCTACTGAAAGAAGAAAGTAAACAGGAAGTGAAGCTATTTTACAATGTCTGTGACTCTGTCATTTACTATATGTTTATATTGATCTTTGTTTAGGTATAAATTCCCTCTTGTATGAGATCCTCTCACCGTGAGACGAGTCCTACAAAAGGTCCATTATAAAAGTTTCTATTATTGGGCTATTTGAACCAAGTATGAGCGGCACGTCTCTCGATGAGACCGTCTCATACAAAAATTTGTTTAGGTTGCGTTTGGGAACTAGCATTTCATTTCAAAATTAATGATTTCAATTATGAAATCATGAATGTAGAATTTGAGAATGACAAGGTTTGGGATGTCATTCTCAAATCCTCATCTTTAAACCATTTTGATAACAATTGTGGATTTGACTCAAATCCAAATTTGAAATTCTAGTATTTGCCAAACACTAATTTTGAGTCAAATCCATATTTTCAAATGAAATCCTTATTCCCAAACATAGCATTAAGTTCTTTGTCCTAGCCCATTTTTTTTATAAATAGTATAATACCAATAAGTAGAGTTACTTTTTGGCATCCAGGTAGGTATAATCTTGGAAACATTAATCCGAACATTTAAGGTCTCCTTTTTACCCTTCTTTGAGGAGTTGTCATCATACCTGCTACCTATGTGGGTGAGTCCTTGCTGCAAATTTCGACATTTATTAATTATTTTGTTTATCAACTCCTTTGTATTTACTTGAGATTTTTTCTATAAAAAACATTTGGTGTAGCCATGTTGGCCACTATTTTGTGCATTTGGTTTTGGTTCAAGTTTTTGTTTATCAACTGCGGTTTGCCGATAGTAATTTCACATCGAAGAATTAGCTAATGGTTTTAGAATGAACTCATGAAGCCTTATCGGGCTTGTGTATAGTCGATTTTACTCTTGCCCTGGTCTTATTGTGTACAAGTCCAATGACAAAATTTATCATTGGAGTCCATGGGTTTTAAAGTAGAGGGACTGTGGAGAACTATTACTCGTAAATTAGTTAAAAAAAATCAGATAATCATTGCCAAACAACTATTAGGAAAAACTAACTCCTTAATTACATTCCCCTTCCTTTAATCAAACAGTGAACAAGAATTACTCTCAAGCTGGCTCCTGCTTGTAGCTTTTTCTCACTTTTTGTGTATGTCTTTGATGTTATAGTTCTTGTTAAGCTTAAGCATTATCCCCTAATGATTTTAGTCATCATTGAGACAAATAGAAAAATACAAGTGTGTCACTTAATACCATCTTCCGTCGCTTCATCTAGGGGAAAGATAAAACAGCAGGAGAACGAAGGATAGCAATTTTTATCTTTATCAATGTTGCTACGCAGTGTCGTGAAGCTGCTCTCAAGTAAGTTTAACACCTTATTTTTCAATTTTATGTGCAATCTTAATGCTTTTGAGATATTCTAATTGTTGTTTCTATGGAGCAGATATTATGACACATACTTGACTTTATTGTTTGAAGCCTGCATCGATGAAGATGCAGGCGTCAGAAAGGTGGGTGTTGCATAGAGTCTTATCTTAATCAATAGTAATATTTCATGTTAGTTTGTACTCACATTTAGTGCATACCTTTATTCAGGCTGCTTTATATGCCCTTGGTGTCTCTGCACAGTATGGTGGCCTTGTATTCAAATCAGTTGTGGGGGGTAAATCTTCCATGTGCCTTTTCATCTCTAATATATTTGTTAGTTCTTATGGAATTTGATTATATTTTTCACTTTTTCTGTGCAGAGGCTCTCTCAATACTGAATGTTGTCATCCAGCATCCTCAAGCCCGTAATTCTAACAATGTAATGGCATATGATACAGCTGTGTCAGCGTTGGGAAAGATATGTCATTATCATCGGGACAAAATTGATTCATCTCAGGTTCGTCTTTCTATTATTTCAAGATATATGTAGTTTTTCTGTTGGAATTAAGGCCTTGGTATCGTTTAAGATGTGTAATTTGTATCCACATGCACTAAATCTTAAGAAACATTATGATACCTTCTGTAAGTGAAGAGAATTAAAGTCATATCACAAGGGGGCAAGAGAAAGAATATTATTAGGCCAAACACATGATACTCGAGGATTGGAGAATTTAATGTGTAACAGCATCATACATATTTGTTGTGCTGTAGTCCTTGCATTGTACTCACTTAGCCCCTCTGAGATATCACCGACTCAAATATGTGAGAATTTTTTGAGTCAATAGTATTATTTCGTAGGGACGGAGGGAGTATATGTTTAACATGTTTTTAATGGTGGCGTTAATGTTTGGTGCATGTGGATCCTAATATTTGCTTTGGCCATGAAATTTTCATTCTGCAACTTCGTGCTGAACTTTTGCACAAGTAATGTCATAATTCATCGTTGAGGATTACTTTGATTTTCTGTAGGTTATTCCTGCTTGGCTAAATTGCTTACCCATCATAGGCGACTTGAACGAGGCCAAAACTGTTCATGAACGGCTCTGTTGGATGGTTGAAAGGTAAGTAGTTGATTTTTGTTATCTTTAACTGATTAATTCTGGTTCATTAGGACCTATGTTCTAATTAGTTATTAATTTATCATATATACTTGCATGGTAAATATTATTAAACTATTGTTTTACTTTTATTCTTTATATGTATAAGAAAAAAATATAGTCAATTAAAATATTATTTGATTCCTCTCAAATGAAAACATAAATTCAAAATAATAACTTAATATAATTTTTGATTTACGCACTACATATACTAATGGATTATAATAGTGTACTAGATAGAGTAAAACAAGATGCTTAACAACTAATAAAACCCAAAACAATTATTTCAAGCCTCTTGATTAATATTATACACGATTGCTTTCAGATCTGATGTAGATCTTTTGGGGCGGAACAATGAAAATATACCGAAAATTATAACGGTATTTGCAAAGGTTAGTCTCCTTTCTAAAAATGTATACATTTAGTTGTAGTTATGTTTATGAATGATTTGATTGTTTATGTAGGTTCTTTGCGATAGTAAAAATTTAGCAATGAAGCAAACTGCATGGAGAATGCTTAAAATGTTGAAGCATTTACACAAGACTTTGCCACCCGGTGTATTTGCTTCATCAGTGTCGTCATTGAACCCACAACAACAAGAAAAATTGCACTCAATCCTGCTTCGTCGGTATACATCCTAGTTTTAACCCATAATTACATACATTTGCGGTCAATAGCACACGCATATTAAGAAACTAGTAGACAATTATATAGTATAGATATATGATAAGAAATATATCCAAATCCAATCTTTTGAAATTAAGGCGCTCACATTGTTATTAAAGGACGCAATTTAAAACTGATGAAAAACCAAAATAGAAATATTGACAAACTCATGTAGACAGAAGGAAGAGTATTAATTTTTATTCTCAAATAGAAATATTGACAATTCTATAATATAGATATAGTGATTGGAAATAAGTATTTCATTTCAAATTATAGATTTCAATTATGAATCATAAATGAAGGATTTGAGAATGACAGGGTTTGAACAGTTATTCTCAAATATTCAACTTTAACTATAAAAACAATGGTGGAATTTGATTCAAATTCAAATTTGAAAGTTTTTGATTTGCCAAACAATAATGTTAGCCAATTTTAAATTTTCAAATGAAATCATCATTTTCAAACATGACATAAAGTAATAAATTTCATGATGATTTTGATTAAAGCCAACAAAAACAATGGAGAACATACTATTAAATCAAACAAAGCATAGAACTCATTAGTAACAGGAAGAGAAAAAATATACCAATGTGAAGAAACTGCAACCAAATTGCACAGGGAGGGAAAATCAGTGAAGTTTTATCGGAACAGCTTCATGGCATCAGCACAAAGCTGCATACAAGGAATACCCAAAGCACGGTTTGAACTGCAAATTTACTGCAGAGAAATGTGCGAAAGGTTCTCAATGACCACTTTATAAGCCTAATAACTCCAAATACGCACACGCTCACAAATCAATTAGAGAGTAAATACCAGTACCTCTTCCATTTGACCAGACAATGGGGGCACTGGGTGTAGGCACGCCTTGCCCTTGCTTAAGGTCGGCCCTGTGATCTAGCATAGTTTCTTGATGGCCTAGTAACAAAAGCATGACCATTTTGAAAGCCCTTATAAGCTTTAAATAAACTAAAGATAGCTTTGAGCAAACCCCAGAATATACTCTTTCAAAAATCACCAAAATTTCTCAGAGGTTCCCAATGGCTTATTAAGTTTCCAAATCCTGACCATTTTAGAAGTTCAATTTAAGTGTTCATATATCAGCTAGTGATAGCTATGAGCAAATCAAAGTAGCCATAATCACCAATAAATGTGTCAAACGTTCCAAATGACTTAGTCTCAAAACATTAGACAAGGCTTATAAATCAACTAATGATAGTGCTGTGCAAATCCTCACATAATCTCTACCTAATGAGCAAAAAATGTGTCAAAGGATCTCCATATCTCCCAACGTACACGCTCGTAACTAAGATAATGATAGCTCCAACCAAATCCCAACAAATACTTTTCCTATTCACCAAAAATGAAGCATAAGTTCTTAATGATCAAGAAATATACAGAATCTTGATCATTTTAAAAGCCCAATGACTCCATATAAGCACGCACTCATAGATCAGCTAGTTGCAGCTCTAAGCAAATATAATCACCGAAAATTTATATTTATCTATGGTTCTGAATGATATTTACCAATAAAATCTTGATCATTATAAAAGCCCGGTAACTCTAAGCAAATCCAAGTAAACACTCTTCCCTATATAAAAAAAAGTTCAAAGGTTCTCAATGACCTAGCAAGAAGCAACTTGACTATTTTAAAAGCTCGGTAACTCTATATACACTTCCAACACAGTGGAGTCATCAATGTCATCAAAAACTCAATTGCAAAGCATAATATGCAAACCAAGACCAAAATCCAGTTTTCTTCCAACAATGAATACAATAACAAATTCCAAAAATGATTGCACAAACATCAGCTATTAGATTATGATGCTGCACAAATTTTGCGTTCAATTTTATCGAACATGACCCAAAACAACATTCACCAGCACAATCAAGTCTCCAAACTCAACCAAAAACATACACCAATACCAACAGATCGTAAGTGCAAGACATTCCTCCGGTCCAGTAAGGTTTACTTAGAGATCATAGCATAATTACAGATCATAAAAGAATCAAACCACATCCAAAAAAAATGAGTTGTCTAAAAATATGAAGTCGAATAACGTCCGTCCAAGTGTTCGTATTAGGATAGGGTCATTACAATAGTCCTATACTACAAACTAAACAAACATAGCCAATCTCAACATATATGAAGCTCAGGGAGTCATCTAAATCCTAATTTTATCCGTAACCAATGCAAAAAGCCCTTTATTTTCCAGAACCCATCCAAAAAGCACTCATGGTTCAAAATAATGAACAAATATCTTTGAGCTCAAACAAAAATAATATATCTTCAAATTATATTATAAGCAGTAATAAAGATAACATTTTAGTCATCAGATGCATCAAACTCGATACAGCCAGTAAAAATACTAAAACAAGTTTACATTTAACATTATCCAAAATAAAACTACAGAAAAATACATAGAACAATGCATTTTTTTATCAATATCAATTATAAAACACAACACAATCAAAAACTCAAAATCATTAATAAGCAATTAAACCACACCACACAACGCATTATTCCATCAATATCAATCTAATAATAAGATCAAAATTACTCAAAATCAAAAGACACCGATTAAATAAAACGATTTAAACACACTAATAAAAGCTTTTTCTCATCAACAAACAAAAACAAAGAAACAAAATCACAAGTAAAATCCAAAATGATAAAAATTACCATTAAACATAGCCTCCAAAATCTGATATGAGAAAATCGAAAACAAAATTCAATAATAAAAAAGTATTGTTCAATCATAAGTTGCAACCTCTATCTAAGCAGTAAGAAGAACGGCACCGCCATTCTCCTTAATCTTCTTCTCAGCAATCTTAGAAATCAATTTAGACTTAACAACAACTGCTTGATTCTCAGGCAAAACACCTTTACCCAAAACCTTAAAGTACCCAAATTGAGTAACATCAATAACTGGAGATTTCCCTTCTTTAGCAGCTTTTTCTTTCACATCTTGAGGAACCATTGACCAAAGTTTGTCAAGATTGACAGTTGGGCAATGAAATTTGTTGCGTAATTTGTGAAAATAACGCATACCCACTTTGCCAAAGTACCCAGGATGGTATTTGTCGAAGAGAATTCTATGGTGGTGCATACCTCCGGCGTTTCCTCTTCCTCCTGGATGTTTTCTGTGCTTTCCGATACGACCATGTCCGGCTGAGACGTGACCTCTCTTCTTACGGTTCTTCTTCAAACGGGTTGTCATTGTGACGGCGGATCCTCACTCTCTCTCTCTCTCCTTTTTCTCTCTCAAAGGTGTGAAATGGAGAGGTAAGGAATCAGGTGATTAGGGTTTTGTAAATTTATGGTTGTATGATGGGCCTTGCGGAAGGATTGCTCTAATTATCATTGGGCTGATTCTATGGGCTGGTTCTATGGGCTGGGTTTAAAAGATGTCGTGACTTGTAAATTTTTATATCAGCGTCTCTTTTGAGAGAGTTATTCAGGCTCAGGTCTAATAATTAAAAAAAAATCTTAAAACTTACTCGTACGTTTAACTCTATTTAGAGTTGGTGTTATAATCTATTGAAGTTGGTGGTATAACACATTGAAGTTTAACTATTAAAGTTGATATTTGAAGTTGATGTTATAACCTATCAAAGTTAGTATTTGAAGTTTATACTAAAACTTATTTGGAGCAAAAAACAGAACTATTATCTTATGTTTGCAGCAAAACAATCTATTATTTTTTTGTGTTATATAGAGTGCTATCACAAACAGTTGTTCAAAATCATCATCAACATACCTAGTGTATCCCGCTTATAGAAAAACAATGAGCAGGGTCAAGGAAGGGAAAGACGGCGGCAACTCATACCCATAAAAAATAACGCGACCAAAAAGTCCCTCAACTCGGAAGAAAGTTGTTAAAAAATGTAAGTGCTAATTAAAATGTGATCAATAAAACTTTATTTATAATGCTAATTGCATGAAGTACAAATCAAATGTTAATCAATAATAAATCTAATTGAAGTATATAATAATATCTACTTATACATATTTTAAAATATCACCCGCCAAGTAATCTAATACTTTTACATAGAAATATAGTAATCTAATACTTTTACATAGAAATATTAATTATATTGGATGCATGATGATAGAGTATATTTACTTGGCTTATGAATGAAAGTAGAAGAGATAACATAAAAGAGGAGTATAAAAAAGATAATGGTATTTGTTTGAGTGATGTTGGTGTTGATTCAAAGTTAACTTATAAGGTTATAGAAATAGATTAAACGGAACCAACATCTATTATATTTTTTAACCGGAAAAATTAAATCTTTATTACAAGAATAAAAAAGAAAATCTTCAATCTCTATCTCTATAATAGATAATTTCGATACCTATCATATTTACTCAATACTCAATAGTATAGCTTAGTTCCCAACAAGTACTTGAGAACAAATGAAAATGAAAATCATTGTATGGGAGCACTTCTTAATGTTAACGGAGCTATTCAGTGCGATAAAGTAGTTACTGGTAGTACGTGCAAATAAGAGACACCACAGTTTGAAGAGTGGAAACATCAATTAAGAATCAATCGGTGTATTTTGAAGAGGTCTCGACTGTTGACATTAAATCTAATGAACCCAAAGGATGTTCTAGCCTTCTAAGACGCTTCATCTCACAAACAATGGCATCGTTTAATCCTCACATGTGATTTCGGGTGCATGAGTTCCAGTAAAAACCTCTTACCGTCAGACAAAAGGGAATCAAATAAACTTTTATTTATGATCCCGTTTTCTTCAATCCATAGCCTACAAAACACATACTTATCCATAGCCTATCATAGCTAAGCACACCAGCCATCTAAAATCGGATGATGAACAATCCTACTGCAAGCTCACAAGACAGGAAAATAGATAGAAATCTCATGTGATGACGAACCAGAGCAACTGGTAGAAGACTTAGAAGCCTGATCAAATTAAAACCCAATTAGAGAAAGAATGCAAAGGTGACTATGCTCGGAATAATATTATACAATTCTTAAGAAATGCTGCATATATAATTTATATATTTACACTATTAAAAGACCTGCAGGGATCAAGAATGGGAGGGGCTATACGTAAATATTGGCATCTGGAAGAAGGTATATTTAACTAATTGTGAAGAAAGATTGCGGCTCCAACCAAGCCAAACCATAATGTTACTGCTGCCCAAAAAACACGATTATTTTCCAAGCCGACAGTATTCCACTTCAGAAAGTCCCCAATATAGTCTCTGGAGGATGATGGGAAGGGGCTTGATGAAGCACCAATGACCTGTTCCTTGTTTTTGCTTTTGTCTGTCCAAGATGATGCATAACTACAATGGTAATAATATAGGCAACATTGTATCAGTGAGTTTCCAAAGACAATATGTACCAAGAAATTTAACTTGAACACACAAAAAACAAAAAATTCTCTCATTAGATCATCCATATGTTTTGCATTGCAAAACCCAAGTAAACCTATGTTCCCTGCACAACTTCCTATGTTGTAACTTGTAATGATGTGAGGTAATTCACCCTAGTGAGTCCTTCAAGAAAGGGAACTCATGGAAGCACTCTAGCACTTCTCCTAGATAACAACATCATGCAACCCGTGAATTTTTATCAAGGATAAGACTTAGTAATATCTAGATGTTTATACTTGATAGGAGTAGTTCCAAAGTCGGCATGAAGTAGTTATGTGTCTTAGATTGAACAAACAGAAACTTACTTGTCCAAGAGTTGATGAAAATCTATTGTAGAGGTCTGTTCAAGTATTCTATTCAAGCATTAGAATACTTTGTTAGACTAGACATTAAGCATTAAGAATTTGAAGTTTGAACCAGCCATCTAGCAATTGATTGTGGCTACATGGGTAAAGAGAAGAATACATTTCTTCATGGATTTGACACGATTAACTGGAAGTTGGAAGTTGGAAGTTAAGAGTATTTAACAAATAAAGTACAACTAAACCTATTTTCAGATTTGAAAGCTATGCCCCCATAACTGGCTCTAACCACATACATGGGAAAAAAAATCTGATGAAAATTAGATGATTTGTCTTTACACTTGCCTCCTACATAAATCAGAATCTGCCTAATGACTTCACCGACAACCAACTGTTTCTTATAAAGTCAACCTAAACTTCAACAAACAAACCCTTGAGCATCCAAAACCACAAACATACCAGCTTTTCACCTCAAATTATTTACAGATCCCATTAAGGATGCTATTAAAAGACGATAAGCATGTTGACAAAACACACAAATCAAGATCAGAAATATCTTACAAAGTTAAACACAATCACACAATGGAGATGTCAAGACAAGATAGTCACCTGTCATAAGCAGAACCAATTAACGGGATTGTCACCATCTCTTCCTGGGTTATCTTAATTTTTGGAGCTTGCAAGATGTAACGAAGCTCTGCAGCTTGTCGGCGAATGCTGATACTGGGATGCCCTTTCTCTAATTGCTGATAAAGAGCAATGCAATCTGCATGCCGGTTGTCGGCCTCATAAGCCATAGCCAGCCATATTTGTATCTGAAATCCAAAAAAACATAACCCTTATAATCCCAATCACGATGACATTCACCCACTTAAAAAGAGAATAGATATCTTTTCATTTGTGAGTAGCCAAACTCACCTCGCCACCAAAAAGTGTAGGTCGGGAGATGATTGTCAAAGCACCTTCAAAAAACTCAACAGCTCGGTTGTACATGCCCCTACCATAAGCCTTTTGACCAAGCTCGAACATCAACTGAGCAGTTGCTCTCCTTTCAGCTTGCTCTTTCGCCACCTATAGCATCATAGTAAGGGGATAATTCATAATAATTCGGATTGAAAAAGAAAGGAAAAAGAACTGACATAAGGATTGAAATAACAACCAACTAAACAGGTATGACAAACATGATTTCGGCAATAAAAAACATTTTTCAGATAATAAATTCAGTCATCATCACGGAGTATATCTGGATAAACAAGTCCAAGTTCACATCTAAATGTTTCAATATCTTCACCTTAATTGCATATCAGACTTCTGAAATATCTTAAGAATACTTTACATTTACAGCGCCCAAAACGGATCAACCATTTAATCTCTATAAACACAAGTCCTATTTGGCTAAGATGGCATTTCTAAGGCTTCTAGGGACATGCACATATGCAATAATGAAACCCAATTCCAACAGCATGATGTTTTTGTTCAAAAAGGCGCAAAAGCAGTAACACATCGATGATAGCAATACACAAATGACATCAATTTATAGAGTTTGTAGAAAACAGTAGCAGCAGAAATAGGAGAAAGAAACTAATAAGAACGTACAGACTGGAAATAGACTTTAGACCAACAAAAGAGATGAAGTCACCTACAGAAAAGAATAATTGAACCCGAAACAACTCAAACCTTACTATTCCAGCAACTAAAAAGACGTAAATTATGCGCAGCATACACCACAGATCAACTCAGACAAGCAGTGCGAATGCAATACTTCAAGTGCGAGTTCATAAAGGGCTGGGCCTCAGTACCTAACCAGCATTCTGTCTATCACATTCACACAGCATTTCTAGGGAACATAAAGTTAATGCTGAAGCATACAACATAAGAAATCAGCACTAAGAAGATGATCATCAATGTAACATTGTTGCTCTTGATATAAGGATTTTTCACCTTACCTAAAGTACCTCTGCTCAATTGCCACCATAAGGTATCTTTAGTTTCTACTTAGCTGAAATAAGATTGCACATTTCTGGCTTATTTTCATCAAGTATAATTGACAGAACTTGATTTCTCTTCTCAGATACTTCTCCTTGCTCATGGAATGATTCCACATCTAAGGTTCATGTGCACGTGAACCAACGCTAATATGTTAAGACTTAAGACTTTAAGAAGACCAGTTATATACTCCCTCGGTCCCCATGATATAGGCCCCCATTTTTATGGTGTATATATTGTTGGTAGGAAAATAAGACAAAATACAAGTAGATGAGAGAAATGAGGGATTAGTATACAAAGACAGAACAAGTTTGTGAATGAAATTTTAAATAAATGAGGTTTTGGCGAGAGGGTGCAAAATAATTGAGATAAACTAAAATGCAAAATTGTGTAAAATAATTATGTTGAATTATCTTTATAAAATTAATTCTAATTTCAAGTATTTTCTCATCAATTTAACTTAGCTTTTGAAAATATAGGATTGAGACATTAATTTATAACTTTATAAGGCTTATGCTTAAGGCTCACACAAGACCTCATGAATACTCAAGAATCAAGAGGCCTTTACTAAGGCTACTAGACTCATGGCCGGTCGATTAGCATGTAGCCATGTACAAAGCGATCTGCAAAGAAGCTGATGACTTTTGTTATGCCGTCTCTACTCTCTTCTTCAAAAAATATCACTTCCATTTAAATTAACTCCATAGGCTAGGTTAATAGTAAGTTTAATTAATGGAGAGATTTATAATATACTAGTTTTCCATAAGATAGAATTAGCACAAAGCCCCCCAAATCATCAACAATTCGGATCAGAGAAAAACTTGCAGAATTTTACTTTAGGTAGCCTGCACAGAGTGCCTGGTGGCAAGATTTCAGGTTTGGGATATTCTTATTTCAGTTATTCTAAATGCTAATTGCTCACAAAGCATCAATAATAATTGATTGCTAGTTTGCTGCTAAAAGTTAATGTTTTCATCCATAATAAACATAATTTACAGGTCTACGATCAACTTCAATCAAACGTTAAGTCAGATCAATTTTGACACGAAAACATCAATCAAACAGCACTCAGGAAAAAAAAGTCAATCAATCAACAAATTAAGAAGCGCACACAAACCTTTTCAAGTTCTTTCCTAACTCGCTTCTTCTTCTCTTCTTCAGTTTCATCACCACCATCCTCTCTATCTTCATCACCAATCCTCCCTTGCAACTCTTCAGCTTTCTTCTCCAACTCTCTCATTTCTTCAAGCTCTTTCACTCTTCTTCTCATTGCCGTCTCCCAATCAAACACTTCCTCATCACCACCACCACTACCACCTTTACCGCCTTCTTCTTCACCATTTCCATTTCCATTTTCTTCATCACTAGAGTTTTCCACAGCGTTCGATTTCCGTGAAAAACTCAATCTCCGTCTCTCGGTAAACTCTCCTCTAAAACTAACCTCTTTTTCTCTTTTCGGCAAACTTAACCCCAAAACGACGTCGTAACGGAGTAACCGGAGATTTTTCTGGTGATCCGAAATTATTTTTGACGGAGAATATAGATTAAGGTTTCCGAACACCGTCGCCATTTCCGCCGGAGAAATTCGAGGAGAGAGAAAAAGACGGTGGAAGATAGAGAAAATGAAATGAGAGGTGATGTGGATAGAGTGAGTTTTAGGAGTTGGAAGATATTTTAGAAATGGTTATTTGAAAACACGTTTTTACCCTTGATTGATGTTAAGGGAACGTTAGGGTTTTGAGGATAAAATGGTCTTAATAAGTTTTATTGTTACGTGGCGCGCTGTTAAGGCGGCTGAGATGTGGCGGGTGTTGGATTTGAGTTTGCCAATGCGTTGAAGGAAAGAATTAAGATTAGTAGGAAAAATGAAGATCACGGCATTGTTACGATGTCGTTTTATCTGGACGATTGGATTTTTTTTTTCGAAAATTAGGAAAATATATCACAAAAGGCAAAACACTAAGACTTAGGAACCCCGCCCCGCCGGCATAAAAAAATCCTGTGAAGGGAAAAAGTCATTGAGAACAGGGTCCAAGAAACAGGTCACTCGGAACAGTGCATAGGAGTGAACTATACAAATAATGTATTTCATACGATAAACACCTTACACACCAAGGTTACTATCCTTACACACCAAGATGGACGATTGGATTTTTGCCTTTCTTTTGGGCATTTATCCAATGGGTGAATTTGTAGACAATACAACTTTGTCCCTTATAGATTGAATCAGAGAGAAAATTGATATTTTTTAAGAAAAAGACGGACAATGATAATAAATAAAAAGGGAGAATAAAGTGTGTGGACAAAAATATAGAACATTAAAATTAAAATATATGAATGAGATTAAAAGAAAATTGTCAAAAAATAGAAATTAAGCAAATTAAATGAGACGGACCAAAATGCTAAATGTTGCAAATTTAATGAGACGTAGGGAGTACTAGATATATCTTTGCATTTAAGAAAGTAATCTTTGCATAGGATACTATTTTCAAAGTGATAAATTCAAATGACAATAATGCATAAACAAACTTTAAGGTGGTTAAACATAACCACATAAATCAAAAGTCAAAGAAAACAAGTGCACCCGCAAACACGTGCTCGATAACTCGTTGAGCCTTCGACTTATAATCCTCAGCGAAAAATGTCAAAAGAAAAACATAGAGCCACAATGCGTGTGGTCGACAAGTCATCGAGGCTTTGGACCTTTTTTCCCTTCACATAGCTAATTGTTTCAATATTATTGGAGCATTGATCCTTGCTTGCTTGAGAATGAAGTTGCAATTTTAAGAATAAAAAAGAAACATGAACGCAAAAATATTGTAAAGAAACGAAAGATTAAAGATGTGTTTGGTGAAGAACAATAGGTAAAAAAACAAAATAAATATAATGCACAATCTAAGGAAATAATAAACAAACCCACAATAAGATTAAAGAGGTATTTAGCTTAGATACCTCTCTCATAGAAGTACAAAGTTATATTTCCTCCGCTTCATAATACTTGCTACATTTAACTTTGTTACGCAATCCAATAAGATTAAAGAGGTATTTAGCTTAGATACCTCTGTCATACAAAGTTATATATGAAATTATACACATTTAAAAATTATAAAAAATTTATATTATGAAAAGATTCGATTAGACGATTCAAACAAGATCCCACTTGACTATATATAACTTACATATTAGCGCAATATATAAAATAAGCTTAAACGATAAATAGTGCCCAAAATAAAACGTAGCAAATATTTCAGAACGGATGAAGTATATTGTTAATCAATCAACATTACATTAATGATACAACCATCATACACATTGAAAACAATCCGTTGAGCACTGAGTTTTACCCCTTAATGAAAATTAAATTGATATATTTCCTCCGTTTTTTTTTACTTGCAACATTGTTGACTACGGTACTATTCATCAAGTAAATTGACTTTTATATTGTCGGTAATCTAAAAGTTAAAACATAGTCATATGAGATCTTATTTGAATTGGCTCAATTCAAAGTTTATTATTTTTGAGTTTTTATAATTTTCTGATAAATATGATTAGAGATATTAAAAATTAAATTCGTACATTGAGAAGTGTGAAAAATCAAATGGTGCAACTAATATGGAACGGAAGGAGTAACACATGCCTTTTTTTATAATTTTTTTTTATCTTTTTTTAAATGCATAACCCAAACCTATACCCCTCTTACGAAATGCATAAAAAATGTGATTAATTAGACCCTAAATAAAATAAAAGGATGAAAAAACACGATAAAAAAGTGGGATTGCTGAATGGTGAGAATAGTTACCATTTTGTTGTATAGTTGGCCACAACTTACAAGAGAAAGAGAGTTCTCCAGGTTACAACTGAAAATTTGACAAAAATCCAAAATTGAGTTCAGCATTTCTACACGGAAGGACCTCAGATAGCTCATCAATGGCTCTCGCTACTCTCACCATTAAATCCACCTACTCTCCTCCCCTTCCAATCCCTCTCCGCCACACAAAATCTCGTCAATTTCCTCCAGTTTTCTCTCTTCATCTCAAGCGATATCCAATTTATCGTCTCCCTCTTTCTTCTAGAACTTTCTGCCGGCGTCGGAACCTTCTTATAGTCAAATCTGCAACGGTAAATGGATTGTCAGTTTCTAATAATCAAGAAAATCAAGGAATAGGGGAAAATATTGAGTTGGGGGAGAGAATTCGGAAAATTTTGGAAAATTTGAAGTCTATATTGCCTGGAGGAAAATGGTGGAGACTATCCGATGAAGAAATTGATGTTAACCTGACTGCGAAACCGGTGACTGTTTGGAATGCGCTTTACCGCATGTGGAATCTGGTTTCTAATGATCGTTGGGTTATTTATACAGCCTTTTCTACTCTTATTATTACTGCGGTACTATTCTCTTTGTCAATTTATTATTTTTGGTGCAAATTGTTTCGATATGATTTGTGTATTTCTAGTTGAATTTATCTCTATTATGAATGTCTGATTGCTTTCTGAAGCTTTTGTGTTAATGTGCTTGCCGTTTTTTGTAGTGTTCATTCTCTTAAATGGTAGTTTGTTTACTGAAGTATTTGTTAGGTTGACTTAGATACTTATATACTGAAACCAAAGCTCTAAAATTAGCTTTGTCTTTTCACACAATCAATTAGAAGTTTTGTAAGAAGTGAAAATGTGCAGCACAGATTTGTCTTGTTTTTTGGTAAATGACTTGAACATCTTATTGTGGAATCTTAATTATGTGTCTGTTTATATAATCCATTTATAGCTCGCCGATTTACTTATTTACAAAGTTGATGGTATTGGTGCCTAAGAAAAAGACTATCCTTCCTACCTTTTTAAAGTATATGAAGTATAATTCAAATTTGTAATTAAATTTACATTTGACAACGAACGCGTCCACCCTATTTTATCACCAAAAATTTATATTCTCTAAGGAATTTGTTTTCGCTAATATTTCGTTTGACCAAGCTCGTTCGTTTAGGTTTGTTAAATCGGGATTATTTAAGCTCAACCTGTTGATAAGCAAGCTCAAACATCCCAATTGCTAAATGATGCAAAAACTCAACTAGTTTGACCAAGCTCGTTCGAAACACATGGTGCAAAAGCTCCGTCAAGCTCAAATCATGTTAGATCACTACAATTTTGTTTTCACGTTATTGAATGCACTATTTTGACCCTTAGTATAATTAGTTGTGCATATTAGAAATTGTTATAAGTCACTTAACAACAACGAGCCTTGAACTCAAAAGATTAGGGTCGACTACATGAACCTAGGAGCAAGCTCAAATATGATGATTTGAATTTGATTGCTGACTATTTTGACATCTCATTGTCGCATATGCTAAGGAGCTAAGACAAACAATCACGGTTGTTTCTGTGCAAATGTGACACAGTAATCTCATTGCTAGCAACTAGGTGTTTAGTCTTGTGTTGCAGATAGTCAGATAGTCTGATGGTTCTGTAAATGGCTCCACGCAATGGTTATCACTGGCATCTTCGTATTGTTTCTCTCTTTTCCTTAGCCAAAACAGATGTTATCTGTATAATGGACCCTTTGACCTCTCTTCCTACTGAATCGTTCTGTTCATACAAACTGAGTTACTCGCTATCATTTATAATATGTGTAACACTCAAAAACAATTGCCAGCTTTACTTGGTTTATATATCTTGTAGTCTAATTGATAAATGTCCTATTCATACGTTTGATGAACTGAATGGCCCTTTACTTTTTTTCCCCTTTTCAGCTTGCGGAGATCTCAATACCCCATTTCTTGACAGCATCAATTTTTTCAGCTCAGAGTGGCAATGTCATGATCTTCCGTAGAAATGTGATTCTATTGGCATCTTTTTGTATCACTGCAGGAATATGCAGGTCAAAATCTTGTATGGGCAATTTACCCTTTACTCTTAACTGTAGCATAGGACTTTATGCTTTGTTGTTTTCTTAGTGATGATTTTTTGATTGCATATTCTCTGCATTTTTTTATGGCTTATTCACTGTGACTTTGACGTTGGTGTGGTTGAGTAAATTCACTTTTTAGTTCATATTTTGCCTTTTCCCTCAATAATTGCCTCATGAATTTTAGGGATAGGAACAGGGAAGTTTTGGAAATTGTGCACCAGATTTGTATGAGTACCATAATTCGCCAGTTATTCGCTTTTTGAATTTGCGATTCGCTCAAAATGGCTCAAACTAGCCAAAAAATAATCATAATTCGCTTTTTGTGATTCGTGATTCGCGAGAAGATTAGCGAATCACGTGACACTAATGGATACATATTTAGTTGATGCAGTAAAACATCTGTTTAATTTGTATCTTTTTTAGTATCTGATTATTTTGATATAAAGTGTATGTATGACTAACATAACGGAGAAGCTGACCTGCTACCTGTTTACTTGAACTACAGTGGCATAAGAGGGGGCTGTTTTAGCATCGCAAATATGATCCTTGTGAGTGAAGCTTTTCCATGTTTTCTTCTTTTTTCCTTCAGTTAGTATGTAAAATGAGCAGTAAGTGTCCACCAGCTGTTTTCTCCAATACAAAAACTAAACACCAAAGCCTTAATCCCTACAATTGTGGTCGACTATGTGAACCAAAACAAATCAGCATTGAAAATCATCTCTACTAATTATTCAACCCTTTCTAAAATTAATAATTATATCCAAATCAAATTCATCCTGATGAATGTGCTACATTTGGATTATTGTAATTTATCAAGTTCTTGATTTAGTATTGAAGAGACTAAGGCAAAATTGGAAATGTGTTGATGATATCAACAGAAAGATTTAATATATGGATGAGAATTAATGGTCTCAAGTTCATTTTTATCTAGCCTTTTATTTTGGTTCACATTTCATAATGCTCGGTTGCTCCAATTGATCTGAGTTCATGTTCAATTGCAGGTCAAAAGGATGAGGGAAACATTGTATTCTTCTCTCATGCTTCAGGTGCTGTGCCATCGTATGGATTCCACGGCTTTCCTTGGGGTATAAAACCCCTTCTTTTTTCATTTATTGATTTGAGTCATTCTCTTTGTAGGATATATCCTTCTTTGATGCTTCAACTGTTGGTGATCTCACTAGCAGGCTTGGGGCAGATTGTCAGCAGGTGTCTCGCGTGATTGGAAATGATCTTAATCTGATATCACGCAATATTCTGCAGGTTAATTTTTGCGTTGATCCCTCTCTCTTATACACACACAGTCTCACGCATTTGTCTTTTTCCTTTTGTCAAATGACTATTATAAACTTTTCTCTAAATTTATTCCACTATGTTTGCTATCTCAGGGCTCTGGGGCCTTGATCTATCTACTAATTCTATCATGGCCGCTTGGTTTGTGCACCTTAGGAATATGCATCATACTTTCATCAATTATGATTGTTTATGGCCAGTAAGTTCACATCTTCATCACACAAATGCTTTGGCTTTACTCTAACCAATGACTACTTTGCAGTGCATGGTCCATGGATAAGTTAGCAATCAAAATTCATAGTCTGAATAGCTTCTAGGTGTTTTGGTCTAATTTTAATGTACAATATCTCTTCTACAGAACATACAGAAAGGGAAATGCATGACACTTGTCACTTGTCCTGGAAAATATTCTTGAGGATATTCCTATTTTAGAGTTTTGTTAATTGCTTTAGAAATTTTTAGAACTATAAATTAGGTACTGATTTCTGGTATGCGAGTAGAATTTACTGTTGGTTGATAATTTAATGTTGAGCTCTTCTGCAAAGTATGAGAATAATAATTGATCTGATATCTGCTTTTGTTTGCAAGTGGTAATTTTTTAACAATTTTTTGGTTCTCTAGTTTCTGTAGTGTGACTGATAAGAAATCCAGTCACTTTCACAAGTTCACACTAGACAACTTACATGGCATGGAACTGATGCTATGTTTTTGTTTAGAACACTTTATTTGGGCTATGATTTTCAAAACAATCCAATTTTGGCTTTTATTTTGAGGAAGGGTCTGAAAAATATCTGACAGGTACCAGAAGAAGGCAGCAAAGCTGACGCAGGAGTTCACTGCCTCTGCCAATGAAGTAATGTCCGTAACATTCCTTTGTTTTTCTGGTTAACGTTTTTTTATTGAGTACTTGGTTTCTGGGACTTAGGTCGCTCAAGAGACGCTATCTTTAATGCGAACTGTTAGAGTATATGGCACAGAAGAGCAAGAATTAGGAAGGTGCGTATTTTGTTCAAATTATTGAGCCAATTTTTTTATGTTAAATAAGCAAACCCATATGATGCATAGGTACGAGGTTTGGCTGGAAAGACTAGCTGGTATTAGCTTACGGCAAAGTGCTTCGTATGGACTCTGGAATTTCAGCTTCAATACCCTGTACCACTCCACTCAGGTTGGTCACATGCTTTTCTTAATGTAGAGATAGTCTCTACTTCACCTCCTAGATTGCTGTAATATGGAAATCGTTGTTGTACGATAAGTAAATATTTTGGACCAATGTTCAACAGCCTTACTCCTCTGAATGGTGTGCGTCTGTCGCGTGTCAGGGTAATATAAATGAAGGGAAAACCTAGCTTTGTCTGCCATGCATGTGCTTTCAGATTTTCGTAATGGTGTTTACTTTTGCCCTTTATTTTCTTATTGTTTCTCCTTAAGGCAAGGTTGAGTTGATCGTAGAATCTGGGCACATTGCACTGGCTGCTTTAGCCTATTGGTTTTCTTTGATCATACAAAATTTTTCCTCTTTGTTCTCTAACAGCGATTGTTCTTCCATGTTGCTGTTCTGTCTATTTAGGACAGTTAGTTATTTACTATTGCCTGTGTTCTTGAATGTTGCTAACGTAGATTCTTGTATGTAGTCTCTTGCTTTACTAGCTCTCTGGTGATGGATTGTCAATGGTATGAGTCTAACTTCTTATTGAAACTATGGAGTTTGACATAAATCCTTGCCTTTTCCAGATTATTGCTGTGCTGATAGGGGGAATGTCTATTTTGTCTGGACATCTTTCAGCAGAAACACTGACAAAGTTTCTGTTATATAGTGAATGGCTAATATATTCGACATGGTGGATAGGGGATAATGTGTCAAATTTAATGCAGTCCGTGGGAGCTAGTGAGAAAGTATTCCAGTTGATGGATCTCTTGCCTAGTGAACAATTCACTACAGAAGGTAGAATCTCAGATAAGTATCAAATAGTGAAACAAATTTCATCACCCTTTTTGGTTTCTAGATAACTCTGTGTTTCCATCAAGAAGGCTCAATATCTGTATTTGACAAAACCCAATCCTTACACTATGTTTGGATAACAATTTTGGAGAGAAAAGTAAAGGAGGAAGGGGATGGAAGGGAAGGGAAAGGAAGATGAAGGGAGATGGGAGTTTTCCCTTCAAATCCTTCCAACTTTGTAGAGATTCCACTTAACAAGAAGTATCCATCTAATCCTTCCAATTCCCTCCCCTCCAAATCCCTTCCCCCCATTTTGCTATCCAAACAAGGGATTCTTTTTCCTCCAAATCCCTCCCCTTCCTTTCCCTCCATCTCCTTCCATCCAAACACCCCCTTAGCTTAGTGACCCAAGATCTAATTTGACCCAACCTGTTATCAACCAACCAGTTGTCCAGTCCAGACGTGCAAATTCGAAGTGTAACGACGTGATGTGAGACTTTAACATGCACATTCGTCTCAAACCCAATATTACCTGGATCCAATCTACGTTGATTATGATGTCACTCAATTTGGAAACCTGCTGGAGTGCCAAATTAAAGTTCTAGTATAGCTGCAAAAGCTACTTAAGTCGAAAAAATGCTCAATAGAGATATGAGATTTGGTCTCACTATATACAAAATATTGACCGTCAAATTTTACTTATGATGATTGAGGCCCAAGACTTTGTTGGCAAAACATTTACTATGGTGAGTGAGGGAAAAGGGAAGAAATTTAGTTGCTTGGTGTGCTCAAATTAACTTCTGCTTATATATATATGGTCCTTTATATCCTCTTGTTATCAACTAATGTAGTGCTTTAATATCTGATACAGGAGCAAAACTACAAAAGCTGACAGGCCATATTGATTTTGTGAATGTCTCTTTTTTCTATCCTACAAGGTCCGAGGTATGTCTAAATGTTCGTTTAACACTCCTCCACTAACTCTGGTACTGTTCTGAACTCTAAAATACTTGCATACTTTCTGTGTATGCTATTGTGCTTGCATACTGCTTTTGCTTCTTGATTTATTGCTAGTTAGGTGCTGGATTTGGATTTTGTGGTAGAGCTTCTTAAGCTGTGTTGCTAACCATCTATCTTTCCTCATTACTTCATCTTGATTTTACTATTTCTTCTATGTCTTCTTTTTTACTCCTAAAAGTGTTGGCTTGATCAAATGTGATATTTTGAATATTTTTTATTTAGTCCTTCAAGTTCTTGAATTTGAGGGATGTTCTAAATGGGTTTATACATGCATTCTGCCATTTTCATTTTCATCTCTATTCCTTCACCGTCATCATAAGTGATATGATTGAATACGAATTGTTTAAGAATATAAACTTAGGCATCATGTATCTCAAAAGAACCTAATTACAGAATCATGACTACATCTGTTAAACTCCTTGCAAAATTGACTTGTTGATTGCAACATGAAACTTCATTCTGTTTATTGTCATACTTAAACAGCGCTGTACTGCTCTGGGGACTAACTTTTTGTGACTTAAACAGGTACCTGTACTACAAGACATCAATATTTCTATGCATCCAAACGAAGTCATTGCTATTGTAAGTGGAAACTATATGACTTCTTTCTTTTCCCTTTCTGCTGGTTAGTGTGATGTCAATTCAGAGCTAAATGTTCTATGTTGGGCCGTTGCTGTGTCTAAAATTTGGTATCCCAGATAAACATTCTCTGTGAGTCGAGGAGCGGCTGAAAGGTAGAAAGTTAAAAGAGAAAAAAATGCCTGTAAAAATAGGAACATGGGCTTGCATGTTGTGGGAACAAAGCCCTATTTAGCATAACTGATCTCTGAGTCTCTGATCTTCAACTGATATATTGTTGTACATATTATAGGTATAAATTCTTGCTGGGGCTTTGTCCCCTGCTTCCCCCTGTTTTTCTGGTCTCTGTGCCTGTGGTACTTGGTCAGTAAATCAGAGTTTGAACCCAGAAGTTTGTGTGGCTCCTAAATCTAGTTGGGTCTGAGGCTCAACCAGTTGGTGGCTTGGTGCCCACCATTCTATATTATAGGGAAATGATAATTGTGGTGCTTGCCAATGAGCAAATTTGTCTTAATTAGTTCTACATGTAAATATATGACCTCTTGCATGATAGCATATTGGCATTGAGGAGTAAGGACCCCTTACCGTGTCTTCCTTTGTTAGGTTGGTCTTAGTGGCAGTGGTAAAAGCACAATTGTGAATCTTCTTCTACGTCTTTATGAACCAACTAGTGGTGAGGTACGTTTCTCGTTATTCATATGGTTCATTTCTGTCACACAAAAAAAGTATCTTCCGAAGAGGATAACCATTTAATGTGTTTCTTTCCTTTTTTTGTAGATACTCATAGACGGTTTCTCTCTCAGAAAATTAGACGCTCAATGGTTCAGAGAAAGGATTGGATATGTGGGCCAGGTAATAGTTTTTCTCTGGCGATCCGGGATAGATTGTTTTTAGACCCGCCAATAATCTGTGGGCTGGATGTTTGATAAGTTTTCTGAACCTACCACTTATTCTTGAAACAGGAACCTCGGCTTTTCAGAATGGATATTAGTTCTAATATAAGATATGGGTGTCCCAGTGAGGTCACACAAGCAGATGTTGAGTGGGCCGCTAAGCAAGCTTTTGCTCATGACTTCATTTCATCCTTGCCAAACGGTTACAATACCATTGTTGATGATGATCTGCTCAGTGGTGGGCAGAAACAGCGGATTGCTATAGCTCGAGCTATTCTCAGGGATCCAACCATTTTGATTCTTGATGAAGCTACCAGTGCCTTGGATGCAGAAAGTGAACACAATATCAAGGTTTGTGTACGAGTATTTCATGGAATTTGTCATAAGTTCCTTGAAGCAGAAAAATATGATAGATCATTGGCAGGCTAACAAAATGAAAGAAAGAAGTTTTTTGGATGTGGCTTTAGCTGATAAAATCAAATTTTATGCAGGGTGTTCTTCGTGCAGTAAGAAATGATTCACGATCGAGGAGAACTGTCATTGTAATTGCACATAGGTCTGTCTTTCTTCTACAAAGTGACACCTCTTGATAGTGATTACGAACATGTTTGTCAAGGGTATTGGTTCATGGTTTCATACTATATCGGATTTTTGGATCTAATTAACCATCTTTTGCAGACTTTCTACAATACAAGCTGCAGACAAAATCGTGGTGATGAGTGGCGGTCAAATTGTTGAGGTAGGTCTTGTACTCTTATCATTAATTTATCTGATGCTCTTAGTTTGTGAGCCCCTCAGCTTTGAAGCTATCTTGTGATTCACTTCTTATGAGTAATTTCCTTCTTTGAGCGTATGTAAAAAAACTTATCACTTGTAAAAGTAGAAAGTTCATACGATGAAGCTAGACATTTTGCGATGTCCAAAATTAATTATCATTTTATCACTCTTGTTTTTGACCTGTGTAGATGGGCAGTCATAAGGAGCTGCTTCTAAAAGATGGACTGTATGCAAGATTGACTCGTAGACAAGCAGATGCAGTGGCTTGAACTGCAGACGAATGATGCAATGTTTTATGCAGACTTATTACAAAGTTCAGAGCAATCGACTCATCAAGATATTATCTAAACAGCTGCTCTGCTGCACTCTCTGGTGATTGAAGCCAATTCTTTTTCTTCTAACCTGTTAACCTGGTAATGGTAAAAATTCTTACAGAAGAAAATTGCATTGACCGATGAATACTGACGATCATTATTATTAACGTGATTTGCAGACGCAGCTCAATTTTTAGAGTAGCTGCAACACATTATCTTCAGAAGATTTCATCGTGTGTACCAATACCAAATTATAGAAACTCGGCTCGATCCAGAATATGAGTAATTTGTATGTGTTATGTGCAAAATGTGCAGTCATTTTGTACGAGAAGAAGCAAAATGTGCGTGAATTGAACCTCAAGTCACTTTACTAATCTTATCAATGAAGAAGTCTCAAAATTGTTTTTGTATTCTTCTATCGATTCTTTTTGTCGTTATTGCACATTTCATCCGCCTGTTCATTGGTTTTTCTTTGAATGTTCTATTTATTTTGCTGCATTTTATAATTTGGCTACTGAATCATATCATCTCGTCATTTTAGTTCTCATGGCCAAAGGCAAATGCATGGCCATTAAAGTGTTTGAATGTGATCAATTGACTCATAATTTTGTCAATAAAATTAAACCCTCTAATATATAGTTTGTAAATCAACCTCATATCTTTTGAAAATTGTGAAAGGAAGGAGAAAAAATAAAGGGAAAGAAATAAATCAACCTCATATCTTTTATTTAATATAAATATAAATATTTCTCTATTTCTAATGTTATTATAATTTATAATACGCCCTAAATTTTCCCTTGATTGTTAGGCTTAAACATTCTTTTATTTATATAAATATATATATTAGATTAGAATAATTAAAGGATCGGTATTTGGTATTTCACCTTTAACCAATAGAAAAATAAGGATACTCTTAAAACGTACACCCTATGTTTATTTGATTATAAAGTTGTAAATATTAATCTGCACTTGATAAATAAGATAAATAACAATTAATATGAATAAATTAGTAAATAGGATTATAAGAGATGATAAATGATACTAATAAAATTAAAAGACAATTCTGAAAATCATTATAAAAAAAAAAGAGTGAAATGACCTAAGTAAAAATCAGACATAAATTAATTAGAAATTAAATGCAAATTAAGGACTTAAATATATATTAAGAGTTGAAAACAAGCCAAATAAATTAAGCACAAATAGCTAAAATTAGGCATTCCTAATTTCTTACAAAAAAAAGAGAAAATAATGAAGAAGAGCAATACAACCCTTTTCTCGTCTTCAAAGGGTCTCCAAAACCCCCAGAATTTTTAGAGCAGAGAGAAACGTTAACAATGGAATCATATCAGCAGCCCCAGCCGCATCACCATTACATGAGACCACCACAACCCCCTCAACCTCCACCATCGATGTCTGCCGATCCTCATTTCTCTCACCACCTACAACCGCCACCGCCTCCTCCTCCGTCAAACTCGTGGTTTTCCGGCCAATTTCAGTACCAACCTTCTCATTCTCCTCCTCCTCCGCCGCCGCCTCAACCTCAACCTCAGCAGCAGAATCAGTGGGGCCCACCTCCACCTCCTTATCATGCGCACCCTCACCAGCCTTATCCTGCGCAACACTACCCTCCTCCGCCTCCTCCGCCTCGCCCTTCTCAACCTCTTCCCCCTCCTCCTACTTATTCTCATCAGGTTTTTATTTTTTCTAGGGTTTTTCATTTTTAGGGTTTCATTTCTTTTTCCTTTTTTTTTTTTAATTTTTTGTTATTTACATGTTATGTTTCTTAGTTTCTGCAATAACAATATGCCTTCACCTCAATGCCTTTGAGTGCTCCCTTTTGGGTCGGATGTATCATGTATGCACATGAATCGATTTAATGGGCCATTTTAATAAATATAAAATATAAATTATAATCTGAAACCAAAGAAAACTGAATCTTTACCCAGTGACATAAGTGTCACATTAGTGTTATGTTTGTAATTGTGACAAATAATATAATTATTGAACATTATGAATACTAAATTGTTCTTGTTATTTTAGTGATATAACTCTGTGGTTGATTGATGCATTTTAGTTCGCATAGGATTTGGACACTTGAACGTTACAAGTTTATTTGCTATGAACAGGATAATTAATACATTGATACTTGTATGAAGTATGAACTTGTATAGCTACGGTAGCTGGGTTGCTGCATCTTGAGTATAGAATTCATTTTGTTGTGCCTGGACTTGTTAAGTAACAGTGTTTCTTTTGCTGGAGGACTTATTACGGACATATGGGGTCTTTAAATTTTGATTTTGGCTCTTGAATTTATGAGAGAAGTAATGAAGTGGAGATTTAGGTTTCTTGATCCCAGTGACTAAATGGGTTATTAGTATAGGTTTCTCATATCATTTGATAGAAGAGGTTTCCTGTTGGATAGGGTAAGTCTATGCCCTATGGTAAGTCTGGTCCTCTGGCATTCGTTTTTGAGTGTACGATTAATAATGTATACTGTCGGCTTTGTGCATAACTGTTTTATAACTGACCCAAGAAGTGAGGTTTTGAATCTAAAAGTTGGTGTTTTTTTAAGCTGGAGAACTTGGTTAAGAGAAGTAATTACTAGTTAGTCAAGAATTAGGTTATCTTGAGTTTGATGAGAATTTGGGGATAAGAATGTTTTTTGATTTTATTCTGGTGTAATGGCTGGATATGGTAATTTTTTTGGAGGTTAAATTAGAGCTGAATGTTTAGTTATGTGCACCTGTTAGCCCCTTGCTTCTTAAAGTCTAGAACCAAGGAAAATTCGAGAAGGTAATTTGGTGCTATATTGATAATTTGGCCAGATGTCCTTGTTTGTGCAATCAAATAGTGTTGTTTTGCATTCAACTTCATCTGGCCAATATAAATTTCCAATTTCACTTGAAGATGCAGCTATTTCATGTTTATTTAAACTACTAGTTGTTCATATGGTGTAAGTAACTGCAGTTTAGTGGCTAATATTATGGTTTATTGGTAGATGTCTGGTGTTTGGATAGATTTGATTTGCTTTTATTTCCTTGTCTATGTGCTGTGATGCTAGAGACAAATGCTTTCTTTATCCTCCTTTTGGTTCATTTATTGCTTTTGGGTGATGCTTTTTTTCCGTGTCTTGGAATTTGATAATTAAAAAGTAGACTAGGAATATGTTTGCATTGCCTTTTTCAATGTGTGTGCCATGATTTAATATTTTGTTACTGCTTTTAATCATGTACGTATGGCCCTGTATGATTTTCTTTTTTCGTATATGTGACAAGTGAGACAACTCAATTGCTATGTTATTTTGGTTTGGGGTGCTTCTTTTATGGTTTCTTTGGTTCTCTAATGCTGTTGCAGAAGTTACTCTCTTTTCTAATACTGTGTTTACAGGACTGGACAAATGCAAATTGGAACCATCATGCAGGTTGGGAATATCCAGGTTAGTGATCTTGTCACTGGATGCTTCATCAATCTTTTTGTTGGAAATTTACTGTCCAGTGTCTTACGATAGTGAATTGTGTGCTATGTGTGCTTGATCTTCTTCAATCCTCAATCTATATTCTCATTTGGACAACTGAACTCATACATAGAGCATAGTTTGAGTTTCCTGTTTCAATCTATTCCTAGACTAAATATTCTCTGTTAAGCTAATTGACCACATCATTCCATTAAAACAAGAGTCCATTACTTTATTGCCATTAAACCTCTTACGAGAAGGTTTCAAAAACAAATTAAATTCTGTAGGCAAATAGCTTAGCTTTTGAGCTATGTGACTAATCTATATACTTTTATTTATGTTATGGAAACCTATTCTGCTAAGGAACTTTAGGGATTATAAAAGGACAAGAAAGATCGAAGATGACTTGAGGGGTAGGACCGTAGGAGTGCAAAAAGATATGAAAAAATCTAGATTTGGGGAGAAAGGGAATTCATGTGGACAACCATTGAGACTAATTATTGGTTCATATTGCCGACCTCAATTTTTTTTTTGAGATTAATGCTTTGACGTTGTTGTGTTTTGGAAACCTTCTCAGAAAAGGTTTAGCTTTATGCTTGTTTTCATGGTGGACATATTCGTTACCTATACTTTGAAAGAATTATATTATTTATTATTTCTTATTTGGATTGGTTTTATAATATTAGATTGACATGATTTCAATTTTCATGTATCCCTTGTCTCGTTTCTTGAACTTAATATATGCTTTTACCTTTTGTGGCAACTAATATTGTAACTTTTTTCCATCCTCTGCCATCTAAAAGAATAAGAGAAAACTTAGAAGCGTAACTAGGAGTGGATAGGTCATTATTGATCATCATTTTGGTTTTTTGAAACAGCCCCTGGCAAGAAGAAGACTGGGCTGCCAAAGCAAGGGCGTGGGCTTCTGCCAGATCTGAAAGGGAAGATCAGTATCCACAGTTGCAGTATACGTCAGTGGCACGTCAAGATGAGCCACCCCAATATGCAAACCAATATGCGGCGGAGCCTCATTATCAAGACATTCAGCAAACTTCAATGCCTACAACTGGTTTCAGAATTATCAAGGACCTGTTGCACCTTTAAATAGGCCACCAATGGTTCATCAGCAGGAGCCTGCACCCATCAACTCATATGCTTCAGATGCACATTTTTCATTTGCTGCTAAGGATGGAGCTCTTGGTGGAGATATGAGCTCTACGTTTCCTGGCCATCAAGGCCCAGCAAGTTCTATAGTTCATCAGCCGGAGGTACCTTCTAGTTATTCTTCTATTCCAGGTAATACTTCACTTGGAATTTTGTGTTTTCGTGTGAAGTCACTCACATGATTGGTTATGCCTAAAGTTACGAAAAGATTCGCTAGTCAACTCCTAGCTACAGCTTGGCTAATCACTTGCTGAGTTTGTTTCTTAGTACCTTATGAGAGCTTTTAGATTACCGAACTTTAGAGCTTTTTGATTAATTTGAAATTTGAAATATCTATGTTTCTAGGATGGCCTTTGTTTTAAGAGATGCATACGAGTTTAGTAGAGCATATGGATTTTCTAGCTACACTGTTTAATTGCTAAAATTCTTATGATTCTCTCTATTCTGGTAATATGTGAAGAGTAGTTTTGCATCTTAACATGCGGAGTTTTAGCAAATTATGAATGCATGTTATTCAGTTATTGTGCATATATTGATGCATATTATCATCAAGATACACACTTATTTCTGGAAAATGTGGCAGGTAAGGAGGATGGCTCACAGGGACATCAAACATTGCTGCCTGCTGATGTTAGGTCAGTACCAGCCGATCATGCTCACTTTGCATATGGAAACCATTCAGTGGATCCGATGGATCAACCTCTTAATTTTGCATCAAGACTCAGTCATGAAAATGACCCCAACATGAAGTCCGGCTATCCTGATTCACCAGGACCAGTAAGAGCAAACGACGCTGTTTCCACTGCGTCTTCTTTGCATGCTTGGACAACTCCAGTTGCACCTGGTGCCCCTTATCCACCTGCATTTCCATTAGCCCCTCAGGTTTTGATTTCTTTTACCACTTCTAATTATATACTCTTAATCTCTTTACATTGTACTGGATTGTATAAGAGCTGAACTATGGGATCATGGCAGCATGATCCAACTATAGATGTACCTCCATTTCCGGGACAACCTGCCCCATTATTTGGAAGAGGCCCAAGCTTTCAGTCTGGAGTTCCATCACCTGTTGGTTTGGGTGCTGGGAGTTCTCATCATCCAACTGCAGCTTTTCCTGCTGATGCATATGGATCTTCTTTGGGCTCTGAACGTCCTAAGAAGGTATTGCTTTGTTCTGACATTGACACCCATCTTTTTTTGTTCATAAAATGGATATTGATATCTGCTCCTTTTCTTTTCCTTTTAGGCTGCAGTTCCTAATTGGCTAAGAGAGGAGATAATTAAGAATAAAACTACAATTCCAACTTCCGCACCAGGGCCCTTTAAAGATGGAAGTCAATCAAATGAAGATGAAATAATTAGCAAGCTCAATGCAAAGGGTGATCAGGCAGACAGCAAAAGCATGGATTCAGCCAGGTCAACTGAAGAAGAGGATGATGATGATGATGTATGTGATGTAATTTTGTTATAAGTAGGTTAACTTGTTGGGATTATGGTGGTATCAATATCAAGTTGTTTCTTTTCTTTTAGGACTATGAAGAAGCACAGAAAACTGCAGCTATAAATCAGGAAATTAAGCGTGTTTTGACAGAAGTTCTCTTGAAGGTTGTGTGGATTTTTTTAGTTACTTTAATGTTCTCTTATATCTGTTTATTGACTCCCTCTATCTCTATCTCTGTCTCTCTTTTCCTATTTATAGGTGACAGATGAGCTTTTTGAAGACATTGCCACAAAAGTACTGAATGAAGATGATCCTACTGTTGACGGTAATTATTTTGATTATTGCATGTGTAATTTGTTTTGTTGTTGCCTGTTCTGCTTTTACCTGACTTTTGGCCCTTCTGAATGGTGCTTTCTTAAATAGTTGAGGTTAATCCTGAGAACAATAGCTCCGTTCATGAGGTATCACCACCAGCTCCAGCTCCAGCTCCTAAAGCTACGGCAAAGGTTCTCATTCCAATTAAAGCAAAGGAATCTGAGGGACATGCTAGTAGAGAATCCAATTCTGGTACACATGGAAATGTTTTAGGTCTTGCGAATTATGACTCTGATGATGACGATGAAGTCCAGACTCCAATTGTTTCCAGTTCTGGTGCTGGTGACAATGGTCATCAACAGTTAGAAGCTGAAGATTCTAGGAAAAATGTGATAGCTGCTGAAGGTGATTGTAGAAATGGAAGTTCAGTTGGGGCTGAAAGCAGCCTAAACCGTGATCCTCCAGCTTTCAATGAGCATGGGACTGTTAAGGATTTGGATGATGAGGCTCATCAAACCACTTTTAGAAGCTCCATGTCTCTGGATAAGAAAGCTGATGATGTTAATGGTGAATCTATTGTTAAGTCAACAGATAATGGTCGTAAGTCAAGCTTTAGTAGGCCTGATATTGCCAATGAGAAAGAAAATTCAAGAAAGTCAACCAAAGATGATTCTCAGGAAAAAGAGGCTAAAAGACGTGACAGACATGAAAGTAAGAGAAGTTCATCCAGTAGGGACAATCGCAAGGGGTTAGAGAGTGGTAAGGAAAGGGAATCTGAGAGGGAGGAGACTCATATTAGACAAGATGAGAAGCGTCAAAAAAAGGATAAAACTGAGGATTATAATACCTCTAGAGAGAAGGTGAAGGAGCAAGATGATAAACGCGTGGAGAAAGTAGATAAACGCGAGGAGAAAGTAGATAAACGTGAGGAGAAAGTAAAGGGATCTGATTCTCGAAAAAAGTCTTCTCATTCTGAAGATAAGGATGGCAAAAGAGATCGGGAGAAAGACAAGAAAAGAAGCAGTAGAGATGACACAGATAAGAAAAGAGAGAGAACAAAGGATGCAAAAAGTGACAAATCAAGACACAAATCAAGTGATGCAAGTAGGCAAAGACGGCGACGTTCCTCCTCAGTTGGAAGAAGGGGTAGAAAAATTGAGGAAAGCACGGATGGCTCAGATAATGAAGCCTCTGATGACTCTAAAAGGTTGGTTATATATCTTGCCTGTTTCCTTCTCTGTCACTGGTACAGGCCTGTTAATGTCAATGACAGTATTCTGTTCTATTCTGCAGGAAGGTTCATTCAAAAAGGCGTAATATGTCCCCATCCCCCGTCAGGTCTAGGCCAAGGTATGTACCAAGTGAATCTTATCATTTATTTGCTAGTTAACAGCGTATCCACTTTTTCTTCTTGATCTTTGACATATACTCCTCCATGCCAGCCATTTTGCCTCTTTTTTTTCATTAATTTGTAAATAAAGGCCAAATAACTTTTTTATAAAGGTTTTTTGCACCAAGACGTCACTTTGAGCAATTTGGGTAGCGTTTCGTGGTGATTGGAGTCGGACGTTCCCAAATCGCGAAATGTGGCCATGTTCCACGTTCCATGTAACTATGACGGAGACTAAAAAGTTGGCAATAATGGGTTAAGTTAGTGGGGTGTTTTGAAATGAGAGAAAGAATATAGAGAGTAAAAGAGGTGGGGGTCATTGGGGAGGACTAAAATGGAAAATGGTGCAATTTTGTGGGACAGGGGAGTATTAGGTTACTATTCTCTCATTGCTGGCATGGCTATTTAAGGGTGTGCATGTAATAATGTTGATGGGCTTGAAAGATCTAGATGATAGATATCTAGTGCTTTTCCTTTGAAGGATTTCCTATTGTTTAATGAGTGATTCATATATGATAGAGCATATGCAACTTGATTCTATATCTGAAAAGCTTAAGGAGAAAAGTTTTTGTGCTTAGCTAAATATACAAGCCAATAAGTTTTCGAGCTTATTCAAGTATTCAAGTGTAGTTGCAACTTTGTCTTTTATGAAGACTTGTTATTGTCCTTTTTAAGATGTCTTCTTGGTCCTTCTATTGAACATGGTTCACTTTTTTGATTACTATGATGTTTTAAATGCATTTTTTGTGCTTGGATTCCTGTTTGTTTCTCTTTCTTACTACTAATGTGATTTTGTTAGCAAAGTAGTTTGGTCCAAAAATATACTTGTGAATCTTAACGCTTAATACTTGCACCACTTCTCAAATTAAAGGGAGAAAGAAGGGGTGCAAGTATTAAGATATGGAGGAAGAATACAAGTTACATAGAAAAGTCTTTTGTTTCTTCAATGTCATAGTTCTTTCTTACGTGCTGTTATTTAATATGAATTAATTAAGTTGATGTGTTTACAAATTAAGCTTTTCATTTGTTCTTTGTGGCTATATTTGTGGCCTTGTGGGTCAGTAAAATAATGAAGGAATCTTAACTTTGTCATCTCCCATTGAATTGGAACTTTTTTTACCTTGTTCTTTTGTTGTCATGTCACATAATCATTGAGCAGTCCTGTTGTAGATGCTGTCCACTTTTCTCAGTAATATTTCTCTTCTTATTTTCAGAACACTCTTTCCTTAACACTTTGTTTGGATAACAATGTACGAGGGGAAAGGAAAGGAAAGGAAAGGAAGGTAGGGAAGGGAAAGGAAGGGGTGAGAATAATGAGCAAAGCTTCCTTTTTTGTTAAGGAGGGACGGGAAGGGAAAGGAAGAGAAAATTCATTTACCTTCTAAATCTTTTCACTTTTGGAGAGATTTGTCTAGAGAACCAAATCCCTTTAGAATTAATATCCTCCAAAATTGTTAAAAATAAATCCCTTCAAATTTCTTCCTTTCCTCTTCCTCCGATTCTCCCATTCCAAACAGTGTTTAAGCTTTTACGCATTTGATGTTGAGAAGCATTTGACATTAAAATGAAACTACCTCTTTATGAACGGAGCAGAACTTTATTAATCACCAATGCATTGTTGTATATCTTTGGGAGATCATGTACTTTCCTCAAAGGAGAGTCTTGGAGATGTGTGTTTTCGTTTCTTCTCAGTTCAATCTTTTTTCGTTTCTCTTGTGGGTATTAAGATTTCTATACTTAGCATATTCTTTATCGCTTCTTCTCATTTGCCTGATGTTACCATTGGTTGCTCGTTTGTTATTGTTAACAACCGTACTATTGGTCTTTTTGTTTCTACTGTTACTAGTGCTACTGTTGTGGTTGTGAGTTATGTATTGTAACTATGTTATAATTATTTGTATCAATCTTTCATAATATAAACTATTTGTTTGGTAAATTTAGAGTGTTCTTTCGACTGAACTAATTTATTTAAGGGAATAATGTTGCCTATGTTTGCATTTTGCTTTCATTTGGGGACCCTTTCTTTCTTTCTCACATGTAGAGTCGTTTGAAACCATCTCTCTAATAGTCTTGTCATGACAGGTTAGGGTTTCTTTTTTTCTTTTTTTTTTGCATTTATAATAGGTGCTGATGGTTTACTGGTCTTTGCCTCTAGTTACTGCCAGGTTTAACTTGAACCATATTCCTGGATATAGTATATAGTACGTGATAAAGCGGTTATTTAGAGCATGAGTCAAAGTTTTGTGAAATGTACTTTGATTAAATGAATATGTTTGCAGTATGAATGTTTTAAAATAATTTTAATTCATCTTTGGCTTGGTGTTCATTGTGTATGGACAATTAACTTCCTAAGTGCTTCATTTCTGACGATTTGCGTAGGAAAGGTGGGTATTTATCTGGTGTTCTTTTCCATGCGAGTATGACATTAGTATACTCGTTTTCTTTGTCAATTAGCAAATTTATGTGTCAAGGGCTCACTCTTTGCTTATAGTGAATAAGCATGAGTATCATATCCTGCATTTGAAGTCATTGCTCATGGGTTCAGTATAATGGATGTTTTTATTTTTAGACGAGTTTCGCGGTCTCCTCATAGCAAGCATTCACAGCGCAGGCATTCTCCTTACTCTTCTCTTGACGATAGCAGGTATGCTTTGGTGTTATTGTGTTAAATCGCGAGTCTTTTTTGAAGTTTCTTTTAGTGACATGTATATATATATATATATATATATATATATATATATATATATATATATATATATATATATATATATATATATATATATACACACTTCCGCATAAGTGGGGTTTAGGGGGTTGGATGTACACAACCTTGCCCATTAATAATAACAAAAGTTGTTGGTTGACCCTTGGTAGCAAATTTCATCAGCATTTTCATACATAAATAAAAAGTGCACGTGATTTAATGAATTAACCCTAGGCAAAAGAGAGTGCTTCTAGTTTATCCGGGGACAAGCAAGTGTGGCATAATTCATACTCCCGTTGTTTTTAAAACAAAAGGCCACTTGTAGCGTTTATCTTACAATTTATGGTGTTTTTATTAGATTCTTGGTTAAGGTTGCTGATAAAAGGTAATTTTAGCTCTGATCTGAAAATGTGGCCTAATTTTTGGGAATGAAGAGAATGTTGGAATTTAGATTAGTCAAAGGTGGCAAATGACAAACCAACATTAGAAGAGCAAAGTGTACTAGTTTACTAATACAGATAAAGTTAGGTGAAAGGTAAGTAGTTATTTTTAAAACTTCACAAATTGTCTTAACTTGTATATATCTATACAGGGGTAGGAGATCAAGGTCGAGGTCCCGATCACCAGTTCGTCGACGTAGATGAGCATATCAACAGTGATGAAGGTCGGTTGCAGTGTTTCATCTGTCCGGATTCTGGCAGTTTCCAATATGCTGTGTCATGCAGGATGAACGTGTATTTGGACTACTAAATGTTAGCCGGTGTTCTCGAATGCTTCAAGCTTTTGGATACTGCTGAATCTACATGCCGAGCAGTGAGATGTCCAGGATGCATTCTTCATTTGGGTGGTACGTCTGTCGATATCAGTTTTCCGTGTAGCTACAGAGACTAGAGGTGGTTGTAGCTACAGATTTCAGATTGATCAATAGGTATTGGTGTGTTTCTCCATGTGCCTTTAGGTTGTATTTTCTATAATGTTGCAACTAATAGGCATTTTTGCCTTCTGTCTATTTTGGGATTTTACTTCTATTAGTAAGTTGTATGTTGTACTAGTTTTTGACTTGTGTTTCAATATAGTAATTTTGTATTTTCTTAATTAATTCAAATAGTTTAAAAGTGATCGATTTAAAAATCTTCTTATTTAAGAGTATTTTTCTGGATATTTGCTTGGATAAAGTAATTTCTTCTATAGTAATTAACGTAATAAGAAATCACTCTATTCAAGAAAATATCCAAGAGAATGCTCTTTTTTGAGATTGTTTAATGAAGATTTCTGATGTCCGCATAGGTCAAATCATCATCATCATATCCAGTGTTCCCGCATATAGATACTTTATGGTCAGAGTCTGGGGAAAGAAGGTCGACGTCGTCTCATACCCAGAAGGAGAGGGCGGTCATAAGAGTCCTTCGGCTCTATAATAGTCTTCAAGTATAAGACTTGCAAATATCTGAAACCTGCATCTTACACCCACGTTAGCCAAGCATAGGGAGCATTTAAAAAAAAATATATATATAGCCTTTAAATACAAATATTTTAATTAATTAAATACTCCTCAATAAGTATTAGTACAATTTATTTTGAGCAATTTCGTCATAAGTGATTTACTTCTCTACTTAAAAATCTATTAGCGTTCCATAGATTATTGAAGTATATGCTTGAGCCCCATATAATTTCCTAACTTTACTTCTATCTACCATTTCTTTGTAATGCACTATCCAAGTATTGATTTACATTCTATAATTCAATTTATCTTTAACAAAAAAATATAATCACATAAGATATTAGATTTATCTTAATATGTAATCTCAATAAATAAATTTTCATAATTTGTACTCATATATAACTAAAAATAAAAATACTTCTTTCAAAAAAAAATAAATAAATAAAAGCATTTAAAAAAATTATCAAAACTATTTTAGCCGGTCTCTTGAGACTTGAGAGTCTGAGATGTCACTTAGGTCCAACCCATTAAAACTTATTTTTACTCTTACTTTACATTTTCTTATAGGGCCAACCTAATTAGAAATGGTCTCTGACCGTCTCTCACGAGAATTCGTGAAAATTCACGAAATCTTAAATAAGACGGTCTCATGGTGATACCATCTTAATTGGGCTGGTCCAATATATATTTTTGTCTCAAAATGTCTCTTGTAATTTTAATACAGTCACTTTTTATTTCTTAGAGTGATTACACAGAAACTTAAAACGATAATTTATGATCTTAAGTAAACAATTAAAGAAATAGACAATTATATGGACCGATCTCGGGTCTCATAAATTAAAAATTTCATTTCATTTGACGTGTAGGTGTAGTTTGAGAAATAAAAAAAAAAGTTTACCACATCATATACCATAAATGTGCTTTTAGTTTTTCTGAAGGAAACGGCCAATTTTGGGGTCAACTTCTTCATTTGCAAGTTCCCTAAAAAATTAAGTCTGCAAAGGGTGAGCTTGAGAAGCACACCATTTGATCTCACAAGTCACAAGGAAGGTACACTCACACTACCTTCCCAACTTCCAATGGATCCGTTAATGGTGGTGGGGAGTTCCCCACACCCATTAACCATTAACGTGTTTGGTACTTCTCCACTTCCCTCCTTTTCCCTTATATTATACAAATTGTACTGTTTTCATTCCTTTTGTTTCAATAGAATTCTCCTACAATTTCATCATGTCATCCATCTCCATTGTTACTTTGAACTTCAGCAAGGTAAACTGGGTTCAATTTGGAAATCTGAATTTTCTTAAACTAATATAAAGTACCTTTTTTTTATTGATTTTTGTTTGATTTTTTTTGAATTTGTAGGGGCTGAAATTGGGGTTATGTTCAATTTGGTTATCTGGGTTTCTTCTAATTTGCTTCTCATTTTGTGCAACTCAGTTCTTGCCTTCTGTTAAAGTTGAAATTACAAAACCAAGAATTTTTTACCCAACAGAATTAGTAGATTACAAGGGTACTCCCAATATTACCATTTTTAGTGCTCCTAGTCCTTTTAATGGCTCTGTTGGAAGAAGACAGGATCTTGCTGTTCGATCATGGCTTGGATTATCTCCGAACATCAATATTGTGCTTTTTGGGAATCACCCATCTCTTAATTCATTTGCTTCTTCCTTTGGCTCTCGAGTTCACGTTGAATCTGAAATCGATTTCTCGTAAGTTTCCATGCTCTTTTTTTTGTGTGTATGGAGCTGAATTGTTAGAAGCATAGCCATCATATTGTGTCGGCCTCATCGTAATGGTTTTTAATTTACCTTTGAGTATAAACAACCGAATTTTAGGCCACCTTAAAGGATATGTTTATGGTTTTGACCAATATTTGAATCCTCCTATTCCATTGGGATTGCTACCATTGCCACAAAAAGCTTTCACATAAAAGAGCAATTGTAGCAATTTCAACGGGGTAGAGAGAGTATATGACAATCGCATTATTGCATCACCATTTAGTTATCGCATAACTTAGAAGCATGAGGTTTTACGGTGAGTTTACAAAATCATCTAATTCAAAATGATGATAGATGTGAAAGCAATCTCTTTGTTACTGCGGAGTAAGGTTGTATACATCAGACTCTACTTTTTGCGCTTGTCGTTGAAGCAATGCAGTGTACTTGGTCTTGTGATTATGTTTTTTTTGTGATTGTATTAGGCTGAATATCAGGAGTGAATATGCTATATATACCATTGTGGATTTATTGATTGTTAGCACACTATTAAAAACTTTTCTACTTGGTTAATTGTTAATACCAATGTGTGTGCAAATGCAAATATTTCTTATGTTATTATTGTGGAATTAGAGAATTCTCGTGGAAAACAACTGTAACTTATCTATTGTTCATGTAGCCGACTTCAATGATATGGCCTAAATATGGACTTTGAAATCATAACTTCTTGGGATGTCTGTATAGTTTGAATCAAATGTGTTCATTACTAAACATGGTAACCTAAATATGTAAAGCTGAGAAATTTGTGACATATCCTATGTGTCTTCCTTGTAGATTTCTAAATATTCCATTCTTCCATTCCATGGTTGCTAGAGCAGAGTCATCCTCATCCGATATTTCTGTTCTTATTCATCCTGAAACCGTGCTCCTTCCAGACTTTGTTTCCACTCTAACGCATGCGTATGAGCTTGATCATGATTGGTTTCTCATTGCTAACTCAAAAATAAGCCCTTTCTCCCTGTTCTCTTCGGATGAAGTTGGGAGACAATGGATACGAGAAGATCGTAAACCCATTCCACAGCGGAAGGTATGGGAGAACCATGTATAGTTTCAAAGCGGGCTATAAAACAATGCAATTGAATTTTTTTTATCTATTCCATCAGTTGCAGGAGGTTCCTGCTCAGACCTGGCAATGGGATAACTGCAAAAATAGGATGCTCATGGCATGGAAAAACACGGATATTCCCTTACATATGGGTGTTCTCCCTCCCTTTTTATACGGGAAAGGCCTACACAACCATTGGTTCGTCAATGAAGTATATCATTCCAACTATAGATTTGTGTTTGATGCAAGTTGGACTATCTCAAATATTCATTTACCTGATTCAGATCATCACGAATCTACTCAATCTGCTAGTGTGTGCACCAATCGGTCAGATACAAAGGACTGGGAGTATTATAATAATCTTCAACTTGCGGAATTATATGGCTTGTTTTCTTCTCAACAAGTTGATTTTTCTGATTTCACAAAGCTCGTGAAGTGCGGTAGGCAATTTATGTTTACCGACAAAAACCAGAATATCGTTTATTCACCTGAATATCGTAGCTCAAGTATATTCTTGAAGGGCCGTATTATGCTATCTGGAAGGACAAAGAAATTAATCAATTGTCTTGCTGATTTCGGCACATCGGCTTGGACTATGAATAGCTCTCAGAAAAGCAAGATGAATGCTTCCATGCTGCTGCATCTTCCATATGACTTGGAAATGCTCTTGTCGATTCGAGCTGATGAGAACAAGACTGTTGTACTTGCTGTTGCTGGATACAGCTACAAAGACATGTTAATGAATTGGGTTTGCAGATTGCGGCACCTTATGATTAATAACTTTCTTGTTTGTGCCCTTGATGATGAAATATACGAGTTCTCTATCCAACAGGTATATAATTGCTCCTTTTGTTGTTCACCTATAGATCCTGTACTGTACCCCTTATTTCTTTCTTTACTCGTGTACTATTTTACATTCCCTATATTGTGATGTGTTCTAATTGTCAAGAAATGTTTTTGCGCATTATCTCGGCAGGGGATCCCAGTTTTTAGGGACTCATTAGCTCCGAGAAACATCAGTTTTGATGATTGCCACTTTGGGACTAAGTGCTTTCAAAAGGTCACCAAGACGAAGTCCAGATTGGTTTTGCGGATTTTGAAGCTGGGATACAATGTACTTCTAAGTGATGTTGATGTATACTGGTTCAAAAATCCGATACCTTTGCTTCAGACTTTTGGTCCTGCGGTTCTTGCTGCACAATCTGATGAATACAATCTAACAGGTAATCTAAAAACCATTTGTTGGTGTTTTTACTTATATTATAATACCAGGTGTAGCAAGAACTTTCTAGAAAATTCTTTGGTCAATGAACAAATAACAATATTTGCTTTTCGCTCAATGTATGCTCATCTGCTGAAATGCGTTAACAACTCAAAAATCTAATTCAAATTTCTTCTTCTAGTGCCAATCAATTTACCGAGGCGCTTGAACTCTGGTTTCTATTTTGCTCGGTCTGATGATTCAACAATTACTGCCCTAGAAAAAGTGGTCAAGCATGCCATGACTTCAGACCTATCTGAACAGCCAAGTTTTTACGACACTCTATGCGGTCTCAATGGTACAAATCGCATTGGAGACAACAAATGCCGGGAACCCAGAACAAATCTTACTGTCCAGTTTCTAGATAGAAACCTCTTTCCTAATGGAGCTTACCAAAGCTTGTGGGCTGAAAGAAATGTTCGAGAAACTTGTGCGAAAAGGGGATGTTATGTTCTTCATAATAATTGGATTAATAGTAGATTAAAGAAGCTAGAACGTCAGATACATTCAGGTCTATGGGACTATGATATTAGCTCAAGGATGTGCTTGCATAGCTGGCAAAGAATGTAGGTGATAAATTTCACCTGAAGTGCAGTAAACTGCAGAGTTTTGGTTCTTGAACTTTTATTTTCACATGATTGAACCAGTGTGACATAATTCGCTAGCTCACTCGCAATTTGCTCAAAATGGCTTTAAAATAGCCCAAAACCGACCCCAATTTCACAATTTGCATAGCTGGGAAAGAACGATGCTCGTTGAGATATGCTAAAAGAGCTGTTTGAACGGTGCTAAAGGAAAGATGCTAAGTAGGGATAGCCGGATAGGTCATGAATTTTTCATGATGCTTTTTCATGGAGGAGTGTCTATCATGTCTGATTGTTGCATAGATTGTATTACATTGAATGTCTACATGATCTGGTATCAGTCAAGAATCATTTCTGCTAACTTGATGATTTCGGTGGAGAATCTTGCTTCAAACGAAAGTTCTGGTTATTGGAATTTTATGGAAGGATGTAATACTAATTTCTTGTCTAATTCGAAGCTGCTTTATGGTAACAGCTGGTAAAGGTAAAACATCGTCCAACTTGAGCAAGTTCAGTGGATCATCCAGTATGTTACGGTATGTCAATTTTCATCTTTCCATTACATTTGAAATCAATTTTTGTCTACTGCTCTACGACTACAACGCTTATGCATATGCCTTGTATAGTCAGTGCATGTTAATCACATTATGTATATGCTCATTTGCTTCTAGTTGGCACGCCTTTTATGTGTATCTGATGTTGATTAAGGTGTTGGCATGATATCAATTTCACTATTTGGAGGAAACTGGCTTTTATCAAGTTTTTGCATGTCTCTACACTGTACTGTTTATCATGTTTTCTGAATCGTAAGCTGAAAGACTTCCGAAGATGTTATATAAAGTCCGTTCAAGTTTGCTATACCCATACAATATTCCTACCTGTATCTGGTGATGTTTCTTGAAATTGCTTGTAGGCACTGTTTTGGCTGGTTCATATACATTAGTATGTCCAATTAAAGTCGTCCAAAATGAATATGATTCGACCCAAATATTTACACACACAAGATTCGAAATTGACCCGATTTGAAGGGTCATACCTGAAGCCCGCTCAAACACCCGAGTGCACACTTCTATGTCCAATAAGAGATTATTCTTGTCTGTTTACCCATCCTTTTCTATTTATGCATCTAAGTATAGAAATAAAATATGTAATAATTAAGAGGTCATTAAAAAAATTAAAGACAAAATGGATTCTTGATTTCGAATTCCAATAAGAGATTGCTACTAAGAGAAACATTTTGTTATCACTTACAAAACCAAAAATTTCTCAGTTCAGTCTGATATGCCAAAATGGTGAATGTTATTGAATTAGGTTCATAATACATATGATAAAACCTTGGTCAAGATTGTGGTATATAAAACTGCAAGTACTCCTCCAACAGGAATTGTCACAGCCCAAGAAGTGACAATCTCCTTTACTGTTTCTGCTCTGACACTATTTAGCCCTCGGGCGAAACCTACCCCCATTACAGCACCCACTAGCGTATGAGTACCCGAGATAGGCAACCCTAGCTTTGACGCAAAGAGAACCACTGATGCTGCTGCAAACTCTGCTGCAAACCCTCTAGTTGGTGTAAGTTCCGTGATCTTCTTTCCAATCGTTGAAATCACTCTGTAACCCCACATCATAAGACCCGCTACGATTCCAAATCCTCCCCACGCAAGAACATCTGTTGGGATATATATCTGAGCTCCGGCACTAGCACCATTTTGGAGTATCGATAATGCTGCTGCCAAGGGACCGATAGCATTAGAGACATCGTTTCCACCGTGAGCAAATGCCATGAAGCAGGCAGAGAGAACCTGCATGTATCCAAACACACCGTACACTATCTCCAATTGGGTTCCTTTAGGGCCTGCAAAATTAGCAAGGAGACCGACATTCTTTTGCTCCGGATGATCAGAATGGTGGTCATCTATGTGTAAAGTTTGATTCGATGAGTTTGATTTTGCAAGTAGGTGGCCTAAGTGTATGTTGATCATCCGGTAGACAATAAGTGCTCCAACAACGCCGCAACCCAATGCCTGAACTATAGCCAATGGAAGAGTGCTGCTAAGAGGTAAGGCTACAAAAGATATTGCTGTTACACCAATGAATACTGCTACTGGTGCAGCTGCAGCTGCAGCCTGTCCTGGATTTTCAGCACTGTAAACAAACTAGACAAGTATACCAGTTAGTTTTGAGCTCTTAATTCATGGGAATTCCTAGGGCGTGTTTACTAATATTTTTACCAAGCGATATTAATTTATACAACTAAATATCTAACAGCTACAATTGTACAACTATAGCTACCCATGTTACTTAAACAATTCACATGTGCCTGCACAACTACCTTGCATTAAACAACCCTGGTGTTAGCAAGTTTCGAGCAAGTTCGTCTAGGGGATAATCGTGCATAAATTGGATTTTATATCTGTTTTTGAGGTGGCAAGAAAAAATACGTACCCTTCGGATACATTTGTACACAAGAAATGACATGGCTGCACCCAGGACAGGTGAAAAAATCCATGAAGAAGCAACCTTTGCCAGTGAGCTCCAGAAGACAGCATTAGCTCCTCCATACACAAGACCAAACCCAACCATTGATCCTACTATGCAATGAGTTGTTGAAACTGGCCAGCCGTAAAAGGATGCTACCTGTGTTAACAGTATATAGGTTGTTAATCCTGAGAAAGTGAACTGCATTATTCATTTTTTTCCCAATACTGATTATATCTTATGATCACGTATGTTATTTCGATGGTTAAAGATTCAAGTCTTTTTGATTTTGGATTATAGTGGATTATACTTGGATTATATTCAAATAACTCCTCAAATATGCACACTTTTTATTTTTGTAAGGTTTCAAATGATAATTGGACTTGACAATTATTAACAAATACTCGAGGTAAAATGAGGAGTCCGAGTAACATGAATGTTCCCTAGTCGTTGAGTTTGTATGTGAAGGAAAACAATAATAGAACATTTGGTTATTGGTATTATATTGTGGTAGTGGCCTATGAGAATGAGTTTTAGTTTTAGTTTTAGTTAAATGTGTTGTGTCATTCCACCTAATAGTACATTTTTAAGTGGTAATAGATATGTATGCGTGTTGTAAATAGAAACATTGATTAGCGGAGAACAACCATGATCATAAACCTTGTCCAGTAAATTTTGTAGCCAAGTCGTATCAAATTTTCATTACCATTTAATACCGGCAGCTAAACCGGGATTGTTAGTTCATTTTAGTAGCAATTCAATTACTCATGTTAGTCAACTTCATGTGATATAATTTGTTCATTATTTCTAAGCAACCATGATTATATGAAACCAGAGAATCTGAAAGAAGTTGGAATATAAACCTGTAGCCAGGTACCAGCAGCTGCAAGGGAAGATAAAAGTCCTGCAAACAGCAATGTATCCTTCCCTTGAAACACATTAGCAACAAGAATCCCCTTCTGCATTGTGCCAGTAACATGTTTTCCCGTCAAAAGTGCCCCCGAAAACTCCAACACAGCAGCCAATATAACAGCCTGTCGAATCGTCAGAGCCCCCGAACCAACCGATGTTCCGAAGGCATTCGCTACATCGTTTGCCCCTATATTCCAAGCCATGTAAAACCCTAAAAGCAAAGTAGCATAGGAAAGCACCTTAGTCTTAAGGGGCGTCCCGACTCCAATCGATTGCATAAACAAAGGAAATATAAGAGCAGCAAAGGCTATGCATACTGATGTAGCAAGTGCTGTTGTTGATGATATGTTAAAAGCTTTAGCCATTCCTGATAATCTTTTTGATTTCTCTTTACCCTGATCACGATGATGATGATGATGATCTTGTGCATTATGATGTTGATGAGTGGTTATGATTTCTTCAGGTTGTTGACCATCTGCATCAGCAAAGGAAGATAAAGAAGCTAAAGGGTAAGTAAATTTTGAATTTCTAAGCCTTAAAATAGGATTAGTGGGTTTAATGGGTGGAATCTGAAGCTTAAACAAAAACCCATCTTTGATTTCTTTGTTTAAGTAATGGTAATGACACTTAGGAAGGTATGTTTTAGTTGTAACAGTGTTTCTGGTTGAAGATAAGAGGCAAGAAGAAGTCATGTCTTTAATGGAGGATAGAAATGAGAAGATGAAATAAAATTATTCATTGGCCATGGAATATAGAGGTGAAGGAGAAAAAGAGAAAGCAAAGAATGGAAGTGGGCATCAAGTATAGTGGTGATTGGTGACAGGGAGATTAGAATGAATTTGGATGTTTGTGGTGGTTACTTCAAATGTGTGGTAGTTATTTACACTATCACAACCACACATAGCTTTCCCTCTCCAGAAAGGTCCCTATTATCAGATACTCAACTTAATTAAATACTCCTACTTCTCTTATCCATTCATCTAATCATCAATTAAGAATCACATAACTTATCATCTTATGACTACACTTTTGACTATAAATTTACTAGTTCTTATTGAATACGTTTTGTATATTATTTGCTGACAACACCCTTTTTCATATTTTAACCGCCTAATGTAGGTACCTACTAGCCGTTACATTCACTTCTTCCCCTTAATGCTTTTTTGTTGGTCTTAGCCTACTCCCCTTTGGTGGTAGATACCTATAATGGCCAATTAAAATGTGAAATGGGGTGTTGTCAGCAAATAATATACAAAGGTGGGATTATTTTAAAATAATCAATAGTAGAGATTATTCACAGTAAATGTCAGATGGAAAATAGGTGGGATTATTCTGGAAAATTTTTCATATTTCATAATTTTTTTTAATGTTTGCTTTTGAGAGTCGATTAGAACTTCTTTGTTATTTCAAAATTCTGCCTAATTAAAAAGTAGACGAAAATCACTTAATAATATTAAAATAATAAATTGTGGTATTTTTTAGAGAAGTGTAGCTATATAAAAAAATAGTAGTATAAACTATAGTATGTAGACATGATAATTAGTCATGCTCACTTATCCTTGGGTTATGATTTGGTCGTTTGATTAAAAATTATTAATATTGAATAGTGTAGGGATCATAACAAGCTCTACTAATTCTGAATCACCTCTTCCTCTTTCTATAGAATTTTTGTAGCTTAGCCTTGGATAAAAAAACGTTCAAATTGAGAATTACAATGAGTCATAATTAAAAAATTAGCAAGTCTTGTATAAGATCATCTTATTATAAAATATGATTAAATTTTAAAAATAGCTCAAAAGTAGTCGGGTTGGCTTCACTTGAGTATGGCTCATAATTTTTTTTATGTGCATGGACCGGGTTATTTTAAGGTCAAGTTTTAATATTCTAGACAGGTTTAACTACAATGTAATACAATGCATTATAGTACTTGTTTGGAGAATATAGTATTTGTCGCACTACTTTAACAAGACTCAACTCTGAATAATCGTGTTTTATCCCTTTATTTTATTAAATTTAATAAAAATTGTTGACTAGACTTAGCTTATTTATTGATGCTAAAATATTATTTTTTAAAACTTTTTTTTACATAATAATATTTTATAACAACAAATGTTAATGTTAATTTATTTGTGCATCTTTTTAGTGTGTGTAGGAAAAAAGTAAAATGATAGAGAAGTTAGATGGTGATATGAAAGTGTGTGGTTGACACATTGGCATACATACTACCATGCGATCTGCGTGGGTCGGATCCTCCATAGACAAACAAAACCGTTCTCTTCATTTTCCACGAGGCAACCATGTATGTCCTACTAACTACTAACACCCTTTTAACTTTGTTTCTTGGCTAAGTTGGGTACTGTAATTGGGCCACTAGGCCCACTACATATCCTTAGTAGGTGCTCTCTTGAGAGACCGTCTTTTGTAAAGACGACTCTGAAAAGTTCAGTCCAAATCTATATTGAAAGTTGTAACAATATATATTTAGAATTAGACTGGGCTTTTGAGAGCCGTCTTTACGAAAGACGGTCTCAAGTAAGAATTTGTGTATCCTTTAGCTATTGTGAAAAATTGGATAGATAAGCTCAATTTTTTAAAAATTTTCTAAAATAAGCTTTGGGAAATTTTAACTCCCAAAATAAGTGTGATGTCAAAGCTAATGTCAGTTGTTTATTCGCTCTTACTTATAGCGAACAAAGAGATTGGTTGTCCAAAAAGTTAAAACCCAAAGAAAGACAATGTCATATCGTTTGATAGGAAAAAATAATTAACACGAGTTAGTTTGCTGTTGTAATTGCTTTATTTTTTTAGTCCGTCCAAATAATATGACATTGTCTTTTTTTGTTATCTGTTAGCAACAACTATATTTCCAATTGTCTTGGTGAGTTTTTTTCTCTTATTTGTTGTTATTAACAATGAACAAGTCTTGATTTTAGGCTCAAATATAAGAACGCTTATTTAGGGAATTAAAAATTTCAAAGCTTATTTTGATAACATGCACTCAATTATTCGATTTTTGAGCTGTTGTGTTCAAAAATAGCAATCGTAAGGCCCAATAATCTTTGATTAGTACCGTATCAAGCCCATTTCATATGAATGATAAATAATTGGGAATATTTGAAATAAATAAGATTATTTATAAAAAAAGCATAGAATAAGATCAAAATCAAACTTATTCCAAAACTAAGCGTGTTTAGGTTCGGGCTGTTCGCACTTAGACTGAAAAACTAAAACAGGTTGTTCGTACTTACTAAGTGTTAAATTTCAAAACTTACGTCTTGTTTATATCTTTGATGTCATCATTTTTTAAATTACTTATGTGTCAATCTAATTTGAACAAGATAAAATTATGTTAAATTTCAAAAATCACGTCTTGTTTAAGGAGCAAGTGTTACCACCCTCAAGTAAGATCATGAATTTAATTCTCATTTTGCGTAAATGGCTGGAAGAAAATGAGGTGAGATTTGAATTTTAAAAAGTTCAAATGCACGATATTCTTAGTTAAAGCTTATTTACTAATCTTCAATTCATTATCTTAAAAAAATTTAAAAATAGGAGATAGACTAGTTAGAAAACCTCTTCAGACCTCATATATACAAGGGAAAAAGGGGATATATTCTTCCTATAGGTGCTAGTAAGAAAGTAATCACTATCTAAAAGGTAAAAAAAATAAGCCGTCAACCACTAAATTAACCTGACACGGGCTCTTATTTCCTTAAAATATCTGTAACTTTGTTTATAGCTATGAAACCCCAACCAAGAAGCAACAATTCCATGTAATTAGCACCAATTAATCCGACTTTTAATCATGTCTTTTAATTAGTCTTATAATTCTCATTCCCGACTCTCAAATGATAACACATCATCTTCTAATTGGACTAATCAAGCATCAAATATCTCTTCGCATCTTAACAAACATGATATTATGCCTGTTGCCTGTTGCCTGTTGGATGCTCTTGAATTCAAGTGGCTATTTGTCATCCTATAGACTATAGTTTAGTTAGCTTACCTTAATTCTTGCGTTTTAATGTAATGCTAACCTATTACATATGGCCATATCCTTTATTTGGTGAGATTCTCACTATAAAAAGACACACGTCCATCAACTAACCTTATCGACTAACCACAAAACAGTTGGAATTTACTGACTAAATTTCTACTAGATTCTGTTAGTAGGAACTTGCGACTGAATACTTACTCAAAAAACCAAAAAATAGTTGGAAACCCTCCGACTAACATTCGACTATATTTAGTCGGTAAATTTGGAAATGGAAGATTAGTGGGTATTTAATTGGATCAAGCTAGTGTAAATGTTAGAGGTGCTTATTTTGAATCATCGTGCTAGTAAACTCTACGAACGATTTTATTAGTGCATGAACAACTTGAGAAGACAAATACATTATAACATATATTATACATTTGTCTTGGGTGGCATTCATCACCATCCACAAGACCATGACTACAACCATACATAAATTAGATAACATGACTTACTAAAATATCATGCATGAAACCTTAAAAACTAGAGTACATTCATTATTTCTCACTATTATTAGATGATTAATAAAAACTTAATCATCATATCATATTAGTTATTATTAATTATAATTATATCTAAAAACCCTTTACCCATGGAGCTCTATTATTTGGGATGCTACCATTACTCAACACTTTCCACTCTTGTCTTCCTCCTCTATATGTTGTCCTCTCATATTCAATTACCTCTATTTTCTTCACCTTTTCCATTCCACCTAATTTTTTAATCAAACTCTCCAAATTATTACCTTCATTCATTGTTTCTCCATAATCATAATAATCATGATCATCATCATTTTCTCCACCATAATTATGACTTTTCTTCCTAGAATAATCTCCAATAAATCGATTATTATTGTTACTGTTATTGTTATTGTTGATTCTAGAAACGGGCTCACGATAATGCCACCCATGTTGGTGGCTATTAACTTCTTGATCAACAGCCATTTGAGGGCGGCTTACGTACCCCAAAGGGGGTCGGAGTATGCCGCCTTTATGATGGTTGTTCTTTTTCGCCTCGAATTGGTATGAGGACCCATACTGACTGCGGTTACCATGATGGCCGTAGTGGGCCCTACGGCCATCATGGACAACCACTTGTTGGTATTGGTTATCATTTTCATCATCGGAAGGCTCATAATGAAAGGATGATGAGATCAAAGGGTTGTTAACAAAAACTTTTTGCATGGATGGTGGTGGTTGTACATCATAATATTGTTCATAAGAGGGTTTGGAATAAGAAGTAGTCCAACTTCTTTTCTCTTGCATGGTATGACTCTCTTGTTTGAACTCATAGCTTCTCCTCATTGTTTGGTGTTTTGAGTGAGAAAAGTAGTTGGTTAGATTTTGTGATTTGGGGGGGGCCAATGCAAATATGTTAGTTATGTGAGTTATATGACCAACTAACTAGTGCTTTATATAGAGTTAGAAGATGTCTTGATGCTACATTCTTATTCAATAGTCCTATGTATTCCCTTTAGTTTTTTATATAAGTCAAAGTATTTATTTATTTAAACTTTAATATCTCTAATTTAACGTGAACTAAAATTGTAGAGGAAAAATTCCGTAAGTCAGAGTTATTCATGGTTACTAAAAAATTAGTGTTATTGTAGGAAAATTAATGAAAAATTGTATTATTTAATATTTATGGTAATTTTTGAATTTTGAAAGTTAATATTAATAATTTTACATTAAAACAACTCAAATAAAATTTCAATTAATTATGCTTCAACTGATAATGAAAAGTGAAGTAGTTAAAATTAATTGACAAGTAAGGTAAAAGGTAAATAAGGTTTTGCTATTTGGTATATTAATTAATATAACAATAATTACATACTAGACACTACACGTTAGTATATGCTCCAACTAACTTGTATACCGAATAGCTTAATCTTATTTACACTTAAGGCAATGACTCATTTTTATCATACTATATTTGAATACACCCAATGACAGAAGATTAAAAATTTAAAATGTATAAAATGCTAACATAAAATTAAAATGATTGGCTATATTTGTACTTACTCCGTTTTAAAATAGTTGTAAAATTAGAAATACTCACACTATTCATTGATTTTTTTTGATTTGTGATTAATATTTAATCTATAAGCTAAAATATATAGTAAAATGAGATCTTGTTTGATTCATCTCGATGCAAAGATTATTAATATTAAGCTTTTATGATTTTTTATTATACATAACTAGAGATATTACGGATGTAATTAGTGCATTAGATCACGTAACAAAACTGATGTTGCAACTATTTTAAAACGGAGGAAGTAATAAAGAGATAAGGCTTATTATTATAGAAGTAGTAGTATATGAACCTAGAGGATTAGGTCAAATCTTGCCTCTCCTTTTTTTTATGTTTAGATTAGATTAGAGGATAACTTTAATCCTCTTTTAACTTTTAACCCATGATTCGCTACTAAATGCACGAGTATTGAGTCTAATTATGTTTAGCCAAAGTATATAATATGTTATTTTTATAGGATTTCACTTTTTCGATCTCCTAAAATTGTATATTTATTTATTTATTATGAAATGAACTCTTTATTTTTGAAAAAATGAAATTTTTTATTTAAAATTAAATTAATAATACATAATTAGAATAATGTATTCCATCACTCCATGTACACACAGAGTTTTTAATAAATATACTTTATATATTGGGGTCTCAATCATTACTTTAAACTTTTATTTCAAATTAATAGTTAAAACCTCGAAGATATAATATTTTAATCAAGTTGAGTTAAAAAATGATAGTATTTGTGCTTTATCTTAATGGATCAAATGTCTCGATTCTATGTTTTTCAAACTTAAAATGTTATGATTAAATAATAGAGATAAGAATGCATCTACTTGGGAATTTTTCTTTGGAAAAAAATGAATTGGAGAATCTGCTTTGGAATATCTTTAAAAGGTTAATTTTATATAAGAGATCCGCCTAATAAAGTCTTTTTTATTCATTCCTTTTTGGTTTTAGCCTAAAAAAGCTACTTATTAATTAATAAATATAATATTCTAATTAAATGTAGATCAAAGCAGTTAAGCTAAAAAAGATATATTATTAAAATAAGTTAGCCACATATACTTAAGCGCAAAGCCTTAAAAAAATAGTTCGTCCTATTGATGATCATCTTTATCAAGTGATGTGTTTTTTTATATATTTTCTTTTATTTTATAGTGTCTTTATATGTAATGTTTTTTATTTTCTTAAATACATAATTATAATTTTGTTTAAGGTTTTAGCAGTGGAGTATTATAAATAAGGTTATGTCCATAAAAAAATGTAATTAATAAAAAAAATTAAATGAGACAAAGGACAAAATAAATGGAACAAAAAAACCTCCACATATACAAATTTAAAAAATATAGATATTATATTAATCATACGGTCACATTAATAATTTAAAGAGTTATTTTTTAAGTAAAAGAAATTCTTTTTCTGTTACTATATGGATGATTTTTTTTATCCATTACGTACATATATATGTGATTCAAATTACAATTAGAGATTAATATTTTCTTTTATTTTTTAAACTTTGCTATTAAAAATAATATTTTTTGAATAAAAAAAAATGTTAGATTACTCCGACAAGAATGAACAATAATGACAATAATTCACGAAGGTCCAAGAGTATCCAAGTCTTTAAGAGGAGGAACCAAAGATCTATGGCTTAGCTTCAAGGTTGTGTACCAAAGGCACCAAATCAATCACGGGAAAATGGAATAAAAATAAACTTTTTTAAGATAAATTCTGCAAATAAGCTATAAATTCTATTTCTCAAGATAAGTCAAAATAAGTGTTTCTGTGTTTCAGTCTAAGATTGTTATTTATTCGTTGTTAACAACGAAGAAGCTAGAGAAAAAATTTACTACAATTTTGTTCGTTGTTACTAAGAGCGAACAAGATAAATGTTGTAATGTTTAAAGGGACAGAAAAAAAAAACAATAGTATGTTCACTATTATCATTAGCGAACAAACATTGTTTTTATTTTTTATCATTTTTAATGTTATAACGGTTTTTTTTAGTTTATTCGCGGTTAGTAATAACGAATAAAGTTGTGATAAATTTTTTCTCTTGCTCGCTGTTAGTATAGCGAAGGAAACCAACATTAAAGTCAGATACGAAAAAAACTTATATTAAAAATTAAAATTTCTCAAAAAGAGTTTAAAAATTAAAAGAATATTATTCAAATTTTTGATGGATCAGCTGGCCTATTTATAAAGTGATCATACAATGGAATATATCAGGTCATGAAATTGGCGTCATGAAATTTGCGTAAGTTTAACGAAAAGGAATATATATTGAATTCTTACACCAAGGATCCTTCACCATGCCTGGTTTATCGTTGACTATACACGTGGATGTAGTATATTTTCTTTCATGCTAACATTAAACGCATCACTTAATATAAAGGAAGAACACTTTTTTCTTGAAAACGATCTCACACTTTGGTAATGGACAAAATAATTTAATTAATGTTATGTTTGGAAATGAGGATTTTTTTTGAAAATATGGATTTAGTTTATAATTAGTGTTTGGCAAACACGAAAATTTTAAATTTGGATTTGAATCAAATTCACAATTGTTATCAAAATGGTTTTAAAATAAGGATTTGAGAATGACCTCTTAAGTCTTAAACCTTGTCATTCTCAAATTCTACATTCATGATTTCATAATTAAAATCATTAATTTGAAATGAAATGTTAGTTTCCAAATACTATCTAAATTAATTATAAAATTTATTTTAGGAATTAAAATATTTATTATAAAATTTAAGCTTTTTTATGTAATTTAGTAATAATGAGACGGTCTAATATAAAATTTATTCAAGAAGAATATTGGACTTGAGCTTATACTACCATATCAAAAACATTGTCATTTGGGTATACATATAGGGTGTACTGTATAGAGTCTGTTTTTTTTTTTTTTTTTGAAGAGAGATAATTAATTTTTTATGTAAATGGTGAGAATAATTTTTTTTATTTAAGATATGTTGGATATAAAATCACTATAATTTGTTACATTATATTTAAAAAGTTTTTACTTCAATTGTGACCGTTGTCAAGTGTCAACATAAAAAAAATAAAAAAATAAAATAAAATAAAATAAAATAAAAAATAAAAAAAAAAACTAGCTCCATCCCTCTCGATATAATTGGCCTCATTTTCTAGTTTTAGTCGTCCTACTCATTTTGTGTATTTCCTAATTTGTAAATAGACCTTACCACTTTATTCTAATTTCATCAACACATTTCGACTATATTTAAATATCATCCGTACAATTCAATCTCTTAATCCAATACCAAATTCCCACACTTTTCTTCAAAAATGCCTCATTTCCTCATTATGGCAAAGAACTTATCTTGTGAGAAACTGTTTCTTAGTAAGACGACCTTAAAACAAAAAGACTATATGTTAATTATTGTAATAGTTGTACTATTCAACCCATATATAAAAAACGTCTCACTGTAAGATCTTTTCAAATTTGTGAATGGAAAATTAAAATTACCTAACTCCACCAAAAACATGATTGGACTACAAGTTCCAAAATGAAGTACAACAGAAAAATGATATAGCTTGGCAGTTGGCATAAGAGCAGTTAAACAATCTTCCACCTACAACTTCCCCTTTATAAATGAGGATATGTGGATAAAGAAATCAGTTGACAATTGTATGGATTCCCTTTCTTATCTGGTTCAATCAATTCTTTTTTAACACTAAATTAAGGATGACTCATCAAACCTTAATTTACAGAACACATTTAGACATTTAGCTGTGTATGAACTATGAATACCAAAAGCAATAATTCCTATCTGAAAAAAGTTTTATCTACCAACTATTCAGCCAAAACTCTTGGAATGATCCTAGCCAATGTTACTTGGATTCGGATAGTGATGTGGAATACTGGTACGTGTTTAAATGTTGGGCACGTCTAAATATTAAATTTTACCCTAAAATGAAGTGTCTAAGTGACATGCCAATGTCTGAGCATCAAGGATCGGACACGGGTACGTGAAGCAAAATGGAGAGTCCGAGTAACATAGATCCTAAAAGCTAACAACACATGGGTAGCTTCTTAGGGGAGAATCTAGGCTCGGACAAGACGTGAAGCAAAATGGAGAGTCTAAGTAACATAGAGGTAACTTCTTAGGGGAGAATCTAGGCTCAGACCAGCCTAGGCTATGATTTTGGTCATTTGATTAAAAATGCCATAAAATTGTGAAACATATAACACATAAGAGTAATAGTCGAGTTGGCTCTCACACAATTCACCCCTTAATTCGGCTCATTCTAGTACTGTTATCCTAAATTCGCCCCTTAATTCTCATTTAGTTTTGCCTTTTCCTTTTTTATACACACCCCTTTAAAGATCATCAAAACAAAATACTCAAATGGGTAAAGAAAAACAAATCAATGAATTAAAAAATGATAAGCCAGAAGAATACACAGAACACAATAGACCAAAGATAGAGGAAAAAGAATATACGAATATATTAGTCCAAAACCAGAAGACAAAACTGTCCATTGCTCGAAACACCCTCGAATTATCTCAATCTGAAAGTATATGAGATTAGTCATTTACCATACCAAAGCTAACTACCTTCACATGATCGGAAACTCCTCTGTATGGACGAGATATGTACCAATTAATCGAACAAAATCGAGCTCCAGGGATGATATGTACAAGATTCCCAGAAAGTCTAACGACCAACCGTCATTCCTCAAAATGTTTCTCCGAACACCATCATATATAGCCAAAGAAGCCGAAGAAGAAACGAGACTTGCTCGAGTATTCTCGCTAACTTTCTCTAATGCAATTTCCCGGTAAAAGGAACTTATATTTGTCTGCATTCTCCAAAAGATATGATGGCAGATGAACCGCGGAGTAAGAATGAGGAATCGGTCCCATCTTCCCAATGATTGCCTTAAATGTGTATTCCTCGGGTAGCATATCGAACAAATCGTCCCCTTTGCAAATTACTCTCTGAATTCTTTTGGGATTTAAGAAATGAGAAAATCTCACTCTATCACTGTGGCTATAAGCTTTCATTTTGAATATAAACTCGTTGATTCGACGAAAGCAAAAGCTGCAATGCCACCCAGCATCAGCCAGCATGTCATCAGTCTGTCGAAAATGGGCATACTTCGTTTTCCCCGTCTGATATTTATGGATCGAGGCTCTCCAGCTGTTGTTATCTACGAGGAATTCAAACGAATATAAATAGTTCTTGAGCTGTAAATGAAGGAAATCTGGGGTATTGTCACACCACCTCAAGAGATTGATGGTGTGCCTACTCGGTATCTCATCAACATCCGACATAATCAAAAGATCATCATCTGAAATGCCCGCAATTCTTAGGAGTTGATCCAATGCAACTCGCTGATAAGCTTCCTCCACAAACGGGTTTTCTCCCTTCACAAAACGACCCCCGATACTTCCATAAGTCAATCGAGGCTCCACAAATTCGAACTGGTCTCTATTGGCAGCGAAAACAAGAGGCTTAGGAATCCCAGTAAATGTAGAATTGGACTCGAGCAGCACGAACTGAGTAATATAAGGGTACAACTCCCGCCATCTTAAATTGAGTATATCAAGTTCATTGCTGAACAAAACTGCATCGTACACACGCCTAGGGTACTCACGAACACCCCACCCGTGAAGCTTACAGAGATGTTCCATGGTCACATTTTCGTTGTAGTAGTGAGGGATTATATGGAAAGGTTTAGGTGGTTTCTCCCACAATGGTCGAAGAAAATAGGTGATTTTCTGCCCATGCAAGTAGATACCGATAGTACATACAGGAACGATCACAAACAGGAATAAACAGGTCTTCAAATCGAGCCCTCGAAGAACACAGCATAGTCTAGACATCCTTGATTTGCTTGACTGCTAAAAGAAAAGCAATCCATTAATAACTGATTCACCAGCATTATGTTAAAATACCTGAAGAGCTCTAAAAATCAAATTAAACATAAGCCTAAAAACTTTTCAATAGTTTTGAAAACATTCAATACAATCCCGATTGGCTTATTTAGATACAACCTATGCTACTTGGACTCGGGTACTGATTTTGGATACTGGTAAGTGTTCAAGTGTCAGATACGTCTAAATATTCAATTTTAGACCTAAAATGAAGTGTCTAAATGTCATACCAACGCCCGAGCATCAAGGATCGGACAAGCAAAATGAAGAGTCTGACTAGAATAGGATACAACATAAAGTTCTTATTCTAATCGGTGTAACATAGTTCGCCAATTAATTCGCCTTTTGAATTAGCAATTCGCTCAAAATGGCCCAAAATCAACACAAAACCGATCACAATTCTCTTTTTTCGATTCTAGCAAATCGGTTGACATTGATTCTATTTAATTTTTCAGACAAAATAGAAAAGTAAAAATATTAACATCAATTTCTTCTAGAAAATTTTAAGTGAAACATTGCAAAATCAAAACACAAAGCCCCAATTCAAGATCCAACATAAATACATTCCAAACATTTCTACATTAAAGGTTCATGGTAAATCAATAGTCCCAATCAATTTAAAAAGCTAACAAAAAGAAAACCTATTTTTTCACATTAATTTCAGAAAAAACAACACTTCACCAAAGAAACTTGATCTAAACCGACCAATTTATTACACATTAGACTAAATCAATCATAAAAAATAAGGGTTTGAATTACATGAAAAAGATAATGCAAACAAAATTCCGATCAATGAAAAATCCCAAAATCTGATTATATGAAATACAAGAGAAATTACCTGACAACAACAATCTTTGCACAAATTATCTGTTTTCTTAGAGCAATAATGTCCTCCTTGTTCAGCCATCAAAGACATTTTCTCTGCTAAATCTTTCGCAGAACCCAATTTGGTAGACATCATAAAATAAAGTTCCAAACTTTTTCAATTAATCTCAATAACCCACAAAAATTCCTTCAAAAAATACCCAGAAACCCCTCAATTTATCTTCACAATAACAAAATTTTCCCAACTTCCTCACCAAAATAAAGAAAACCCAGATAAAAAATCGAAAATTTAACCCCAGATGTATGATAATGACAAGAAGAAAATCCCAAAAACAAGATTTTTAAATGGGGAAATAAGTGCTTAAATTTAGGAAATTTATAGATTTTTTATGATGATAGAATGTTGTAAGAGAAGACAACTTCTCTGTTAATGGGGTTGAATTGTTTCGACTTTTTTCAGGCTGTTGGGAAGATTAGCCGTTTTCCATCAGTTTTTTGCCTTCATTTTTTATATGCTACACATCTTTCTAAGCCTTATTAAAATCGTATTTCATGTTTTGTTTGATTTTGTCTTAATGACAAAGTAAAAAAAAAAATTTGGGCGAAATAAAACACAATACTCCTATAAAGTTGAAAAATATAGGTTATATAAGGGTATTTTAGTCATTATAAAATTTGATTTAGGAAGATGTGTGAATGGACTTAGGATCCTCTGGATTATTCAATCTAATGATTATAATTGCTTGATAGAGGAAAATAGAGACAATTTTGTGATTTTATTTTTTATTCTAAAATAAGTATCAAAATCTTAAAATGGGTAATTGAGAAAAGTAATAGAGATGATTTTAATACTTCCTCCGTTCTTTGTTATTTGCTACATTGTTGACTTCGGTACTATTCATTAAGCAAATTGACTTTTATATTGTCGGTAATCTAAAAGTTAAAACATAGTCATATGAGATCTTATTTGAATCGTCTCGATTCAAAGTTTATTAATTTTGAGTTTTACAATTTTTCGATATGTATAATTAGAGATATTAATGATGCAATTCGTACATTGGAGAGTGTGAAAAGTAAATGGTGCAACTAATATGGAACGGAGGAAGTATGTGTGAAAGGGCTTTGTGTACCTTAGGATTGACTTGCTCTAACTACAATTCGGGTGAGCAATTCATTTGCACAAATTTTTGTATCAGATGTCTTTTCGAAAGACGCACTTTATACATGGGTTATAGTCTAACTAATACAAATTATTAACACATAAACTTTTTATTTTAAGCACATCTTACTCTCAAGAATGTTCATATATGAAGTATAAATTAAAGTATAGTTTAGTAGTTGGAATTAACATAAGATAAAATTAAAATTGTTCCAATATTTAAAAAAATATGACGGATAAAAATAAAAATATTCGAGGACAACGGAAACTTAGTAAAGAGGTGAAGGAAAGATGTTGTTGATAAATTAGGAGCACTAGTCATTTAGTCAATTGTTTGTCCCACAAACTTGTCTTATCCCTATATCTATTCTAGGGTGGTAATTACTAGTTGGAAAAGACTTCTATAATTCTCTATCAACGAAAGTTCTAAACGTGTTTGATTAATGTTGGAATTTGAAAAGGTATAGATTTACTTTGTTTTTTTATTTGAGTTAAGGTATAGATTTACTTGTCTTATCCCTATTATAGTTTAAGTTTATTTTATATTTTTTTCACGCATGTTATATTGGTTCATCACTTCTATAACATTCTTTAATTTTATCGTCTTTAATCAAATCAATATAACATCCGTTCCAATGTACCGAGTTCGAATTGAGTTCTTAGACTCTCCTTGTTTTGTAAACTTGAGCTTGGGATATCTACCGAGTACAAAACTTTTAATTTAGAACTAACCCAAACTCATCGATTCAAATCGGTCTAACATCGCATAATTGTTGTGTTGCTACATCATTTTTATATTTTTGAATGTCTACTCCCTGTGTTCCTTTCAGTTTATCACATTTTTTATTTTAGATTTTCCTACTAATTTTACTATCATTTTTCAATTTGAAAACAGACGCACTACATTCTTTTAACTTTATCTATACATTTTAACATCAAAAAATCGAATTTAATCATGCAAGTTGCACATGTGCAATGTAAATAATGCTCCAAGAAGAGTAGAATGTGTACACCTTAGAAATTGGTAGGAAAGAGGTAGTAAGTGTCCTATTCCAATACTCCAATAGACTCACTCAATTATTAATTAAGTCAACTCAAGTCAATGTAATCCACTATAGACTTATACGCTTAAATAAATTAAGTCAATGTTAGCCATTATTATCTATAGCATGAATTATGAATGCTTAGGCTAAGTGTGCTTCACTTTATAATTTCTCAGTCAATTTCTACCTTTAGTCAAGTTACAAACGTAACATTCACGAATCTTTTATTAACTTCTTTTCCATTATCTTTTACAGTCCGTTTGGTTAGTTGTACTAAATGGTGGTAATGAGAATGATTTATAGTGTAAATTTTCATCAAAACTTTCATGTCATTCCCATGGTAATGAAACTTTGATCACAAAAAAGTTTTTTTGTTCACAAATTTCCATTACCTCCTAATACCACCTCTCCCATTGGTAATGCATTGGAATGAATTTTGTGAACAAAATGAGATGATTTAAGGTTGTCAAGCATGACCATCAAGATTCAAGATAGCCAAAAGATTTTTTAACCAAAATTACATTAGTTTTTCATTCCCATTGCCACGATTTATTACCAATTACCAAACGGGCCGTTAAAGTACTCGTAGTATTATATATTTATATATGTAATTTATCCCATTCTAACTATAAGTGATTAAAATTAATTAATAATACTAAAATTAATCCAAAAAGGATGTATAACATGGTAGTTATCTTTACTATTTAGCATACGCTTTTTATTATTCTATAGTCGGTATAATTTTAAACTTCTTCAATTATAAAATTGATTTAAAAAGTTGTTTTTTATAATTATTTTGACTTTGTTGATCCACTAATAGTATAGATAAAAATCAATAATTAAATTTTTTAAATATTTCTAAGTATTCGTGAACAATTAGCTTATATGATTAATTAAGAATTCTATAAAAAACACTTAACATTACCATTTTCTTAATCCATCAAAGTTGACTAGGTATGATGTGAAATCACCCTTAAATTATCTACTTTGTTTCTATTAAATTAGTCGTTTAATTTCTAACTTGTCATTTTAAATGTTAAAATGAACATTTTGATGATCGACAACTATTTTAATAGTTATAAAACCACTTCAAACATATCTTATTGTGAAACAGCCAGTCTTATGATAGACCGTCTTTCTAAGAGACGTCTCTCGGGCCAATCCACTAAATTGTTATAAAATTGTTATAAATCAATTTTATGATTTGTTAATTCTTTAATGTTCGTCTCGTCCATGGGCCTTTAGTAAACTAGCCCATCACTTTAATCTGATGCAGCATGCTGGCCTATGACAAGATCTATAAACTTGGACCAAAACTTGTTTCTAAAACTGTCTATTGAGTTCATTTCTTTAAGTTTGATTTGTGTGCAAAATCGAATCACAAATTCTTAATTGAGACCGTATTTTGTAAAGATGGCTCTCAAAAGTCTAGTCTAATTTTAAATATATATTGTTACAACTCTAAATATAGATTTGGGCTGAATTTTTGAGAGTCATCTTTACAAAAGACAGTGTCTCTAGAGAGCACCTGAAATCTTCTGTGGAAAACCCGGAGGCACGTAGATTGATAGAAGTATGTCATTTTTCTCATCTTCTAAAAATTTCTTTTGTTGAAGAAATTACTCATTTCTCATCTAAATTTCCTTAATAAATTAATGAATTAACATTGGTAAAATAAATTAATGAATAAACATTGCAAACGTAAATTAATGAATATATCATCATATTTGGTGTATATTGCTCGTGTTAGTTTAGTGATGAGAGCTTTTCTTTCAGACTTTCACCATAGCAACAGCCAACAAGGTTTCGATTATCATTACATACAAAAAAAAGTTTATTCATTGTTTAGCCTATTTTGAATAAAAACAAACCAACTTTTGTATGACATTGTCTCATAATGAAACATGTCCATGAAGTGGTTCCTCTAAACAACTAAAGTAGTGTTATAGAAATAATACATAAAAATGTCAAATTTAACATTCAAAATGGAGTGCCAACGTAAACAACTGAAGTGATTATTTTAAGTACAATAGTGAATAATTTAATTAATTTAGTCGCACTATTTAATTTAATGGTCACAGTGATTATTTTAAGTACAAGTTATTAAGTTAGAAGGATTTATTCAATTAAAATTGTTGAGAGTTCTCTCTTCCAATTTCTTCCCTCAATATCAATTGGATATCAATCTTTGTACTTTGACCTTTATGAATACAATTTAGAATTTTAACGGCTACTTTTTTATTCAAATTCTCATTTATGAGTCGTTTGGTTGACGTAGTAATTAAATTCCAATGGGAAGTTATAATTCATTGGAATTTACTTCCTTTGTAAATTTTCTAGGAATTACTTAATATTGTTTGTTTGATAATAGGAATTTTCATTTCCTTGGAAGTAATTCATGGGAATTGTTAATGACCAAGGGGGTACATGGTAATCTAATTCCTATGTCTCATAGGAATTAACTTCCCTTGGATTTTATAATTCCTAGGAATTTTAGATTTTTTGGCAACCAAACAAATTAGCATAATACTATTTCCTAGGAACTTAAAATTCCAAGGGTAATAGTGGGTATGCTCTTTATATAGATAGATACTAATCTCCACTTTGAAAAAAAAAAATACTAATCTCCACTTAATTTCCACCCTTTTTTCTCTTTATCCATATTCCTCTTATCCAAATGATGATGATGATGAAAAAATTAGCAGTTAAAATTCTAAAGTGTATTTATAAAAGTCAAAGTAAAAAGATTGACATCTCTTGTATTTCCTAAATCCTAACCTTTTCACAAATTATTGTAAGAGACGGTCTCTCAGAGAAACGCATTAAATATATGGACTAAATAGCCTATTCAATACAAATTAAAAAGAAAATACGAATATAGACTTTTTATTTTAAGATCATCTATTTAAGAGACTGTCTTTTACAAAAGCAACTTATTCCTACAAAAATTTAGTCATACAATTATACAAATTATGTCATTCCGTATAAATGGGCCGTAATTTACCTTAAAGCCCATTTTAAAAAGCCCAAAATTTAAAGTCAACAAATAAATAATGAAGGTAGGCCCATTCAGTAATTGTTTAGGAATCCTAATCACATGCGTACTCGGAGGTGGGTACTCACATGGTTGCGACACACGTGTGGTACAACCACTCCCTTTGGAAAAGTGTGCACTGTGCAGAGTAGTGGGCTCAGGTCGGGTTAATGGGTCAGAACACAGAAATGTTGGCTTACCAACTACCCAACCTGGGTTTGTCTTTTGGTGAAAATGAACCAATTATATTTAGGTTTAAGTCTTATCGTACCAGACATTACAAGCAACTTCTATGCCCACAAACCTCTGTTCATAATTTGTCCTCTACATGGCCCATATCATTCAACACATTGTTTGGGATTAATTAATAATCCTTTAGTGCCGGAGACGCTCTGACCATACTCTCCTATTGGGTATGAGTTATCGTCTATTTTCTCTCCCCAGATCCTGACCATAGTCTGTCTATGAGTGGGATATACCGAGTGTCAAATATTAACTACGATTTCTTATCGATCTATAAGAAAAAAAAAAACATATTTATGTGGGATTTTGTTAGATTTATCTTCCTATATATCAACAATTTTGCATTTTTAAAAACTTACAATTAAAATTATTTGATTTAAAGTTTGCATTGAAATCTACGAAAAAAAATAAAAGAGAAAAAATTTAAAACAAAGAGAGTATATCTTAATGCGTACTTTTATAATATCAACTTTTATATTCATTAATTAAATATTCCTAACGGATACCCCAAGACATTCATTAACATAAAATTTGGAACTTATCAACAACTCGCACCTTAAATGTTTAATTTTTATATTGTTTTCTGATTTACTCTTAAGACCTTTCTCTCTCTTTAAGTTCTTGAGTCAGGGACTTTTTGATCGCATTTTCCTAGTCTCCTTCTTTTTGATCGCATTCTCCTAGTCTCCTTGATGGGTATGAGCTTCTATCTTTCTTTCCAAAATCCTAACCATAGTTTTATATGAGTGGAATACATTGGATATGATGATGATGTTTTTTAATTTACTCTTTTAGACGATTTATTATATTATTCGTGTTAACGAACGCCGCCGAGGGTATTCATTAACATTTACCTCAAATAATATATTAAACAGCGTAAAAACAAGAATATAAAAAATAATTTGAACCAAAAAATGTACCAAAAATTTTTTTTTGCCAATTAATTTGTATTATATACCAGAAGGAGAAACAAAAACAAAATGTTCAGGTGGAAATTAACTCCACCCGAGCAACCAAAAACGCTGCTACCCAATCAAAAACGAGAGCAACAGCCCAAAAACCCCAAAAGACTACCTACGTAGTTACAATCATATCAACCATCCTACTGTTAGCCCTTCCCAAATGTACCAAAAATACTCCTATATTACATTAACTTTTAGTCAAAACCCTAATGAAAAAGATTAAGAATAACTTTATTTAGTCTTCTTCCCTTTTTCCGACAATATAATTAATAAAAATTACCCTTAAACGTTACACACTTAACATTTGTAATTTGTTTGTACATGATGTGTAGTCAATTCTCAAAGTTAATTATATTAAAGGAAATTACTGTTGACTATTCAGTACCTGGATGTTGGATCTAAAAGCCACATGATCAGAAGGTTTTGTCTAGTGTCTTCAACACATAATGACCCATTTCGTGAATCTGACTAAGTCTAAACCCATTTGGGTCGGGTCCATATTACTTAACCCTAATGTTATCTTGTCCTTGTTTATAACATAAAATGTAATGCAAAAGGCATAATTTTAGATATTTATATTATTTTGCATTTTGATTTTTGATTGATTATGCACCTTCAACTGACAATTTTGTCATCCCTTTCTAATTGTCAAGGATCCATACAAAATTTTGTTACTAATTTAATTTTGTCAGTTTTTGTACCAATTTTTTATAACAAATTTCTATAGTTTCCTAACAAGTAATAAGTACCATCTATTAGACTATTCACAATCAGGGCCGGCCCTTGATATATAGGGGACCTGGGCAAAATAATACATTGGGGTCATTTTCCTTTGCAATTTATAATCTATATGGATCTTCTACAACCATTAATTTTGCTTTTTTGACAAGGGGCCCTGGGCGACGGTCCATCTTGCCCACCCTTAGGTCGGCCCTATTCACCATATGTGTCAGCATATCGTATTTACATTTTACGCTCCATCTAATATTCAATTTAAAAAATCTCTCGCTGTACATAACTAAAAATTATAGAAATTTCTGATAGTAATATTTACGTTAAGATGAATAAAACAAGGTTTTACTTGGCTTTTTTAACTAATAGATTAAGAATAAAATACATACTAATAATAATTGTTTAATAGTAACATTCAAAAACCAAATAAAACTTATATGGTAAATAAATAAGAGGAATTATTAAATCAGGGCACAATGGGGCCTTTTTTGACATATAGAGAGAATATGTCTTAAGTTATATAAAGTATATTCGATTTCCCCTGAACTATTTATTTTTGATGTGTCGTGAAACATATCAAACATATAATATGTCGAATGTAATCTCAATGTTTGCCAACATAAAATTTGTATTTCAAATCAAAGATCACCTATAACTATTCATCTTGAATATAATCAATTTTTTCTCATTCAATAAATGTACGTAGAACAAAAGTTAAAAAAAAAAAAGAATGAAAAATGAAGTTCCTAAAGATGATAATGATGATGCAAAGTTGACCACTAATGTTGCCATGTCTTGTAGTAGTAATTGTTAGCATCATATCAACAAAAGATTTCATGACAATTCCTTATTCAAGGCTTTGTGTAGCCACTTGCCACGCCTATGAGCACCACAACATCACAATTCACAACTCTACTCATTCATTCCAAAAATATCAACTCAACACACCATGCTTATGTGTCTCCAACACATACAAATTCTATGCCATTAATCTTATACTCACATTATGATGTTTTTACTTCTTTCGCTTTAAATTAAGATTAAAGAGAAGTAAATAAAGTACGTATTTTTGAGGAATATGTACATATTTGGTGATAAACGAAGACAGATAATAAACTATGTAAATGTAATTTATGAGTTTTTTAATTTATGAATATCGTCAAAAGAAAATAGCGAGTCATTATCATAAATAAAATGATATAAAATGACTATAGTTAATAACTTGGTCTTCACAAATCATGTTATGCACTTTTTAATTTCCATGATGAATGTAAAAACAATTACAACCTATATTTTAATTATTTAATTGAATTTGTTCCTTGAGTATATTGTCACTAATAATATAAATAATACCCACTATCTACAAAGATTTCAACTTTCTTAATTTTTGTAAAATCTTCAAATAGGACAATCAAAAAAGAACAGAGGGAGTACTTGTTGAAAAAACAATAATTAAGACATTAATATCATTTGATTTTATTTTGAATCTGCCTCTAGTATTAACTTAAAAGATACTCCCTATGACCACATTTCCGAATACTGATCGAATCTCTTTATTACTTAACTTATTTCACCATCTTCGACCCTATATGTTTCTCCTTCAAAAAGAAAAATGTAGCTCAATGTAAAGATTTGAAACTAACAACTCCTCAATAATGCCATCAAAATGCGGGCAAACTTACACACTAAATTAATTTATTTTTTAAATTTATATAGTGCCTTTTTATTTTTGTTTCTTTTTATCTATTTTGTTCACTTTATTAATTTCTTTTTTCCTGACTTTGAGAGAGAAAACTCATTGCATGTGAGTTGTATCACTGACAAAATATATTTAATTTAATGTGGTCCAAAAATGGATAAATATTATGAAGGAAAAACAGGTCTTTATTAAAGGAACCTCTATAGATTTTCAATTTTTTAAAAGTAATAAATTTAAAACCATTTTTAATAGTCCATGAAAAATATAAATTTAATAATTAAGGACTTGATAATTTGGTAAACAACCTTTCACATCAAATTTCTAAATAATTAATTTTTTTTCTTTTATAAAATATTATAAGGTGTATGTTACGTACGATTTTCCACATTGAATTTTGACATTAAATTCTTTGAAAATATACTCCATTTGAATTTGATAATGTTTTTTGAAGGCACATTTTTATGCTCATCGGAAAAGATACTATCATTTTCAATGATATAAAAGTCCATATTTCTTAAAAAATAGTGGGCCTTATAATAACAAAAATCACAAAGGAAATACTCAAATAATTATTTTTCTTTTTTTTTAAAGATAAATAATTATTTTTCTTTGTCAAAAGTAATTAATGTAAATGCATTTAATGCATGGTGCATGGATAAATTTTTTTTAGAAACAATAAAAAGTAGGAAAATCCATATAAAAATTGAAAGTAAGAAAAGAACAGTTTTATGACAAGGAAATGAATAGAAAATGAAATTTAGAAAGTTGAAAATTTGAGATGGTTGATTGGTCTAGACTCTAGTCATGGAAACTTCTTGTGGTGTGTTTATGGTTATAATTTTGAGCTATCCTACTAGCTAGTACATGTGAGGAGTTTATCTTTTAAAGTTAGATTACTTTTTTTTATTTTAAAATTATAATGTAATTAATTAAGTAAAAGAGTAAATTTTCAAAGTCTTAATTAACATTAATAAATTTTAATAATAATACGGAAAAATAGTAAAAACTCACCTAATAATAATTTTTTGTCTTTGTCAAAATTATTTAATAAATTTTTTTGTTAAAGACTATATAATATAACAATCTAAATAACATATGTTTTCATCTCATTTAATTAAGAATTTGTGATGAGATTTTATATTATGGATTATTTTCATGTTCGTTGTTGCGCTTATTTTAAAAAATTACTTAAAAAAAGCAATTTGATAGTTAGTCCAAGGCTAGTGTAATATGGTAACCTAGAAAATGATTCCATTACTCTTTTTCTGAAGAAGGAAGAAAAGAAGCCATTGGTATCTTCCAACCAAAATGCCCTTATATTCCTTCTCTTAGTTTTGAATATTCCTTGGTATTTATAAAAAAAAATCAAATAAAGAGAAAGAAAATCATAATTCGAGCAGAATATTTGGTTGATAATGATGAGAAAGGGAATCATGCGATCATGACAATAAGAGATATTCTTCTGTCTTTTATTTGAAATTACTAATAATAAAAATATTTATTTTTATAATATTTTTAGCATTCTCAAAAGTATAAGGCAAGATCATGATATTCATATTTGCAAGTCCATCTCCCATAAATATGTGTTGACTTTTTACTCATAATAATATTATTATACTTCAAGAGTATTATTACTACCTTGTTGAACATGAATTGAAATTCAATATTCCATATATATTCCATATTCCAATATTATCTTTTATCCTTTCCACGAAGCCATTACAACCATACCTTATATTCAACCTATATCACACATCACAATACATCAAGTATCTTCAGCCTTATTGCCTTAGAGTGTCGATGACTTAAATATTAAAAGTAGAGGTGTTTAAAATATAATAAATATTTTTTCTTTAAAAAAAATATATAATAAATAATTTAATCGATATAAATCCTCTTATAATTGAACTGAGGTTTGGTGAGATCGAAATCACTTAATAACAATGGAATCATGAAATAAAATTATACATTTATTAGTGTTTAATTTGTGGTTAAAATCGAAATTAAGCAACCTAAAAGTGATCGAGTTAGCAACAAAATTTGCTATAATTCTTTAAAAAGCATTTAAATTAATGATGCATATATATATATATATATATATATATATATATATATATATATATATATATATATATATATATATATATATATATATATATATATATATATATATATATATATATATATATATATATATATATATATATATATATATATATATATATATATATATATATATATATATATATATATATATATATATATATATATATATATATATATATATATATATATATATATATATATATATATATATATATATATAAAATAACTTTTTTAGTTCTATTTATTCTAATTTCTAAGATATATGGTGGTTACTGGTTAGGCATCCAATCCTAACGACTTTACCCGTAAATAATGGGAGCCTAACATTCTCCTTTCCGAAAGGAAAAACAATAATAATAGTTGAGTTTACGTCCGAATTCTGTGTTCTGACCACTTAATTATAAACCAATAAACCAATCATACAATTTAATAAAAGAACTGGAAAATTCCACGTGTCAGCTTCATGTAGTTTTGTTAGATGAAATAATTTAATTGGTTGATGAGAATAAATTTAATTAACCTATCATTTTTAGACCTTCTAAAAATTAACTAGATTGAGTAATTTACCATTTTTGAAAAGTGACTAAATTGAATGATTCTGGTCAAGATGGAGCTGTAAATTAGATATTGATTTGAATTTTGTTCGTGCTTTCTTTTTTGCACGCCTGAAATTTACTATCTTTACAAACTAAATATTTTGAATCATAAATCATAAAATTAATTAAAAGAGTTGTCAAATTACGCACATGGCACTCTTCTAATCAGTTTGACATATGTCAGTATTTAAGTGGTGCATTACTCTCTAGATGTTATTTGGCAACTACATGTCTACATGTGTTTCTACAAATTTTGGCAACTTTGACAATTCAGTTTTGAATTAATATTTTTTCAAAAACTAACAGGCTTTTAAATTGATATTGTGTTAACATGTGAATTTACGATTTTGACAACTTTGGTCATTCAGTTCTCAATTAATATTATTTCATATAACTGACAAGCATTTAAATTGACATTAGATTAATTTCAAAAAAAAAAATTGACATTAGATTAACTGTCTATTTAGAGATATTCACATTTTAAGACCTATTCAACATAAAAAAAAATATATCAAAATTTTAATGTTGATACTATCCTAAATTGAGCACCTATTTCAATAAATTATATATGCAAATTTGATAATAATTGTTATAATATTGAAATTTTAAATTTGATAACGATAATATATAATTGAATCGTTAATAATATATCTAAATCTATATATGTCGATAGTTAAAAATCCGTGCATTGCACGGGTTTCTATACTAGTGTCCTATATTTCCTCCTATTTCACCCATTAGTTCTATTTATTTTTTGTGTTTATTATTTTTAATTTGTATTTGTCGTTAATTTTATATGTTAAAATATAGTTATGTGAGATCTTGTTTGATTCATCTCAATACACAGATTATTAGAATCAACTTTTTATAGAACAATTAGAGATATTAAGAATTAAAATATTGTCTCGGCAAGCGTGATAAACTAACTAAATATGACTAATTAATGAGTTGAATAGGATGGAGTATTATATTAGCATTCAAATATACGTTGTTCTCTCCGTGCCTCTCATAATGCACCTCACCTAATATTTTTTGTAAAATTTAATAGAAAGGCAAATTTGGTCAGAGAAGAAGACAAAAAACAAGAAACAAATGGTTATAATAATGAGATAATAAGTTTATAAATTAGATTAAATGAAAGAGAACGAGACCTTACTAAAAATAGCGTAAAATAAGTAGAATAATTAAAATGAAAAATCGTGTAAATTAAAAAAAAAGTCAGTATATGGTAATGATTATTTGCACTATCATGTTTCAATTGTTACAAATTGCAAATCTTTACGAGATTAAAACGACACGTACTATTATATGCATCATGATGATTCTTTGAGTTTATACCATTCTTGTCATATGAGAGGAAATATTAATATTATTGTCAATATATTTCTATATTTTTGTGTATGTAGTTTAGTTCATAATTCTTATCCTTGTGCGAAAAAGGGGGAAAAGTGTACCAAAAGTAGACGGCTCTACGGCCCAAAATTAAAATTGTTCAAATCATATGATAATGCTTATTATGCATTTTTCTAATTCCATTAACTTAGCAATATCTTTATTAAAGGTGAGATAATTATTTCACTACCCCACTTGGTTCATCGACTAAACTAGAAATTTCCACAAAATTCAAGCTCAATATGTATTTCATATGACTCGTATCAAAAATAGTGGCGAATTTAGAAAAAATTTTCAACTGAATAAGTAGATTTGTTTTTAATTTTTAAATTATCGAGCAATGAAATACTCCTATGTGATAATAATTTGTTTATATGGTGGACATAAGTCGTCTTTTTGAGTTACTAAAAAGCCCTTTGAGTTAGTTTTTAAGCTATGTTAATGGCGATCAGAGATATTATATAATTCTCGATCGTTATGTTGTATAATTTTCAATATATCGTCTTATATTTTTGTGATCCTTTTCCTTGTGGACAAAGGAAATTATTTATAAGAAATCTATTAATATATATTAGCAATTCTAGATAGATAAAATGTTAGGAAAATTATGTGATGTGTAACGTGTTTTTTTTAAATCTTACAGTTGTTCTAAGTCACGTTATTTTTACATGCAAAACACATATATCTATAAATTGACGTGTATATTTAAAGCCTAAATCCAATCGAAAATTATATTTTCCTTTTTATCGGTCTTAATTTTCCTTATTTTTATTTTTTGTTTTTTTAATGTTAATTAAAAGAATATTATACATATTGGTATCAATATATTGTCCATGATGGCACAACTCATTATTTTTTGGGGGCACAATCCTACTTTGACTCTTTTTAATTTTAAAGTAAACTAAAAAATATATGGCCACACTTAAAAAGAAAATGATAAATATGAAAAATGATTTTGTTGGTAAAGGCCATCATTATTTTGGTGATAGTAAACAGGCGTGTAATTACGTCCATAACTAACAACAAAATAAAGAACCTAATAAATTAGGTAATTAATTAAAAATTAAGGAAAACATTATAAGTTAATGCTTTTTAATCTCGAGGGAAAAGCAGGCTAATTAGAGATTTAGGATGATAATTAATTTCGTACTAATTTTCAATCATTATGAGCATCAAACTACCAACGAACGTACAAGACACATAAATTAAATTTCCTTTATATTTATATTCTTCTAAAAAAAAGAGAAAAAAAGAAGCTTTTTTATTTTAATAATATATATTTTTGAAAATGTGTGTTCATCTTTTTGCTTTTTATATATTTTGATGGGTACAATTAGTAATTACTAAGGTAAAAAAAAAAGCTGAAAAAATGTAGTGTCACATTCATATGGTGCCAAAACCATGCAATGTCCCATGCGAATCTTTGACAACCACAAAAGAAAGCTTTTTGATCAATTCATTTTATGCTATCATCATTATGTAGTAATTAATAATTATAGTAATTAATAATTATTTTTTTTCATCATAAATTTACTGGCTTCCTTTTAGAAACAACTGTAATCTTGAAGCTCTTTTTGATTTCTCCAACCATTTTGATTTGACCCCCACAAAAAAAAAAAAAAAAAAAAAAAAAAAAAAAAAAAACTCTTCATGTCTAGCTTATTTTTACCTTGTGTAATTAGGGCACAAATTTTTTTTATTTTATAAAAAATATTTTTTTTCTGCTCCTTAATTAAGTTCCCACAATCAAGGTATATAAATTTGAATTATAAATTTTAAAAACAAACAAACAAATTTTAAAAATTTAAAAAAAATTAAAAAAATTTAAACTTAAAAATTATAAAAATAAAAATAAAAATTATAAAATTTAATTTTTTTCAAAAAGTTTTTCTCCATCCACTTTGAAATATGTAATGAAGAGTGAAGAGAATGAAGAGAGTAGGAACAAGAGTCTTAAAACTTGATCTACGCTATTTTAATGTAAACCAAGTCCACACAAGAGATTCTCTACATGCAACTATGCAACTTGTTTTTCTTGAAATTTGAATTAAATTTCTTTTAAAAATAACTATTGGGTACAATGATTTAGTCAAAACCAATAATAAGCACTAAAGTTTCAAAGACAATGAAGATGAAGATTGCAAAACTTTTGAAGAATCTAATAAAATGCACAATTAATCCATTACTACTATTATTATTATTATTATTATTTTGTCTAGAGTACTATACTATTATTGTGCTTTTGGCCAGCCAGCTAAGAATTGCTACATTTAGAATTATTATAATAATATAACTTCATAAAACCAAAGAACGATGATCAAGATTATGATCGAATAAAATGTGATGGATCAATACTAGGTTGATCATCTACATCCTCAGGCCGCCGCCAACTCACCAATTATTACCAATTATTGAATTCCTCTTATTAAACACCTTCTCAAATCTCAATATATCTATACTCCACCTCATTTGTTCATCATCATTTATATTTCCCCTCCGTCCTTATAAAAAAATTAACTAAAATAATTTTTTATGATTTTCCTACAATAATTCTATCTATTGATTAACTATGAATAATCTCAATTTGTAAGGGTATTTGCCTAAAGTAAGTTTAGATAACCCAATAACCTGCTATAGTAGATAATTCACAAAAAAGTAAACTAAAAATAATGTAAAATAAGAGAAAATTATTGAAAATTTAGATAAAAAATTACAAAAAATATAAAAATCAGAAATTTTTCATTTTTTTGACATTTTATTTCAATATATCTTTTATTAAAAAAAAATACTTGCTATAACAAGTCATCCAGTTATTGGATTTACTCTAGGAACATAATTCCTCCAAAGTTAGGAATTAGGATTTATCATGATTAATCAATAGGTGAGATTATTGCAGGGAAATCATGAAAATGTTGGATTATTCTAGATAATTTTTCCTAAAATAAATTACCGCTATATGGTCGGTAGAAGATTAAAAAATAGTGCGACCATATATTAATTAATAAGTGTCATAGTGCAGATAATATCATTTAAAATATATTGATGATAATACAAGAAAGTGATGGGGCATTTCTACGAAAGAAAATTACGACAAAGTAAAAGGAACACATTAAAAAGAAAAATGCGGCATTCTGATTTAGCGTTATAATTTTTTCAAAATTTATCAGATTAAATAATAGATACAAGTACAACACAATAGTTTAATTTTTTTTTTAATAGAAATAAAAATAATTTGGGGACGAAAATTAGTAATCAATTAGAATAACCAAAAACAACGTACAGGATCTCATAGTTTTTTAATAAGAAGTAGTATAATTCTAAATATTTTAAAACTTCAGTAAGTTTTCAATTTAGTTAATTTGTACATTTTGGAAGAGTGCCAAAATATTAGTGAATAAAAAAATATTAATATATTTTATTTGAATTAAATTAATTAGACTTGAGAAAATAAAAATGATATCGATTCTGAATTTATAGCATATATAATGAGATAATCAGATTTATTAAAAAAAATTGAGATAATCAGGTACTCATATTAGATATAGAAGTATATCAGATCAGATGTGAACGCAGTATTTTATTAGTTTTGTTAGATGATAGGAGGCCAACGTATTCATATACATACTTAACATAATATTCTTTTTGTCCCTGCCAAAAAATTATTAATGTCAACATTTGATAGGAAATTTATATAATAATAATGACATGCTAATGACAAAATTCATTAATGATATTGAATCTGATACATATATTCCTCTCTTTTACAAATTAAGATTATATTTTATAAAAAATAAAATCTAGCTAATTAAGTGTGAAAGATATGATTGTTGGTTAGGTTCAATTTTTTTTTGTATTTAAAGATTTTTTCAAATATTAATTATTGTGTTTAATGATTGTTATAAATATTTAACAAGATATAAAATTATTTAGCATTTGTCTTCGCTGTCCAATCTCTATCCCGCTGATTTTGATCCCAGCAAATTTAGTCAGCAAATTAATGATGAGGTATAAAGTGGTAAAAATGTATACTTCCTCCGTTCTTATTTAGTTGCTACCGTTGCATGGGCACAAATATTAAGGAGTAACTATGCAATGATTAGCAATAGGTGAAAAGTTGCTTTTTGAAATTTTTTAATATTATTTGTTGAAAAATGAAAAAGAAAAATAGGAATAATTAGATATAGAGTAGGATAAAAGTAGGAGTAGGTATAACTTTAAATGATTAGTTTGTTACCAAATAAGGAAATGTAGCAAGTAATAAGAAATTTCCCAAAATGGAATATGTAGCAAGTATTATGGAACGGAGGAAGTATATTTTATGAGTAAGTGTAACGATGAAATAAAAGGGTAATTTAAATGAGTAGATAAAATTTTTTTAAAAAATGTGAATCTACTCCCTCCATTCCTTTTTGTTTTTCCACCTTACTAAAATGGGTAGTTTCATAAGTTTTTCCACTTTAGAATACTTTCCATTTTTGGAAAGTTTTCATCCCTTAAAACCCCATTTTCCTTACTTCACACTACTATTTAATTATTTTCTCTCTCATACTTCCAATACAATCATTACATTATCCTATTACTTCCTCCGTTCTTTTTTACTTGCTACATTGTTGATTTCGGTACTATTCATTAAGCAAATTGACTTTTATATTGTCGGTAATCTAAAAGTTAAAACATAGTCATATGAGATCTTGTTTAAATCGTCTCGATTCAAAGTTTATTAATTTTGAGTTTTTATAATTTTTCGATATGTATAATTAGAGATATTAATGATGCAATTCGTACATTGGGGAGTGTGAAAAAGCAAATGGTGCAACTAATATGGAACGGAGGAAGTATTTAATTATTTTTTCTCTCCTACCTACCAATACAATCATTATTTCCCACTACTATATAATTAAAATAATACCCATTAATACCAAAGATTTCAATTTTCTTAATCTTGGTGAAAAACCCAAATAGGAACATCAAAAAGGAACGGAGGGAGTATCTAGTTGAAATTAACTAAAAAATTTGTCTTTCAATCTTCGTGTATAGCACGGGAATCTATCTAGTTAAAAATAAAAATGAACCGAATTTAGTTAAAAAAGTAATTATAGGCAAATCTCGTGAAAGAGTATTAAATTTACCACCACAAATCAATCGCTATTATGATATACTAGTAGTTGTAACCTAATTAAAAATTGAAATATTATTTGTTCAACTATATATGTTGAAAGTTAATTGGAACATTTTTGTTTACAAATTATATTCGGTAAGAAAAGTCGACTTAAAGTATAACTTAAGTATTGCATTTAATTTTAATATTTAATTTTATTTTTTGTTATAAGTAAAACTACATAGCTATTTTGTTTTTGTTTTACAGAATCAATTATATTAAATCATAGTTTATGAGCAAGATATACTGAGTATGATGATAATGATGAATTATATCAAATTATAGTTTTAATTTAAATGAGCGATCATTTAATTTATTATTTTTAGAATTTTATTATGACAGGGGTATTTATGTAGTACTCCCTTCTATTCATCATAAGTGTCTCATTTGCTTTTTGCATTTTATGCAATGCACTTATTTGATCGTTAATCTCTGTAATTGTGTATGATAAAAAAATTAGGAAAACTTGATATGAATAATCCTTGCATTTAAACGAATCAAACAATATATCACTTGACTATGTTTCAACTTATAGATTAATAAAAAAAATTCAAATTAATTAAGTGTAAGAGATGAATAGTGTCCAAAAAGTAAATAGGACACTTAAGGTGAATATGAGGGATTATGTCACATACTCTATTAAAACTCTTTACGCAAGTCTTTTGAATATGTGGATACAATACACACTGTATACTTATATATCTGATGTCAAAAATTCTATTTGAAGTTACAATTGTATAAGATTAAAGCTCGTGATCTTATATAATATTATTTTGATATTATGTCAAATAATCAACTTAACTTGATATTTAGTGGTTATAGTCCTAATATATGATAATTGTTTTAGTATATTCTACCAAAAGTATATTTTAAGAGATGTACAATTACTACAATATATGATAAATAAGAATTTAGTCCAAATAAAAAGTCCCAAATTACTTCAATGGGAGATGTGGTAATCTCCCATCATTCCAAATCAATTTTTTGTTTTCATATATTCTTGTTTCAACACTCAATAGAAGATCCACAATTAATAAAAATTTCAATAATTTGTAGGATTATTATTTGTCTCTCCTTTTTTTTTGAAGATATTATTTGTCTCTCTTAAGTCCTAAGGTCTACGTCATCCAATTAAATAATGAATTAAAGCTTATTTGTCTAGTTCCACATATATAAACAATAGTCTTAATTATATTCTTGTAAATTCCAAATAATATTCCATTAATATTTTTAGGGATAATGCATATTATGTGCTATGTATTGGCAATAAAATTGAAAAAAGGGAAAAGAATGGGAAATGTCAAGTGCCAACTTGAATGGGCAAAATCAGCTAGTGGAAGGTCCCAACAAGAGGAAAAAAATATTTCAAGATAAAAGAAAAGCAAATGGGCCATGTATGGTCGGGTTGTTACCCAGATGGGCGACAAAGAGTAGGACCCACACGGACCCATACAGCTTAAAAATTGAAAACTACTTCTATGAAATTGAGTGGATCTATCGCAAATCTACTAGTCCCATTTGATTTTTCACACTTTTTAGATCATATTTTAACCTTTACACTATGTTTGGATAGCAAGTTTGGATGGAAAAGAAAGGAAAGGAAGGGGAAAGAAGGGAAGGGAAAGAAAGGGAAGAGAAATGGAAGGAAACTAGTCCTTGTTTGTCTAGGAGGGAATGGAAGAGAAAAAAAGGGAGATTGTGTTTTCCTTTCAAATCTTTCCACTTTTGGAAGGATTACAACCCTTATAAAATTTATCCACATTTTCCTTCCAATTTCCTCCCCTCCAAATCTCTTCCCTCCCATTTTGCTATCTAAACAAGGGATTCTTCCTCCCTTTAAATCCCTTCCTTTCCTTTCCCTTCATTTTCTTCGATCCAAACACACCCGGCCCTTAATATCTCTAATTATTTTTAATTAAAAATTATAAAAATTAGATATTACTCCCCCCTATTCAAGCTAGTAGTCCTATTTGTTTTTGGGCACTATTCACTTAGCCCTCTTAATTTGTATTTTACTCTTAATCTATAAGTCAAAACATAGTCATATGGGATCTTATTTGATTCGTCTCAATTTTTAGTTAAGATTAATTAGAGATATAAAGGGTTAAAATGTTGTCTCGACAAGTGTGAAAAAGCTGTAAATGGGACTAGTAGCTTGAATAGGAGGGAGTAATAATCTTTGTATTGAGACGAATCAAACAAGATCCCACATGACTATGTTTTAAATTATAGGTTAAGAACAAAGTACAAATTAAGAGTAATAAGTGAATATTGAAAAAAATCAATGGGACTAATAGGTAGAATACGAGGGAGTACGTTGTTTTTTCACATTTACTTTTTACTGTTTTTAGTAAATTTTAAATTTTAATATCTCTAAATATATATTATAAAAAGTTATAAAAAATACATAATAAAAAAATATATATCAGGACGAATGCAACGAGATCACATGGATATATTTTAATATGTCAAAAACATTAACTAAATTTCTCTATCCTTAACGTGCAATATTCTGAACGAAAAGAACATTAAAAAACAGAAAAAATGTTTATTTTATATTTATTTTAATTACAGAGTATGCTGAAAGGATGCAAGGATTAGATTATAATTATATCCAATAAGATTATTATAAATATGTAAATAAAATTTTAAAATAAGTGGTTAACCATAGCCAAAATTAAAAATTTTGAAAAACCAATAAGATTAATTGATAAGCAAAATATAGCGAAAGAGTACCTGTTATTTGTGGTTTTGGTAGGATTTTATGAGCATTTAATAGCTTTTGATTTGATTTTGAAATGGGTCTTAACGCCCCACCCATTTCCTTTCAATCACCACCTCCGGGTTTGAAGGGTCACTCCTTGTCTAATCAACCCTGGATGTTCCAGTATTTACACTATTAGAAAGGTTTTATGTCTTCTATATTCTCATTACTTAGAGACATAAGTATATTATGAGTTTTAGAAATTTGGTTAGCTAGATTTGTCAATGTATTACACATAGTAATTTTTGTCTTTTATTTTTGGATTTCATTTATTTGTGACCTAATAAATAACTAACGGCCAACAAACAACAAATAATGTTTACTAAGCATCACTATAATAACTATCTTAAACAACTGACTTAAACAACTTTTATCAACTAATAATTTTAACTAGTCAAATTATCCAACAACTTCACATCAATTCTCGTGTCCAGCTAACCGTCGTTACAAAATTATTTGCTATTTAATTTTAGATATCGTTAATAATTTTTTTACTTTATCAATATTAACATATGAACATGCATTTAATCCATCTTGGACTTCAAAGACATGTGTGTCTTTAAATTCAATAGCCTAGAATATCAGACATATAAGGGCATATATATTTTGAAATGTTTAGATATATTTGTCAAATTGTCAAAGTTAATTATCGTTAACAATTTTTTTACGTTAACAATATTAACATATGAATTTTATGAATAAAATGAGATGATTGATGGTTGTCAAGTATGGCCATTAAAGTAACCATGAGATTTTTCAACCAAAATTACACTAGTTTTTCATTCTTATTACCGCGTTTTATTACCACCTACCAAATGGACCGTTAATAGTATGGCGACAATGCAATTTAAATGTTTCCGCCATTGTTTGAAAATCTTTGTGTCATTCCATCCATCGTGTTGTAAATTTATGGGACATTATATATAATAAGTCAATAACTTGACCTATATTAGTTTGTGATTATATTCATGAAATTGGTAGATAAGAGTAGCATTCACAATTTACATTACAAATATATTTAGTAGATCGTGGAGTCTTAGTAGCCAACCAAATTAAATCAAAGTTCAAAATAATTGAATTACTTTATTAGGTTTCCAAGTGAGGTATTAAAATGATTGAAATGAGGATCAAGCTAAGGAGGAAATTGACATCAATATAAGTATAACCACTTTATTTCTTTCAAAACCTATGACTATGAGAGGTACTCCAATCATGATGTCACATTTAGGGTATCCCCTCTCTACACAAGGAAAAGATTTTGAATACTTGTATGTGATAAAATTTATACACAAATAAAGTTAACCCAATCTTTATACCTTTATTTATTCCCGCACATAGATAATTTTATGGTTAGGGTCCGGGGAAGGAAGGTCGACGGCGTCTCATACCCATAAGGAGAGGGCGGTCACAAAAGTCCTTCGGTTCTAGAGGAGTCTTCAAGGATAGAACCTGCAAATATCCGAAAACCTGCATCTTACAACCACCTTAGCCAAGCATAGGGATCATTTAAAATTTAAAACTGCAAAATTCTCTTTATTTCCCGTTTGATTTAAGTAAATTTTACTACTCCATCTATAAGAGACTACTCTATCTATACCAGAATGTAACTAAATTATTTTTGGGAGAAATTTAGTGAAAAGTGAAATTAGATTGAAGAATAAGATAAAAAATAAGTGGGTGATGGAAATAAGTGGTTAAGATGAAGAGAAAAAATGAGTTTGTCGATGAAAGTTGCATATAGTCAATTCTTTTAAACTCCACTCTAGATAAGAGTCACTTTATGACATTAATTACAGTAACATACGAGGTAATTTGAAGTTAAACTTTTATTTGTGTACATAGTTATAAAACATTTTTTTGTGCTAAAAGTTTTGAACTTTTTTTGTGCTCATACTTTTGTATTTTTTAAAAATGATTCTAGTTATATGATAAAAGAAGGTGATTATGTATCATCTCTAGTTATGGAAACAGATTACGTGTTATCCATTAACAAGTTCAATTGTTAATTCAATTTAAATTTTATAATAAAAAATTGCATGCTAGTACAATATAGGTTCTATGGACTAGTATGATCCTATCTTATTATCTAACCTAAAACAAACTGAATTTCATCGATCTCATTGTCCCCCATAAGAGTATTTGCTGACATGATAGACGAGCAATTTAAATAGTATTGTTTTTCCTTTTTGATTTTTTAATTAAATATATTTTTGAGTGGTTCGAGGAAAGCAGAAAATTAGATGAAAATCAAACTTATCATTTTACCTGAAAAAAGTAGTATTTACTCAGACTGAGACTTAAATTTCTTAAAGGTCAAATTGCAAACAATTTTAAATTTTTTTTCCTACACCAACATTAAATAATACTTCCTCCGTATTTGGTTATTTGCAACTTTTACCAAAAATGGCCTATACTATTATTTGCAACTTTCTTTTTTTTTTTCCATTTATAGAAAGTTTTTTATTACTTTTTTATTTATATCTCTCTTACTTTTTTATACTCTCTCTTACTTTTTAATACTCTCTCTCATACTTTTTAATACTCTCTCTTACTTTTTAATATTATAATACTATAATCTCACCCCATTAACTTCATTAACCTATTTTAATACACTACTAAAAGTTTTGCCTAGGAGTCCGTAAAGAACCCCAAAGTTGCAAATAATTAAATGGAGAGGAAGTATATAAAATTTGGCCTTCCAAAAAAATTAATAATGAGATTCTTAATTTCAAGCACAAGATCAAATATGTTCACATCTCAACTATAGCTTAATAGCGTGATATACGAGCTTCAAGTAATAAGGCACAACCATAATTATTTCTTTTTGATTGTATGATATATTTGTAATCAACAACTAACTTTAATTTACAATTAACATAGATACTTGATAAAAAAAATATACATATTTGATAGTATTTGAATTTCACATCAAGAGTTCATATTAATTTCCCTTTTTTAATTTAATATCTGATAAATTATATAAATGCAGAGAACTTATATATCGCATCTCGAAATAGCTAGAAATATTATGTCACAATTTAATTAGTATAATAAATGGTCTTGGATAAATACATGTATATCAAGTAGAGCTATTTGCCATTTGCTTGTTAGATTCATTGAGACTCTTGATAATTGGTTGTTTGTCGTTAGTTTATTAGCTGATTTAATTGTTTAATATGACTAACTAGTAGCACTTATTACTTGCTAGAATAGAATATTTGATAGAATATTTGTATATTTTGCAAGATATTGAAGATATACAAAATATACAAATATTTGTATATTTTGTGTATCTTCAATATCTTACAAAATATACAAATACTCTATCAAATATTTTATTCTAGCATTACTTATTAGTTATTTAGGTCATATATAAGTTGAATTTAAGAAGATATTCAATGAAAATTAATTGATAATTGTTGATTGTTTATTAAAGTAAAATTAGCTAAAGAGCCGAAGCAAAGAAAAAGTATTTTAAATGGTTTAATTATCACAATATATAAAATATTTTAAATTATTTAATTTAAAAAAAATAATAAATTTAAAAGTCAAAAATCAACTAAGAAAATTCAAAATACCACCATCTCACCAACTTATAAACCAACGACATAATACTAAATACTTTTCTATTTCCCATCCATTTTGCCATATCTCGGAAAGACTCAAAATGTGGAGATCTTTTTTTTTTTTTTTTTTTTTCTTTTCCATTATAGGGTTAGGGTAGGAATTAGGACCAAGGAAGAGTAAGACTAGGTGAAATTTAATTTTAAAATTCTATCTAAATAAAATAATACTTCATGTGTTTTAATTAGAGGTGTTTAAAATATATCAAATGATTTAATATATACTCCATTCGTTTCTTTTTATTTGTCCACTTTACCTTTTGCACGCATTTTTTTAACAAATTTTAAACTTTAATATCGCTAAGTACGCATCATAAAAAATTATAAAAATTACATATCAAAAAACTTTACATCAAGACAAATCTAACATGATCTCACATGAATATATTTAATATTTTATCATCAATATATACTTCAAAAATCTAATTTAAATTTCTCTCTCTAAAAGTGGACAAACTTAAAGTCAACAAACAAAAAGAAACACAGAGAGTAACTAATTATGTAATAGATATGAATTAATCTCACTTTAAAATGAATTTAAAATATAATATTAAAATCAATAGATGCAAAATTCAATTTTAAAATTCACCCAAAACACCTAATTCAAAAATAATACAATAATCTGAATGAACACCTTTAATCTAAGCAACACGAAACCCCGTTATAAATAAATACTCCCTCCAATTCAATTATGTTATCCCATTTGCTTTTGGGCACTATTCACGTATGACTCTTAATTTGTATTTTACTCTTAATCTATAAGTTTTATAGTCACGTGAGATATTGTTTGATTCGTCTCAATACAAGAATTATTAATATCAATTTTTATAATTTTTGATCAAGAATAATTAGAAATATTAAGAGTTACAAGTGTAAAAAAGTAAATGGGACAACTCAATTGAATTGAATGGAGTAATTAATATAGAGAGTTGAGACAGAGTAATCTGTAACAGTGTAAAAGAATTCATAGGAAAATCGAGTCGCAATCATGAGAGAGGAGGGAAAGTGGGCGCAGGATAAGCACGTGGGCTTGGCCTTAGTCATTGCTATTACTTCAATTGGACCCCACTATACCCTTTAACTTTTCATAACTACTCCTATTTTCATTCTCACATAAATTAAATTAAATAAAAAAAACAAAACTCACTCTGTTTGTTTTTCCTCCAGGTTGGTTTTTCAATTCTACTCCATTATTAATGTTTGTTTTTATATTAAACATCAAAATTTTATCCCTATTCCCTACCACCATTTTTTCTTTTTTTTTTTTCTCTTTTTCTTGTAGTAATAATTAACTAAAATGATAAGTTTTATGTGGGTTAAGAAAATTTAATCTTTTCAATATTTTATTTTTTCATTGGTACACAAAGACAAATTCAGAATACTAGTAATCTAGTCTAGTATAAAACAGACTGACTATTCATTTTTATACGACTATACGACTTTGTAAAAAAAGGGAAAATATGACCAAAATGACTTAGTTTTATTTTTAAGAGGTGTTTAATCTTTTGGGTTATTGTCAATTTGAGTCTTTGACCTTTTTCCTGTGTATTTTAATTTTTCTTACCCAAGAGTAGTATTGTATATACTATATATACCCAAAATAATAACAAATCCAACTACCCAAAACTAAGAAACCCTTCCTTTTTTCTTGGATTCTCTCTTATAACCAAATCAAGATAAATTCTCCCCATTTTTTTTATTTCACACCCAAATTTTAAATTTCTTTTTATTTATGAGGTGGATGTTTGTTTGAATTTATCTATTTTTTATATTCAAAAAGAAAAAGAAAAAAAACCCAAAATTAATTATTTTTTGTTTCTTTAATTTATGATGGCAGAGATATAGAATGAATGCCTCCTGATTTTGATAGTGTCTTTTGTGGAGTAGCAGAATTTTAAGCATAATTTCTTTGTTGTGTTGTTGGTTTTGCTGCCTATACAAGCCAAAACCAGCAGTACTATTTGGTCTTTCCTTAGTCCTTTTCTGGTGCTGGTTTTTGCTGTTTGTGCGAAGCGGGCCCGACCCGACCCGACCATCCACCCAAATTTGGACTCATAAAAGTCTATTAAAGTGATGAAACAAAGAGTTTCACAACATATTTGTTGTTAATTGTAACATTTCATCTCTGTTTCTTATAACTTCAAGCCATGAAGTTTATGAAACTTGGATCTAAACCTGACACTTTCTACACTTCTGAAGCTGTAAGGTTTGTCACTCTTCTACTTTCTACTCTCTTATTTCATCAAATTAGTGTCTCTTAATCTTTTCTCGAGTTAAGGGATTTTTGGGTCGTACTCTCTTTTATGGGTATGGGTTGTTGCTTTCTTTCCCTCACCAAACCCTGCTTATAGTTTTCTGTGGTCGGGATACACCTAGTAGGCTAGTATGATGATGGGAATTATAAGTCGGTTTTCGATTATTTTGAAGTTGTTATATGCTAATCGTTAATTCATCATCATACTCAGTGTATCCGGCTCATAGAAAATATGATCAGGATGTAGGAAAGGAATAATGACAACAGCTCATACTCATAGAGAAAGTGCGGTCAAAGGTTCCTCTGCTTCATCTAATCTTAATTCAAAAGGCAAATAAACTACGTCAGATCATTTATTGGCAAAGTAAATAAATAACCTGTCAAAGAACCAGCCCAACCAAAAGTTAAAGCCAATTAATTAATGTGTTAGTATATGTTATAATGTAAAGTTCATATATGTGTTGTGAAACAGGTCAGTTTCCTCTGAAGTATCTAGTGATCTTATAATTCAAGTTCAAGGTAGTAGATATTTGCTTCACAAGGTATATTCCTACATATACTTATATTATGGAGTATCTTTTAAAAAAGATCCAATTTTTGGCATGAATTCTGTTTTTACATGGTGTTTGAATTTGATGCAGTTTCCATTACTGTCAAAATGCCTGAGGTTACAGAAATTATGTGCGGAATCCCCAGATTCATCCCCCCACCAAATGATCCAACTCCCAGATTTTCCAGGTGGGGTTGAAGCATTTGAACTTTGTGCAAAATTCTGCTATGGAATAACCATCACTTTAAGTGCTTACAACATCATATCTGCAAGGTGTGCAGCAGAATACCTACAAATGACAGAAGAAGCAGAAAAAGGAAATTTGATCTATAAACTTGAGGTTTTCCTTAACTCTTGTGTTCTACAAGGGTGGAAAGATTCAATTGTAACTTTACAATCAACAAAAAAATTCCCATCTTGGTGTGAAGATCTTGGGATTACTAGTAGGTGTATTGAAGCTATTGCTTGCCGGGTTTCAACCCACCCATCGAAAATCAGCCTCGCTCGAAACCACTCAAGGCGGGGCGGTGGTGTTGGTGGGTCGGAGGGTGGTAAACATGAGACTATGATGAATAAAGGGTGGTGGGCGGAGGACGTAGCCGAGTTGGGGATTGATCTATATTGGAGGACTATGATAGCAATAAAATCAAGAGGAAGAGTTCCTTCTAGTTTAATAGGAGAAGCCTTACAAATTTATGCCTCAAAATGGCTTCCTACAAAGCAAGTAATTCCTGATATTGATTCAGATAAAACAGGAGAAAAAACATGCAAATATAGACTATTACTTGAATCAATAGTTAGCTTACTCCCATCTGAAAAAGGATCTGTTTCTTGTAGTTTCTTGCTTAAGTTACTAAGAGCATCAAATTTACTTAATGCATCTCCTTCATCAAAAATGGAGTTAGCAAGAAGAGTAGGGATTCAATTAGAAGAAGCTAATGTGAAGGATTTGTTAATACCCACATCGTTGAACGAAAATCGGTATGATGTTGATGTGTTTATGGCCATTTTAGAGCAGTTTATGGCACAAGGACAGAGCCCTCCAACTAGTCCTCCTAGGACTAAAGGAAGGTTTGATAGGAGGAGGAGGTCAAGATCAGCTGAGAATATTGATGTTGAGTTCCAAGAAAGTAGGAGATCTTCTTCTGCTTCTCATAGTGCTAAGTTGAAGGTAGCTAAGATTGTTGATAAGTATCTTCAACAGATTGCTCGTGACCCGAAATTGCCCTTGTCTAAGATGATTGCTATTGCAGAAGCAATACCCAGTTTTGCGAGGATCGATCATGACGATCTTTACAAAGCCATTGATACTTACCTCAAGGTTTGTTCATATTCTGTTGTTAAAATTGGTCTGTGGTTATTGTGTGGCTGTTCATTCTTTTGGTAGATTTCTTACTGTCCTGGCCTTAGTATTATGTTCCTGTCTTTAGTTTTGGTTAGATTATCAAATGTTTTTGTCTTTTAAGTTAGTACTAACATTAGAAGGGGAGCCTTGGGCCATCAGTTCAGGTGTCGCTGTGATTGAAAAGTCGTGGGTTTGAGTCTCGGAAGCAGCCTCTTGTAGAAATGTATGGTGAGGTTTACCTTTATTACACTCTTGTGACGGGACCCTTATCTGGATCCTCGCTTTATGGGAACGCTTTGCACACTACTATTCTGTTTAAGTTAGTGCTTTGGCACACTGGTCCAAGTGTCATTGTGTGATTGAAAGGTTCGGGGGTTTGAGAGTCGAAAGTAGCTACGTGCAGAATGTATGGTGAGGTTTACCTTTATTACACCCTTGTGACGGGACCGTTATCTGGATCCTCGCTTTACGGGGAACGCTTTGCACACTACCATTCTTTTTAAGTTAGTGCTTTGGCACACTGGTCCAGGTGTCATTGTGTGACTCAAAGGTTCAGAGGTTTGAGAGTCGAAAGTAGCTACGTGCAGAATGAATGGTGAGGTTTACCTTTATTATGCCCTTGTGGCGGGATCCTTTTCTAGATCCTTGCTCTACAGGAACGCTTTGTGCACCTGGATTCCGTTTAAGTTAGTACTAACAGTACACACATTAACATATATGGAACAATCAATAGATTAAGTACTGTTGTGTTGACTGTCTCTTAGAATTTGCTACATTATGGTTTTCTGATAATGAGTTTAGTTACATCAATAGCACTACAATAGATTAAGCTCATTGCTTTCACTCTCTTCTTTCATCAATGATAACCCCAAACTTAGCTCTCAAGCTTCTTTATAGGTTCACTCTTAGGCTATCATTAACAAGGAAAGCTCTCTTTACTACTTCTCACAATTGTACTTGAAGAATACTCAAGCTCAAGTAGTGATTCTCTCTTGTTCTCCTTCTAGAAATTTATACGAGGCTACGCTCTTTTTTCGCTAGAACAAGCATTCCACTTCTCGCACAAACAATCGCTCAAACAAGCACATCACTTGCTCGTACGAGCACACACATAGCTTCTTTTTCACTCATTAGATTACATAGGCGTTGCTTGTCAAAGCTCCCTTGCTTTCGTATGCGGTTCCTTTTTTATACGGGTATGGCTTAATCATTTCCCTTACAAATAAAGCGGAAAAGAAAATTAATCATTTCCGTATGTGATAAAGGAAAATCTCTAAAGTTACTAAGCAAAACCCAAAATTGACCCAATTGGAACCCAAATTTGACCTATAATGCCAGCTCTAGTTTTACCAAATGCTACTAATAATCCCTCCTTTATGTCATTCAAGTCAAAAGATGAACAGTTTGTGTCCTACTATGTAAATTGCATCATCTTTTTGGTCAATTTTTGCCTTTTAGGAAGTCCAATTTGTATGATTCATTGTAATAAACTGGTAATTGACACTGAGTTTTGAATGTCCAGGCACATCCAGAGCTCACAAAAAGCGAAAGAAAACGTTTATGTCGAGTCTTAGACTGCCGAAAACTGTCCATGGAAGCCTGCATGCATGCTGCTCAAAATGAGCTACTACCACTCCGACTGGTCGTCCAAGTCCTTTTCTTCGAGCAAGCTCGATCAGTCATGGCTAGTGGTAAAGTCCCTGATCTGCCTCCGAATATCAAGGCTTTACTCGCAGCACAAGACGATGATTCATCTAGGCCTACCGGGGCGTTAAGTACCACAACGACTGTCCCTGGTGCCGAGGATCAATGGAGTGTATCGGGCCTTAAATCGCCCAAATCAAAGATCGCAACTCTTAAGACGAAATTAGTCGAGGATGAGTTACAAGAAAATGGTATCGCGAAAGGGTTAAAACTCAAGAATCTTTGTGCCATCCCTGGTCGTCCTAAACGAATGTTCAATAAGTTGTTATCGATTAACAACAAATGTGTGAGCGAAAAGAATTTAAGATGAAAAGAATTATTTTCCCTAGTGTTGGGATATTTTCAAAAAGCTCGTTAAAATATTTTGCTTCTAGTGAGGAAAAAGATATTAGTTTAACCGTATCCTTTGTAAAATTAATTAGGAAAAAAAGAATTTAAAGTGAATTGTTTATGTAGCCTTATTCCAATAATTAATGTGAAGAGAAATGTATTCAAGGCTTGGGAGGGAAAATCTCTTAAGGGATACTCTCAATTGGAGGCCACAAGAATTAGGATTTGTTAGTTGTAAATTTGTAAGCATATAAGGGACCATAAGGTGGTTGTGTTTATTTTACCATATATTATTTATCAAAAATCAAAATTATGTCCTTTTCCCTTTTAATTTATTTGTTTTTCTTTTTCAATCTTTATTGGATCCTCATTCATTATAATAGTGCAAGCTAATCTCTATCCAATCTTTTTAAATCTCACTATTATGCATTTATGTAGCATAATTTCTGTTTTCAAGCTTTTATTGTAGTTTTGACACAAAAATGAAAAATAATATGAAATAAGTGAAATAATTAAACTAAATGTAATCAAATTATTGAATCAGGTATTTAGATCCAAGAGAACTTGTCTCAGTTTTAACAAACACCGCTTCTTCAAAAAGAAACCTTGATTTTATTCTCATTGCCCCTTTCCTTGTCTTTCCCTCCCCGACCTACCATGTACCAAATAATGTTTTACACATCCAAGTTTAGCTATTAGACTACTATCTCTTTGCCTTTAAAATTTGTACCATTTAATCAAAAGCGATTAAATGAAATTAGATTAAGTGTTTAAATACTAAAAAATGTAATGTATTTACCAAATGATATTTTGATATTAACCATGTTTAATTGATGATTTTTTTGACTGGTTTGACTTATAAAAAATAATGAATAATATGAGCTGATCAAATAAGCCAGCTGAATTAACGAGTTGGAGGGGGAAGTGATAGATTGATCAATGATTAGGATCGTACAAGAAGAAGAAGCATGGGGGACAAGATTATTTTAGGGGCTACACATAATAGATATTTCTAATTTGTAATCTTTTTGTCTCTCATGCTGACTAATTGATTTCCCAAAGGCGTGTTAGTTTAGATTATACCATTATTCACCTTTTTCAATCATTAAAATTATGAAATATATAAGTGGATCAATTCCTATTTCTTCCGAATTAATACCTGTATTTTCATTGAAAGGCTTGGCCCATTAATGAGCCCAATTAGAAAGCCCTACCCATTTGACAAGGGAAATTTAGACTTGCGCTTAATAATCAGCCAGTCTCCTGAGAGACCGTTTTTCTGAAAGACGTCTTTTAGGTCCAGCCCATTAATGTTTAATATCTACTTTTACTCTACATTTTCCTTTATGGGTCAGGTCAATTAGAGATGGTCACTCATAAAGACCGTCTCTCACAAGATTTGTGTAATAATAAATGGTTCACTAATGAGACGGTCTCGCGATTAAATCATCTCTATTGAGGTGGCTCATCTATATTTTTTTGTCTTAAAATGATCACGTATTGCGTTAAAGTGATTATTTATAATTTTAATGTAATCACTTTTATATATTTTTAGAGTGATTATTCATAACTTTAAAACGATTTTTATGATCTTAAAGTAAACAATTGAAGAAATGGGTTATTATATGAACTTGTCTCATGGTGAGATGGTCTCATACAAGACGAGCTGTAAATGGTTTAAATTATTGATTATAAAACGATGATAAACAAATTTTACAGGCAATAATTCCGTATAAAATACAAATATATGATCGTCTAAATAATTAATAACACAATTATACAAATGTTTAAATTGATAAATAATATGCATAATCTCTGCACGACAAGATCGTAGGCGGACTCAGACTGTTTTGAGCCTCATTTTTAAGTTTCGAATTAAGCACGACACATGAACGATCTAACATATTTCTGTGGTTAACTAATTATTAATAAAGTTATTATAGAAAGATATTAGGAGTAATTAATTAGTTGATTTAAGGAGAAACGTCATTATAAAGCAAATAGTAGAGGGACAAATCTATAATAAAATTAGATGTTGGGAACAAGATCATGATTGATGACAATCATTCATCTAATGACTCATTTGCCATAAATAAACAAAAAGAATATATATGCCACCTTATATCATATTTTATTTAATTTGTTCTATTCATCAACATACTATGTATCATGAATCATGATTCTGGTGAACAGTTATATTTATTCATCATCATGATTTACATGCTAAAATATACTCCCTCCGTTCCTTTTTGATGTTCCTATTTGGGTTTTTCACCAAAATTAAGAAAAGTGGTATCTTTGATGGTAGTGGGTATTATTTTAATTATATAGTAGTGGGAAGTAATGATTTTATTGGAAGTATGAGAGAAAAAATAATTAAATAATAGTGTAATATAATGATTGTATTGGAAGTATGAGAGAGAAAATAATTAAATAGTAGTTTGAAGTAAGGAAAGTGGGGTTTTAAGGGGTAAAAGTGGGATGAAAACTTTCCAAAAATGGAAAGTATTCTAAAGTGGAAAAACTTATGGAACTGCCCGTTTTAGTAAGGTGGAAAAACAAAAAGGAACGGAGGGAGTAATATTTAGTAGAATATTTTTATTATTTTGCAAAATATTAGTATGTAATTATTTAGTTACCTTTCATTCATTGATTCATAGAATATATATATAACATAGCATTTTAATGTTTAAGGTAACTAAATAATTAAATGATATTTTGCAAAATAATAAAGATACACAAAATCTACAAATATTCTACCAAATATTTAACTCAAAAAAAATATTCTACCAAATATTATATTCTAGCATCTAAATATTTATGGTAACTAAATAATTACATGATATTTTGAAAAATAATAAAGATACACAAAATATACAATATTCTACCAAATATTATATTCTAGCATTATAATATTTATGGTAACTAAATAATTACATGATATTTTGCAAAATAATAAAGATACACAAAATATACAAATATTCTCCCAAATATTATATTCTAGCATTCCAATTTTTATGGTAACTAAATAATTACATGATATTTTGCAAAATAATAAAGATACACAAAATATACAAATATTCAAGAGAATATTATACAAATATTAAAAGAATATAATATTCTACCAAATATTTTATTCTAACATTCTAATGTTTATGGTAACTAAATAATTACATGATATTTTGTAAAATATAATAAAGATACACAAATTATACAAATATTCTACCAAATATTATATTCTAGCATTCTAATATTTATGGTAACTAAATAATTACATGAGATTTTCCAAAATAATAAAGTTACATAAAATATACAAATATTCTACCAAATATTATATTCTAGCATTACACTTTTAATTTATTATGATTATGATAATCATACTCATGATCTAGATGCATAACATAAATAATATTTTATTATTTCTAATCAAGTTTACAGCTAATTAGTAGCAATTAATAACAGTAAAATACAATAGCATAAAATTAAAGTTTATGATCAATTAAAGAATACATACATGTAGATTATGCATAAATTATCATACGTAGGAGTATATAATATACCTCATCAATGTAGTCTCAATATTATTTTAAGGAAAATGATATATATAGCCCCTATATATAAGAAAGGATAATAATCTTGTATTTAATTTATGTAATTTAATACTATTTTTGCTTTGAAAACATAAGCATTTAATTATACTTTACTATTTGACCATTAATTCTTTCTTGGAAAGTTAAAAATATTATATAAAATATTAATTGTTTTTCAATTTTTATATTAGATTATTGATTTCAAACATAACAGAATTACTCCAATACCATAAAATAATGATAATTTCGTTTTGTTTATTCTCATCTAATAGAACATAATAATTAAGAGTCGTTTTTTTATTTGAGTTAGTCTTTTGAAAACTATAAATCAAAAAAAATAGTTTTAATTTTTAATTTTTAGTTTTAAAAATCATCATATTTTTAATACATTTGACTGTAATTCACTATAGGATATGTAACTATCATATATATATATATATATATATATATATATGGCTTTGAGAAAAAAAAAAATGAAACATTGAAAACCACAGAAATACCAAACAAGTCGATGATCAATTAAAAACACATACATGATCATATAATATAGTTCCATCATAACATAATTACATAACATATAAAGACACTTTGTATGATATATTAATTGATGAATAATATCGGCCCTAGATATTTTGGGGCCCTGGGCGAAATAGCACATTAAATTAAAGCCCTTTTTCTTTGCAATTTATAACATATATGGACCTTCAACAACTAATAAAATTGTTTTTTTTTGACATGGGGCCCTGGACGACGACCCCTCTTGCCCACCCTTAGGGCCAGCCCTGATAATGTTAATAGTTAGTAGCATTATTATTATTATCTGGCTTTGAGGATGCAGGATGATCTACACTTTTGGTGCGTTGAAGGGTTGGCGAGCGATGAAGACGGCATCTAAATGAGCCAACATGAGTGGTTGGTGAACAAAGGCAACTACTTACTTTTGAACTTCCATTGCTTGCTTGTCTTCTTAATTCTCTTGGGCTTGAATTATTATTCATTATTTCTGGTATTTCTACCTTCATTCCTCCTTCATTTCTTTCCATTCTTTACACTATTATATTCTTCTTTACCACCCTACAAATTAAATTGATAGTAAAAGACATAATTAGAAACAATTAAACACTTAGTCAACTTGAACTTATACACTATGGGACTAGTAGTATTGTTTGGTTTGATGGAAAATATTTTTCTAACGATCAAAAAGGTAAAGGTAAAGGACACTCTCAGTATACCGCACAAGGTATGGTCTGGGTGGGGGCTCATATTTCTTGACAGATGCGGAAAAATCATACCCGTTCCATTAAGAAGGGAGTAAAGAGAGATGCGCGCAGTCAAGAAACCCCATTAATACTTGCGCGAAATAAGTAGAGTAAAACTGATTTCGTTTCGATCTGGGAGGAAATTGTCTACAAAGAGATAGAACACGTACGCTTTTTCACTGACTTTTCGTTCCGACTTAAAATGTTTGTTAAACCAAGTATTATTCAAATAAGAGAAAAAAAGTTTAAATTTACATCAAACCAAATATCTACTAATAATAATTGTACTATGAAATTAATGTTGGAGCTTACCAAAAATTCTTTTTAGGAATGTTTGTGAGGAACACTTTGAGAATTATTTATTTTCCCTATTTTTAGAAAGAAGTTTTGTGCAAAACAACTTACCCTTCATTTATATACAAGATCATATGATGAGGAAAATAGGGAAAAAAAAAAATAATAATAATAATAAAAGGAGTATAATTTGATATATCATAATGAGTCAAGAATCAAGATAAAGTAGGATAAGGAAGAGATGATTGTAATGAACATCACGGGTATGACAACATAAACCACAATTGACTTCCCACCTAAAAATTGGCAACTTTATGTAATGCTCTAACTACTCTAATTATTGTTAATCCACTCTAATAATTTTTAATTAGTTAAAATTTTAGCAACACAAACCATTTACTTTATTGGATTAGATTGTAAATTATTTACTTTGGATTAAAATTTTAGCAATACAAAACCATTTACTATTTCCCTTTAGTGTTCATTTTTTCTTCTTAAATAAAATATTTAAATTTTATATTCATACTTTAATTACAAATTCTTATTAATTTATTTGAAAAAAATATATTAGTGGATATGTGTTAAACACCCTCATCATCCCACATTGTCACTTGGAAACTTCATTAGATAGGGACAATTATTCATGAATTACAATAGAAAAAACTAGCCATTATTAGTTATATTATCCTTATAATTATTAATGCCCTTTTGTTTAAGGACAAATGGATTTGGTTTCAAATTAGATAAACTCATAGCAAATATTTTGTGAGGTAAAGTTATATTTTAGATTTTCTCTTATTCTCTCTGAAAATTTATTTTAAGTATATATTGTATTTAGTGAGTTTCTGATCGGACTACAACAAGTCTCTTGAGAGACCGTTTTTTTGATAGACGTCTTTCAGGCCCAATCCATTAGAGTTTAATTCTTACTCATATTTTATATTTTCTTTTATGGGCCAATCCAATTAGAGTTAGTCTCTCAAAGAGACCATCTCTCACAAGAATTTGTGTTCTAAGTTCTAACTATACTATATTTAGATCAAACCTGATAAATTAATTAGTAAATATGTCAACTGGGATAAAATCTAATTCTCAAATTATTTTTTTTTTCTCATTTGAATTCATATGCATATGAAATAAGAATGTATTTTAATAAATAAAATAGCTGGCATTGATAATTCAAATAAATTAGTAAGAGAGCAACCAAGAGGGTCCACCATATTTGTTTATCGTGGCAGACATTGTTGTAGATAGTGGTGTCGAATTATAGTTCATACGCTTCATTATCAATTTATCATGAATTCAGTCATATAATAATTAAGATAGCACCTATTTATCTAATGACACATCATATAAATATCTACATTCTACAATAGTCTTACTTGCGTTTTTTAGTTGTTAGATGTTACTTCTTAAAATTGTCCAATTCAAATCAAAAGATGCTCACACTAAATAGGGCAGACTCAAAAAGACGACTAGTATTTTTTTTACTCAGAATAATACGACCTTTTACTGATTTTCCATGAATAATACGAACTTTCAATTAACCACCAATAATACGAACTTTGACATGCATTTTCCGCTGGCATACATAACCTGTTTATAACCGGTAGTACATGTCTTTTTTTGACCGTTGCTCAGCAGGTTTCAACCGGTAGTACGAACTTTCAATTAACCACCAATAATACGAGATGAAACCTGCTGAGCAACGGTCAAAAAAAGAATTATACTACTGGTTATAAACAAGTCATATATGCCAGCGGAAAACGCATGTCAAAGTTCGTATTATTGGTGGTTAATTGAAAGTTCGTATTATTCTTGGGAAATCAGTGAAAGGTCGTATTATTTTGGGTAATTTTTCCTTTTTTTATATATATATTCTCCATTTTATAATATTTGTTACTGAGTGTGACATTATACTAAAAAACTTGGAAATTCTAAGTGTCTCAATTAAAGAGAATTTTTCAAACTAGACTTATTTATAGGCCATAAAAATGAAAAAGCTATTGTTCTTAATCAATTAATATCTTTATCATTAAGGTATCTTTGGCTAGCATTTATTTATAATTAATTAAATAGAGTATATTATTGTCAATTTTCAAAATTACTTAGACAATTTATACATATAACTATCAAATTGAGTCTACAGAATAATAATTTTGGCTTTATTTAAATATATTATATATTTATACATGCATATATATGCTAAAAAAATTGTACTATTGCACGATTCTACACTAGTTATTTATAAACCAAACCATGAAATACTGCTTCTTTAGGCATTTTACTGTAAGTTGTAATATTTATTTTCTAACAAAATGTAAATGTACCATTTGCTAAACACATTCGTGAAGATCTACAGATCGCAATGTGTAAAAGTCTTGTATATAGTTATAACTTATAATTGCACATTAAAATATTATGCATCTTTCTATTAAAAGAGTTTGATCAAGTAATTTAAATTAAAAATATGTAAATATATATTAATAATGGTGCATGTTTTTTTAGTATGATATAAGTCCATCGAAAATTTGCTTTCACGAAGTAATTACTGCGCATAAGTGTTGAATATTCCACTTTAAAAGAGGAGTGATTGAGAATCGAACTTGTGATTTTTTGTCAAGTAACCAACTCAATAACCAAAAGCTTAAGCTGACGATTAAAGCTCTAGGATAAGTTATATACAGTATCGATTATTACATGATCCAAATATAACATTTTTGGAAAATATCTAAATATTATTTTAGATATTTATCCAATCACTCTCGTGCCCTACAGGCAACTACAACAATGACAGTATGGAATTAATATGAATATATCTTTCTTGGTCTATAATATTAGGCCATGAGTTTGAATGTTTGATACTCTTATGGTTTCTTTGACTATATTGGAATGTGATAAAGGGATTATTTGTATGAGATATAATTAATTTATTATTTTATTTAAAATTTATGAATATTTTATCGATCACTTTAATGGACTAAATATATATGAGAAGCAGAGAAGTTCAATTAAAATGATCTTGCCATGAGACTATAGAATTCACAAATTCTCAAATGAGATGGTTCACGGTTAGACCATCTCTTTGAACTAGTACAATTTAAACTTTGAGTATTAAATTGAATAGTTATAATCTTAAAGTAGTCATTTACAATCTTGAAACGATTAATTATAACCTTATTGCAATTACTTTTATAGTCTTAAAGTAATCACTTATAAGTTATAAAGTTATAACCTTAATGTAATCACTTTTTATAGTCTTAAAATAATTACTTATAACCTTAATTTGATCATTTATAATTTTAAAGTGAACAATTACATAAATACTAATTTTATTAGTCTATCTCATGGTGAGATGATTTTATACAATATGAGTTGTTTGGAGTTAGTGATAATAAAAACGTTTATCCAGAGCTGGTGCAATATCGCTGCGGCCCATTGGACCAAATGTATGGGCTTTTTGAACAAATCAGACTGGACTTGGGGCTAAGTTCTAGGCGAATTTTTGGCTGTATATCTATTTTCACGATATCTTATGAGAGGCGGTCTTTTTGAGAGACCAACTCTAATTGAATCGGTTCATAGAGAAAAAATATAAAATAAAAGTAGGAATTAAACTCTAATAGACTGGGCTTGAGAGGCGTCTCTCAAAAAACGATCTCTCAAGAGACTTGCCGATCTATTTATTCCCGGATGAACATTTCTAGGCAAATTTATTTAAATAAATACTTGCATTAAATTAAGTTATTTTTATCAGCTCTGCTTTGATGATGTCAAGTTAGAAAATTTTTCAATGAAGTTCTCTCCTAACTTAGTGCATAAGCCATAAAAATTTAGTTTTGTTATTACTGTTTAAAAGTAAGCTAAAGAATCTATACATGTAATAAATTAAGAAAAATTAATCCTTTTTATAAATTGCGATATGAATCAAAATTCGGTTATAAGAGTGAATGAGAAAGTCTTCTACCGGCCGCTAGGCTATTGTCAAACACAAATTCTTGTGAGAGACGGTTTTTTTGAAAGACCATCTCTAATTGAACTGACCTATAAAATAAAATATAGAGAAAAAGTAAATACTAAGTTTTAATGAACTGGGTCTGAATGACGTCTTTTAGAAAGACGGCCTCTTAAGAGACTAGCTGATTTTCAAATACTCAGTCCACAAACTTCAAGCTCATTGTTCAGACAAATTAATCTACCAAATCAATACAAAAATTCTTAATCAATCATCGTGTTTTGTAAATCACCATAAAAAGACAAATATAATAATAATAAAATAAATAAAATAAAATAATAAAAATAAAACAACAAAACTCTCACCCTATTAAATCTTACCACATAAAGGTGCAGGGGCGGACCCACTTTGAGACAAGGGGGTACAGTTGTACCCCCACTTTGAAAAAAAAAAATCAGAAAAAAAAAAAAAAAAATTAAAAAACCCTAGTAAAGATGAGGGTATAGATGGTTTTGGTGGTGTTGTGGGGCACGAAAATGGTGGAGAAGCTTGCGTTGTACTGCTGCCAGAAAAAATACAGCAGTTGGCGGCTTTGAGCGGTACGAACCGCAGCTGTTGCTGCTGCCAGGAGGGTGGAGGAAGGTGGTCCGTTGGCGGAGGGAAGAAAAGCACGGTCTGGGCTGCTGGTTATGGCCACGGTGGGCGGCAGCTGGTGGTTCCTTGTGCCGTGAGGGAGGGGAGTGAGGGAGAAGGTTAGAGAAGAAGAGAGGGAAATAGGGAAATGGGAGTGACGGCTCTCATTTTCAAAAAAAATAAGGGTTTTGGTCTCACTCAAATAAAACCCTAACTCATTTAACTATCTTATTTATTTACTTTTCTAGATTAAATTTTCTCACAAGACCCAATTAAGAAAACTCACATTCGTTTTATTCATATATATATTTTTTTTTAATACGATTATAGCGTATGATTCGGGCCTCTTTATCTTAGAAATCGTGACTACATTTTCAATATATATATATAACATTTAAATTCGTATGAGAAAGAAATTTATTAAGCTAATTCAAAATAATTAAATATATTTGCAAAATCTTTGAACAAGCAAGAATTAATATAAAAAATTCAAAGCTTTCTCATTTTCATTTCTGGTCTGCACACAAATCATTCAACGAACTCAATCCATAAAAATTTATATTCTTTAAATGACCCCTGTTTTACTCAAAACTGCAAATTTATACTTTTTCTGAATGCACAAATATATTATTCGTCTTTTGTGAATAATTGACTGACTTTTTGTGGTCATCAGTAGGACTACATTCTTAGATATACTTGCAAACACATTTTTTTGGCTGTTTAGACGTTCATTTGTTGCCTTTCTTCATTGATGAAGACTGAAGCTAACTAGAGTCTCTTCTAATGCTGCTCTTGTTATTTGACATTGAAAGAGAGGAATTCTCATTCACCAAAGATCAAACTTTGAGTTTTAGATGGGTGTTTATAGTGTGTATGAATGTACGAACCAAATATGAACATATGTGATGAATAACAAAAATGAGCAAAGCAAATAAAGACACAAGATTTAAGATGGTTCACTAAACTTAGGCTAGGTGATGGGAGGGGAGGTCTAGGTGAGATTTAAGATGGGTGTTATTTGACATTGAATGTATTTTTATTTTTATTTTTATTTTTAATATGGGGTAGGTTGATGGGAGGGGAGGGCTAGGTGAGATTCGATGGCAAGACCTCGTTTGGAATTCCTGGGTCCGCCACTGTATGACGTTCGTGTTTTGTACCCCCAGTTTGAAATTCCTGGGTCCGCCACTGTAAAGGTGTTTTGTTGACCTCACAGATAACCGTTATTTATTAAGACTTTCTCTGAATCAACAATGCCAATATGCTGTCAATTATATCAACTGTATTTACGTTGAATAATCGTGGAATTGAAACAAATCAAAACTATTATAAATGGTGAAAAAATTAGAAATTTTATTAAAAAAATAGCGAATCGACAAAAAATGACAATAAATACGAAGCCGGTTATAAGAGTTATCCAATTTGGAAACCTGGTGCGCACGGGCAGGTCTTAATAATTACCCTAAGAAGAGTAGGAGTAAGAGTAGGGTTAGCGGTTCTTATTTCTTAATACTCCCTTCTTTTTTACTTGCAATATTGTTGACTTCGATACTATTTATTGAGCAAATTGACTTTTATATTGTCGGTAATCTAAAAGTTAAAACATAGTCATATGAAATCTTGTTTGAATCGTCTCGATTCAAAGTTTATTATTTTTGAGTTTTTATAATTTTTCAATATGTATAATTAGAGATATTAATTATTCAATTCGTACATTAGAAAAGGTAAAAAAGCAAATGGTGCAACTAATATGGAACGGAGGAATTATGAAATGAAGTTAAAGTCTCTTAAAGATTGAAATTATGAGAAAATGACAAACCTACTTTTTTAACTATCGGATCAGTTGGATGAATTAGAACAATTACTTTCGGGTTTGTCTTTAATGTATAGAGAATCTGCATGTGTAACAGAAGGATTGGGGTTCGACTTCTACTGGCGCAAGTATCAATTGGGAGATTTTTTTTACTGCGCGCAACTCTCTTTACTCCCTTCTTGGAGATGCGGATATGATTTATCCGCATATTTAAAGAAAAGGAAAAACCCCCGACTTGAACTCTACATTTTGCAAAATACGGGAAATGTCCTTTACTTTACCTTTTACTTTCAGTATTCGTTCAATTTAACATGACTGTTATCAATAACTCGTAAACAATAATAAAATTAAATAAATTACTTTTACTCAGAGTCAAAAAGCTTATACAAAACACCTCTATGTAGTTAGTAAAAGTTTAAAAGGTTATAAACATTTTAAGCTTTTAAGGTTTTTTTAAACAAAACTTAATGACATTACACAATTGTAATATGAAAAATAAATCAATAATTTGTATTGTATTAAAGAAAATACAAAGGTTCTCAACGGTTTTATTTCTAAAATCATTTAGGACTTTAAAATTATCCCCAAAAACCACTAATAACATTTGCATATTTTTTTTGTTGCAGTGATTTTTCTACAATCTATATTAATTGTTGTTGTTTTCCCAATCTATGTGGCATTGTTGAAATGGAGAAAAAAGAAAAGAAAGAATTTGGAGAGAGAGATCTCCTTATCTAGATTGCAAAAGGCGAAGGAAATGATTTAGAGGGAAGGAATTGCAATTTGCAAAGAATTAAGTCCCTTCATTTAGTTAATATTCAAATCTCCCCATAGGAGAAAAGATTTAGAATAAAAATGATTTTTCTTTCTTTCCTCTCCTTTAACTTCCTATACGAATAGTGTACTCTGTTTTCTCTCTCTCTCTTTCCCTCTCCTTTTTTTTCCTTTCTTTCTTTCCTCTTCCCTTTTTTCAATTCTTTTTTTTTCTATTTTCTTTTAATTTGCTATACAAATATAGTATGAATAATTATTTTCTTTGGGTAATTTGGTTTTGTTTGTTATGTTGGTTGCTTAAACAATTAGAATTATGGTATTTAATAAATGATTTTTAAATTAGTTAAAAGTAGGTTTTAAGTTAATATTAGAAAGCTATATTTAGAGTTTTTTACATTTATATTTGGCTCCTAAAATCTAAATCTACGTGTTCTCTAATAATTAAGTACACATTTATTATTATGAAATTGTCATATACTTTTCATTTTAACTTTTGTTCATTTTACTTTGTTACAACTCTTATAGATTTTTTTTTATAATTTTCAACCGATAATTTTAATTCTTCTTTACTATATTCTATATAATTAAATTGTTCCACTATTTCTTAACCTTCAAAAAATATACCACTATGATAATTCCTTGACGACATATAAAATAACCAACTAATACTTTTTACCAAAAATATTCATAACAAGTGAACTCACTTAAAGAGTTGCCTAGTTTGCCAATATTTTTAGTAAGGCAAATTAGCCAACAGCATTTGCCAAAATATTATGGAAATTTTTTTTCATAAAAATAGATAACAATATTTCGTAAATAAAAAAAAGATAATTATGGAGAAAGGAGTATGCCGGAGAAGGTTCAAAAATTCCAAAAAGGAAGATCTAAAAATATGAAGTAGGTAAAGGCGATGAAGGGGCTACCTACAACTTTCAAGAAGTACAACTACAACATGATAGTACTACTTTATAGTTACTCAGTATTTATTTATTTACAATATTTGTTTTTAATATTAATATCTCTAATTATATATAATTGAAAATTTCAAAAAATTAATATTAATAATCTTTGCTATGAGACGAATTAAATAAGATCTCACTTGACTATATTTTAACTTATATGAAGTATTAAAAACTAATCACAAAGTCTGAGGAATGAATAGTGTCAAATTTTATAATGTTGCAACTAGGGGTGTTCAAAACCGGATACCGGGTCGACCCGGTTCCGAAAATCCGGGTACCCGCATTTTCGGATACCAAAAAATGCATTCCGTTTCCGACCCGGTTTAAACCGGGTACCCGGATTCCGGGTACCCGGTTTAAACCGGGTCGGAAACCGGATACCCAGTTTTGTTCTTTTAAAAAACATGTGATTTTTTTTTCCTTATTTCTTTTAATATTTGTTTAATTTATAATTCAAATAATACTTCTCTAGAAATACTTAATTTTTAACATTTTTTTCCTTAACTTACTTAGTCATAAAATATTAAAATGCATGGGGTAAAAAAAGTCCAACGGATCGCGAGAGTTTATAGTTTATAAGTTTTACAACCATACTAAAACATACAAAAACTCATAAAAAGCATTAACACATAAAGATATTTGAGTGAACAATATTAATAAAAAGCATTCACTATAATTTAATTAATAAAGATAAGTGATAAACAATTAAACAAAGAAAAAATAAAGATAAGTCAAAACCAATTTAAGTGAACAATATTATCATAAAATTAGGTTTAGGTTAGGGAGTTGCTAGAGAGTCAAAGACCAAAAAAAAAAAAAAAAAAAAATTAAAAATAAATACATAAACCGGATACCGGGTACCCGGATTTACAAAAACACGTATCCGGTTCCGACCCGAATACCCGGTTTATAAACCGGGTACCCGGTCCGGAATATCCGGTTTTCACAATTCGGGTCAAAAACCCGGTTTTTAAAAGCGGATACCGGGTAATCCGGGTCGGGTTTTTAGAACCGGATACTTTTGAACACCCCTAGTTGCAACTAATATGCAACATAGAAAGTATTTTCTCTTGTTTTTGATATAGAAGTAATTCTTACGTTTTATTTTTCACTTTTTCCAAATATTCAATTAAAATTTTAACCTTTAATATTATTATTTTCAACAAAGTTATACTCAAAATTTAATATAATGAAAGTTTATATTAAGACAAAATAAACAAGATTTCACTCGACTATGTTATGAGTACATTATACATAAAGAAGTATGGGCAAAATAAGATCTGTTGATAAATAATAGTTACATGAACTGTAGCAACTATTCAAATCTAGATATATGAAGTATTCCGATAAAATTTGTCATTTATTCAATTTTTACATTTTATCCAATGTACTAGTTCAATAATAACTATCTTTAATCATGCATAAAAATTATAATAAATTGATATTAATAAAATATATATTGAGACGAATCTAATAAAATCATAAAACTATCTTTTAACATATAGAGTAAGACTATAATATAAATTAAGATAGATTGATGAACAATGTCAAAAAACCATGTGGAAAATTGCTCTGAATTGGATTACTTTTAATCAGTAACTCTTTAAATTTGTATTTATTTTTTTCAAATATTTTAAATCTGTATTTTAATCTTGATAAATAAGGTAAAATATAGTGAAGTGAGATTCCATTGATCAATAAATGGACCTTTTCGGTATTCTGCACAAAATAGCGTACGAGTGTGGGTTTTTTTTTGTAAGATGCGGATAAATCATACCCGTACGGTACCCCCAATGAGGGAATAAAGAGAGATGCGCACAGTCTAAAAACCCTTTAATTAATACCTGCATTCAGTAGGATCAAATCCCAAACCTCAGTTTCATATATTTTCCACTAACTTTATTTAAACATTTTAAAATAAAAAAGTTAATTAAAAAAAGGAAATTGGAGGCAGGATAATTAAAGTGTAAAAAGTGTTGAGTGATGAGAGGAAAGACATAATCCAACAATATCCCCAGAGGTGTGTATTTTCATTCAGAGATTGAGATATTAATTAGTATGTGATTGAGAGAGACACATAGATCATTACTCCTCTCCTACTCTCCTACATACTCCTACTAATAAGTAGTACTTCTACCAATTTCTACTCCACCATTGGATTTCCTTGGTTTTCGTTACCACCTTTAGGGCTTTTTATACACTGCATCTTTGAAATGTGTGCCAAATACAAATCAATACCCTAAAATTAGGATTTGCTTCTAGTACACCGATTTAATACCTACTTCTTTCATTCTCAAATACTCGCTATATTTGATTTACGAGTACTATTCATTGTTCGAGCTTATTTTATACTTTCTCCGTTCTTTTTTACTTGCAACATTGTTGATTTCGGTACTATTCATTAAGCAAATTGACTTTTATAATGTCGGTAATTTAAAAGTTAAAACATAGTCATATGAGATCTTGTTTGAATCGTCTCGATTCAAAGTTTATTAATTTTGAGTTTTTATAATTTTTCGATATGTATAATTACAGATAATAATTATTCAATTCGTACATATTGGGGAGCGTGAAAAAGCAAATGGTGCAACTAATATAGAACGGAGGAAGTATATAATGACTAATGTGTAAGAAGAAATATAGTCAAGTAGGATTTTGTTTAAATCGTCTAATTGCATGCTTTCGTAATATTTAATTTTTATACTTTTAGCTAAATGTAGTTTTAAGGTAATACTGATCAAAATTGTGCATGAAATTGCGTAAAAAAGTGTAATGTAGCAAGTATAATAGAATGAAGGAAGTACTAATATATTTCGTTCTATTTTACTTGCAACACTTACCCTTTTTGGAAGTTTCATATTACTTGCAACATTACTATTTTTGGCAAAAATAATCTACTTATTTTATCTCACTTTATTCCTACCCAACAAATCACCATCAATATTAATTATTTAAAAGAAAATCTTAATCAATAACGATTATTTGTAAATAACCACAAAATGACAAAATACATAATATTAAAATAAACAAAATAAGAAACTGATAAAATAAAAATCTTAAATAACCCTCCTATTAAATGAACACACATAAAGGTGATTTATTACTTTCATAAATAACTGTTATTTACCTATACTAACGTAATTATTTAATATACTTACAAGTCACAATCGCTATCTACTTAGAATAATTTTTTATTTTTATCTCACATATCACTATCAATTATACATTATCCCTACTTTTAAAATAGTGATTTGACAACCCTTAAAAAATGTGTCAAATCTTATAGTGCAACTAAAACGGAACAGAGAAAGTACTTGCTACTTTAGTGTGACATATTGCGTGAAAATACGTAACAATTAGTAGCAAGTACTTCCTCTAACTCAAAATAATTATCCACTTTACTTAATACTCCCTCCGTTTCCATTTGTTTTTCCCATTTGGAATATGGGAAGAAATCAAGATAAATTATAATTAGACAATAAATACTATGAGCATTAGTAAAATAATATATAAAAAATGAAGCTTCATGTTTATTTGAAAGTTACAAAGGCAAATTTTTAAAAAATAATTGTCTATCGGATCTTTTAAATATGAGAGCTTTAAAAAAGAAAAAAAAATTCTTTTAACAATTACAATTTTGATTGATTTAATTTAAAAAATTCGTACCTTGATTGATATTTTAAAATTCAGCTTTTTCATTATTTCTATAAATTCAATTTTCAAAAACTAAAAAACGAAAAAGAAAAATCCTACCTCACTGTTGGTAGCAGCAATGGGTTTTAGTGGTTAGGTTGAAAGGGGAGCACTCGGATTTTGGTTCAACTTTTTTTCTTTCATCTTAAAATACTACTCCCTCCTATTCACCCAAAAGAGCACATTTCTATTTTGGGCCAATTCACACAAAAGTCTCATTTCTATTTTTACTCTCACCTTTACAATTAATTTAATCAATTAAAATATCCAACTACCTCACTTTTACTACTCTCAATACCCAACTACTACCTTTACAATTAATTTAATCAATTAAAATACCCCACAATTTCACTCTTAAAAAGCGTGCCCAACCCAAATGTGCCCTTTTGTGTGAATAGGAGGGAGTATAATTTTTCATAAAAAAAACACTTGAACCAATAAGGCACTGCCACATATTATGTTTGATCTCCTATATTGGTTACCAAAATATTTCAATGCTTTTAAATTAGACAATTCTAAAGTTTGGATTTTTAAATTTTAATCAAAAATTAGAATTTTTAAAATGAAATCACCTAGGATTATGATTTTTAAAGGGATTATTTAACAAAAATTGACAATTTCCCATAGATATTGGTAGTATATATTAAATGCACTACGATCTAAATCTTTTTGTCAACAAGTAAGAAAATAATAGGAAAATTTACTTTGAAAAATCCGACCTTTGCCTAGTTCTCTTCTAAAAATCCGACCTTTCGATTATTATTGAAAAATCCGACCTTTGCACCCCATCTTCCATTAAAGTACATAACCCATTTGCTAACCTGTTTAACCGGTAAAAACGATTTAAAAAAAAAGGAAAAATCTAAATAAATAAACCCTAATTTCTTTAAACTCCATATTCATCTTCTTCTTTATGAAGCTTGCAAGCAGCCATGTACTCTCTCAATCAAAGCTCCCTCTCTTCCTCTTTGCAGTCTCAGTAGGTACAGGAGTGGCAGCCATTCTTTCTTTATTAGGACACTTCCTCTTATTATGGCCCTTCTCATTGCACAACCCACAGGTCATCTCAATGCCATGTCTTGATAGCTTACCTGGCCTCTTAGGGCTCTCATGAGGGTCCTTCCTCCTATTCATTTTAGGTCTTCCTGGCCCAACCTTGATTGGAGGGGGTATCAAAGAACTCTCTATTCTAGGCCAAAACCTAGATATCTGTTGTTACAACCATCAAATTGCTCCAAATTCGTCAGATTTCTAAACCCAAAAGGTAATTTTCCTGTTAGATTGTTTCCCCAAATTTTAAGATACTTTAGATTCTTTAAATTTGAAATTTCTAATGGAATTGACCCAGATAAGAAATTTTGCGATAACTGAAGATCAATTAGGTCAGTTAAATTCCCAATTTCTGACGGAATTTGCCCAGAAATGCTACAATTATACAGATATAAGACATTTAGTTTCTTCAATTGAAGAATTTGTTTAGGAAATTTAGTAATATCAAAAGGGTTATCTCCAATATTAAGCTCAACAAGGGAATTGATTTTCGTGAAAGAATTCCATGGAAAAACCCCAAAAAATCCACTTAATTGTAAGTATAAGAACTTCAATTGGATCAAACTGGAAAAATCAGGGATTAAACAAGAAAAATTGTTATTACCCAAATCTAAGTATTGAAGTTGAGTACAGTTTCTGATATCTTCTGTGATGATTCCAGAAAGGGAATTATACCCAACAGTTTCTGATATCTAAGTAGATTAGGGTTCATACCTTTTCTGATGCAGCCAACAACCAGAGTAAATGAAAGTGATGATGGTTCCTGATTAAGCGTGTATTTAAAGAGATTTGGAGAGTGTGATGATGGTTTGGATTAATGATGATAGGATGTTTAGCAGTAAAACATTAATGAGGGAGAAGAAGGGGAAATGGAGGGAAATGCATGGAAGGCCTTGGGTGGGAATTTTAAAGAACAAAAGGTAACCGGTCATTTGGTACTTTAATGGAAGATGGGGTGCAAAGGTCGGATTTTTCAATAATAATCGAAAGGTCGGATTTTTAGAAGAGAACTAGGCAAAGGTCGGATTTTTCAAAGTAAATTTTCCAAAATAATAAGGTACAAATGTTTTTAATATGTCTATTTTTTCTTTATTTGAACAGACAAAGATGAAAAGAATGACAAGCCTTAGAAGTGTTATTTGTATTAATTAAACTTGTAATCTGGTTCCTTTTATTTTCTCCTATTTACTTTGTTGGTTATGCTTAGAATTTTTAGTCATCAACCCGATCAGAAATTTGAAATATACTTCATCCGTTTCATATTACTTACACTAAACTAATTTTTACATTATTTATTATTTGATAATAATTTCCATATTTCAGTTAACATAAACAAAAAAAGAACTTTTTTTAAGCTTTTTTTCCAAAATATTTGGACTAATAAGAATCTCTCCAAACTAATTGGAAAAATAAGTTTCTCCTTGCAAACCGCTACTTGAAGTAGCATTTTTATCATTTCTGAATAATCGAAATTTTTTTTATGTTGCATAGAGAACCGCTACTTGAAGTAGCGGTTTTGGTCCTCATAATTTTTCTTTTCGCTTTCTAATAAACCGTTAAATGGAGTTGCGGTTTTACTAGCTGTATTTTTTTGTTTTCCAAGTACTAGAAAAACAAAAAAGAAAGAAAAAAGAAAAAAAATTCATGGGCACGCAAAACCACTACATGAAGTAGCGGTTTGGTAAAAATGGGAGAACCGCTACTTCATGTAGCATTTTGCTGGCGAGTATTAAAAAAAAATTATTTGTTTCATAGGACAAAAACGCTACTCCAAGTAGCAGTTTCCATGTAGAAGCTTATTTTTCCAATTAGTTTGGGGAGACTCTCATTAGTCCAAATATTTTGCAAAAAAAGCTTTAAAAAAGTTCAAAAAACATAGGTGTTCTTATTTTATTCGTCTCTTCGCATGTTTTCACAATATTAATCTTTTTATAATTTTTAAATTTTTATAACTCTAGATAAAAACGATCAATTGCGTAAAAAAGTGTTTAGTGCAAGTATTTTGAAACGGAAGAAGTGATGTCTAAATTTTTTATAAACAGATTTAAAAAAAAAAATCATATTTATAGTTATTGAGATTCGAATAAATTATGCTTTATAAATAGATTTTTACCCTTATTTATGCGATTCCACTTGTTTTTTCTTTTATTTTTAATGGGATAAAATTGTAAATTACTATTTTGTTTTTAATATATATCTATAATCCCCAACTTATTCTAATTAACATATCAAACAAAGGAATGGAAATATATTATATAAATTCTCAACAATCAAATTTCAATCCTTATTCTCAAAAAAAAAAATAATAAATTCAATTCCTATATTCTTATTCCCAAATTTCCATTTTCATATATCAAACGCCCCTTAGTTCATTAGTGATTAACATGATTGGGACCATTTTGTTTAATTTGAACGCTAAAACGTAAATTAAAACAATCCTTAAAAATTTAAAGCCTTATAAATAAATTATATTTTTTGGTTTTGGTTTTTATTGATCATGGTATTTTTTTTTTGAAAATATTATTGATCATGGTATTTTTTTTTTGAAAATATTATTGATCATGGTTTAAGATAAAGAAAACAGTCATATCTATTTGGCAAAAAAATAAAAGTATATCTAAAACTATGATTAAAAATTTAGAAAGCATGATTACTCAAAAAAAAAATAAATAAATAAAATTAAAAGGCATGCAACCTTTGCATAACCGCCTCCCTCTCCCCCTCTCCTTTTATCTCTTCTCTCCGAAAACAAACTAACATATTTAGAGTCATCATTGATATTTTGGTTGATGATAAACATCATTTGTTTGTTTTTTGGTATGATTAGAATAAATATTTGTTTTCTTTACAGTTTTTCTACCTATTTATTGGATTGAATGTACTCAGATCATATATTGGGTTTTGATCTCTCTCTTTGTGAGGCTTTGGAGTTATGAAGTATTGTTTGTAATTGATTTATTGGTAGAGATTAATGCGATAATAGAGCAAACATCAAAATTGCAATTACCAACTACTACATTAAATTCAATTCTATCTCAATACTACAATAGATCGAAAGAAATCCTCGTAGAAGGATGTGTCAAACAGCGATGTGGAAAAGGATATTCAGAATTGTAAAATTTCATATACAACGATCGTAGTTTAACTGATTTTGAATTATCTTTGTTAAAGCTCTTATGTATTTGCTAATTTTTATATTTGAGGTAGATTTCGAATGACTCTATTAGATTAAGTATTATTCTAATATGATTCATAATTATAATTTAAATTTAAAATGAATTGAAGTGTTGTCATTTTAATCACCCCTGTTATCATTTCATTTATCCTTTCCAAAACTATATTTCTATTAATTACTACTGTTATCTAGTAACTACTCCGATTTATTTCTTTTTTATGAAATTTAATGTTATAATATTTTTCATTCTTTTGATTTTAATTAAAAAGAATATGAGAATTACCTTTCAAAAAACTAAGTTAAAGAAAAATAAAATTAAATTTCATATGACTAGGTTAAAGAAAAATAAAATTATATTTCATATGACTATACTATTTCTCATGTATATAGAACTATCAAAATGTAGCAAATAGTTGTGTATCGAGGAAGTATATAAAAAAAAAATGTGAAAGATTATGATATTTTCATCATTCTAATTTTAATAAATAAAAAAATGTTACAAGCACATTTTCAATCTATTTTATTTTAGATAAATAAAATGTGGATACTATTAAAATTTAAATGCTTTATTTAATTATTTTATCCTAACTTATTAGGATCCAAATTCAAGATTTTAAGATTGCGTTGAGAAAGTAGATTTCTTAAATATAAATATAAATAATAAAAAAATTAAAGATTACAAAAAATACAAGAAAAATGTGTAAAATACTTAAATATTTCCATAAGTATCATACAATAACTCTAAAATCATCATTGTGTTTTAACTTGATTAAACCTAACTAAACAACTTACTTTAACATAATTAAACCTAACTAAACAAATTAGGCTATACTAATTAACCCAAATAGCAGAAACCGAAGGGTCCAAAAAATGTCGGTTTTGCATATTAATACCTAATTAATTAATTAATTAACTAATTAATTAATTAATAATTCTAATAGCCGAGAAAATAAATATTTTTTATTAGATGCCAAGGCAATTTGCACCTCTTGGAGTAGCCAACATACTGTAGAGCTCATTGTACTGAAAAATACCACCAACACTATGATCATCAAACATCATTGACGGTCCATTGTACTGATATTGTGGGAGCTCATACACTGGATAATTTCTCCCTACCGTTTCACCAAACCCTGTCATCACATCCCCATTAAACGACACCGTTTCACTTGCACTACTATCAAAGTAAACCCCAACATTAGAATCCTCTTCATGATGATGATCAAAGCTTAAAGATGAATGTTCACTGTAAGATTTGGTGGGGTTAGTCTTAGGGAAATATTTCTCAATAATTTCATCTAAAAGCCCTGAATTTCCAGATTGTTCTGATGGAAAATTTTCATTATGATGATCAATCATTGTAATGGTGGAACAATCACTGTTATGATGATGGTAATCATCATGCAAAGGATTATTATTGTTGGTAAAGGCTAAAGATGAAGGAAATAAATCACTAAAAGTATTCACCATATTCCTCTGCGACGCAGGAACAGGAGATTCAGTGAACCCCATCATAACCCCTCCATCAGAACCGTTCATCATGGTAAGATGAGAATTCTGATTTGATGATGATGATGTAAGCCATTCCATAAAGTTAGAATTTTGAGGGGTGAGATTTGATTTGGATTTAATAGACGGTTGAGATTTTTTCTTAGAAGTAGAGGTATTATTAAAAGGTGGTAAAGGAGGAGGATACATGATATTATGATGATGATCATAATCAAGTGGTAAAGAAGAGTAAGAGAAATTAAGGCGTGCTTTATTCCCACGCATGGCACGTGCGGCACAGTCATACGCACACGCGGCTTCTTCGGCGGTGTCGTACGTGCCGAGCCAACGGCGTTCTTTGGAATGAGGGTCTCGGATTTCGGCGGCGTAACGACCCCAAGGTCGACGGCGAACGCCGCGGTAGCGGGTGCTATTTACGGTGGCGGGCTTGGTGGGTTTAGAAGGGGTTTTTTTGGGGGTGTTTTCGGAATGTTTGTCTAGGGAGGGATGAAGGTCTTCAAGTGAGAATTGGGTGAATGTTTGAGGGAAGTAGTGGGGTTTTATTATTTGTTGTTGTTGTTGTTCCATATGGAGAATTGTGATTGGATGGAATGTTTTGGAAGGTAGGGAAAAGGATAGTTGAAGATTTGAGGGATTATGTTGGGTGAAAGATGAAATGGGTATACAATATTGGAAAGGGATTGTGTTTGTATGGATGTATTTATAGACCTAGGGAAGAGGGCATGGAGAAGGGTTTTTATGGTGTTTGATGTTGATTTAGAGGTACTTCACACTTTCATTTAGCCATATTGAGTTTAGCTCCAATGTTAAAAAGTTGATTTTTTTTTTGCACCAAAAAATAGGAGTAGGACACTACTAGAAAACTCATTTTTTTCGGGTATTGGTATTATGTGTTGTTGTTGTAGTAAGGGTAAAATGGTGAAAAAGAATGACAAAATAGAAATGAGATATAGTCAATGAATTGACCCAATAAGAAAATGTTTCTGAATCAGTAAATAGGAGGAAGGATTAGATTGAAGTAGTAAAATATTTAAAATGGTAGAAAATATAGAATGTAAAAGTAGCGGTGTTGTATATAAAAAAATGGATTGAAACAACGGTAAAATGAAAAAGAAATTGAATGACATAGTTTTCTAGCGGGATTCACTGGGTTAGATAATGAAGATGTTGTAGACAAAATGGACTTTTTTTTAATTTGTTTGTTTTACGCTATTTTTACCTAAGACATTTTTTTCAAAAACAAATTAAATGTTGTGATCACTCAAATTGACCACATGTTTCGATTTCATGACGCAATAAGTACTAATATATTTATCTACCACATGGAAAACCAAAAAACGTTTGTGGTTCAATGGATAGAGCATCTTCATATGGCGCAGAATATTTGGAGTTCGACCCCTACTGGGCACAGATATCAGTTGGGGGATTTTCCAACTGCGTGCATCTCTCTTTACTCACTTGTTGGAGGAAGATACTGAGACAATCCTTTTTATCTATCACATGAAAAAAATTAAAAGTTCATCATTAATCAAAAGATGGATAATAACTCCAATATGATAAACAAGATTAGGGTTTGAAATTCAGGCGAGGAAAAAGGAGAAAAACTAGAGGCTGCAAAGCTAAAAAAAAGAGTACTCTTACCTCTTATTATAATCCAATGCTGTGATATTTGTTTTTTAAAATATTTATCAATTATTCGTAATTAATTTTTATTCTTTCAATAAGTTAAAATATAGTCATGTACATTTTATCAATATTAGCTTTTAATAATTTTAAATTATACTCCTTCCATTCTCTTATGTTTTTTTCCCATTTGAAATATTCTATCTTAAGGCGAGAGAAATTTAATTAATATTTTTAACACATATTTAGAAGATAATATATTTTTATATGAATCTCGTCAGATTCGTCTTAATGTATACTTTTTATTATGTATTTTATATAACTTTTTATGTGTATTTAAAGATATTGAAGTTTAATATTTGAATTGAATATTGTGCAAAAAGTAAATAAGAAGAATAAAAAGAAAAGAAGTACACAATAGAGATATTTAAAACTAATTTAATTCATCAACAACTGTGCAAAATAACTACTCCAAATGAAACATATGGAGGGTTTTTGGCCAATGACTGATAACTGATAGCTGATAATTGATTAGAATGACTGATTTGACCAACTAATTTTGAACCCGCTATTATAAACAACTTGTTCAAAAACAACTTATTCGTATCAATAAGCCGTTTCAACCAGTTAATTCACCAAATAACTACATTAGCTGGTTTGATCACCCAACCCTATATTTATATCAAAATAAGCTAATTTGCCGAACAACTCCTGAATCATGATTAATATAAGAAGAGTATTATGGAGTAGTAGAGTTTTTACATTGTTATTAGATTAAAGTTGTTTAGTTAGTTCCAATAAAGTATATTGTTTGAGGTAATGGACTAATTAAATTAGTAGTATATTGCAAAATTGAGAAAGAGAAGCATTAGAAGTTAATGAGGATTAGGATTTGGAAGTAATAATAATGATTGCAACTAATAAATAGAGTACTGCCCTCTTGCAATTGTTTGATGACAGCTACGTATTTACTATTTAGTGTGTGAGACCGACCATTGCGGAGTAATGAAATTTTACTTTGCATACTCTAATACCTTACGTTGTCCCTTTCATAATATTTGCTACATTTTGTTTTTAGGCATCATTTATCGTTTAAGCTTATTTTATATATTGAGGCTAAATGGCTAATATGTAAATAATAATATAGTAAAGTGAGATTTTATTTGAATCGTCGAATCGCATACATTCATAATATTAACTTTATATAATTTTTAAATGTGTATAATTCGATATATATATGAACAAATAGTACATTGAATTGCGTAAAAAATTGGCTAACGTGGGTGTAAGATGCAGGTTTTCGGATTTTTGCAGGTCCTATCCTTGAAGACTCCTCTAGAGCCGAAGGACTCTTATGACCGCCCTCTCCTTATGGGTATGAGACGCCGTCGACCTTCCTTCCCCAGACCCTGGCCATAGAGTATCTATGTGCGGGAACACTGGGCATGATGATGATGATGATGATGAATTGCGTAAAAAAATTAAATATAACAAATATTATGGAACAGAGGAAATATGTTTTTAATTTATCTCTCCACAACTAGCATGAATAAAGTTTTTGTAATTGGAGTAATAATAAGGTGAAGTAAAAATAAATCAGATAATTAGTTTAAGAAAAATTATTTAGAAAAATCCGCCTATTTAATTTGTTATGAATAATTCATATTATTGATTATTTCTAAATATTTGTATAGTTTTTGCTGATAGCATCTTTTGTCATTTATTAGCCCACAATTGTAGGTACGTACCAGTCGTTATGCTCACTTTTTCTTCTTTTTATGCTTCGTCGTTGGTCTATCCCTACTCCTATTTGATGTTAGGTACCTACGGTAGCCAATTATAATATGACAAGGGATGATGTAACCAAAAGCGCTTGTTGCTCAATGGATAGAGCATCTGCATGTAGAGCAGAAAGTTTGGGGTTCGATCCATACTGGGCGCAGGTATCAATTGGAGGTACGGATATGTTTTGTCCACATCTTTCAAGGAAAAGAAAACTCCGACTCGGACCCTGCCTTGTGCGGAATACCGAAAAGGTCCGTTCCTTTCCGTTTATACAGGATAATTATTGTCTTGTTCTTGAAACTCAACAACTAAACTAAAAGTTATACTTTTTTTATAACCGTGCAATAATGTAGTACACAATCAACCACATCCTCCAAAAGTTTTAATTTTTTTCCTTAATTGTTGAAAATCGTTATAAGAAACTATTACGAACTACAAATCCCTAATTGGAACAACTATAATCTCTTAATACCTCACGTTTTATTTGTTTTAGCTTAATTGGTAATTGGTAATTGGTATGAAAAAGACAAGCTAAAAAGTAAAAACTATTGAGTACATGTACATCCCACACTATACAGTGTACAGTAGGTAGAAGTACAATTGTACAAAGAAAAACCCTAAAATAATGGGATTATTCTAAGCTTGTCAAAGTAGGAGTAAGGACTTGAAACAAACCCTTAAATATATCTCAGCCTCAGCTAACAAGTCTCAATCAACACAACATAAACATAATTCTACTTTACTTTCTCAGACAACTCCATGTGATTCATTTAATTTCAACCCATTTACTACTTTTTTTCTAGGTTTTCTCAAACCTAATTTTGTAAAAGGAGAAGACAGTTGTTTATTCGGATTATCGAGTAGTCGATTTCAAGTTATGTATTTCGGAATCATATAAGATCGAGTTAAATTTACTTTAATTTTAACTTGAATCAAGTTGGATTCAAATACAAAATCGATAAGTGTAACACCCTGGCTACTCGGACGCCGGTGACTACTCAGGGAGACATAGACTGGCCCCACAAACCAATACAAGTCTTTCAGCGCACTCATGTCCTCACTCGTGCGCACCCGGGAAACTTTCTAGGTAGTCACCCATCCTAAAATTAAAATAAAATTTTTAAAAAAATTAAAAATTTTAAATATTAAAAAATTTAAAATAAAAAATTTAAAGTAGAATAAAAAATTAAAAAAATAAAATTAGAATATTTTTTTATTGAAAAACAATTTGGAAGTAGAGTAAGAGAGTGAGAAATTGAAAGTACAATAGAAGAGTGAGAGTGAAAACTTAGTCCACCCAAAAGTTAATGTAAACCAAATCTCCTTTACACATTTTCCACAAATAATCGTTATTTACTAAGACTTTCTATACTAAAAATTAAAAATGCAACAGAAACTGGAACATTCAGAAGGATTATACAAAAAAACATTCCATAAGGAGACAAAAAACAATGAAGAAGAAGAAGAAGGGAGGCCAAAGAAGGAGGAACAATTTCTGAACGCCGCCAGGCAGGAGTAATCATTCATGCTGTTAGGTATAGCCTGTAGCCTGTAGGTGTATTCTTCTACGAGTATAAAAGTACTTCTACTTATATTATGTACACGGTTAATTAGAAGACATTCGACAATATAGAGTGATGTACCTGCATTTGCATGTCCATGAATAATACTCTATTTATTGTTTCCATTTTTATTCATAAGTCTACATTACCAACCAACCAACTACTACTATACTGTTTCCATAATCTTGTATATCACCCTTAAATCTCTTGCTTTTTGGTATGTCATGCTAATTGCTACCTATACTACTATTGTCAACTCACAATTGTTGGATCCGGTCTGTTTGACAATTGCGGCCCGTTTGGTAGGTGATAATAAATTGTGACAATGGAAATGAAAAATTAGTGTAATTTTGGTTAAAAAATCTTTTGGCTAGCTATCTTGATGGCTATGCTTGACAATCTTCAATTATCTCATTTTGTTCATAAAATTCATTCCAATGTATTACCAATGAGAGAGGTGATATTAGAAGGTAATGAAAATTTGTGAACAAAAAACTTTTTTGTGATCAAAGTTTCATTACTATGGGAATGACATGAAAGTTTTGATGAAAATTTACACTATAAATTATTCTCATTACCACCATTTAGTACTACTAACCAAACGGGTCGTTAGTTGTTCAGTACTTATTGTTAGCTTGTTTAACTAGCTTAGAGTATTGATTTTTTATATGATATGTTTATTCAGTTGATTAAGTTGTTTAAATTTTAGTGGGGTTTTTGACTTGTTAGCCCATATTGTTTTTAATGAACAGCCAACAATTTAATAACTAATTTTACAAACATCTACCTAGCATTTGTCTAACTCAGCCAACTTAAAAGACAAAAAATATTATTAATACTTTCAACTGATTAAACAAGCCGCCTAAAAAGAGTCAATTTGAAAAATTATTGGTTAAAACATGCTTATTAGCTAGCAACAAATCAACTAATATTTTGGGTTGCTTAAAGTTAAAACCAACTAATAACTTCCACCAACCCACATTTTCCTATTAGCACCTTAAAATAACTAATTTCGTAATTTTTTTAATTGCTAACTAACTAAAAAAAATTTTCAACACCCAAACAAATCTTCAAAAGATATTCATAGACCATATAGATATAGTATTAGCTTGTATAAGAGACTTTGAGTTTGTAAATTCAAATTTAGGCACATGCAATTCGTAACAATATTGTTTACATAAAAGTAATCACACAATTTAATGGTAGTTTTAAGTTCAAATTTTGACATAGAGAAAGTTACTTAATTTGGCGAGTTCATTTTACTTGGATCAAGCAGTTTGTCTCATCTATTTATATTCCATAGTTTTTAATATACATGAACTCAACATAAAGACAAAGAAGAAGTATATTGTTGGAAATAATAAATAATATTTAGAGAATAATTAGTAGAATATAAACAATATCTAGAGAATACTCCCTCCGTTCCTTTTTGATGTTCCTATTTGCATTTTTCACCAAGATTAAGAAAAATAGAATCTTTGGTGGTAGTAGGTATTATTTTAATTATATAGTAGTGGAAAGTAATGATTGTATAGGAAGTATGAGAGAAAAAATAATTAAATAATACTGTAATGTAATGATTGTATTGAAAGTATGAGAGAGAAAATAATAAAATAGTAGTGTGAAATAAGGAAAGTGGGGTTTTAAAGGTTAAAAGTGGGATGAAAACTTTCCAAAATTGGAAAGTATTCTAAAGTGGAAAAACTTATGGAACTACCCGATTTAGTAAGGTGGAAAAACAAAAAGGAACGGAGGGAGTATTTAGTAGAATATCTTTATAATTTTATTCTAGAATAATATTTTAAGTATTTAGGAAATAAGAAAACTAAATATTACAAATATCTTAATTTTCTAAATACTTAAAATATTATTTTAATTAGAATAAAATAAAAGATATTTTACTAATTATTCTCTACATATTGTTTATATTCTACTAATTATTCTCTAAATATTGTTTATTATTTCGAACATATATATATCGATCATTTCCATAACTTTTGATATAAGAATAAATTTTGTGCAAATTCTGGACAAATGAGAGTATGGATGAATGTGATGAAAATATAAATTAAATTTATGAATTAATGTGATTAAAAAATAAATTAAATATATACATGAAAAATAAAGAAAAAAATAGATTATAGTCAAATATATATATGTAACAAAATTTATAAGATAAACTAAAAAAAATATAGCAAATCTCGTGAAATATAATGGGTACATAATGTTTACTAGAAAAGTTAAACAAACAAATGTAATGTTGGACTAAATTTTCATCGCTTTCCTTTTTAATGCATCTAATTAAATTTGCCAAATTTCATTGTTTTGACATTGACCCCTATACTTTCTCTAGTTTTTATCAATTTATTTCACTTATATTTTCATCTAATTCACATATTTTTCATAATTTCACGTATAATACCAATTCAATCTGCTTTTTTGCGGCATGGTGGGAACGTAAAATTTTGCAAATTAATTAATATCCCAATGTAACGAGTTAACGACATACTTCGGTTCCGAACTACTTATTACACAAGAGGTTAAATATTGTAATTAATTAATATGTAAGATAAAATATATAGTCAAGTGGGATCTTATTTATATCCCCTACTTCCTAGCCGCTTTTTTTTAAATAACTTAAGGTTGCGTTAAGAAACGTCTATTTCAATTTGAATTGTAAATTTCAATTATGGATTCATTAATTAAGAATTTGAGAATGACAAGGTTTGAGAAGTCATTATCAAATTCTCATTTTTAACCACTTTTATAACCATAGTGGATTTGACTCAAATCCAAATTTCAAATTTTTAATTCGCCAAACAATAAATTTGAGCCAATTTCAAATTTTCAAATGAATTCCTTATTCCCAAACATAGCATAAGATAAATAATCAAACTAAATAATGCATTAGATTGAGTAAAAGATGAAACGCAGTTAGTATGATGCAACAGAGGATGTATTACAATATTAATTTACTTCTATGTACTGCTCCTCCGTCTCTGAGTTTGCTATTGAAAATAACAAGTTTTAAGAAAAAATGTCGATTTAATTAGTAGCGAACTCAAAGTAACATATGTTAAGAGTATATAACATGTCCTGGGGCTTCAACCATCAGCTTAAGCTTTTGGTTGAGTTGGTTCCTTGACATGGTATCAGAAGCCAGGGTGATAAGAGGTCACAGGTTCGAATCTCAACCACCCCTCATTTAAAGTGGAAAATTTAGCGCCATGTATGAGGAGGGTATGTGCTGCATCCACACTTCTAGCCTAAAGGGCTCTCGTATGAAAGGGCGTGTTAGAGTATATAACATATCATGGGGCCTCAACCATCAACTTAAGTTTTTGGTTCCTTGACCACACAGTTCTATTTATAATACTAATTACCATTACTAGTATTTTACAACGTTATAAATAGTCTGTTTAACTGTTTAAGAATGATGTTTCAGTTGATAAAATAAAAAAGCACTACGTACTATGAAGCAGATGATGAATATTACTCCCTCCGTTCCAGTTTAGATGTCCCATTTGACTTTTCACACATGCCGAGGCAACATTTTAACTCTTAATATATCTAATTATTTTTAATCAAAAATTATAAAAAATTGATATTAATAATCCTTGTATTGAGACGAATCAAACAAGATCCCACATGACTATATTTTAACTTATAGATTAAGAGTAAAATACAAATTAAGAGTGATGAGTGAATAGTGCCAAAAGTCAAATGGGACATCTAAACTGGACCGGAGGGAGTATATTTTTAGGTCGACAAGTATGGATGTGGTTTTTTATTGAATGAATAATTAGAAAGAACTAACGGCCTGTTTGGTAGATGGTAATAAATCGCGGTAATGAGAATGAAAAGCTAGTGTAATTTTGGTTGAAAAATCTCTTTGCTTCCTTGATGGCCATGCTTGACAACCTTCAATGATCACATTTTGTTCATGAAATTCATTCCAATGCATTACCAATGGGAGAGATGGTATTAAGTGGTAATGGAAATTTGTGAACAAAAAAATTTTTTGTGATCAAAGTTTCGTTACCATGGGAATGACATGAAAGTTTTGATTAAATTTTACACTATAAATCATTACCATTACCACTATTGTCTATTTAGTACCACTAACTAAACGGGCCGTAAGAAGCACTAAATAAAAGCCTGTTAATATCCTTAGATGATGATCACAAATCACAATACTCTCAGGCTATTGCATTGTGTTCTGACTAATTTGTCCCCCTAAATTCAATATTCTTAGCCTAAACTTAACACTTTTATGATAAACAAAACATCCCTAGATTTCCCTTAACTGCAAAATTTGCTGAAACCTTCGGTTAAAGTGCCTGCCCAATCTTTTATCACCTTTGCTTATTTGCTTTACTCCTACACCCACCTTTCACCTTCATGTTGGTTATACTTTGAAACCTAGTGTAAAGACAAGGCCGCATGGTATTATTACATCTGGCATGACTCGTGTGTAAAGATTTTCAAAATAAACGAATTGGCATTTTCCGTGTTGAAAGTTGTATTCAAGAGATCTCTTATGGCATTTTATTATTTAGGCGTTATGATAACCACATCACTCCTATTACCACATCAACATTCCATTACAACAATCGACCAAAATACCTCATTTTTACACTATCGTTTGAATACCATTCTAAGAAATAAAACCATAAAAGTAAAAAATTTCCATATTTTTTAGAGGAACGATGTTAATCGTAAATGTGTTTGATATCTAAGAATATAAATCTTACACAATTGAAAAAAAGGTATTGTAATAAAAATCAATCTAACTATGTTTTTTTTTATACACAATAACGACAATAGAATTACGATCAATTTTGTTAGCAAATAATGAAAAATAGTCAAAATTATGCAAGTAGAAAATTACAATATACAACGATGATTAACTTAGCTCAATCCTAACTTTTAAGTTAGTACGTAACAAATTGTTTAATCAGTGCGTAAATAAAACATGTTAAAAAGGTGAGCCAATATGAATAATAAGCTAACAAATAGAGTATAATTTTGGCAGTGTTTGAGCTGAGCCATTATGATTTAAGAGTACTCTCTCTTTATTTTTAGTTGTTCTATTTGGTTTTTTACAATATTCATCAATTTCGTGTAATTTTTAATTTATTCTTAATCCATAAGTTAAACTACAGTCATGTGAGATTTTATTTGATTTGTCTAAATGCAAGTATTATCCTTATCAAATTTTCATAATTTTTATTTAAGCATAATCAGAGATATTAAGAGTTAAAATATTAATTTAAAATTGTGCCTAAGTAAATAGAAAGACTAAATTGGTATGGTGGGAGTATAGATGAGAAATAAAACATTCGAAGTCGTCCATAAAATTAGGCAGGACGGTAAATTAAATGAATGTCGGGCAATGGTCTCTCTCACACAGACTCTCACTGCAGTGGATGATCTTAATTAGATAGAAGGAAGTATGTTGCTTTCATCTTTACTTACCACGCGTGCACCCCCTACCCCTTTAGGCTTGTCGTAAATTTCAGTTCCTTTTCAGTTATTACTCATTTACTTCAATTCTTTTAGGTTATAAGTTATAACTACTAACATTTGAAATTTAATTTGGGATACGGGGTATAATTTAATTTTATCTTTGAAGGCTCTTTAGAGTTAGTTGATTCTCTGACCGCACTCTCCTATATGAGTATGAGCTATTGTTTATATTTCTTCCTTAGACCCTGTCTATAATTTGTCTTTGAACAGGATACACTGAGTATGCTGATGATGATTTTTATCAACCCATATATATTTACTAGGCTTACTTATATCCGTCTAAAAAATTTAATAGCCTTAAAATGGAATATAAATTATAAACACCTAATCAATAAGCATATTATTATATAGGTCCCTAATTATTAAATACTAAAGCTTAAAGTTCTCTAATTTTATATGAATTATAAACACCTAATCAATAAGCATATTATTAAATAGATCCCTAATTATTAAATATTAAAGCTTAAAGTTCTCTAATTTTTTGATTCGGCCCGAGGCTCAGATCTCTCTTATCTCCTCATAAGGCCAGCCAAACTGTTCTATAATAAAAAAAAAAAAACACCCACAAACAAGTCCACTCGCTCACTTATTGGATTATAATATAGAGCCCATAACAAATCAATAATACAACACATGGACCAATTTTTTTTTTCTCCAAATATACATCTTTATAGTCCATTAAAACTTAATGCCTATTTACATTATTTTTAATATCTACTAACTGTATCCCTAATGCCTACTAATTATATATTAAATGCCTAAATGTCTATTTACAATATTTCAAAAAATATATAATGAGCCGGCTTATTCATAGATGGTCTCTCAAAGAGACCGTCTATTACAAGAATTTGTGTTAGAAGTTTATAGTTCTTGCAATAAAGTGTAGCTGACCTTTGAATTTGTGTGAAGAAAAAAGGTGAGAGTCTGAGAGGATACAACTTGTGCAATAAGGGTGCCATAATACATGGACTAGCCCAATCCTTCCATATTGGGCCCAACACGTCTCCCTGTATAACACCACTTCTAGAAAAAGAATGCCATTGTTGATGTAAATTCCAATTTCCCTTACCGTCTTTTGTAAAGACGACTCTTAAAAGTCCAGTCCAAATCTATATTTAGAGTTGTAACACTACATATTCAGAATTGGACTGGACTTTTAAAAACCGTCATTACAAAAGATGGTCTCAAGTAAGAATTTATGTTCATAGAACATAAGAGGGAGTAACAGCTACGAAGCACATTTCGATTATGTATGGTGTTGAAATAACCACCTCCCACTTTTCTTCGAAATAAATGTAGAAAAGCAGAAGCCACTCAATCAGATATGAAGTATATAAAAAAAAAGTAACTTATAATAATGGTTACCTCAAACCTCACTATTATGCCACAAACAAAAGTATCATAATCACGATTAAAACATCAACATAGAAAACAAAATGGATTAAGAAAAATATCCCGGTTTTATTGAAGAATGAAAATCCGTGGCTGAAGTCAAGGCAGCTTTACAAAATGGGTACATACTACAATGGATTCTATATCACAACAAATAACATATTGCAATCACAATAATTAAATACGGAAAATAAATAAAAGCGCATGTTAAAATTATAAGAGAGCAAAATAATCTTTACCATTTTCCATTTTTTGGTGGGAATATTTTTAAAAACATTTGTTACAGAAGTTAATCCTGCAGATTTCATCAATTTCTCAAGGTATAGAACGCCTCACACATATTCAAACCAGGCTACATTGTCACCCGTTTGCCCCCCTTAACTCTAACCACTGCATTCTTTGCAAACGACATCATAGAATGTGTCGACTGTCGACTGTGCTCGTGTATGATTCTCGACACTTTACTATGGATACAACATTTACAACACTCGGACTCTTCATTCTAAACTAAAATTATGAAAATCCTTCATAAAATTACCGAACATTCACTCAAACTCGGATCCAAGTAACACGGTTGATGGCTACAGCTTCAGTCTCCAGTTGGCTAGGATTACAACTTGTGTAGAAAGAAAAAGAAAAGAAAACATCCAAAATTTATTGCGTTAGCTGATGGAAATATCAATCGAGGTGGGGAAAACACCTAAGAACACCTCAAATGCCCCTTTTACTCTATCTTTCAAGGATAATGCTGATGCTGTATACCAATTATCCATAAATTTCATCAAATTCCCAACCTCTTATTTACATTAGATTGCTCCCAACATCACTTTCTTTCATTGCGGGCCAAACAAACGCCAATATTAATCGAAATTACATGACAACAAAATTAGAAAAAACCAGTACCCACCAACTTTATTCTTCTGCACAGCTGTAATGGGACCATATTGTAAAAATGCGTTTTGTTCGCAATTGCGATAATGGTCACGGTGATACAATAACGGAGTAATATATATTGTCCTACTACCAAATATCGATCGAGATCATGATATATCACAAGATCGAACCACTTAAAAATGGGGTCAATTTGGTAGATTTGAAAACCTTTTATATAAGTCGGCAATATGATATGATGCAGCCTTGAATGTTAAGTAAGAGCAGCAATAAATGGGGTCGGTTTGGCATGGAGACCATGAGGTCCCCGGAGAATAAAAATTTTGGAGCCATTAGCATAGATGCTCTAATATGCATGGTGTGTAGGCTACCACCTCTGGCATTCTCCCACAATCTGGTAAAAACAGAACCAACTCACTTAGATTGGTCATCGCATTACAACACAAACAAAAACATCTCAATAACGAGCATTTAAGACATTAGAAAAACAAAGGATGAGAATATATAAAAATATCATGATCGTTTCTTCATTCCCAAGCGAAGAATGAAATATTAGCATACTCCTATGTACTTGGTAAATTGCACTTGCTTTCTGTTTTAATTAGTTTATTCCACAAATATATTCTCTTTCGTCATCTTAACCACTCATTTCAAAACACCCCTTGTATGTTATCTTATTTTGCAACAATTGATGTTTGCAATTTCATGTGGACAAAAGGCGTACTAGCTACAACCCACACATACAAATCAGTAAAACTTAACACATTAAAAACTTAACTGAGAACTTAAATATACTCCTACAAGCAGTTCGTATAACAAAGCAATTTTTTTTTGTTTCTAGATGTGTCCATCATCCATATACGACACTATTACTGCTCATAAATATCAGATTCGTGGATTAGAGGAAGTGGAGTTCAACTCACCCTTTTTCCAAATTTAATTGTGGTTGGCCAAGTTGAGATAATTATGATCACCTTATTACCCATTCTATGGATTGCACACTAGACGATGATGTTGTGTGTACAATGAGGCATGAATGAGTGAGGTTAGAATCACTACATGAAGTAAGAAAAAGTGCATGAAAGGTGCATTGAACAAGGCAAGGAGCGCTTCGAGCTAGTGCACAAAATGTGCCTTACTCGAGGCTATGTCTTGAACAAGACACATAACTAATGCCGTCCAAAAGCTGCCAAAGGTTGCTGCTCATTCGAGCACTTTTAGTGTTCGTTCGAGCAGCTTAGTGCAGGGCAATATTAAAATTTCATTATGGCTCAAACTTATTAGGTATCGAGATCAGGTTTAAATATATATTGAGGAGGTTAATACAAGGAAAATAAAGTTTGAGAGTCTAGAGAACTCCTCTTGTATTAGATGAGTGAATTCCAATAAGATCAAAAAATTTGAGTTTGGGTGGTAGCCTGGTAGGTGTCTAAGACGCCATTATATGTTGTGGGTGTGTTTTGTTCATCAAAGGTTCAAATTTTATGGTTGTTCTTGTTCATACCCTGTATTTGTACTTTCTTCTATATATCTTCTCATCTATCTTCTCATCATTGTTGGGTCCAAGACCTTTCCCTTACAAATTGACTAGTACTTGACATAAGTTCAATGATCAAGCATCAAACACATAAGTTTATCTTATATTTCTATAGACACAATATCAATTTGCATTATGCTTAATACTTAATCAAGGTCATATCAATATTTGAACGAACTATTCCTACCAAAAAACAGCAAAGTACAGTACAATATAAGGAATTCACATGAAATTTTGGGAATTAAACAGAATAAAAAGAAAATGAAAAGCTCAAGAAAACTTACAAGACGTACAATCCAAAATCCCTGCCTGACTTCCATCATAATTGTATCATACCCCCTGCTGTTCTTCAGTAATCCTGCAATTGCCAAACAGAAATATTTATATCATTAATTTTATCAAGTTTCAATAAAATTAAAATGAATACAATATAAATAAGTAAGCTCTTCTAAATAAAAAAAGTGAAAAAAGGTATAATAGTTGAAAGAATAAATTTCTTTTTAGTCAAATTCCAAAGACCAAAACTAAATAAAAGAAACACAGAGAAAAAAAAACACTGAAATAAAAGTAAATAGAAAAGTGTAATTACGTGCATTAATAAAGGTTACGTGTAGGACAGTGGAAGGGCGATGGGGTACGTGGCAGAAACCAGTAAACCAATCTCTGACGAAAACGGCGCCGTAAGACGCCATTAACGGTTGAAAACGGAAATATCAATACGACAAATAACCATGAACAAAACGACAATCACTCCACATTTTTCAAGGAAAACAAAATAAAAATCCTAATAACGTATATTTGGGATTAACTAGAAAGAAATAAAAAAAACTCACCAATTGTTTAAAACTTGATAGAAGCATTTCGTTGAATCCAAATTTATGATCATCATCATCAAAATTCATCGCCATCATCATAGTATAAATAATCTTTGAAACTTACAAATACAACATTATGTATATTATAAATGCTACTTCCCTCTATTTTATGGAACCTTCTAGAAAAAAAAATACTTCTATTATAAGTTCACATAATTATATCAGATTTCATTTTGTTCTTCCTCTTCAATCATCAAACCAAATATTATTGCCAGTGATTTCCATTGTGAATAAGGTAAATCTGGTTAGAATTCCGGCAACAATTTTGACAATTTTTATTAGCAGATTTCGCATAAGCAACAGGATACGCCATCACCGGTTTGACAAATCTCGGCGAAGATCCAGCGGCGGAGAATGAAGACGACGGAGATAATGTTTTCGGAGATAACGATTTCAATGACGCTGGAGGAGAGATACTTGTAGTTGTTTTCGATGAATTTAGCGGCAAAAGAAATGCCCTGACTTTAGTAGACGACGAAGATGCAAAACGATCGTATTCTTCGATTAAATTAGCCAGATCTTCGTCAGATTTAATGGAGATTAAAGCGTCTAAATCTTCGTTTGGAAGTTGACATCTTAATATCACTAATACTCCACATAATTCTTCCATCTTCACCATCAATTCTGTAATCAGGAATAAAATTAGGTTAATTATTTGCACTTTTATTACCTAGTCAAAAAAAATTAATCAATTGAGTCAAAATAAGATAAAAAGGGAAGAGAAAACTGACCAGAGTAAGAAATGGAGCGATTAACAGCAAGTACACGTGTATGACCGCCATGGTAACGGAGTTTACCATCGGGATAACGGGGGACGATTTTGCCGCCATAACTACAGAGAAATTTGATGGTGTTATTGTTTGATTTCAATAAACATTCAACCATGGTCAAAATAGTTCACTTTTTATGGAATCTGCTTTTTGAAGAGAGGGGGAAATTAGGAGAGTTTAAGAAGAAAGACAAAAGTGGAGGAAGAAGTTTTTCTCAAAGCTTACAGAAAATGAGAATTAGGCGGTATTTATAGAGGGTGGGTTTAAAAAGGGTCAAGGTAAGAAAGACCCTGTGACGTATGTTTGTTACTCAATTAGATTTTGCTTGGGTAAGTTGTAGTGAAAACTGAAAATGATGGGCTTATGAATTGGGCCCCATGTGTTTAACTGAAACTTTATAAATCTCTTTTACCAAATCTTGTATGATATTGTCTTAGAGAACGTCTTTTGAGAGATCATCTATAGTAAAGATGATTCCCCGGATCCTGACCATGGAGTATCTATGTGCGAGAATACTGGGTACGATGATGATGATGTCTATTGTAAAGATGATTCTTTCAGCAGTTCAGTTTAATAATTGACATGACTATTCAGTTAATCATTTAACAAATGGACTGATTCATATTTACCCGTTTATGCTATGGACAGTCTATAACAAGAATTTGTAATTGTCTTATTATGTGATAAGCCGTTTAAATGAGTTTATTTGGATTATTAAATTGATTTCGATAAGATATTTAAAGAAGAATTATTATATTATCAATTTTATTTTGAACACCTATTGATTTACATAAGAAATTCAAATTTTTAAAAAGTGTATTAATATTCAAAATGTTTCTAATAATTTTTTCTTAATTCTTTACAATTACTATGTGATGTCAACTTTTCAAATAAATTATATACTCTTGGTTTTTTTTTTTTTGCTACTTTTTAGCCAAATAGCCATGATAAAGAAAAATGATGAAATTTAAGGATATAGGAGTATCAATTTACTAATTGCTTTTGGGTTGTGCCAAATTAGTTATTATTCTTGTTTATTAGAAAATTTCATATAGTATTAGAAATTAGAATATTCTATATGCTAAAAAGTGAACACAAGTACTCTAACCAATAGCGTTTAGTAAGGAAGTATTATTACGGAAAAGAAATTAATTATTTGCTTGTGATCAATGAATTTGCCAATATAATATTCATATTTAACTCTGAAAAATCAATAAAAAATCATTTATAGTAATTAAAATATTACGAAATGAGTAAAATATTATTTCTTGCATTTCTTAAAGAAGTTCCCATTTGACATTTTGGGTGTTTCATTTATTGTTCTCACAAAAAATCTTTCTATTTATATCACAATTTTTTTACAAAAATAACCTTATTCATTCTCATTTTAATATTTTAATAATTTTTTACAAAAATAACCTTATTCATTCTCATTTTAATATTTTAATAATGCTTTTAATTCCACTTATTTCTCACTAACTTTATAAAAACTTTTTTTTAATTAATTGTGGTTCTCATATTTGTTCCATTAACTTTCTATTAACAATTTTATATTATTTATAGTCCTCACTTTTCCACCATCAGAGTTACTATCCAACAAAATAATATATCAACTATCTATAAAATTTCATTTTTTTTAATTCACATAAACATTCCTTACAAGAACTTTGGAGGCATATATACTTATTTCTAGCTAGAGGAGGAATATACTCCATCTATTTAAAGAATTAGAGAAGATATTGTTTGGGACAAAAATGTTAGCTAAGTGTACCACAATGTGAGCACACAAAACAATAGCCAAGACATTTTGTGTGAACACAAAACAAGATAAAGAGAAAGGGGTTGGCAAAAATACCACTCACAATTTTGGCATACTTCTATAAAACCACAACCAATTTAATTTCTTTGATATTGTAAATTTGAGCAAAACTAGATACAAAATCATTCAACTCTATCATATGCCATCAATCATCATCATCATCATCTCATCAATTATATCTTTTTTGGAAATACAATTTTTTATTTCATAATACTTGCTACATTTTACTTTTTTGCGCAATCTAATGCACAATTTTGATCATTTATATCTTAAATTACACTTTGCTAGAATTTATAAAAAAAATAAATATTATGAATCTTTTCCTGTCAATTAACAGTAAATTTGTTCCAAAATTTTATCCTAATCCATGCTAATTCATTTCTATGGTTGAGACATTTTTAGGAATCTTTTTAAGCGGACTAAAAAAAATACCAATTTTATATAATGTAATTTTGAATAAAAAAATTGATATTTAAGCAGAGAGGTTTTTGAGGGTGTGCGAGGTGATCGACCGCACAGGGCCTTCTCTTTTTCCCGTGTATGAAAAGTTAATTAAAAACAATATGTTAAGTTTATTAATTAATAATAAAAAAATATATTTACTACTCCCTCCAAATCTTTTCAATTGTCTTATTTCCTTATGTGGCAAATTCATATCATTTGTCTAATTTTCTTTTTTGTCAATGACTTTTTTTACCTAAATACCCTATGTTTACACAAGTAATGATCAAAATACCTTCACTTTACCTACTTACAATACCCCAACTACCACCTTTACAATTAATTTTATTCAAGTAAAATTACTCTAACTACCACTTTTTTGGTGGACTTCATCCCATTCTTAATATTCGTGCCCAACCAAATGAGACAATTAAAAAGAAGTGAAGGGAGTATATAAATAAGGCACAAAATAAATTTTTTGCACAGGACCCTCAAAGTTTTCAAGACGGTATTTAAGACTATAACTCTGTAAGGCAATTCACCAAGTTATTTTTATATATCTCCCAAAAACACATAATTTTAATTTGACAAATTTTAATTTAATAGTATTAGTAGGTGTTATAACTTCGTAAATATATATTTGTTTTGGGAATTTTTGTATTTACTACCTCCTTGATTTTAATATGTTGGTAAAATTCATTTTTTCATGTATAATATACTTCCTCCTATTCAAATTATTTGTCCATTTTACTTTTTGGTTACTATTCACTAATCACTCTTAATTTGTATTTTTCTCTTAATCTATAAGGTAATATATAGTCATGTGGGATCTTATTTTGTTCGTCTCAATGCAAAGATTACTAATATCAAATTTTTATAATTTTTAATTATACACAATTAAAGATATTAAAGGTTAAAATATTGTCTCGACATGTGTGAAAAAGGTAAAGTGGATACTTAATTTGAATAGGAGGGAGTATTATAAACATAATTAATTATATGAAACAATGAAATAGCTGCTTTAGGTCCCATATATGATGGGACCTATCATGCAATTTTTTCCCCTTAGTTTAAGGGGTGATATGGCCTTTTAAATGCATGCCATTTGTTAAAAGGTGGTTGGGTGGATGTGTTTCCTTATTCATTTTCTTTTATTTCTATTAAATTTAATTTCTTAATCACATAAAAGCTTCAAATTCTACACCATGAAAAATACTAATGGGAATAGATTTTATGGATCATACACTTCTTTAATTCCCTAGTTTGAAGTATTTTTACAAACTACAATACTTTTTTAAGTACTAATATAGACAAACTTCTCAAAAAAACTAATTTTTATGGTAACAAATCATGTGGTGTCCTTCATAGATGTTGCATCAAGTTGATCAAGAATGTTTAACTCGTGTTCACCACCTGTTCTTCTTAATTAGGACAACTTATTTATTTAGTAAAATTAAAAAGTTTAATTGGAAATCAAAGACAAAAAATAAGTGAATTATAGAAAAGAGCGGTTTAGATATATGAAGAGAAAATAAATTTAAAAACAAAATTAAAAGAAAGAGATTGAGATAAAATGAAGGGGGGCAAATTCAATACGACGAACTAAACTAAAAAGTGATGTTAATAAAAAAGGACATTGTGACTAAAATTCAAATTTGTACCTACCTTAATTCATTATTAGTAACTTTTTATTAATTTTTATTTTTTTGAAAAAGTTAAAAAATCATTAAATAGAGGTATATTATTACTCCCTCTGTTCTTTTAAGTCTGTCCACGTTACTATAACGGGTAGTTTCATAAGTTTGTCCTATTTAGAATACTTTTCTATTTTGAAAAGTTTTTATCTTCCATATACTCTTTTTATCCCTCATTTCTCTCTCATAATACCAATACAATTATTAATTCACATCACTCTATTAATAAAATAATATCCACTATCTACAAAGACTCCACCTTTCTTAATAAAATAATACCCACTATCTACAAACATTTCACTTTTCTTAATAAAATAATACCCACTATCTACAAAGATTCCACATTTCTTAATTTGTGTAAAATCTTCAAATAAGACAATCAAAAAAGAACGGAGGGAGTATAAGGGGAAATTAAAAGTGAGTTTTGTATGTGTACTAGGGTTGCACATTTTTTAAGTTCATAACTCAATTGTTAATTAATTATTACAATACTATATATACAAAATCAATTTCAAATCTTTGATACAAAAATAAAATTCATCATCATTATCTTACCCAATGTTCCCGCACATAGATACTCTATGGTCAGGGTCCGGGGAAAGAAGGTCGACGGCGTCTCATACCCAGAAGGAGAGGGCGGTCATAAGAGTCCTCCGGCTCTAAAATAGTCCTCAAGGATAGGACCTGCAAATATTCGAAACCTGCATCTTACACCCACATTAGCCAAGCATAGGGATCATTTAAAAAGTATAAACGATACTATTTACCATTAATCAAATAAAAATGAATTAATACTCATATAAATCATTATTTGACATTAATTTTTTGGGGATTTTTTTTTAATTATTTAGTTGGTCCATTGCTTTTAATGTTCAATAGCTTCTTAGTGGTCCTGGATAAGAAATCAGCCCAGCATTATTGGAAAAAAAAAAGTAGAAGAGAAATAATAAAAAAATCTAAAAAAAGAAAAAGAAGGTAAATTGGAAGTATTATAAGAAAGGAATATCCTCTCAACTTAGAAGTTGGCCATACCACAAGAAATGAAGAGGTGATGCATGTTATGGCTCTCTGATCTTTGTGGTAGAGACTCAGAATATATGATCCAAATCTTCAATGATGGCATCTACGTAATTTAATTACACAAGACATTTTCTGCATTATTGCACCATATTTTGTGGGATTTCAAGGAACATATTGAATCACACTCTTGATTATATAATTTTTTAATATTTTATTTTTCAAAATTAATCATCGATCGCATACTTTTACCTCTTTTGAAATTGCTAATAGTGGTATGCTATTAAAAAAAAATATTACTTGATCAGAATCACTCTAAAGTTTAATATTCTAGCCTTTGGATTATCTATCAGATAGTCTCTTGAAATGTCGTCTCTTTGAGAGATGTATCTCAAGCTAAACACATTAATTAAAGATTAATGCTTAATCTTAAATGTCTACATATATTATTTTTAATATCTACTTACAAAATCTTAAAAAATATATAATGGACTGACCCATTTAGAGATAGTGACCACCTTTCACAAGAATTTGTGATCATATAATGCCCAATCAAAGTTTATCATTTCATCATTAACATATAAACTATAAAACTTAGAAAAATAAATTCAAAAAATAGATTAAAAAAGTGTTTTAAGTAATTCCCATAATATAAGACTACCAACTTTGAAGGCCCACACCAATCATATCCTTCATATATACCATGCATGTAATACTTTAGGATAAGATCCGAGGTAGCTAGGGGCCGAAGCCATGTTATCATGAATTATGGAGATTTGCCTCCACTTAAATTTAGGAATATTCATAAATTCTTTGATCAAATTAGAAATATTCTTGAGTTTTATATACTTACAAAGTTTATTGGCTTACCATGCTTTAAATTCAAACTCATTCCTATTCACCATGATTAACTACTGAATGTACCTATTATAAATATCTGTCTTACATTATATCACTTGAAGTTCGCATTGAATGTTCCATGAAATTAAAATTCTTAATAAATTTAATTGTATTAATAATTTAATTTAAAACATACAAAGATATAGTCGTATACATTGTAGATATGAGAGGGTGGGTATGGGGTGTGTGGGTGGGTACAACGGCGAGGCTAGTAAGATCTCAATATCCAACCTCATATATATCAACCACCTTCCTACTATTTATGGCGAGAAGGACTTTTCATACCTTTTTCCACCATTTACCCACCAAATTACTCAAAGTCCTAAGTCAAGCAAATACAATACTAATTTTATATAATTTTATCTGTCTGTCATCCTACATACCACCACCTCCATTGCGGACCTAGCCATATACTTACAATAAAGTATAGTAGATGTGTGGTTTGATGGCATAGAGCTTAATGAATTAACTTATATGTATGTGTAAAATGGGCCTCTTAGAATTATTTTAAGGATAGAGCATAATGAATTAACTAATCAAAAATTAAATTTACTAAAATTTATAAAAATTTTAATTACTTTAACATAGATAACTAATGAATTAATTATATGCTAATCCTAAAGTCCCTTTCATGGATTATGTCATTTGCAATTTGCAAGTACATTAAATCAAATGCCCTGTATATGTATAAAGAACTAAGGTATTATCCTTTGTAAAGTGGGGTCATATAGTTTTTGGCTAAGGGTTTCCTATCTTTATTTTATGATCAATCCCTTTTAATTTGATAAAACAATTTTTGTGTTTATTCCCTTTCCTGTGTTGTTTGGCTGCTTAGCTCATACTACCCTTTATCTTCTTATCCTGATAGATGAAGATCAAAAGTGTGTATGTCATTTGCTGCTTATGGCCCGTTTGGCCCGTTTGGCCCGTTTGGCCCGTTTGGTTAGTGGTACTAATTAGTGGTAATGAGAAGGATTTATAGTGTAAAGTTTATTAAAAGTTCCACATCATTCTCACGGTAATGAAACTTTGATCACAAAATTTTTTTTTGTATACAAATTTTCATGATCACAAGCATGACCAATAAGGTAGCCAAGAAAATTTTCAACCAAAATTACACTAGTTTTTCATTTCGCCATTACCATCGTTTATTATCATCTATCATACGGACTGTTAATGTTCTTATAAAAGTATTACTCCGTCTATCTTTAACAAATTCATGCTATTTTTCTTTTTAGTCCGTTCTTTTATTTTCCTATAATTTTTATATGAAAATGTCCTTATTACTTTTTTTTCATTCTTATTATGATCATATTTCAACGCTTCATTAATATAATTCACCAAATATTTTTAATATATATACAAATATAACAATTGTGATCATGCCTAGCAATATACTTCATATTGCGCTCCAGGCACCGAGATTGGATCATCTTGCGTCATCATTTGTCTTAAACATATATGCACTATATAGTACATTTTAATTTCTTGAATTTATTTTGAATTCTTTTTTTTTTTTTAGTAATTTCATCATTTGTCTTAAACATATATGCATTATTATTATTGATTAATATAATATTAGTATAATTTAGATAAGAATATCTCTTAATAAGTTTAATGACTAAAAACAGATAATCCATATCCATACCTTCATTAGAAGAGAGTGTCGAAAAATACGGTCAATTTTATCTTAAAAGGTGAGAGTCCTACCTAAAGAGTAATTAATATGAGTGACACAGTAGCCTCAACAATTAAAACTACCTGCAGAAAAATAACATTGCTAAAACAAAGGCTAAAACAACGTACATAGAAAATCCATTGTGTAAAAGAACAAATAAAGGAAACTCGAAAGAAACAACTAGACACTAGGGCCAGAAAGGATTTATAATTCATCATTATAAAATTTTAAATTTAAGAATATTTCCTAATTTTCTATTTAAAGTTGATTAATATCCTTATAATTAGTCACTATCAAGTTGGCCCGCAGGCATACTTGGCCCTATCTTTATCATCATCATCATTTGATCATTTCTACAGCATAATGGGCTTTGACATAGATCACTACTTAATTAGCAAAAAGAGATACTACTACAATACATGACAAACTCGAGCCCTAAAACTAATGAATGGAGTATTTGGATGGAAAATTCACCTATTCGTGATTTTTCTACAATAATCTCACCTTGCTTAAATATGAATAATCCCAACTTTAAAGGGTATTTTTCTAAAGTAAACTTGGGTGACCCCATGACCTGCTATAGTAGGTAATTTTAAAAAAAAGTAAATTGAAATTTAATTTCAAAATCAGAGAAAATTTTTGAAACTTTATGTTCAAAAATTCTAAATATTAATAAAAATCATAATTTTTTTTGAATATTTTTTAAATATTTTTTGGACATTTTATTTTAATTTTTTTTTTAAAAACCTGTTATAGTAAGTCATCCGGTCACCGGATTTACTCTAGAAAAATATTCGTCAAAATTGGGATAATTCATGGTTAATTAATAGGTGGGATTATTGTAGAAAAATCACGAATAAATTGGATTATTTTAGGTAATTTTTCTAATTTGGATTGAATGTATGAATTTATTTCTTAATTTGTACTAAACTTGCAACTTTACTAAACTTGCAAAAAAAAGTTGTGTTTAGAGTTAGATTGAATCTTTCATGAAAAATAATGATATACCTAACTTTTAATAAAGTTTTTCAAAAAAATTTTTTAGAAACAAAGTTCAAAGAATTGAGGAAACTCCGTTGAGAAATTGCCCACATATGATACGAAATTACTATTATTAACATGTTGAGTATTATAGAAGCTTGGTAGGATACTCCTCCGATTACTATCTGAGTATGAAAAAATCTTATCTAATTTGCGTATAGTCAACTCTCTTCTTATATGAGCTTATACCCACGAGCCCACTATTATTTATGGGCTTATCCACATCTCTCATTTTTACATGCAAAACCTATAGTTCCTACCCATCAAAATTAAAAACAAGAAAAAGTAAGAATAATCTTTTTATTTTTTTTTTGCAAATAACAGAAGAGAAAGAAGCAATGGAAAAATAGTGTAGGATTTAACTCAAAATAGAAGAATACGTTTCCACATATATAGTATGGGCCCATTTCACAAGTTGTAAGATGTACAAAGAGGTCTAAATGCCCTAAACATATTAAGGCAAGCTAAGTTGATGGGCTTCTTTCGTGGTCGGTTGTCCTCTTGTTTTATGGAATTTCATATACTTTAAACCTTACACGTGTTAATGACACAACAATAATTTGACGATTTTGATTCCTTATTGTCCATACCTATTTCTATTTCTTAGAAATAATAAACAATATTTAGAGAATAATTAGTAGAATATAAACAGTATTTAGAGAATAATTAGTAGAATATAAACAATATTTAGAGAATAATTAGTAGAATATAAATAATATTTAGAGAATAATTAGTAGAATATCTAAAGTACTATCAAACTAGAATAAAATCAAAGATATTCTACTAATTATTCTCTAAATATTATTCATATTCTACTAATTATTCTCTAAATATTGTTTATATTCTATCAATTATTCTCTGAATATTGTTTATATTCTACTAATTATTCTCTAAATATTGTTTATTATTTCCAACACTATTTAAGGCATAGTATCATATATGTATTGATTTAACAAACTAAAACAAATTGTGATTATATTATATATGTCTAATTATAAAGTTGTACATAAGATACTTAATTTTTTAGAGGTAATTTTCTCTTCTAATCTTTACCAAAATAACGTATTTAGTTTTTTTTTTTTTTTTTTTTGACAAAAAATAACGTATTTAGTTGAATTTTAGGTTATTTGTAATGAATCAAGATAACATATGTGGCTTAACGGTCTGCACTAAAATAGCGTTCATTAAGTTGAATATGTTAGTACGCTACAAAAATAGAGTAGGAAATGTACAATAAATTTAACAGCACTTAATCTAACGTTAAATTTACCCTAAACTTTCTTTAGTAGATATGTAGGTACTAAATAATTACTAAAAGAATATTTTTCTTTATTGGAAAATTCATTCCTACACCATTTGAAAATTTTAGGTCAAAAAATGAAACAAAAATGAATCGATCGATACATTCGACATAATTAATTAAAGGAAAAATTATGTAGAACAACCCGAGTTTTTCATGATTTTCTCGCAACTCATCTATTAATTAATAGTGAATGATCCCAATTTTGGGGTTTTTTTTCCTAGAGTAAACCTAGTAACTGGATAGCTTGCTATAGCAAATTTAATTTCTTTTAAAAAAATTTAAAATAGGATATCGAGAAAAAGTAAAAATATAATTCTAATTTTTTTAATATTTAGAATTTTTTATGTAAATTTTCAAATTTTCTCTAATTTTACATTAATTTTCAATTTACTTTATTTTGGTGAATTACCTATTATAGCAGGTTATCGAGTTACTCAAGATTACTATAGGCAAATACCTCTTAAAATTGAGATTATTCATCGTTAGTTAATTGGTGGGAGTAATGTAGGAAAAATCATGAAAAAATTAAATTATTCTAAGTAATTTTTCCTTAATTAATTTAGAAATTAGAAATAGTTTTTTAATTTTAAAAATGAAGGGAAAAAAATAAAAAATGTTAAAAAGTTCAATATAATGGAATATAATAGACTATAGGAGTAGTTCATAGGTATTTCAATTTCATAAGGCTCATGTTTAAAATAGGGCTAGTTTTTTAAATTTCACAGCTTTGTAAATATTCAAAATGGCCCTAAAAAATAATAAGCTAAGATAGATTTTTTAAAAAGTTTTTGTTTATGTGTTATATTTTTTTTGTTAATATTCCTTTTTTTTGGACAAAATCAAATTATTTTGTTTGCATTTATAAATCAAATTGCATTCACCTTTTCTTTTTGATAGGAAATTGCATTCACTTAATTTCTTCCTTTATATGAAAGTTTAAATGAAAAAAAATTTATGAAAAGGAAAGTGCATTATGTTACGATGTAAGGGCGGAGCAAAAATTGACAAATTCTATAAAGGCCCTATGCAATTATAAAAATTATGATATTCTTCTAACAATTTTGTACCTTTTAACACCAAATATATACTAAGTAATTTAATATTGAGGCCCCTAATTTTTCGGGGCTCTATGCAGTAGAATATATTGAACATGCTCAGAATCTCTCATGCTACGATGCACCCAAGAAATTAAAGGAGGACACACTACGTGTTATGTCCATAATTGTTGGCGTAAGAGTATCAGTCGTTTGTTAATGTGGTAGGCATTGTTTGGTTTGGGTCCCAACATTTAGGAGTTTCTGCTTACTTGTCTGGTTCGGAGTACTTGAGTTTCAGGCGAGTTCTCGAACTCGAAACATAAGATGTGGTAAACTATTACATAATAAGTATTTGACAATGACTAGCTCGATATAATGGGTCCAAAATTTCATCGTACATGTCTCTAGTGACGAACTTGTGTAATGAGTTTACTCAATATTAGAACCAATTACAAATAATGTTAGGAAATGGCTTAAAATTATGCTTAACTATAAGTATTGATCTTTTATAAGACAATTCACTCATGGATGAAAGTGGGCTAAGCTAGTATGCCAGTTGTATTATGGCATAATACTGTTCACGATATATATGATTTAGCACGAGGCACGATTGACATAATATGTGACTGGTCCAATACACCTGATCAAGTTTTATGACTAGATCTCTTTTTTGAATTACCATACACGATACGACATAACGACAATGTTCATGACACAACTTGACACGGAACATTAGACTCGAGTCATGACTAGGGGTGTTCAATGGGCCGGACTTAAGTAAATATGGGCCGGGCCGGATAAGGGCCCTTTAAAATTAATATGGGCTTTAAATGGGCCAGGCTTTGAAAGCCCGGTCCGGCCCAATCCGGCCCATTTTTACTACTAAAAATAATTTTGATCCCCATTTTTCAATTTATAACAATTAAATTATCATTTATAATAAAAAAATTAATAAAATATTAATAATTTCATTGACATTGTCATTTATAATATTTAAATTATGCATTAATTATGTTATTTACAAAGGCTCGTTTTCGGCCCTTATTGAGCCCTTTTATAGCCCGCTTCATTTTACATAAAGTAAAGCCCGTTTCCGGCCCGGCCCGTTTTCGACCCGGCCCTTACAAAGCCCTTCTAAAAACGGGCCGAATAAGGGCTCAAAATGGGTGCCCGGCCCATTGAACACCCCTAGTTGCAAGTGCAACCAATGAAGATCCAATCTAGATCCATGGAGTTTTCTTGTTGTTAATGTAACTTTTTAACATTAAATGCGATGGTGGTTGCTCCTATCAATATTCCAAATTCATCACCGGCCTTTAAAAAAGAGTTTAGAGTATAGGATTCCCTAAGCCCTAATCATAAACGTATTAAGGTGAAGTTTAATTTACATGTGGTTGTGTTATTATTTATTGGCCTTTGTCTTTATTAATTGTTCATTTGATTTTGCTATAAATGAAAAATAAAATGAGAGCTGAAAGGAAAAATTACTTAAAATAATCCAATTTATTTATTATTTTTCTACAATAATCCCACTTATTGATTAACTATGTATGAGTAATCCCAACCTTGATGGGTATTTTCCTAGAGTAAACCGGTGACCGGATTTAAAAAAAGATAAATTAAAATAAAATTTCAAAAAAAATGTTTAAAAAATTATTCAAAAAAAATTTATGATTTTTGTTTTATTTAGAATTTTCTTCTAAATTTAAATTAATATTCAATTTATTTTTTTGGTGAATTACCTACTATAACAGGTTATTGGGTTACTCAAGTTTACTCTAGGCAAATATCCCTTAATGTTGAGATTATTCATGGTTAATCAATAAGTGAAATTATTGTAGATAATCATAAAAAGGTTGGATTATTATAGGTAATTTTTCCTTAAGAAAATAGTGTAGCAAAATGGAAATATTTTGAGGATATTATTGGCAATTTAAGATCAAGATATATCATTGTAGAAAGATAGGAGTCGCAAATTGTGAATGTGATGGATGAGTAGGAGAGATGGAATCTCAGATCTATAAGAAAGAATTCATGAATCACAAATTTAGAGAAAAATTTAAAAGAAATTTATTTAAGAAGATTTGAACAGGTGCAATAATATGATAAATCTAAACCTATAATAGAGAAAAAAAAAAGTTAAAGTCGAAAAATATATATAAAAAAGAGCAAAAAAGATCAAGATGACTTGTACAGTTGTACTGATAATTGATAACCGATGCAGAGCGTACCTTTTTTAATAAACTTTTTTAAATACAGTAGAAAAAGAGGATCTTGTGCAATCAATCACTTCGCATGCCCTCAAAAATCCCTCTAGGAATATAATAAGCATCCAAAATCCACATAGTGATGACTATTGATCCAGTCATGCCAAGTCTTATGTATTATGGAATCCACACACTTCCACGTTGCAAAATTATTGGGCTTTGAAATTACTTGATAAATCGATTTTCTTAATAAGAAAAAAAAGTTGTGCTCCTAAAAACTTCCCAATTTTGTGGGTAGTAATGTTTCTACAAATACCTGGCTTATCAAACTCTTTGTCTATGACCACAATAATATTACGGTATAAACTATCTAACTACTAAATAGGTAATTATCAACGCAAGTTAAGATTGATTACCCAAGAAAACAATTATCATCTAAATTGACTTCCACCAATAATACCTTTTTAGTCCAAATTTTGTCATTAATGGTGTTTAATGTTGATTAGTGGTTTTTGCTATGTCTAATCTCGTTTTTGTCATGAAATGACTAAGGATTTTTCGTTTATGTTTTTTTGAGCTAATTTGTATTTTACAATTTTCTTATATACTCTTATTTTTATTCTAAAATTTTTTGTTATGTAGTTATAATAAAATTATTTGATTCGTTTGTTGCAAATACTTCACATGTGAGACAAGATATCATATCGATACAATAGTGGGTTGTTGACTTGCATATATATTGGGTGAGCTAATCTTCCTACTACCATATATATGATTTTGAAATACAATGAACCTAACCTAATGTATGTACAAGTCAACGCTCTTGACACGCGGGTTTGTGGGTCCGAGCCCACAGATGTGTTGTATCTACAAGAGTGTGTCACGGTGAGATTATGTGAATAATTATCCGGGCTTAATATGGTCATCTAATAAGCCTTTGATTGGTGGTTGATATTTAAATTTTTAACAATATGTGCATGTGTTACAATGTAGTCACATCTTAAAGATGAATAACCACTATACGAAGCTTGTATTTTATTTCACTATTTTTTTTGAGAGAAAACAACAACAAAAAATTTAGTGATTAATTGTGTATTGACGAACCCCAAACGATTGGTTGGTCGTTTTCTGCGAATGCTGACCAACTAATGAGCATTTTAGATTCGATATTCGCTCAAAATTTTGTTGTGTTAAGTATTTTGAATTTTGTTTGTTTTGTTTTGTCTCAAGTTATGTTGTTTAAAATCTAAATCTGCAGTAGGAATGACATGTGGGTAAAATTGTGCGAATGTCACACCGTAGTGAGGAGGAGTTGGGTATGAGGTCTTATTCGCGCAGCCTCATACCCATTCGCCTATAGCTGCCTACAGTGTACTAATTTATATCAATTTGTATATTTTTATTTAGTTTTATTTTATTACATTGCATGATTTAAACAAATTAAAATGTACTATTAAATATGTAAGAATTTATAGAGTACTTATATAACACAAACTTAAGAGTAAGTGTGAGGTGGATATAAGGTGAAATATCCATGATAAATGATTTAAGCCCACATATTTAAAAACTGGATCCAGATCCCTGAGCTTTCAGGCCATCAAACAACTCAAGTCATAAAAATGTATTGTTATTCAGAAACTCTCCTGTGAGACCGTCTTATCCGTGCAACCGGCCCAAACCCAATAAGTTTTTAAGAATATTCTGACATACTTATTTTAAGACATAAAATAACAATTTTAAGACTTAAAAATCCAATTTTAAGACTTAAAAGGCCAATTTCAAAGTTTTTTATTATCGATATTAATGTTTGAGTCTCCTATTTTAAAGTTGAAATAAGAATTTATAGTCTAGCAATTGGCTTTTTAAGTCTTAAGATTGATTTTTTAAGTATTGAAATTGAACTTTTAAGCCTTAAAATTGTCAAATTTCATCATTTAAAATGTCAAATTTGAATCCTTGAAATT